>JBBELK010000808.1:0-700449 GCA_037783545.1 Henricia sp. BOLD:AAB3569 | reverse complement strand
TCACAACATCACGCGATTTTCTGCCCCATACAGTTTTGTACAGTGTTGTATGCAGTGATCCGGGTGAATTTTTGGTTTCAAGGCCGGGCGATTCCCTGTTCAAAGGTAAGAAAGCACGTATTTTATGATATACGACATCCCTGTACTATTACTGGCCCTTTACTCAGTTGTATTAAGATAACTGTCGACCCTGAAACATGAATACCTTCGAGTTTTCTCCAATGACTAATCTGTGCTTTCCGTTGAAGATCCCATTGGTTTGTGCAGTGAGTGTGGACATTTTGATGATAGCGTGTGAGGCATAGCAACAATATCCAAGGGGGCGGGAATAATTGGGCAATATCGGAACTATGCATCGTTGACTGGTATAATGTGGGTTATGGGTTTTAACACCCTCGGGAGCTCATAGCAACCTCGGCTTTGCCTGGGGTGCTATGAGCTCCCCGGCCCTCGGGTGTAAAACTCCATATCACACACCACACCAGTCAACAATTGTTTATCGGTATCTAAACAAGTGACATATAGGCCAATAGCAAATCACAGAGAGCCGTGTGGACTGTTGTGAACAAAAAGTTCTTTTAAATTAAGTTGTTAATGTTAAATAGTCTAATTGTGTTTCAAATTCATATGCATGGTACTCACCCTGATTTCGTTGCACGTTGAGAACCAAAACGAATGTGCACATAGTACATATGTTACTCAGTGCTGCATGGCTACTGGAATTAAGCCAACAGTCACATAGCCCAGGTTGGACTCCGTACCGCATATATACTACATATGCAATGAAGACAACGTCCAACATGGGCCAACAGTCTCAGTAATTTAGACAGATAAAGAAGTCCCTTTCAACAAAAGGGGTTAATAAGTGCCAAAACATGCAGTGGCACGATTGTGGCGTTTTTCCAAATCTCGACTTGGGCTCGGGCTCAGGCTCAGGCTCGGCTCCATATGCATGTAAACCACACGAAGCCGGAGCCTGAGCCTGAGCCCAAGTCGAGATTTGGGAAAAGGCCCAGATCTCCTGGAGACCTCCTAGGAATGATTGATGGTCTGTAAAACTTTAACAGGAGCTTGCATTGGCGGATCCCGGGGGGGTGGGGGGGGGGGGGTGGGGGCGGGGGGGGGGGGGGTGGGGGGGGGGGGGGGGGGGGGGTGGGGCGGGGGGGTGGGGGGTGGGGGGGTGGGGGGGGAAAGAGGGGGCGGGGGTGGGGGGGGGGAAGAGGGGGCGGGGGGGGGGGTGCTATAGCCGCCTCACCCGCTAAAATAAACCTTGTCGACGTTCTGAAGGCATCATGGATTGGATGACAAATTGCCAACGAGGCTGGCAATTTTCACACAAACCTATGGGGCTCTGGGACATGACATTGTTCATGGATTATCATTTCTGTGAAGCGATTGACATGTGATCTTCCCACACGTTCTTCATTAAACGAAAGATGCAATTTTTGACAAATATCATTTTTATTATAACTGTAGTAAACTGAGAAAAAAATTAGAACATTTATTAAAAATAATGCACAGCACAGTTTGTACTTTACAAAAGAATGCACCCGATTGGCTCTAACGTGGTAGCTCAACCCTGGCTCAACCAATCGTGACAGCCCTTCTATAATGCTACATTGGGACGTGAGTTTTGAAAAAAATATTAGCTCTCGATCTCTATTGGAATAGAGGTCTGTAAAACTTTAACAGGAGCTTGCATTGGCGGATCCCGGGGGTGTGGGGGTGGGGGGGTGGAGGGGTGGGGGGGGGGGGGGGTGGGGGGGGAGAGGGGGGTGGTGCTATAGCCGCCTCACCCGCTAAATAAACTTTGTCGACGTTCTGAAGGCATCATGGGATTGGATGACAAATTGCCACGAGGCTGGCAATTTTCACACAAACCTATGGGGCTATGGGGAATGACATTGTTCATGGATTATCATTTCTGTGAAGCGATTGACATGTGATCTTCCCACACGTTCTTCATTAAACGAAAGATGCAATTTTTGACAATATCATTTTTATTATAACTGTAGTAAACTGAGAAAAAATTAGAACATTTATTAAAAATAAAGCACAGCACCAGTTTGTACTTTACAAAAGAATGCACCCGATTGGCTCTAACGTGGTAGCTCAACCCTGGCTCAACCAATCGTGACAGCCCTTCTATAATGCTACATTGGGACGTGAGTTTTGAAAAAATATTAGCTCTCGATCTCTATTGAATAATGATTTTCGCTACTGACATTATTTCTGAATTAGGTACAAACAGTTTTCTTTAATCATCGCATACAGACTGGTTCCCATACCTCATATTCCACATATGACGAACACAAATATGATGACCGGTACCCGTCGTGCACGCGTCACGTCTTAAATAGCTAACGTGACGTCATGCATTCATTTTAAGAAGCGCACTTGGTTGCAGCTCATATCAAACCGTTAATTTTTAAAGCACGCTGCGCGTAACCACAGCCAGTATATAACAATTAAGTCTAGTAGTACAACACAAGCGACGTGTGTCTTTTGGTCTTCTTAAGATGGTGGACGAAGACATTTTTCTGCCCCGATAATATTACGAATGATGAACAACACACCAAGGAATGATCAAAATGGTTAAAATAATATCGCATAGCTGGCAGCTCGTACCTTGAAGCCGCATGGCTCGCTGCTTCCTATTAATTAAATTCCTACGAATTAAAACCCCCACTCATCACTCGTACCCCAACCTCAAACGGAAATAATTGGGAAGTTGATCATGGCTTCAGACCTTGTGTGCAAAACATATGAGACAGGCTGAAAAAAGTGTCTGTTTCCTCACAAAATATTAATTTTTCCCACTTGACATTTTTGGTTTTTCCATCAAATCGGCACCTTCCAATGCTAGACGAGGTCATTTTAAGAAAACAATTTCTGATCAACTTCCAACTCTTACCCATACTAAGGGATCTACCCCTACCCTCCTGCCCAAACTTCCCCAATCCCATCATCCCCAATCCCTATACCCAGCACTATATAACAAAGGAAGTCCAAAACGCACCTATACATGTATGTACCTCAACACTCTTCCTCTAAACACACCAACTTCTCATAAAACCTGAATGGAATTCCTTTACAATTCCTTGGATGTTAGAAACCAGCAAGCAATAGAGGGATTAAGATGGCAGTTGTCCTGTGCGATATTTCCATAAAGATGCATCCCTTGAGTTACATGTACTGGGGAGACACCTATCCAATATGCCAATGCTACAGTAAGGGAAGTTCAGTTTCATTGGATCCCTTTTAAAAGCGAGCAGGGAAAACGCACTAGCCCAGCCAGCACAGTAGACATTTTTCTCATTTGGCCGCCATGCTGATCGCATAATATGGAATATGAAGTAAAAAAGGGTAGCATAAAGATGATTGTTGAGGGTAGAGAACATACCAGTAACTAACCATTTATTAATTTGTATTGCATCATATGGGTGATATGATTGTCAGCCATATTGGCCGGCATCTTGGATATCTCGAGTGCCGCAGGTTTTTCTCTGTTAAAATCAAAATAGTTTTTGTGGATCAACGCACCCAAAGGTTGTTATTGGGTTGTGTGGGGGTAGGGGGGGGGGGGGGGGGGGGGGGGGGGGGTCATTGAATTCATTCATTTAACATATTTTGGCAGCATATATTGGTTGTAATAAATGAGGGTCGAGAACATATGAATACCAATTTATAAATGCTAATTATTCGGCTTATGATATCCTTTTAATTTTAGACCATTTTTGGCGGCCATATTGGCCACCATCTTGTCTCTAGAAGATTTTATTTTAATAATGTTAACATCCAAACTGTTTCAGGACTCTAAAAGGCATCATACAAAGTTGGTGAGGTTAGTTAAGCGGGTTGCATTTAATTTATGCATTATTTGTTGTCATTGTATATCATTTTTCTTACATTTGGCCACTTTTGGTAGCCATATTGGTCGCCATATTGGTCGCCAATTTAGAGCATGATATATGATAGAAAAATAGGAGATGCCAGAAATGTTTTTTAAACAGTCAAAAGCATATAACTAGCAATTTATAAATGATTTATCATATTATATTTGGCTAATATATGATATTTTCCATATTTGGCCATACTGGCCGCCATCTTGGTCATCTCCAGAGCATTTTTTTCTTGTTAGTATCCCAGATATGCTTGTAAGGTTGTAAGTTAATTCTAGGGATTGCATTTAATGTACATGTATTTTTTTTGTCATTATACATGTATATAATTTTTCTCATATTGGGCACTTTTGGCCTCCATATTGGCCGCCATTTTGAATTTGAAGCATGATAGAAAAAAGGGACCCCATAAATAAATTGCGAGGGTCAAAAACATATAACTTTTGTTATGTATGTGTTTATCATTATTTGTGTCCATTATATATCATTTTGCTCACAGTTGGCCACTTTTGGCAGCCATATTGGCCTCCATATTGGCCGCCATTTTGAATTTGAAGCATGATACAAAAAAAGGGACCCCAGGAATGAATTTGCGAGGGTCAAAAACATATAACTAGCCATTTTGTAAGTGCTGTAATCATATTATTGGCCAATATATGATTTTGCACCATTTTGGCGGCCATTCTGGCCGCCATTTTGAATAACCCGAATGCATCGGTTTTTTTTTTACTGTTAACATCAAAAATGAGTTTTAGGACCATAAAATGCACCTAAAAAAGTTGGTTTGGTTTAGTTCTGGGGGGGGGGGGGGTGGTTGCACGGGGGTCCCCCATAGATACCCGACTACTTAGCCTACGTACGTACGTAGGCACCACGCCTGCCTGCAGCATATAGCAAAGCGCCTTTAGATGACACCGTCAACGCACTTTATGTACAGCTTGATTTAGCAGATTGGCAATTATTGCAGCAGTGTTCCCGCTTTTTGCCTATTTCGCGGGAAAATGACAACCCTACACTTAGTCTACAATGTATGTGTCTAATACAGATAGTCACAGTTTTTTGTTCTCAGTAATGACAAACCTACACTTAGTCTACAATGTCTGTGACTAATGTAGATTAGTCAGTTTTTTTCCCAGATGAATGACAACCTAATGTCTGTGACTAATTCAGATTAGTCACAGTTTTTCTCAGTGAATGACAACCCTACACTTAGTCTACAATGTCTGTGACTAATACAGATTAGTCGCAGTTTTTCTCGGAGCATGACAACCCTACAATTAGTATACATGTGACTAATTCAGATTAGTCACAGTTTTTCTCAGTGAATGACAACCCTACACTTAGTCTACAATATCTGTGACTAATACGGATTAGTCACATTTTTTCTCAGTGAATGACAACCCTACACTTAGTCTAGGCCTACATGTGACTAATTTAAATTAGTCAAGTTTTTTTCTCAGTGAATGACAACCTACACTTAGTCTCATGTGACTAATTCCGATTAGCCACATTTTTTCTCAGTGAATGACAACCCTACAAGTGTCTGGGACTAATAAAGATTCGTCACAGCTTCTTCGCAGATTTATCGACTAATGTTCACTTCGTCAAAAGACTTTAGAATGACCTGTTTATATTAGTCTGGAGCTTCTGCAATTTGTGCCCTAATACATATTTGTCAAACAGACTAAATTTGCCGACGCCAAATTAGTCTTTCATTATAACAAATTAGTCATGTCGCTAAGGACTAATCAAAGTTAGTCGTTTTGACAAATTTCACAGCCGCATGACGAACTTATTTTATCGCCTACCACTGCACTAGTCAGAGGTTGGCACGCTACACTAATTCTCCATTCAGTTGAATGGCATTCAACAATAATGACCAGCAATGTAACACCAGGGTGTGGTGCTAGCTGTGAAAACATGATTGCTTGATAAAATGTGATTGTCAATTGTCACGGTAATGAAACAGTCCTCTTACACTGGTCCTACACTATCTCTATCAACTGATGATTTCACTGGTAATGTGAGCAAGTATTTTTGTACTTTTAAAGCAAATGTTTGTGCTTAAACACCTCTATGAAATTGGTCCCTGTTGGCCATGCACAATAGGCCTATACCCTATAGGGTCAATAGCGATTGTAATGAGGAATTACATATTTGATACATTTTCTGTGCAGTATAGGCCTACATACGCAAGCAACGCATTTTTTTTGTAAAATAAGTGATTGATATAGGCGCATATATATGCAAAATGAATTACAAGCTAGTAGACAGTGCCCACATATGTCAAAGTACATTGCCTCACAGTCACAACATCACGCGATTTTCTGCCCCATACAGTTTTGTACAGTGTTGTATGCAGTGATCCGGGTGAATTTTTGGTTTCAAGGCCGGCGATTCCCTGTTCAAAGGTAAGAAAGCACGTATTTTTATGATATACGACATCCCTGTACTATTACTGCCCTTTACTCAGTTGTATTAAGATAACTGTCGACCCTGAAACATGATACCTTCGAGTTTTCTCCAATGACTAATCTGTGGCTTTCCGTTGAAGATCCATTGGTTTTGTGCAGTGAGTGTGGACATTTTGATGATAGCGTTGTGAGGCATAGCAACAATATCCAAGGGGGCGGGAATAATTGGGCAATATCGGAACTATGCATCGTTGACTGGTATAATGTGGGTTATGGGTTTTAACACCCTCGGGAGCTCATAGCAACCTCGGCTTTGCCTGGGGTGCTATGAGCTCCCCGGCCCTCGGGTGTTAAAACTCCATATCACACACCACACCAGTCAACAATTGTTTATCGGTATCTAAACAAGTGACATATAGGCCAATAGCAATCACAGAGAGCCGTGTGGACTGTTGTGAACAAAAAGTTCTTTTAAATTAAGTTGTTAATGTTAAATAGTCTAAATTGTGTTTCAAATTCATATGCATGGTACTCACCCTGATTTCGTTGCACGTTGAGAACCAAAACGAATGTGCACATAGTACATATGTTACTCAGTGCTGCATGGCTACTGGAATTAGCCAACAGTCACATAGCCCAGGTTGGACTCCGTACCGCATATATACTACATATGCAATGAAGACAACGTCCAACATGGGCCAACAGTCTCAGTAATTTAGACAGATAAAGAAGTCCCTTTCAACAAAAGGGGTTAATAAGTGCCAAAACATGGCAGTGCACGATTGTGGCGTTTTTTCCAAATCTCGACTTGCGGCTCGGGCTCAGGCTCAGGCTCCGGCTCCATATGCATGTAAACCACACGAAGCCGGAGCCTGAGCCTGAGCCCAAGTCGAGATTTGGGAAAAGGCCCAGATCTCTGGAGACCTCCTAGGAATGATTGAATTGGTCTGTAAAACTTTAACAGGAGCTTGCATTGGCGGATCCCGGGGGGTGGGGGGGGTGTGGGGGGCGGGGGTGGGGGGGGGGGTGGGGGGGGGGGGGTGGGGGGTGGGGGGGGGGGGGGTGGGGGGGGGGGAAAGAGGGGGCGGGGGGTGGGGGGGGGAAGAGGGGGCGGGGGGGGGGGGTGCTATAGCCGCCTCACCCGCTAAAATAAACCTTGTCGACGTTCTGAAGGCATCATGGGATTGGATGACAAATTGCCACGAGGCTGGCAATTTCACACAAACCTATGGGGCTCTGGGACATGACATTGTTCATGGATTATCATTTCTGTGAAGCGATTGACATGTGATCTTCCCACACGTTCTTCATTAAACGAAAGATGCAATTTTTGACAAATATCATTTTTATTATAACTGTAGTAAACTGAGAAAAAAATTAGAACATTTATTAAAAATAATGCACAGCACCAGTTTGTACTTTACAAAAGAATGCACCCGATTGGCTCTAACGTGGTAGCTCAACCCTGGCTCAACCAATCGTGACAGCCCTTCTATAATGCTACATTGGGACGTGAGTTTTGAAAAAATATTAGCTCTCGATCTCTATTGGAATAGAGGGTCTGTAAAACTTTAACAGGAGCTTGCATTGGCGGATCCGGGGGTGTGGGGGGGGGGGGGGGTGGGGGTGGGGGGGTGGGGGGGGGGGGTGGGGGGGGGGGGAAGAGGGGGCGGGGGTGTGGTGCTATAGCCGCCTCACCCGCTAAAATAAACCTTGTCGACGTTCTGAAGGCATCATGGGATTGGATGACAAATTGCCAACGAGGCTGGCAATTTTCACACAAACCTATGGGGCTCTGGGGACATGACATTGTTCATGGATTATCATTTCTGTGAAGCGATTGACATGTGATCTTCCCACACGTTCTTCATTAAACGAAAGATGCAATTTTTGACAAATATCATTTTTATTATAACTGTAGTAAACTGAGAAAAAATTAGAACATTTATTAAAAATAATGCACAGCACCAGTTTGTACTTTACAAAAGAATGCACCCGATTGGCTCTAACGTGGTAGCTCAACCCTGCTCAACAATCGTGACAGCCCTTCTATAATGCTACATTGGGACGTGAGTTTTGAAAAAAATATTAGCTCTCGATCTCTATTGAATAGAAGGTCTGTAAAACTTTAACAGGAGCTTGCATTGGCGGATCCCGGGGGTGTGGGGGTGGGGGGGTGGAGGGGTGGGGGGGGGGGGGGGGGGGGGGGGTGGGGGGGGGGGGGGGGGGAGAGAGGGGGGTGGTGCTATAGCCGCCTCACCCGCTAAAATAAACCTTGTCGACGTTCTGAAGGCATCATGGGATTGGATGACAAATTGCCAACGAGGCTGGCAATTTTCACACAAACCTATGGGGCTCTGGGGACATGACATTGTTCATGGATTATCATTTCTGTGAAGCGATTGACATGTGATCTTCCACACGTTCTTCATTAAACGAAAGATGCAATTTTTGACAAATATCATTTTTATTATAACTGTAGTAACTGAGAAAAAAAATTAGAACATTTATTAAAAATAATGCACAGCACCAGTTTGTACTTTACAAAAGAATGCACCCGATTGGCTCTAACGTGGTAGCTCAACCCTGGCTCAACCAATCGTGACAGCCCTTCTATAATGCTACATTGGGACGTGAGTTTTGAAAAAAATATTAGCTCTCGATCTCTATTGGAATAGAGGTCTGTAAAACTTTAACAGGAGCTTGCATTGGCGGATCCCGGGGGTGTGGGGGGTGGGGGGGTGGGGGGGGGGGGGGGGGGTGGGGGGGGGAGAGGGGGCGGGGGGCGTGGTGCTATAGCCGCCTCACCCGCTAAAATAAACCTTGTCGACGTTCTGAAGGCATCATGGGATTGGATGACAAATTGCCAACGAGGCTGGCAATTTTCACACAAACCTATGGGGCTATGGGGACATGACATTGTTCATGGATTATCATTTCTGTGAAGCGATTGACATGTGATCTTCCCACACGTTCTTCATTAAACGAAAGATGCAATTTTTGACAAATATCATTTTTATTATAACTGTAGTAAACTGAGAAAAAAATTAGAACATTTATTAAAAATAAAGCACAGCACCAGTTTGTACTTTACAAAAGAATGCACCCGATTGGCTCTAACGTGGTAGCTCAACCCTGGCTCAACCAATCGTGACAGCCCTTCTATAATGCTACATTGGGACGTGAGTTTTGAAAAAATATTAGCTCTCGATCTCTATTGGAATAATGATTTTCGCTACTGACATTATTTCTGAATTAGGTACAAACAGTTTTCTTTAATCATCGCATACAGACTGGTTCCCATACCTCATATTCCACATATGACGAACACAAATATGATGACCGGTACCCGTCGTGCACGCGTCACGTCTTAAATAGCTAACGTGACGTCATGCATTCATTTTTAGAAGCGCACTTGGTTGCAGCTCATATCAACCGTTAATTTTTAAAGCACGCTGCGCGTAACCACAGCCAGTATATAACAATTAAGTCTAGTAGTACAACACAAGCGCGTGTGTCTTTTGGTCTTCTTAAGATGGTGGACGAAGACATTTTTCTGCCCCGATAATATTACGAATGATGAAACAACACACCAAGGAATGATCAAAATTGGTTAAAATAATATCGCATAGCTGCAGCTCGTACCTTGAAGCCGCCATGGCTCGCTGCTTCCTATTAATTAAATTCCTACGAATTAAAACCCCCACTCATCACTCGTACCCCAACCTCAAACGGAAATAATTGGGAAGTTGATCATGGCTTCAGACCTTGTGTGCAAAACATATGAGACAGGCTGAAAAAAGTGTCTGTTTCCTCACAAAATATTAAATTTTTCCCACTTGACATTTTTGGTTTTTCCATCAAATCGGCACCTTCCAATGCTAGACGAGTCATTTTAAAGAAAACAATTTCTGATCAACTTCCCAACTCTTACCCATACTATAGGGATCTACCCCTACCCTCCTGCCCAAACTTCCCCAATCCCATCATCCCCAATCCCTATACCCAGCACTATATAACAAAGGAAGTCCCAAAACGCACCTATACATGTATGTACCTCAACACTCTTCCCTCTAAACACACCAACTTCTCATAAAACCTGAATGGAATTCCTTTACAATTCCTTGGATGTTTGAGGCACAATGGGGAACAATGGCGCTGTATTTGCCAACCCCAACCACATTTTAAAAAAACTTTAACAAAAAAATTTAACAACAAAATTTAACAACAAACTTCAACAAAATGTTTTTTTGAGCAGGCGGACGGACGGGCGGAATTTGGTATTAGGGAGGTTTAGATGCACGTAAAACGCGAGATAAAACTTTTGATGTGACCAAGATTCGAGCCCGAGTTCTAAGACCTCCTCATGAGGTGACCGGTGCTGAAATAATATCGCGTTAACGTTCGCGATTTACGTGCATCTACACTTTCCTATTACATATAGGCTCGCCCCAGCCCAGGTTGGACGTCGCCTGCATTGCATTACGAGTGACGTCCAGGTTTAATACGATGTCTCTAAATAGGGCGACTGAAACTTGCACATACTTTTTTGAGCTATTTTACCTTTTAATGAACGTCGAATTTATGTCCATATATCCTTGACGTCGTCATTTACAAGAACGGAAGGTTTTTAAAGAACATGTACATCAAATTTGACGAAAATATGATGAGATTTTAAGCACGAACTAACGTTAAATTTCAGGGAAAGCTGTCGGTATCACCAACTTTGGATAAGCGCGCTCTACGAGCAAGGCCGGTATACTGAGGCGAGTTCAATAGCACAATACGTATGCATACCGACAATACCTTCAACGGTGAAGGTATAGGAAAATACCCAATACCGGCGTACGTATTGTGCTATTGAACTCGCCTCTGGATACGCTATCTGGGAGTGTTTGTGTAGAAATGCGCGGCCGAACAATGGCGGCGCGTAAGAAGGGTATTAACGCGTCACTTTGCATGCTTTGCTGCAGTATGTATACAATGCATATTATGCGTAGAGTATGAGTAGGCCTATTGGGAAATTTATTATTTTGGAAATTTGTGTGTCTCTTTTTTAAAGAATTTAGGAAAGTTTACGTTAATCCTGTAACGTGTTGACAATCCCTTAAAGAGGAAGAATCCCCCTTGACGAAAATCCAGCATTTAGGCTTTTTTCGATAGTCCAAACATCCCTCTTGCCGACGTGGATTTTTATTATTTTTTAATTGTCGGTTTTAAGTGGATAAATTGCAAGCAAAAGTCGCTTTTCGAAAATGAGATTTTCGCGATTTCTGAAACGCTCATTAGGTATTCATGATATGCGCGTGACCCCGTGACGCAATCCTGAGAAAGAGAAGTCAACACGATTGTTAGCTCCATACGTTTACACGCAAAAAAATTGGAAAACCGTCTCTGTTAGATGGTGTTTTTTGAAGAATTTTGTTGGTCCAAAAAGCCAGAGATATGCCCAGTAGCTGCGTGGTTGTATGTTTTACCAGACACTACGAAAAAAAAGAGCAGAAAGATGTTCTTTTATATTACCAAGAGAGAGACAAATGAGTCGCTCATTCTATAACTTGTACGGCCGATGTTCAAACACGTGGGAACTACGCCCGCAGGGGACCATACACATACCGCTGTGAATGCCGTTCGTTCCGTGACAAAACCACCCGTCGCAATGCACTGCAGCCGATTTCCCGAAACTTACGCAGTTGCGTAAGCCCACTTGCGCAACGTTTTATTGCGTAAGTCGCGCAACAATTTAGCGATGATAACACGCAAGCTATGGGACTTGCGCCATTTTTCAAAAGTTGCGCAGGCTGCGCACTCTTTCGTGAAATCGGCTGCAGTATTTACTTCAAAAGAGCTTCATTGTCCGGAGCCACAATTTCATCGTTTTTTCACAAAACAGGTAATAGTAGATTGTTGTCATATTACATGAAGTGTTTTTCACGTTTGTATTTTGAATTACAAGGACAAAACAGGCATGATAAACATTCACTTCGTGTCATTTTTATTCTAACTGTAGTAAAATGAAATAAAATGAGAAAAATTAAGATAATGCACAGCACCAGTTTGTACTTTACAAAATAACGCATCTGGTTGCCTCTAGCTCAACCCTGGCTCAACCAATCGTGACAGCCCCTCTATAATGCATGGTACAAACTGGTGCCGTTCAAAAAGTTGAGTTTTCTTGGTTTATTTCATCTAAGCTCAATTAAAATAAAAATTATATTTGTCAAAATTGCATCTTTCCTTGATCAAAAGCGTGTGAGAAGATCACATGTTAATCGCTTCACAGTAATGAGAATGAAATCGATGAACGTTGTCATGTCCCCAGAGCCCCATAGGTTTGTGTGAAAATTCCCTGCTTCATCTGTCATCCAATCCCATGATGCCTTGAGAACGTCGATAAGGTGTATTACAAGAAAGATGATAAACAAAGATTGTACTAGCCTACTGCTTACCTGTTAAATAATCTTCCATTTCGCCAATCTTTCAGGAAACAGTGCACGGCTGTACCCGTCACCTTTCTTATCTCTATTAAAACAAATTTCGACAGAACAATCGATTTTCAGCCCCAAATTTACGAATAAATGAAGAAAAATGCGTACACCGTTGTTAAAGACCTCGTTTGAATGTGTACACAACGCAAACGAACAAGATTGTTGTTTACCCTACTTTGAAAACGCACGCGCGGACGCAATTCCAGATAGCGTCTCCAGTATATATAGCGTCTCCAGTATATATATATATATGGAACTCAATGGGTTGGTGCCACGGACATGTATATGGGAAATATGTGCACTCTGTGCATGTTTTTTTTTTTAAGTAATGGTCAATTCTTATATAGCGCACATGTCTACGCTCATCCTCTTGCAACAGTGCCCCTTTAACGCACTCCCTAACTCCTGCGTACAGTGGCCCTGTTGAAAAAGGCCCCATTTGGCGGTGGGACTAGCGACAGAAATCTTGTCGCCTCTGCTGGACCAATCAGAACGCTTGCAGTGCATTGTAGCACGATTGCAGGCATTCAAATGTAACGCGCGCAGATTGTAAACACCGTGCATGCATGTGATACATGTACTCGGTAATGCTGGCTGTTGTCCGCGTCGGCGATTGGCTGCTATTTAAAGCATACTGGGGAATCCGTTCCATTACATTCGTCAGCATGCATCCCTGTTATTAATGTGAACAACTGCGGAGTAAATAAGGTTCGTCGTTTGAAAGTTTGGTAGGAATGGGACAGTCATAAGGAACGGAACCCAATACAATTTCTGGAAAGTATAGAAATTGTTTCTTTTCGGCATAACATGACCGAATTGATTAAATTACATCAAAATGACTCGGGCGTGAGTTGGCTCAAGACAACAGCCGGCTCGCTCCACAGATTTGCGTGTATTTCCTCAGGGTATTGTCACGTCGCTTCGCATAGTGGAAATTCCCTGAGATCTCAGGATGGTCTACGCTGGGCGTACTCCTGGCGCTGTTGCCATTATTACTGCTGCCGTCAGGGAATCACCAGAACCATTTCGCCTCAACTAGGTGCGTGCTGCTGGCCAGGCGCACAACCCTATCAGCAGTTAGATTGTGGCATTCCCCTTAACAGCTTCCCATATATCGCTTGGGTTGACGAGGCAACTGGGATTAAGTGCCTTGCCCAGGGACACAGACACATTGGTCGAAGTGGGGCTTGAACCCCCAACCTCTGATTGGGAGTCCCGCGTCATACCCACTAGACCACACAAGTACATGTAGGCCTACATAGAGAAATAACCTGAATATTTGAAAAGATGAAAGTTATTGTAGATATGCTGTTGGTCAACAAACCCTGCCAGTATTGTGGCAGACAAGTACTGTGAGAAGTTGCACTTCATGGGTTAAATGCACAGGCTCGTCAGCAATGCGCGCCCGCCAAATTCGTGCTCGAAACACGCAGCTCCATGCCTTTGCTATGGACTTGATTTACCCTTTATACACGTTCCACAAAAACACCACAACTACAATGGTTTTGGTATGTCACCGTTTGGCGCTGTAACCTGGCTGCTTTATTGCACGAACAACTCCATGTCCATAAAGTCAAACTAAGAATAAAAGGTCTCCTTTATCGACAAACAAAGACATGGATAATCAGCTTGTTATTGAAGCTAACGGGTATGTTTACTCGAACGCACACCCGTTGTTACGTTGGCTGCCAGATACGAAAAACCACAAACTTTTTTAGGAAAAATGGAAACGTACGCCTGACCTATGCGAACCAACTGCTTTCAGGCTAGCAAAAAACAAAAAAAAACAACGGTGTCCCCTCCCCCAAGAGTAAAAAGTTTTGCAGTATGCAGCATTAGCGAACAAACGTGAAATGAAGCACTGCGCGTCACTCGTGCTTATTTATACCACTCGTGACCACTGAACCGTTTCACTTTACATAACAAGGGTAAAGTAGATTCATTCTAATTCGCACTGGTGCTCAACCGAATAAATCAACATTTACCCTTTATTCACGTTCCACAAAAACACCACAACTACAATGGTTTTGGTATGTCACCGTTTGGCGCTGTAACCTATATGAATTATAAAGAACGGGCTAGTTTAGATACCCAAAGACTTAGAAACTGATAAGAGACTTAAAAACTGTCTCGCACGTATATGTGTCTTTGGTTGTTTCCGACTTCCCACGCCCGTGGCGTTTGAAAAACCTGTCAGGAACTCATGCATTGGCAGCCTCTGAGGCTCCTTCTGCTCTAGGCCGAGCAACATTGATACATCCTCCGTTACATACGAGCCCTGTCCGATCTCTCTCTCTCTCTCACCGGTGCGTGCGGGACGCACGCTACGACGGATCGCTACCTCGATCCCCTCCCGCCCCTCGCACCGTCACCCACTCAACGGGATAACATCCAAAATATCTCTCTAACACGAGAAACGTCATGGGTTTGTAATTTTACACAAAACCTATCCGTTTCTTGTTTCGGATAAATTCCTGAAAATTTAAATGCCCTTGTCGGAACTTTGAACCGTGGCTAGAGTCGAGCAAAGTTCCAACGTGGCGACCGGGCACGTGTACAGATATGACCTTGATATTGTAACTGAACTTCCCTTCCCGTTTACATCAGTTTTTACTCAATACAACATCTATGAATAGATGGTCATCTTGAAAATGCAGATTGTTGGTTTAAAGCGAGGCTAACTCATTAAACGCAGAAAACATGCGTAGGTCTATCATTGCTAAGAATATAAATGTTCATCGAATTAGCGACAGTTTTGTCTGCTCCAATCTTCTGCGCCAGTTCAGCAACCATCTCCGTTGCAATGGGTTCCTTCCTTGACTTTAGCAGTGTCCGTTTAAGTCCCTCTGAGGTCCGAAGCACAATACCGTCCCATGTGGGGTCCGAAAGACTGGCCATGCGATCCAAGGTGTCGTTCGGGCTCGCCGACTCAAAGAGACTCCTTCCTCCCTGGTTGGCTACTGAAGACGAGCTTAACCAAACAAAGAACAAAACGCATGTTTCAGGTATAAGGCACATGTATACAAAGATAACCGATCAAGCATGTCCCATAGCAGCTTCATCCACTGTGGATGACTGCACACGAGTGCTTCGGGTTGCCTGGCAACCACCTTACTGCGTTCTGAACGCATTTCTGGCTTGATTAGAGCCGTTAAATCTCACTGCCAGTACTGTACTGCGACACATGTTTTCCACAAACTTTGTGTTTGCTCCTCTGAACAAAAGAACAGACTGAAAATTCAAAAATTTCGGCAATTTCTGATCTTGACGGAAGACTATCGGGAAATAGACGGACCCAATATGGCGCCGATTGCCAGGCTGGACAGATCAAAGTCCCGAGTTTATGATTGTCTTTGCATTTTTACGCATGTTTCAGTTATAAGGCACATGTATACAAAGGTAACCAGTCAAGCATGCCCCATATATAGCAGTTTCATCCGCTGTGGATGGATGCACACGAGTGCTTTGGGTTGCCTGGCAACCGCCGTACTGCGTTCTGAACGCATTTCTGGCTTGGTTAGGGCCGTTAATCTCACTGCCAGTACTGTCCTGCGACAAATAATTTCTACAAACTTTGTGTTTGCTCCTCTGTCTGCTCTGAACAAAAGAACGGACTGAAAATTAAAAACAAATTCGCCAATTTCTGATCTTGACGAAAGACTATCGGGAAATAGACCGACCCAATCTGGCGCCGATTGCCAGGCTGGACAGGTCAAAGTCCCGAGTTTATAATTGTCTTTACACTCCTACCATCAGCGAACCATCCCACCGTTCTGCTCTCAAGAACCTCCACGACACTCCCCATCCGCTCACCGCCTCAGCCCCCCTTTCAACCGGAGCCCCGCCGAGCCTCTCTACGATCCCATGCACGAAACGACCTCCCCGCACCTTCAGCCGAGGTTCCTGCACTAAGGGAAACATACCCGCCAAAATTACATGTATACAAAGGTAACCGATCAAGCATGTCTCATAACAGCTTCATCCACTGTGGATAATTGCACACGAGTGCTTTGGGTTGGCTGGCAACCAACGTACTGCGTTCTGAACGCATTTCTGGCTTGGTTAGAGCCGTTAAATCTCACTGCCAGTACTGTGCTGCGACACATGTTTTCCATAAACTTTGTGTTTGCTCCTCTGCTTGCTCTGAACAAAAGAACGGACTTAAAATTCAAGAACATTTTACAATTTCTGATCTTATCGAAAGACCATTTGGAAATAGAACGACCCAATATGGCCCCGATTACCAGGCTGGACAGATCAAAGTGTCGAGCTTATGATATTCTTTACATTCTTATTGTCAGTGAACCATCTTACTGTTTCGTTTTCAAGAACTTATATTAGTAATTTATACTAAATACTTAGTCCCTGGTTGTTTAGGGCTCTGACTTCTTTTTATTATATGTATCTCCACGGACAATTACTGGTGCATTCCAGCTGGCTCTTGCATCTACATGTATACAGCAATACAAAGATCTAGTCTGAATTAGTCAGATACGTTATCTGGCCAACAAGAGAGGCCATCTGGCTGCAGCCAGACAACCCTTGTCTGCATTGATCTGTTTTGTGAGACTGTCGAGGGACATGTCTAATCTTTATATTATATTGTCAGTTGTATGCAACATGCCCGTGGTCTTACACAACGTAGTTTTAAGTGACTCGATATTATGCAACCAAAAATGCGGTTCTTCGCGCGCATGAATAGAAAGTTAGACTTTGGAATTCCAGGAATCTCCGTTCTATTGAACAATGAATGGCTTTTGTCATGATCTTGCTCGTTAGTCCGACAACAAGGTATGCCTTAAATGCCGAGGCAATTTTCCCGGCCAAAAATGGCAAGATTTCGAACACTGACTTGGTACGTCCAAGGTTTATTGTTTTTTAATGGTTTGAGGAAAAGAGACTATATCCCCTCCATAAGGTATCCAATGCTGGAAAATCGTCTTTCTGGCAAGTTCAGTGAACCAAGCTGTAAGTCAAATGTAGACCCGGCCATACCGTTTCCGAGACAGGATTTCATACACTTTTGTTTTGACCGCTTCACTGTGTTGTATGGCTTTATGAAAACCATTCGCGTAACCCAGTCCATCGTCCGGATATACTACGATTGACCTTCCTTCGCTTCTCCCTTCTGATCCAATGGTCTGACCACTTTGTAAAAACATAAGGGGCGATCGAAAGGCCAAAAGGCAAGACCTTAAACTGGTAAAACGTGGGGTTCCCGTTAATAAACCACACAAACCCAAGGTATTTTCGATGCTCAGGAAAGATAATAATGTGGTGGTACCCGCTTCGAGGTCAAACTTAACAGAAAACCATTTTCCCCGAGGAAAAAAAGGCTGTACTTAAGTCTTCATATTTTCTTCGTACTCGAAATAATCATAAGTGATATTAAAGTGGGGTTACTGGAATCAAGAAACTTAACTTGCTCTTGTGACTCCTTTGCCCTCTCGGGACTGTGGCCCGTTCCCCTCCTCTCGACCTCTTTCTCTCGCCCTACAAGGGGTGGTCCCAGCGGACGCGTTCCCCGCCCGGGAACGCCGATGTTGCCTTGTCCCATGGACCGTTCCGGTGCTGGACGTCATTCTGGTGCCGAAGTGCTTAGCTGTTGCGGTAATTTGGGCCGATTCTACTCCAATGGCCGTGGGTACCGCAGGCGTAACAAATGTCACGGCTTTGTTGACATTGTGTATGCAAGGAATGCTAATTTGTTAAGAGTAAAAAGTTTTGCAGTATGCAGCATTAGCGAACAAACGTGAAATGAAGCACTGCGCGTCACTCGTGCTTATTTATACCACTCGTGACCACTGAACCGTTTCACTTTACATAACAAGGGTAAAGTAGATTCATTCTAATTCGCACTGGTGCTCAACCGAATAAATCAACATGTAGTGTCACTGACTGTTTTGTTACAGACCTGGAGGCCGTTTGTTTTTTAATCATAATTTTGAGTGTAAAAGTATTTGACATCTTTCAAAAAGGTTTTCTTAAATGTCCCGGGTGGAGTGTTAGAAGTGGGCAGCCGTTTGATTCCATCAATTTTTTAGAGTGCAATCCCAGTTTTATAAATACTTCCCCAAAATACTCAACACCCGTGGGAAAAATTGGTGGGTCAAAAATGTCATCTGGTCATCATTTATTTATTTATTCACCACATCCAACAGCGGAAGGACCGCCAATTACAGGAAAAAAAGTTCATGACAAATCAATGACTGATAATCTAAAAAGTCTTGATTTTGCACTAATTAACGTTGCATGTTTGAAATTTGGATTGCACTTTGAATACAATCAAATTTTTGGGAGTTTGCTTTGCAAGGGACTTTCCGTATAGGATAATACACGAGGTACGCGCCATTCGTGACTGAGAATGGCCCGAGGGCGAAGCCCGAGGGCCATTCTCAGTCCCGAATGGCGCGTAACCGAGTGGCATTATCCGACTTAACCTCCAACCAGCCTAGCCTATTGTTCTAGGCGCTCCATTATTTTGCACGAATGGTGCGGTCTTGTGCCTTTGAGCAAAGCATTACGTAAGGTTGCGCGAATACACTGAAGTCGGGTGACAAAAGAACGAAGAAAGCTAAATTCCACACAGGATCATAATGTGCGCCGTTTCTTTCATTCATCAACATTCACTTCAGTCGTTGCGGGGCAAATCATAGTACAACTATTTCCCGAGAAATACAATGTCATCGGAATATTTTGTTGGTTTCCGTGGACAAGCAAGAGAAATGTTACCATCTCCTGGACGTTAACGTGGATCTCTGGATTATTGCCTTTGTGGTTTGTTGTCCGAAGGAGCAAAGTAGGAAATAATACTGTGCATGTGGTGTCTACAGACGGCGCACGGGTTCAATTCCGTGAAAAGTTGCTTCATGTCGCAACATAGTTTGAAATTACATCTTTACAACGTTTTTGTAGAATTTCTCCAAATTAAACTGACACCCACACTTTCAACAACTAGGATTGTTGGAGAGCGAAGAAATCCACAACAACGGTATGATTATTAAACTATCTGAAATGATTTTACTTTAATACCTGCACTATTTGTTCTCTTGTTCCAGCTATTTAGCCACCAACATGTGAAATTGACGAGAAATAATTATTTTAGAGTGAAAAACTGTAATTTTTAGAATAGGTCCATTGGGTTTGTACACATGGTTAAGGTGCAGGTATTAAAGTACATTTTTTTTCCACTGTAATCTTTCCAAAAGTCTTCTGTTTTGTACACAAGGTGTGAAGCCAAGTCAACGACTGTATACTTTGAGTTTGCAAATTATCTCGTTATAACGGGAACCTTTATAAATGGAAAGAATTGAGAAATTGACCATGGCTTCAAACCTTGTGTACAAAACATATGAGACAGGTTGAAGTGTTTCCTTACAAAATAAGTTGGTTTTTCCATCAAATCTTCACACACTGATGCTAGATGAGTCATTTTAAAGAAAACCTTTCTGATCAACTTCTCATATCGTACCTTACAAACTTTCATGAACGTTTTAGAAAGATTGTACTTTTATATCTGCACTTTTAACCCTAAATGCACAAGCCCTATGGACCTGGTTTTAATTTTTTTTTTTTTCACTTTCAAATTAGACGTTCTTATCTGATCTGCACGTTTTGGTGGTTATAATCTGTATTAAGCAAAATGTGATGCAGGTATTAAAGTAAACTCTTACCAAGCTTTTTATTTATAGATAACGAGGTTTGACTACATTTCGGAAGGATTTTACTTTAATATCTTCACTTTTCACTCTGTGCACAAACCCTATGGAACTGGTTTTCAAAAGGTCTATTTGCGTTGGACGTTTTGTATGCGTTAAGTATATGTAATGTACTTGAATTTACTTAAAATTGCTATTTCTGGGTGTTTAAAGTATGTAAATTATTATGTAGTTACTCATGTGAATGTCCTGATACACGCACTATAATATAGCTTTGGGAAAAACTCGTATTTGATAAGTATGTTAAAATTCAATCAACTCGACCTTTGTATATTCACGGTGTGTACCATTCTATCGCTCCATTACGTGTAATTTGCATGAATGGAGCGCTGGAACAATGCCCTTTCATATCAGGGCGCATTACTTTCATCGCTCCATTCGTGCAAAATAATGGAGCGATAGTACAATAGGCTGACGTCACTGTTGGAGGTTAAACTTGGAGCAGGCCACCCTAGTCTAACTAGGCGTAGGATAGGCCCTGCTTGCATGACCTTGTATACTTGGACAGTTGGTGATATAGTTGTGGCTTAGGGCTGTTTAACAATGGTAAGGTATGCATAGGAAATTGGTGGGCTTTGTGACCAAAAAAAGAAAACCCTCATTTTACACGGTTTCCGTCCTCCATGGTATAGGCTACCGGTGGAATGTCGCAAAGCCTTCCCAGAACAAAACGTGGCATAGTGCAAATTCACCGTGTCTATGCCTGTCGAAAATGGCAGCTCCCTCCACTTTACTTCTATTGTTTTCACTGAAAATGTTGCACCCAAGTAAAATGAAACGGGAACCGGAAAGATTTTACTTTCATATACCTGCACTTTTTTTAACCGTAGGCTAAGCTATGGCTATGCACAAAATCCGTGCAGAGACATGGCTCTGCTTCGTGCAAAAAATCAATGTTTTTTTCGAAGAACGTTGTTCAAATTTTTTCACCCAAAAATCATCATTTTGTATCCGAATTTCACTTTTCGGTGGTTGATAAGCTAGAATAAGTTAACTGCCCTGCAGGTATTAAAGTAAAATATTACCGAAATGAGCTCGGCGAAAACGCAATTTGACAACAAAAACATTTGTTTAGCACGACTACGCCACGCACGCAGGACGAGTTTGTGCACTTTCACACATGTCGCGGTGTTTACGCACGTTTCAATAGGCACTGCAAAATGGCCGCTTGGCTTCACGCACGACCACGGTAAGTCACGCGCGCGCGTAATGCGCGAACGCGGTGAGAACAAGAAAAACGCACTGCGCGCTTCAAGCCAGCTATATATTATGCAGTTTGGTGCTGTGTAGAGGATTTCTAAACCCGGCAATCCAAGAAATTAGGACACGTGGAACTTTGTTAGCACATTACCGGCTTCCAGCACAAGGTAGAAATATTGAATTTTTTCGTTATACAAAACTTTTTGCCCTGTTTTGGGAACTTCATACCCTGGACTCCGTCCCCATATGTAGTATGCGGTACGGAGTCCAACCTGAGGCGTGTTCAATAGCACAATACGTACGCTGATATGGGTATTTTCCTAGCCCAGGTTGGACTCCGTACCGCATACTACATGGGGATACGGAGTCCAGGATATGAAGTTCCAAAAACAGGGTGAAAATATTTGTAACAAAAAAAATCAATATTTCTACCTTGTGCAGGAAGCCAGTAATGTGCTAACAAAGTTCCATGTGTCCTAATCTTTGGGATTGCCAGGTTTAGAAATCCACTACACATCACCGAACTGCATATTCCGGAGGAAAACGGCAAAAAGTCACGCTAATTTGCTATATATTTGTGCACAAATAATCCACTACTACAGCCAGCCAAGTTTAATACGTTTAGCTTATTTTGTTCTCACCGCGCGCGTAGTCCCGCGTACGCGTGCCGGCGCGGCCGGCCGTGCGCGCGTCGCAACTAAACTGGGCCATGGCCTCGGCGCATTGCGTGCCTGAAATCGTGACGCCGCACGCGCAAGCCTATCCAAACTTCACGATGCGTGACGCGACGGCAGCTGTTATTTATTTCTCTGAACTTTAACGTTAGGTTATTTGTGCCTTAGATTTCCCTATTTTGTTCATCAAATTTGGTATATACGACATTTAAACCTTCCGTTCCTGTAAATGAAGACGCAAAGGATATACGGACATCAATTCGACGTCCACTAAAAGGTAAAATAGCTCAACAATTTATGTGCAAGTTTCAGTCCCTCTGTTTAGAGACATCGTGACCTGGACGTCACTCGTAATGCAATGAAGACGACGTCCAACCTGGGCTAGGTATTTTCCTATACCTTCACCGTTGAAGGTATAATTGTCGGTAGGCCTATGCATACGTATTGCGCTATTGAACTCGCCTCGGGGCTATATGTAGTATGCGGTATGGAGTCCAACCTGGGCTGGGCTCGCCCCATGCTTCGCAGCTCGCCAAAAATTAAGTTTTAAAATGCATAGATTTGAATTAAAAATGCAACAGCCTGCTTTCTTATACTACATTAAAAAGCTTTAAAAGACCCTTGCACCAAGCTCATTAAAAGAGCGTGTTAAGATTTTTCCAGAAAATGAATTTCGTTTTAACCTGGGAATCATATAAAATAACTTTAATAAACAGGTAATTTAAATTCTCCAATTTGGATGTAGAAGAAGCAAAAAGGTTGGTGTAATTACTGTACTGCCTTATGGAACCAGTACTTGTAAAACAATTAATGTGCACAAGCATCTTCACTTATAACCGACGACAAATTTAAAAATCGTTTCTCTTTCAGTCAAGACCGCAGTACGGACGCCGGGGCCTTCTAGATTGCCCATACCAAGATGCATCTCTGCAAAGAAACACACAATTTTACATCTTACTTCTATATCTCTGACCCGTCAACCAAACTGAGCCCATATGTGACCATTTTCGACCAATCACAACAGAGCTGTACGCAGGCAGCCCCCACCTGGGGCCAATTTCATGGCGCTGTTTTGCTAAGGACAGAATTTCTTTGCTTTGTAAAATGTGTTACAAGCCAAAATTGTATACATGTCAAATTGTGGTTTTTTTTAGAAACAGTAGCAAAATATTAGTGAATACACATCACATGCGATTTTAGCTGACAACCCACTTTTGCAATACAATGTAAATAAATTCTGTGCTAAGCAAATTTTGTGCTAAACAGCACCATGAAATTGGCCCCTGTGCATTAGCATATTGGCTTACAGACAATCACTGATATGCACAATGTAATAATATAAGCAGTACTGCCGTCTAACACGAGTAACTTAGGGTAATTTTGGTTAATTTCCCAAATCCAAAGTAAATTTGGAAACGTTTTTGCACAGATTCCGGCATGTGGACGATCCCCACACTCAGTAAAACGATGAAAAGAATGAGGTGGTTTCTTGATATAGTACTTACCCTAACTCCCTAGGGTGTATGTAAAAATCATACTGAATTTGGAGGAGTGTTGGGGTTAAACTACATGCTAAGATTGTCAACATGTCCGCAAGAGACGGTCTGTATGTGCATTTAGGTTTCTCCTTAGTGAGCATGTGCGACAATACACCTGCAGTCGTCAATGCTCAAGACTAATTGTGTTTCTCGATGACTTTTGCAATTTTTCTTCGGTTAAAAAGACAAATGTAGCGAAATGTAGCTCTAATCTTTCCACCCTCAAGGTGTTATGCGGTAAATATTCATAAATGAACTACAAATTGACGATGCTTCTTCGGCATGAAGGGAATTTAAATGCCACTACGTACGCTAACAAAAACTTCATGGTGTGCATCAACATATGTGCCTGTAGCATAATTTGTTTTTTTAATATTGGTGGGAATTTTCTCTAATTAATCTGGACTTGCATAACTTACTTGGAGTGGAATTCACACTCTGCAGTACGAAAGAGTTGTTCAAAATGTCCTGCTGTAGGCCTACGTCCTGTTTCTTTTCAAACCAGAATCTTGGATTGGTGGTAGGGATAGGCTTTCTCAGTGTTACCATTTCGTCTGACATGTCCTTGCAATAAATATCAACATCGTTTAGAAATGCTCAAGTACCTGTTAACCCATTTTTAACAAATACAATGTATTACAATTGTATTGCATTGTAATACATTTTATTTATTTACTGAAGAATCAATAAAAGCATAGGGTGCTGGGGCGGTTTAGGGCAATATAGGGTGCAGTGACTAAAGGGATAACTCATTAGCAAATTCATTACATTGTCATACATTGTATTTATTCACTTTAAAAAATCAATAAAAGTATGGATTGTTGGGGCGGTTTTGGGCGGGGTTAAGTAGCCTTGTTCAAGGCTGTGAAAAAAAATCACTTTTCCACTCATTCGAAAATATTAGATTTTCGGTTAAAGGCACAGGGGCCGATTTCACAAAGCGCTAAGATTCGTCCTAGGAAGTGTAACTCGTCTTATCTTGGAACTAATCCTAGGACTGATTTCACAAAACTTAGGATGTGTTCAATTCGTCCTATTTCCCATGGCAACACGGCCCAACTCTTCCTAACTTAAGATCGATGTTTGGGTCGTCTTATCTGTACGAATGCATGGAGTAAATGCACTGACCGAAGGCACTTATCTTCTGCTTGCCGAACGTGAAGCTAGCCCGGCATACGGCAGCGCTAGCAGGCGGTCATACAGACAATTTTCCTTTGCCGCGATATGCGAAATTCTCTTAAAAAGGAGGCGTAATTTAAATCACAGAAAAGCACTTACCGAAAAAGGTTGAGGCATTTGTATGTCCATGCACGTGAAGCCATAACTTGCTGTACATAGCCCTAGCTATATAGCTAGGTTTCTCGATGTTTACACGCGTAAACTTAAAAAGCATGGATTTATATTACGGCAAAATATATCCATACAATAAAAACCACAAAATATGTACATTTGTACAGCTAGCTATACTGTTGATTGAGCACACTACTGAAAGTTACTTGTGGTGTGCGCGCGCGTGCTAGTACTAGCGCGCGATGCTCCCGAAAAAAAATACATTTATGTAAATTAGTTTAATACACATAGGCCTAATGTTTTTTTTTTCCGTCAAGCATACTGCATGCTCTGCACATAAATGCGAGTGTGCCATTTGTACAGTCGAACGATAGGCCTACATGTACATCTAGGTTCAAGTACATCGACTTGAATTTGTTCACGTCAAAGTACCCTTTCATACGCCAAGCAGACGACGCTACAAAGTCAGCCATTTTGATTTGTAATGTGCGTGCCGTTTTCCCGATGACTGTTGTATTCGGTACTGTTAACAAACATGGTACAGCCGTTGATAAATGTATAATAAGCAGTTGCGACTCGTCTTGTAAAAGACGGGTTTTGTGAAATCGATCTTAAGACACGTCTTAGCAAAGACCGATCTTACTGCTCGAACTCTTCTTAACTTCTAGGATCGATCCTAAGATAGGAAGAGTTTTGTGAAATCGGCCCCAGGCTCGTCAGCAATGCGCGCCCGCCAAATGTGTGCCACGCAATACGCAGCTCCATAGCAAAGGCATGGAGCTGCGTGTTTCGAGCACGAATTTGGCGGGCGCGCATTGCTGACGAGCCTGTGCCTTTAATGAGTGATTTTTTTACCGTTTTTTTGACCGGACTACTCCTGCATACTAGGCAGACGTCATAACCACTCGACCACGCTTTCACACGGGGTCAAAAGGTCACCACCCTCCCGTGTTTGTCCTCCAGATGGGAAGAGAACAACAGAGCCACATGGGGAAACACACGTGGCTGCTAGCAGAAAAGCATTTGCTCTATTGTTCTCTTCTGATCTGTAGGACAAACACGGGAGATGTTTAGTGACCAGTGACAGCTGTGAAACTGCTCTATTAGTTAGGGTTGTGGGGTGTCTACTGGTATTTTATTGAGGGTATGCATTCTGCCTGAATGATTTTGTATATTAGACAATTGTATCCGCATGACAGACACATGTAGGTGTGAACTCACTGACAATCGCGGACGTCCCTTTGTTCCTCTTTTGTTTGGACATAGTCTATTTTTCCTTACTCTCGTTGGTTTTGTACAGGAATCGCGGACGTTCGCTTGCCAATCGCGGACGATATTGTTCTCTTTGTTAGACCTCCCTAAAACGTCCACGATTGTTTGGGAGAACAAGCAGGAACATTCCTACCTTATTGTGAGTAGTGTACATGAGTCTTTTGGAGTTTGAAAAAGGCACTTCCATTAGAAAATGAAAAAGTAAATGGGAGAATTGCAAAAGGGCACCAAGGCCAAGACCAGGGGCAATGGCCTCCGTGAATTTCCAGCCCTGTCCTGAATAGGTAAAATTACTTACACTCAACGTCGTTTAGACCGACCAATAATTCCTAACTCCAAGATTGGACTCACCATCAATTTTAATTTGTCTTCCGAGGCTAGAGTAGTTTGGGGTCTTGGTTTCTGCGCAAGCAGCTCGAGGTCTTCTAAGGAGTATACAACCACTTGGCCTTTCCAAGGTGCATTACCGGCATAGTAGTACTTGTAAAATGAGGCTGATATGAGATAAACAAAATTAGATGGTCGAGTTAAAAAAAATAATCTATGGTTAAAACATGCCAGAAAGCACTATAATGCAGAGCTGACAATCCTTCCTGATTTTGGAACATACTTCCTGGGAAAAAATGCTGATTTGTAACTCCTGACAAATAAGTTAACAACCTCAGAGATTTTGAGATGCATCTATAAAGTGTGTCTTCTACAAAATCAGAAATGGTTGGCAGTTCTGCATCGTGAAATAATTGCAAAATCCATACAAGCCCATTCTTCTCACTATATATATTCCATCAAGTTGGGGCACAAAATACAGTGGTGTCCATGTAGCATCGGTGTACGTTGTGTTAATTATGTACCGAAAATGTACTTGTACATTCAAATTGTTGTTGCCCTGGATATGATATAGTGCCCTGCTGTATTCGTTTATGTTTTCATTGGGAAATGTCTCCACTCGTGTTTTTCCTATGCTAAATGGACACCACATATGTTTAACACTGTCAAGACATTTGTGACCTGTCGTGACAAAATGAGCAAAAGTCGCACTCCGCTATTTCCTATAACAACGGTTCAAAGTCAAAAAATGAAGGGGAGGTCAATTTTAGGGTTTTGTAATATTTGGTAAGAGTAACTCTTATTCTATTTTGATTACAAATTGTTAGCGTCATCCAACAATTAAAAACATCTTTCAAACATACCAATATCTAATTTTCGAAAATTCTGACTTTCAGCACATTTTGTGGCGACAGGTCACATTTTAATGGGTCTATATTTTGTTACAAAATAATGTAGGTTCTTTTACTGCAGTGGGAAATGGTTTTATTTCTGAACTGAACATTGACGGACGTTTATGGACTGGAATGAGACATAGTTTTGGAGATGGCATGTCGCAAAAGGTGATCCAACTTCCATTGAGAACTAATAAAAGGTGTCAAACTTATTTTGTAAACTTGATCTCGCAGCATAACATCTAGAGGGGAACAAAGTGTAGCAGGACCCCATCATCAGGGGAAAATAGCCAGAACAAAATAAAGAACCAAGGAATTAGGCCCATGTATCAAACCGTAAACGGACTCACATGTCGCCACTTTGTATGACGTCCGAAAGAATAGTTCTCCATTTCCGATGGCCAGATAAAACTGGTTGTTTCCCTCGTCGACATAAATGTCGTACTTATTGACAGATTTTCGATCAAACTCAAAAAACTTGTCATTTTCGAACATCTGATTCAAGGGGGCTACTGGGACACCGTCTGCAAAAAGCATGAACAAAAAGCGAAGTAGGAAACGTTTCAGGAAAATGAACAAATCTGCTTTGATATTGCTGAAATTGTTCTTAACTTGCATTCAATTTCTTTATTAGTAAAATGAATATTAACCAGTTAACGCCGGGATTATTTCAAACATTTCTGTCCGTAGGCGCAGATTTATTTTTAGTTGAAGCATGTAGTAAGGAACACAACTGAACTCATTAACCATACATGGTAAAGTATTGTTGTTATGTTGATACACGGTCATTGTACACTCACTTTCTTATAAACTGTTTTGCCCATTTCCCTCGCCAATTACTGCGAGTGTAGACGTTAAAACCAGTAACATGTTCTGCGCTACACCGATGCGGAAATATTGGCGTGCTTAAACGTCCTCCGACGTTAAGTGGTTAATAGATGTACTGCAGAACCTTTGCATCAGGTTTTCAAGATATTTTCCTCTTTTTTTTCAGAATTGCCTTTGTTAATTTCTTACAGAAATAAATAAATTCATGTGCTGCTTGTTACCATTGCTATCAACACTTTGAGTAAGTTTGTTTGTGAATTTGTCAACTCATTAAGTAAAATGTTTGGTCATTGAAAATGTTACAATCAATGAGCCTTTGAAGGCCCACTGTATCATTTGCAATGACCCCAAAAGTTAATCAACGAGTTGACAGGGAAAACCTTCCTTAAAGTAAAGATTGAATTAGTAGCAACTATCCCATGAAATGTTTCCGCCCGAGATGATATAATTTTACCAGAAAATAATTCATGAAGATGAAATTATTTAGATCGTTTGGAAACGATTTACTTCTGGACAGTCCAAAATGGGCGCTGTGTACTGCGTGTATGCTGTTCCAACGCGATGCATTTTTCAATATTAATTACTCAAATTTTGGTGCATATAGAAATCTGTAATGTTTATAAAGAAGGAAAACTTCAACAAATGTTCTACTTACGACGATGTTCAGTCCAATTGCTTGCCATTTTCTGCAATTTCAATACAAATACTAAACTTTAGTCCTAATTTAAGTGTTTCTACGCAAGTACATATGTACTCGAATAAAAAATCGTCACTAATCGTCCATAGTCATTGAGATCAGCAAACTATTCCTCCATTCAGTTGAATGGCTTTCAACAATATGCCAGGGGTGCCAGTGCCACTGCCCATTGACAACTGGATGCCATCCGTGACCAGAAATCCAGGTAAAAAGGGTCTTTTTCAACGATCAAGCGATGTACGTACGTATCGTGTTTAGGCTATCAAAAACACGGGAAAACTATTTTAAAAAGGGCATTTTTTTTCAAAAATATATTTTCTCAGATATACATATTTAGGGTTTGTGAGAGGACTTTGGATGGTAAATAATTCGTTTTGGCTCATGTAATTTCACTGGCAGGGCCAGGGCTCCGAGTGGACGTCAGCGGCATCAATGTGCAGACATACACTATACGTGTGTACCTATACCGGTGGAGACCCGGGTATAATAGGCAACAGAAAGATGAAAAGGTCTCCACAAGGAAATTTCAATATAGGTGAAAAGGTCTCCACAAGGTTCTCACGAAATAGATATATGGATTTTACTCAAAAAGAAGGAATTTCCAAGGTATACTAATATAAAATAAGGGACATTCGGTCGAAATTTCAGCTCAGGAAAGCAATTGTGGTTTATTAAATGGGGGAAGTTTTGAAAACTGCTTTCGACCCTCTAACCGATTTGTACATGAGAACAAAGGGATGTCTCCACAAGGATACAAATTACAGAATGGGTGCATTTTCAAACACTGGAAATTGCGTGTTTAGGGTAGTTTAAAAAAACCTGTGGTCACGCATGGCATCCACTCATCAATGGGCAGTGCCATAAAATGTGTTTAACTATACTTTTTAAAGTTTAAATAAGTTTCACTGATAGATGTATTGCAGGAACAACATTAGGCCATATAAACTGCCTTGTAGAAATTTCAGCCACATAGATCCCACTCTTCCTCTCACCATCACCCTCCCCCACCCCACCTTTGGCGGATATCTAGGGGGTGAGGGGGCTATATAGCACCGCCTCTAAAATTGTATTTAAAAAGGGGGTGCGCGGGAAGAAGGAAGAAGAGAGAGAAGAAAGAAAGATGGAAGAAGGCACTCCCCTTTCCATATAGTCCGGGAGCCCAGGCCGATTTGTTCATCATCACGAGTACAAAAGGTCTGAGGCATGGAATCAATAGGTTGGGCAAGTGTGACCTCCGAATGGCATTTCTTAAGGCCTGTCTACATGAGCCAACATTTGTTGGCCAACAAGGACCAACATGAAGTTGGAACTTGTTGGGCGGTACATGGATGCGCTCGACCCAACATGATCTAACATATCTCGACTGCATACATGCAGTTGGTTGCTACCGATAACGTGACGGGCGTTCTGCTCCAACAAAGGCTGCTTTCGAGCGCGGCACCAGGGATCCCTGGTGCTCCACCGAAAGCGTGTGTACGCATGTGTGTGACGTAACGTTCCCAAAACCTAGGAGCACCAGGGACGAGCGCTCGAAAGCAGCCCATGTCGGGCGATAGAAACATGTTCCAACATTCTCCAACATGTTGGACGTTGTTGGATGTTGTCTAGAGTGGCGTCCACACCATCCAACTTTCGGTCGGATGACATTGTCAGACAGATGTTGAACCTTGTTTGCCAACAAATGTTGGATTTTGTAGACGGGCCTTTAAGTTGCAGATTCTATACCCAAGGGAGGGGGAATAATAATAATAATAATTATGGCATTTAAAATGCGCTTTTAACCAAAGGATACAAAGCGCAGGGAGATAAAAAGAAATAAGGGAAATATCGAATCGCTCAAATCCTAGAGAAAGAGGTGGGTCTTAAGAGCCTTTCTGAAAAAAGTGATGTTAGGTGAATTCTTGACTGTAACTGGCAAGTTGTTCCAAAGGCGAGGAGCAGAGACGGAAAAAAGCCCTATCACCAGCTTGAGTCGTGATCTGGGAATATCAAGACATGTGCTAGTTTGAGATCGTAGTGAATAGATGAAGACTTCCTAATTCCTAGAAGAGCTGAGAGGTATCCTGGAGATAGATTATTCAATGACTTGTATGTGTGGACAAGAGTGCGAAATTGAATACGTTTAGCAACTGGGAGCCAATGAAGCTCACGCAGGAGTGGTGTTACTCACTCAGGAGTGGTGTGCACTTTGGGGTTTCCTAAAAATGAGCCTGGCACACCTATTTTGTATTTTTGGCAGACGAAATATGTTCTTCTGTGACAGACCATTCAACAGAGAATTGCAGTAGTCCAATCTGGATAGAATTAATGAATGAAAAACGGGGTGATGGCGTCATAGTGATATGCATTGACCCCGCTACGTCATAGCGAGGAGACAGTCACTATTTTGCAAAGCAAGTTGCATGCTTTCCCCATAGCATGCATAGACCACCAGTTTGTTACACTGAATTCATTTTTGATAACAATAAAATGCCAGCTTCGTGCCTTGTTGGTGGTAACACTTGTGGAAAATCAGCGGTTCCGTGCGTGCATACAACGTGTACCTGTTTGCTGCGAGGAGCTAGGTACACGACCATATGTAGTCAGTAAAGCAGCCCTATGCGTCTCCTCACTATGACGTCCCATACATAGCTCAAGTTGATTGACGTGACCTTTCGTTTTCAGTTTCACGTGAAAAGAGTCTCAGGAAGAAGACTGAAATTTTCTGACTTTTCCAGGATGAAATTCTGATTAAAATGTTCTTAGTACATAAAGGACTATATAAAGAAAGGAATACTGTTGAAAACCATGAAAGTGAAGGGAGATTTCCACCCAGCTTTAAAGGCCCACTGTATTATTTGCAATGACCCCAAAATGTTAATCAACTAGTTGACTAGGACAAACCTTCCTCAAAGTAAAGATTTAAAGGCACAGGCTCGTCAGCAATGCGCGCCCGCCAAATGTGTGCCACGCAATACGCAGCTCCATAGCAAAGGCATGGAGCTGCGTGTTTCGAGCACGAATTTGGCGGGCGCGCATTGCTGACGAGCCTGTGCCTTTAATTGGTAGCAACTATCCAATGAAATGGTACCGCCCGAGATGATATAAATTACCAGAAAATAATCCATGAAGACAAACTTTATTTAGATCGTTTGCAAACGATTTACTTAGAAGCCCGCCCTCATAAGATTGAAATTACATAGTTGGTTTGCATCTGGGCGGTCCAAAATGGGCGCTGTGTACAGGCTGCACGATTCAGGCTTCGCACTTTCTGTAGGTAGGTTACACTGTGCATGTGCACCAGACTGGTCGTGCACTAGACTGGTCGCGTGCACAACCAGTATGACGCGAGCTATAAGTAAGTCACGAACAGTCATTTTGAAACTCCTCGTCAAGCTCCAGCAAAACACACATGGATTTTCATGTTATGTCCTTTTGATTTATCCAATTCTAAGATATACTTGAATTCCTACATATCTATACTTGCACTTTTGTCGTTAATGTTGCATTTCCGAGATAAATAATAACAATTTTATTGCGAATGTGTATGGTAGTTTTCCCGTATATCTTATAATTTATTATCGTTGATTCCAGGAGGTAATTTGAATTTCCTTCAAATCTTTGTTCAATGTATATACGGAATAAATACCGAAATATTTTCTTAAAAATGACGGTATAAATTCCCTTCACCGGTTGCCACCGAGACGCTGTGTGTCAAGTCTATGGAAAAAGGCAGAAATGGTTTACAGGTCTAATGTAAATTTCGGCATAGTCGCCAGGTCTGTGACCTCACCACCCCATTGATGAACAATGGCTGATATGATGATGGTGGCAAGGTCACAGCACCTGGAGACTATGCCGACATTTATTTTCAAACGGCTTTTTGTCAAAGCGACCGCGTGGCAACTTTACGAGTGAAAAGTCATTTGACGTGAATCCTTCATTCACTCACCGCACAGTGCAGTGGCACGCTAAAACAAATCACCCCCTCGTCCAAAATTGGTAGTACGTGCTGGATCCGGTCTGGTGCTTGAAACTGTTATAGGCGAGCGCCATTGCGCAGGCGCAGGCATGGACTCTGTAAAACATGATGCCAGCCGTTGTAGTTTATGAAGTTGAACTTGATCGTCAAATTGTTAAAAACGAAGGTGTGTACGTCAGTTTTGAGACTATTACGGCCAGGTAGGTATGTAGAACGTGTAGAGATTTTGATTTTACCAAAACATTACAATTTCCTCTAAAAAGACTTGCTTAAAAGACGAATCTCAAATTAAGTATTAAAAGCACCGCCCATAAAAACGCGTCTGGCAAACATTGAACTTGTGCAAAATCAGTCGATAAATTATATGGGTCACCAAAAGACCACATGGATCAAAGGGGTCAAAAGGTCACAGGTCACTATTGCTTGTCTTCCAGAACGGCCAGGAGAGAACAATATAGACATTTATTACGGTGCGTCCATCTTCGTCATGACAGAGGCTAATAGTATACACATATGGACTGGCAATGAGGTCACTAGTGCACGTCTATGGGCCCCGAGGGACTGTGGGTGACCACAAGAGGGTCCTATTTCCCGAGGCCGAAGGCCGAGGGAAATAGGACCCTCTTGTGGTCACTCACAGTCACGAGGGGCACATAGACGTGCCCTAGAGACCGAATTATGCCAGTCCGTATGTGTTTTATAACACGCCTCAGGCAAAAATACACACGTACAGATGAAATTCAATTTAATACATTAACAAGCAACCTCCAGAGGGCGCAGTAACCGGTCACTAGTTTTTGAGACTAGTGACCGGTCAGGAACACTAGCAGGGAAACACGCGCGCGTGAAGTCTTAACGCTCGCGCCCGAAACTTCATACGCGCGTCTAGTTCACGCTGGCGCAAATTTCATGCACTAGCCTATATTAGTGAACCTCACGTGACTGCGTTTCAGCCAGTCAGGATTGAGAATCAGAAAGAGGCGTGTTATAATACATGTTAGGTACGATCCACAGATATCTATTAACAACAAGATAATAAACGGAGGCCGTACGGCCGGGCATAACCGCGCCTTCCCTTAGCATAGTTTTGGACACCCTCATTTACATACTTTTGAGCACCATTTGCATAAGTATTTGCATAGTTTTTGGTACGTTTGCATATTTGCGTGGTTTAAGCCACTCATTTGCATGATTTTGGGCACCGTAATTTGCATGATTTTGGGCACTTCTACATGGGTTTTCGCACATGCGCACAGATGAAAGCTGCTGTCGCGTGACATGCGTCGCGTCTTCAAGTTTGGATACGCGCGATGCATACGCGCGATGCGCACACGCGATAGTGTACGCAAAGCCCCATTCGCGACGTGCGCGCTGTATTGGCACGCGTACGCGAACACCATTATAGGATGAACGAACTTGGTTGCTAAGCTGTATACGTATATTGGTTTTTCTGTGCACAATTTAGCGTGATTTTTTGCCATTTTCCTCCGGATTAAGCAGTTTGGTGATGTGTAGGGTATTTCTAAACCCGTCAATGCCAGAGATTAGGACACACGGAACCTTGTTTGCATATCGTCTTCCAGCACAAGGTAGACAATTTGAAAACATTTCTTATAAAGTTTGTGCCATGTTTTGTTTGGAACTTCATATCCCGGACTCCGTCCGCTATGTAGTATGCGGTGATGAGTCCAAACCGTCGCGACGACGGTCGAAATTGTCTTAAATAAACCTTGCATTATCGCGGCAAATTCTATTCTATCAAGAGATTGCTTCAATTAGATACAATATTCAAACTACGTCACCTTTATAGCTCCATATTTTCAGCATAATAAGCCCGGAATTTGCACCACACTGGTCAAAAACAAGATGGCCGTTTTTAATTTTTTTTCTCCGGGAATGTTAATTTTGACGTCATGAGATCAAACATAAATTACATAAATATTTCATATTACGCACGCGCCGTGTGCGGAACCGCTCCAAGCCGGTTACGGTGATGTGCCATTATCTAAACCACCTGACAGATATATTAGTTAAAACGGAACTCAAAAAGAACTGAACACTGCAGTTTTCAGTTTGTTCCTTCCTCAATCATGTAATGATGTCCATGATCTATGATCGGTCATTGTCAGCACTGACCTATATCATATTTTTGTCAATATATACCTCGCTCCATGTTTGTACTACTATTGGGTACTGTTTGTTTTTTGCTAGGCAGATGCTCTACCAGCTGAGCTATAAGGCACAGTTGGTATACTCCCTCAGGTTTTCCCTATAGACCCAATTCTTCTATTAGTATTATGGCCCCTGTCTAACGCGGCCAGTGCACATGTGTACAATCCCAGTGGCAGTTGAACCTGGATAATCTGGCCACATACAGTAAATTGCCTCAATGAATCAACCTACTGTGGACAATTTTATGAGGAGCTTTAAATTGTTATTAAAAAAATTAACAAATTTCAACTTTTTAACGAGGGACTATTTCATACACTTCGCGTTTAGCTGTTTTTCAGCAATACACATGCATTTTGGTATGTTTTAGGATGTTTGTATATTGTAACAAGAATATTCCCTGCTTGTTATGAAACTCGGCACGAAAAGAACATACAGGAAAAGACAATTCTCAGCAAGAAAATACCGCACGTTTATTTCGGTCGATCCTTCCTCATCAAACACAAAGATCAAAGATGGCGCAGAGAATCGCGTCCCCGCGCGGAACGGGTATCCCGATCCTCCGGCAGGGGCTCACGCCACCCGGCTCTGTGGGGAGCCGCGATAGCGCCACCAGCACGTCAGTTAGACCCACCGTGAAACGGTGCTGGCGCCCCCAGCGGCGGATCGGGACGGCCGTTACACCGCCCCCTTCGAGGACCCTGCTTGTCCCCAAAGCAGGCGGCGACGCCCAGTTCCGCCGGGGAGACGATTCCCTGCAATACATGGCAACTGCAACTGCAGAACAAAAAAAACAAAGAACAACTGTTAGAAAAAGAAACACAACATGGCAACAAAGTTCCAGAACAACGAGTCTGATTAGGGGGTGGTGTCGGGGACCGCTGGGCGTCCGGCTGGGGTGCCTGGGCGTCCGGCTGGGGTGCCTCGGCGACCGGGGGTTGCGATTCCCCCCACGAGCTGGCGGCTCCGACAGGGCGGAACTCGGCTGGGGTGCCTCAGCGCGAGGGGGCGGCTCCGTATGGCCGCCAAGCCCCCTCCGCTCCCTGTCCTCGCCGTCCAGCTCGTCGTCGCTGGCGTGCACGTCCAATTGGTCGTCCACTGTCACGGTCGCCACCCTCTCTGGTCGCCGGCGACAATACTGGAGGTGGCGGTGCCTAACGTCCTCCCGGTAGAACTTCCTCCCGCAACCGAACGGGCACTCGAACGGCATCGTCGGGTGTAGCGCCGGGCACGCTGTTCGGTGGTGCCTCCTCAGGTTCGACGGGCGGGTGAACCGCCGGTCGCAGTGGCTGCACTGGGCGTTGCTCATCCTTATAAGGGGCGGGTTCCGGCCCGCTCTCCGCTGTTTGTGGTGCGCCCTGCTGTCGGTGCGCCTCCGGTCTCCTGCTTCCGCGTCCTTACCAGGGGCGTGTTCCGAACCGCCCTCAGCTGTGGGGGCGCGCCCTCGTGGCGGGGCGCCTCCCGGTCTCCTGCTTCCACGTCTTCCTCGGGGTTTCCCGGCGGCGGCCGCGTCGCCAGGTCCTCGGTTTTCACTTTATCTCCTGGGCCCTCTCTGGCCGGCCGCGTCTCCTGGTTCAGTAGGTCTCTCTCCGCCCCGGTGGCCTCCTCTTCGCGGGGAGCCGCTGCGTCTGGCTGACAACATCTTCTCCACCCCGTCGCCGCCTCGCCTAGGTACACCGTCCCAACCCCTATCCATTGTAGTTCCTTTACCGCTCCTCGAGTTATCACCTTGTGTCCAACATGAACTCTTGCCACCGATGGGTGCTGTTCGTAGCCTCTTAAAGCCGCGGGCTTTCCATTGATCAACACTGTGTTGTCCCCCCACCGCCACTGGCAACGGTATGTCGACAGGAAGTCTATCCCCAGGATGACATCCGGCTCAATTTTAGCCACAATGCAGGCATGGCTCAAGACCTGATCTCCGATCTGGAGTTCAAAAGTAGCCCTCCCCCGGACCTGCATGGGGCTCCCATCCGCTTGCCTCAGAGTCGGGGGCGGAGGCTGGAGGTTTGGCTTCCCGGGTCCGTAAAGTTTGTCATAGATGCGTTCCGAAATTAGGCTCACCGAAGCTCCCGTGTCCAGCAAGAAGCAGACAGGCGTCGACATAACTTTCCCCGCAATGTAGTTTTCCCCCAGCGGCACATTCGGTGTCGTCTGGTTCCGTCCTGGTGGTCTTCCCCCGGCTGTCCGCTGGCTCGGCTTCCTACGTGGACAATCGCGCCGGAAGTGCCCGAATTCGTGGCACCCAAAGCACTCCACTATCGACCGGTCGACGCGCGTAGCCTGTGCTCTCAGTGTTCCTGTCTGGTGTAGGTTGCGCTAGCTCCACTACCGACCTCACTTCCCTGGTTCCTTGTCTTCCGTTCCTGTTCTGTACCTGGGAGTCCAGGAAAGCGTCCATCTCCGTTGCCAGGGTGATTGCTTCGGTCAAGGTCGTCGCCTTTCTCGAAAAAACGTGGCGTTGCAGCTGCTCGTCACCTAATGCATTCCGGAAAGCATCCACAGCCAGGTCCTCCCGAGCTTGCGTGGGGAGGTTCGGGTAGCTCTTGGAAACCAACCGCCTGATCGACTGCCCTAGGCCACTGATAGATTCGTCCCGACGTCTGGTGCACATCGACAGCTGGGCCCGATGCAGTGGAACTTGGGCCGTGACTCCGAAACGCTGTTTGAAGTACTCTAGGATACGGAGGTACTCCGTCCGAGCCTCCGGTGCCATATCAGCCAGAGCTTCCCGTGCCGAGCCCTTCAGATGGGCGCCCAGAAACATTGCCTTCTCGGACTCGCTCCACTGGTTGACTCTGGCCACGCTCTCAAAATGGATCAGGTAATCCGACCACGAGGAAACCCCGTCAAACTTATCTGGAAGCATCATCGGTCGGCGACCTCCCCCGGGGGGCCCCTGCGTCTCGGGCCCCGCGGTCGGCGGTTGTGCCGGTGATGGACCGGACCCCGTGGCTGGCTGGGTGGCTGGCGTGTCTGCATCCGGGTTCCCGCTCCGCGGTGGCGCCCCATAGGGTTGTGTAGTGCGGAGCTCCGAGGGGAGCCCTCCGCCATATAGTTGTGCAGTGCGGAACGGATTCTTGTGCTCCGCATCATTGGGTTGTGCAGTGCGGAGCTCCGAGGGGAGCACTCCGCCATATAGTTGTGCAGTGCGGAGCTCCGAGGGGAGCCTCCCGCCATGTAGTTGTGCAGTGCGGAGCTCCGAGGGGAGCCCTCCGCCATATAGTTGTGCAGTGCGGAGCTCCGAGGGGAGCCCTCCGCCATGTAGTTGTGCAGTGCGGAGCAAATTCTGGTGCTCCGCACCATAGGGTTGTGCAGTGCGGAGCAATTTTTCTTGCTCCGCACCATAGTCTCGTGGCATGCGGGTCTCCGAGGGGAGCCGTCCAACATGGTCGTGTGCGGCGCGGAGTTGATCCGGAGGTTCCGCGCTGTAGTCTCGTGGCATGCGGGTCTCCGAGGGGAGCCGTCCAACATGGTCGTGTGCGGCGCGGAGTTGATCCGGAGGTTCCGCGCTGTTGTCTCGTGGCATGCGGGTCTCCGAGGGGAGCCGTCCAACATGGTCGTGTGCGGCGCGGAGTTGATCCGGAGGTTCCGCGCTGTAGTCTCGTGGCATGCGGGTCTCCGAGGGGAGCCGTCCAACATGGTCGTGTGCGGCGCGGAGTTGATCCGGAGGTCCCGCGCTGTATAGTCTCGTGGCAAGCGGGTCTCCGAGGGGAGCCGTCCAACATGGTCGTGTGCGGCGCGGAGTTGATCCGGAGGTTCCGCGCTGTAGTCTCGTGACATGCGGGGCTCCGATGGAAGCCGACCGACATGGTCGTGTGCGGCGCGGAGTCGATCCGGAGGTTCCGCTCCGTAGTCTGGTAGCGTGCGGGGCTCCAAACGGAGCGGTGCCACGTGGTCGTTTACGGTGCGGGGTGTATCCTCCGGAGCCCGCCGGAACTTTCCCGGCTCAAAATGCACCGGGGTCGAACTTAGGTCTGTCCATAGGTCGCTGGTTTGATCTAACCCCCTGCAAAAACTACTCGGATTGGCAGGGTCAGGCCGTACCGTAGGTAACGGCCTCCCCTCTACAATCTCAGGCTCTAACATTTTTCCAGTATCCTCCCACCACCCGGAGTTTTCTCTCGGGTTTTCCCCCAACAAACGAGTACAGTTCATCCACCGTAACGAACGTTTTACTGCCTGCCATGTTCGTCCGGTCTCTATCTCGGGACTCCTCGTGTCCGATGCTCGGCATGTCTCCGCCGTGTGGCGAGTCTGATACCAGACCTCCCCGGTCTCGTGAATTCATTGCTTGAAAATCTCGAATTCTACCTGTATTTCTCTCAGTGTGCCGTCCCACCGCTGCCGCCAGTGTAACAAGAATATTCCCTGCTTGTTATGAAACTCGGCACGAAAAGAACACACAGGAAAAGACAATTCTCAGCAAGAAAATACCGCACGTTTATTTCGGTCGATCCTTCCTCATCAAACACAAAGATCAAAGATGGCGCAGAGAATCGCGTCCCCGCGCGGAACGGGTATCCCGATCCTCCGGCAGGGGCTCACGCCACCCGGCTCCGTGGGGAGCCGCGATAGCGCCACCAGCACGTCAGTTAGACCCACCGTGAAACGGTGCTGGCGCCCCCAGCGGCGGATCGGGACGGCCATTACAATATCCATGAATGTGCCCACTGCACCAGCATATCGGCCCTAGGCCTAAAGGCCACCCGTTTATTTTGGCCACATTTGGTCGGTCCCTTGGGTGACCACTATATACAAGTTTCACTATATACAAGTTTCACTGTATAGTAGTACGTACAGGCCATTGATATTCATAAAAATAAAATTTGTTTTATTTGGTAATCGTGGCTGGATGCGTTGTTTTTTGCTGTGAAAATAGCAGTTGGAAATTCATTTACGGCTGCCGTAATATAGCATTTGCATGTTATGACGAAACAACACGATCGCGATACAAAACAAATCGGTTACCGTACATGTACAGCGTATAAAACAAGATATTTAATTTGTCTGTGGACATGGCATTTATTTACTGCTAGAAAGCAGTACCACCAGTATTTCCTATTTTGGAATGAGGATTACAGACCAAAATATGTTTTAAAATACCGAGAAAAATCGCCACGCGTACACACAATCACATGGTCATCCGGGTACTTTTCGCGAGTAGTTGCCACGGCATAACATGGCGCCTGGAGCACCACGGTGGGCCAGCGGCTTTGTACACGAGGCATTGCGACTGCGCACTCTATAGCTTACGGCTTACACAACTCATGGCGCTGGGTCACCGAACAACACAAGGGCACTCTGCCCGAGATTTGGGGCGAAAAAAAAAAGAGTCCCGAAAAGGTTGCGAGTTTTACCCGGCGCCTTCATAACAACGATGTTCTGAACATTTTGTGGTAGTGCGTTTGATGTAAGTAAAGTGGTACTTTTAGGCCTATATGCCTATGCAGGGTATTTTTCGGTAGATTTTAGGATGTACTAACAGGTCGTTCCCGGCACTTCCTTGCCGGTTCTCCATTTGATCTCCGGAATTGTCTTGTACCTTGACCCATATTGTGTAACACCTTTAACCGGACGCGGACCAAGCTTATTGATATGTACTTGCACTACTGATGAAGGGGCTATACGTCGGATGTCATTGGGATGGGTCGACACAGCCGGCCAAAACGTCAATTTCAAAAGCACTCGGGTGCACGTACATTGATGAGTATACTAGTGTACAATGTACGTTTAGATCTTGTTCGACAAGGGAAGCGTCTCCAATAAATAAAAAGTAAAAAAAAAAATCTAGCTATTCACACTGTAATATATTTAAAAAAAACCAAAATATAGCCAGTTCTGCAACGCGAAGCTCAGTGTTGTGATAAGGTATTATTTTTTAAATGGGTTATACATTTTTATAATTACATTGTAGTCCGTCCGGGTATTTATAACACAATCGTATTCAAAACCCGAGTTAGTTTCAAAGGTCACGCATTTTGCCACGCATTGCTTCCCTCCACCCAGGAATGAAATAGGTACCTGAGAGGGTAGGGTAGCGAATGTTGACGACTCAGGGTTGTAGTCGAGTCCATCACAAGTCCTCACAAGCCTTCACAAGTCCTCACAAGCCTTCACAAGTCCACCACAAGTCCCTGGGTCTTAATTCAAGTCACAAGCCATTCAAATAACTCCAACAAAGGCATTATTTTGTGCGTGTTCATCATTTTTCTTCTTGTGACCGACTTGTGCGGGACTTGTCACGGACTTGTGATTTTATCGGCTCTGGACTTGAGACTTGTGATGGACTCAATTCAATTCAATTTATTTATTATCATCCACAAAGGACAATAGACTACTAAAGTGTGACGTCGGTTGCCATGGTTTTTGGGTCTAAACATTCGCTGGTAATCTGAAACGTCCATTGGTATAGCGCAGGGAAACAGTTCACTGGTTTTAGTGTAGACCCAAAAACCATGGCAACACACAAAGGGTGACGTTTTAACTTTAGTAGTCTATTGCACTATCAACTGCTCTTAAATAAAATTTAAAAAACACCTGGTTGATGTGTTTGATTAGCCATTGAACGTCTAATATGTAGCCTGTGCTGTATACTCCCATGGAGCTGAGATGGTATATGGAGTGACTATGAAGCCCTGTGATTAGGGGTAATGATAGTGTAGTCTACTTTATAGGGGTTTTCCCTGATAAATAAGTCTATAATATCATCATCATAATCATCAGTATCCTAGTTCGTGATCAAAGCACTGGACATTGACTACGAATCCAGAGATCAGTAGAAGGATGCCCTAGATGCAGACACGGTCTTCAGAACACGAGGTGGGATGGTCATGGTCACATAAATAGTTAAAGATATAAATTGGTCTCCAACGAAAATAGTTTCTTCATTAGACAGACTTTTTTAAAATTTCTAGGCAACCACCTAGCTACTTGAGCGAGGACTCAGCCCGATATGCTTGAGCGATTCTATGCGGGAAAACAGTGGAGAGGATAGCTCTGCAATCGTGTTTAAACAAAGTGATGCTGAACAATGAATTTCCGTTCTTTTTTATTACAATAATAATTAACGGAAATTTGTTTTCACATCTCAATTACAAAATTTCAGTTGAATGATTGGATCTAGCTATCAACCGGGCAATTTCTGGGCAGGTTGTCCTGGGTTAATTAGAGTCTAGTCAAAGTATGCTATACAGATTTCATACGTATCTTGGGTTGAACATACATTGCTAAAACAGAATGCCGGGATAAGTTAAATGTCCTCACTCGAATTTCCAATCTTGATTAGTCAATAAAATTTTGTCTTCACATCACACTCACTAAATATGTCTGTTCATACCAAATAATACATAATTATAGTGTATGGACAATTGGACATCAACAGTAGTACAGCGGTCAATATGCTGGAAGGATACATGCACGTCAGGCCGTCATTCAGTTGGTTTGTCCAGTGACAGATCCTTGGATTAGGATTCAAATCTGTTATGAAACAAACAGGACCTCGATATCCATGCAAGGTACTTGTTAAGAGGTCAAGTATGATTTACAAGACTACTGCCTATCCACATGGGTCTAGGTTCATGTTTATCATGCTACCTTCAGGGATAGTACAGTAAACTCGTTATAACACCGCATGATATAAAGCTCTTCTCGATATAAAGCTCCTTTTTCTAAGTCCTGGCCATTATTCTCTGCACTGTGTATGCATTGGTTATAGTGCTCTCTCGATATAAAGCTCAAATTATGTCGGTCCCTTGAAAAGTGATATCATGAGAGTTTACTGTAATTGACAAATTTCAAATCGATAACGGCAGTCTCATTTTAGATGTTGAGCCATTGTATTACGTCACTGTCCTTTTCATTGCAAATTTGATCACAAAAGAAAGCACTGCAAAGAGACCCTCGTTTTCGATGACAATTTGAAATTCCTCAATTCCATTATCTAACACTAGCCACAGCCTGAACAGCAGCATCTTCAAACCCTAATGCCGTGTGGATGGGCAACCGACTGTCTTTTAAGATCTTCATGGCCGATCCAACATTGTGACCTGCAAAGATGAAATTTTGAACAATTTAAAATGCTCTGCACGGTATTCCTAAGTTCTCGATCTACTGACTTATTGACCCTTTACACCCTAAAGGTCAATATTGGGGCCCAAAGCAGCACCTTTTGCACCTGATGAAAATAATTTAGGGTGCAAAGGGTTAAGCATTGATACAATGATCTAAAACATCTGTTGTACATACATGTACACGGGCACCACTATCATCATCACCCAAAATGGTAAACAGGACTACCCGAACCATTGCAAGGTGTGCAAGCTATTTTTAAGTACTCCAAGCACGTTAGGAATTCCACAAAATTACGACTTTAGTAAAGACTGTTACAAAAATGGTGACAACGCAAGTTTAAGCACACCAGTTTTAACACAGTTGTATGTTACTTTGTAAACTTCTTACAACAACTGTAGGTTCCAGTCCCACTTGAGTATTCTATGAGCTTTTCAGTGAGTTTCGTGGGAAAAGCTGTGCCTATACCATGTCATAAAGGCAAATAAAGTATTGGATGGACGCAATAAAATGTAATTCCATTACTGGTACTTAAAGGGGCTATGTCACGGTTTGCGCATGCGCAGCAAAACTTGAAAAAGTGTGGCTAACTTTTTCAAATTTTGTCGCCAGGTTTTGCATATCCTATTCAATCTTTGCCATCCCTTATAATTCTTTAGTAATTTTGGCAGTGGTGTACTTGTCAACGTCCAGGATGTCCTGATGCATTACTTTTTACTTGGAATTGCACTGTTTGCCGTTTTTTTAAGCCGCCAAACATCGACATCACCGTGTGTGCGGCCGTCGTTTAAAAGAGAGTTTTTTCATCCCATAAAAAAACTCGACAAAACATGACAGAAACGGCATCGAATGATATGAATGACATGGTTGGATACAGCAATTTACTTAACCTTGTTTTCCATCAAAACTGACATGCTTATTTGGTCCTGACAGCAATTTTACAGCATACCTTCTGTCCTTGGAAAGACACAGTGGCCGCCACCCGCTGTACGATTTTGTTTTTCCAGACATTGATCGTGCAATCGCGCGCGCGCGATGCCAAATCGAACAAATGCGCGCACACGATGCACAATGTAGTTGAATTCTGCGTATTGTAAACACTCATTAACGAACACACTGCCCATGCGGCACGTGCTAAGTACACGATGTACACAACTATAGCACACGCACCAATGGCGTTGTGTAACAGAAATTGCACTACATTCATATGAGCCCGCACGTATGTCAAAATAAAAAGGGATCTGGCGCATGCGCAAACCGTGACATAGCCCCTTTAAATTAGTTTTTCATAAAAACAAAAATGTCCTATATATCTTTTCAAAAAATGTTTCTCACTCCTGATGCACCAAAAGGCTCTCGCGGACTGTCAAATAAAAAAATCCATATTTTTAGGATTTGTAGATCTAGTTTTCTGAGGCTTTTCCACAAAATATCAAAAGTTGGCACACTTATTTTCAATATATATATTATATCCTCTTGCAATCGTAAAGATTGACATGAATGTGTACATTTTCACTGAAAGACAATAGTAAAATGTGTTCCAAATTTCCAATTTTTTTTCATTTCGTCCAAACAAAGAACGGATGTCCAGAAATCATCCACCTGTTTTATTATGGTCCCCGAAAATGCTGAAACCTCAACAAGACTGCCCAGGTATGGAATATCAACTAATGCATGGAAAATGTACAAAACTTATTGCATCTTTCCTTATCATGCTTATGAATTAAGTTATTTGACAACATTTCATACCTGCCAATCGTACTACAACAGGAACATTGAGATCCATCCCCCTACACGCTGCTGTGATCCCCTTTGCTATAATGGAACAGTCTACAATTCCTCCAAAGATGTTGACCAGGATTGCCTTGACCTTGACGAAAAATAAAAAAATAAAAACAAATTCCAAAAATGATGACAAATATAGACGAATCACAAATTACCAAATTTGAGACCGGTCTGCGCACTTACGTTGCTTAACACGAAGAGCCTCTTTATTAAACCCCCAAGTGAACTAATGTACGCATGTGAATGCACACGTACACACTCGGTCACTGTACAATACTGTACCTGTAGCGCATGCGTACTGCCGACTTGACACAAAGACCCTCGGTTTCAATGCAGACATGCGCAGAACGGGCTCATTTGGGTTTCGTCTATACCGGTACATTGAGATTCCTTTTATCTGATTGGTTAAAAGTGGGGTCATTGAATTCGAATTCTGACTGTGTCCCGGGCATAGTCTTTGCCATGCCCCAGGCATAGTCTTCTTTTTTTTAGCGCGTACCCGGTTCGCGAGTGGCATGTGCAGCATGTTTAGCTGTGCAAGAACTGTGCAGTGCTCAGGGGTAAGATTGGAGAAAACGAAAATTCCGGAATGGGCGTGGCTTCCTTGGGTGAGGGGGCAGGGCTTCCTTGGGTGAGGGGGCAGGGCTTCCTTGGGTGAGAGGGCGGGGCATCGGAGAGACGTAGAGACAACGAAGATTTCAACTTTTGGGATCGTTTTAAACACCACCATCGTGCAAATTGCAATGTCAAAAACATTTTAACCAGGTATCAAAAGAACCAGTTTTGTTATAAATATTTACCTTGTACAATTGTGGATAATATTTGCCCACTGCTTGTCACATCGCGCCAGCCGCGCACTGCACACATCACACACCACACGCAACCGTTGCCAGTTTACGATGCAGGCAAAGATGGCGCTTGCTGTACACGTCTGCTTCGCTACTCGTTGCAGTCTCAGTCTGCTCGCTAAGCGGCACAGTACATATACGTATACACATCGCTGTATGTCACGGCACTTGCGTGGCGACTTCACTAGACTTGGACAAGTTTGCTTCGCAAAATTACTGAATCAATTGAGGGCGCTCGTTAAAAAAATATGGCCTGATGGAAGGGCAAAAAAGCGGAAAATAAAATGTGGATCGTGGAGCACACAACGAAAAAGCGGAAATCTGCTAAAAATCTAGGATTTCACAATGACAAACAGAAAACTCTCAAATCCTGACACATCGATTGCTACATTGTAAGCAATTCGGTCTTTTAAAAATGGGACGGTAATGGCGAAATCTTAAAATGTTTTGATCTTGTAGATAATAATAATGGTGGTGTACACTTGTATAGCGCACATGTTCCAGGGGCGCACCAACCCTCTAAAATGTTGTAAAATTGGGAAAACAAATTCCCATTTTCACAATAGGTGAGGGGTGAGGGGGGAGGGGGTAGCAAAATCCAGTCCGAATTGTCTGTACAATAAACAAATGCACTGATTTTAACAATGCAGTCTGAAAATGTCCTCTCTGACAGAAGTCCTTGGTGGCACTATTTATTGTTAAAAGCGGGGGGGGTGGGGGGGAGGGGGGGGGGGGGGGGGGGGGGGGGGGGGGGGGGGGGGGGGGGGTTAGCACAACACATTATAAAAGGACACAAAAAGCAGCTTGAACCTTGAAATCTCATTTTGGGGCACAAGGGGGGTGGGGTGGTGGCAGATGACAATTATTTGAGGTATGGGCTCCCCCCTAGTGACGCCACTGACTGTGAAGCTCTTACATTACAAACATGTTTCCTCAGTGTTATGCTGAAGTTTACTATATTGTATCATGAAGAATGCACAGTGGAAATATTGTTCCTGTTTGAATCCCAAATTCGTGCCAAGGCATGGAGCTGCGTATTTAGTGGCACAAATTTGGCGCGTGCACATTTCTGACGAGCCTGTGCCTTTAAAGTTATCAGCAAATTCAATTTTTTTCCGCCGAACAAATTTTTAAAGCATTTCATTTATTTTAACGAAAAAACATCATACTTTGTATTTTAGACATCGGCAACCCTGTGAAAAACGTCGCTTTTATACGGCCGTTTTTGAACCGTGCCTAGACTTGCCCAAGTCTTCACGTGTTTGATATGTAATGCGCAGCGTACAGTGAACCCTTGACTAATGACCTGTCAAATCTCTTTTCTTGTGTCTCGGAAAGCTTTCTGAGACAGGAGAAACTGAAGAAAAGAGATTAGACAGGCTAAAACACGGAATGTCGGACTTGGGCAAGTCTACATTTTGTTGCGAGTTAAATTATTGGCAGACCGCCAATAATTGGAAATATTGACAGTAATTGCTCGATACATGTAACTAAACATTGCTGAATTTTTGTTGCTGATGTATCATTTAAAAGCGAATAACGTTTATGTTTCTAGAAAAACATCAATTAAAAAAACTTCATTTTTCGAGGTGCCACACCCAAAACGCACAGACAATACATCTTTAAAACTTACATTTTCCTCAGCATTAAGCAGCTTAAATGCCTGGAAGACTTGTTGCTCATTGACCCCTCCTCCAAGATCCAGGAAGTTAGCTGGTTCCCCTCCGTGTAGTTTGATGATGTCCATAGTAGCCATGGCTAGACCTGCCCCATTGACTGACATGGAAACAAAGTCATATGTCAAACTGTAGCTTTGAATACCACATATCTAAAAATAAAAGTATCAAACTTCATTGACTTTATGTGCGTTATTATATATTTGTACCGACTAGCACCTTTTAATTATAACCAACTAACACTACGAATAAAAATGGCAACCACACAGTGCATGTTGCATGGCAATGATGTACACTTCCAATACTGAGGTCCGTGCCCCCCCATTTGAAAATCGGAAATTGGTATTTTTTACAATTTTACAACATTTTAGAGGGTTAGTGCACCCCTGGAAAAATGCGTGCACCCCCAGGTTGCCCCCTCAGATGTCTCACCCTAGTTATGCCGCTGGTCTTTTTGTTAACCTTTAAACAGAAATGAGAATCATTTGATGAGAAAATCATTTGATCAGATGAGAAAAAGGAGAACAAATTATTGATGCTGTAAGTCCTAATGGACTGTATCTTTCTTTTCGAACTTTACCTAAGCAGCCAATGTTGCCATCCATTCCAATATAATTCAGATTGTGTTTGGATGCTTCAACTTCCCGAGGATCACTCTCGGACTGGTCGTCTAAAGCAAAGATTTCCTTCTGGCGAAACTCGGCATTGTCATCGAAGTTGACTTTTGCATCAAAGCAGACAACTGAATGTGAGCAGGGAACAAAAAGAAACAAGACCATTAACTACCAACTATGTACGCATCTGGCTTGGGACAAAACTAACAAAGTCGTGATGTACATTGTAGATCTTGGCAGAAACTTAACAGTGCCATACAGTGTTCCATTTATTTCACATTGGGTTTCATCCTCACAATGCAACATCACCGTCAGACCTGACAACAAGGATCTTTACGGGCATTTTCACAAAAAGTGTGACACAAATGCCAAATTTTGAAATTGTTATTTGGGTCAAATCAACCTCAATAATATTTGATTCTGCAATAAAATTTGGTCCCCTTCCACCAACACCCCCGCCTTCTCCTCCAATGCCTCGTCCCCATCCCCTCTCCCTCCCCCTCCCCCCATCAATCTCTTTGTCCCCCTCCCGCAGTCCATCTACCCCCTCCATCCAGTCCACCCCCTCCCCCTGCCCCTCTCTTCCATCTGTCATCCCTTTCACGTCCTTCCGACACGTTTTTACTTACTGCTACAAAAGAAATATAGCTACGGTGAAAAACCATTCTTTCAATATACGTGGATCTTAAAACCATACTGAGGAGATGCTCCAATCATTCTTAATTACCGAGCTATAATAGAATTAAGAAGGCAAAATGTGTGCAATTGTAACGTCAGTTACCGTGAAAATGCCCTTATGTTTTAATATGCCAACACCTTCTTTGACAATGGAGCCAGCAATTCATTGTAATGTTACAAGTGTTTTAGGTTGGCACATGTGAACTTTCTAAACTTTTCCTTCATGTGGATAAACCTTGTAAAAAATGTGGTTTAAGCAAAGTTGATTTCTACATGCATGTAGAAATTTAACACTGATTTTCAGTTAGAAAATTAAGTGGCCACAAAATGCAGGTGCAGTTAATAAATTGTAATTTCTGTTTCATAACTTCTTGTTGGTGGACTTTTTGATTGATATCTCATTCAAAAGCTGATAACATGGACAATACAAGACTATTTTTATTAAAATATATTTTTCCAAACTGAAATCTGTCCTAAGCACAGACAGAATACATACCTCTTTTCGTTCTTACCTTGGCCATCAGGAGTTTCTCCGAATGGATTGATTTCTACCTGTGTGGCATCCACTCCTAGGAAGAGCTCGTACAGGTTCTTTAGTTGATCAGCTGCCTGTCAAACATACAAACACAGTGCGGTTACATGTCCAATATTGGTATTAATCACAGGAAAATAGCTCCTGCCAACAGCTGAAGTAAATATAAAATGTTCAGACTCATTGGTCTGCTGACGGCTCTTTTAAGGTTTGCTCTTAAAACACTTGGATTAATTTCACAAACATCTTAAGATACCTCATGACCTAAGGATAAACAACTCCTATCTTTCCTTTTCATTGAAGTCCCCTTTTGAGAAACGAGGTCCTGGTGATTGTACATTTTAGCTGACCTTACAAATTTCAAGAAAATCTTCCAACACAGCTTCTAAGGTTACTGGTACAGTACACTATCTTCCTTTTTTAAAAGTGTGTGACAGTGACGGCATGTTTTTAAAATGCATTTCTTATCAGCATGTACTAAAGCCTACAGGAACATTTATTTAAACAAAAATAAAAAAATTAATGTAATATTGGAAATATGACAAAATTCACTTTCTGTTCAATCTATCGTATCATTTACATTTGAAAAATGGTAAACATATAAAAGGAGTACATGTATGTTGCTGGGCTAATCAGTGTTTAGAAGCAAGATGCTCAAGTAAAATTTGATAAATGACTGTTGCACATAAATATTATATGTATAATGCAAACGTCAGTAGAAAAAGTATAAATGCGACATGCTCTGCACAAAGAAAAGTCGCTTTTCACACAGCCTGGGCCAAGTTCATTAAGTCCAGGCTCATTAAAATACAAACACAATGGAAATTCCTGGCAATACTCGGATACTACCTCCGATTTCCCGTCCTCTTGCAACAGTGCCCCTTTAACGCACTCCCCTACTCGTGCATACCGAGGCCCTGTTGAAACCGGCCTCATTTCGCTGGGGAACAAGCAACATAAATCTTTTTGCCTCGTTGGACCAATCAGGACGCTTGGCAGATTGTAAACACTGTGCATGCAGTGTGATACATGTACTCGGTAATGCTGGCCGTGTCCGCATCGGCGATTGGCTGCTATTTAAAGCATACAGGGGAATCCTTTCCATTCACGTTGGTCAGCATGCATTAATGTTATTAATTTGAAAAACTGGTAGGAATTTTGAACAGTCATAAGGAACAGAACTCAATACAGTTTCTGGAAAGTATAGAAATCATTTCTTTTCGGCATAACATGACCAAATGGATTAAATTAGATCAAAATGACCCGGGCGTGTGTTTGCTGAATGCAACAGCCGCCTTACTTCACAGATTTGCGTGGATTTCCTCAGGGCATTGTAACATCGCTTAGCAGAGTGGAAATTCCCTGAGATCTCAGGATGCCGGTTTCCAGGTACCACGCAGAATTTCCATAGCTGTTTCGAATTTTAATGAGCCTGGATCTGCCACTGATTGCTAGTTACATGTATGGTCGCACAAACTTGGCCCAATCTCACACAGTACATTACAAACATGCCTTAAAGCCCTAATACATCATTTGCAGTTACCCAAAATTTTACTTCACGAGTCGACAAGAAAAATCCGACTAAAAGTGTTAATAGCAATGGTAACAAACGCCACATTATTTTTTTTTCCGTGTAAAATGGTACCTTTGTGGGAGAAATTGGTAATTGAAGGTGCTTTGTTTCTAAAATTGTTTGCAGAAAATTGTTAAGTATTACTGCATCTGTGTGGCTTTTACAAGACAGTTTATGAACATTATTCTTTAGTAATGTAATGCTGTTGTTCCTGTTTAAAGTTTCCCAACAGTTAAATGACACACCAATAAATCGTGTCTACCTGTTTCTGGAGGTCTCCTTTGAACTTGAGGTTGCCAGCCATCCTCATGGCCTGTTCATCAGTAAGACCGGTGAATATATCTATCACTTCCTGTAACAAAAATGTATTTGACAAGAAGCAATTTTAAGATATTTCAAATTCTTTCACTATGCTCACAGTGGCTCAAGAAATGTCTACTTCAGGTCAGAAAGCAGCTGCCAGCAGCAGCTTGTCTGTACACAAACAAATCTGCTTTAAATAATAAACCACGGCTTTAAACCAAGTACGTACATTTTGTGCTTAGATAAATGGGGGAAAATCCATCTGCCAAGTGTGTCACATGACCAGCATTCCTGGATAATCGGCAGACCTACACATGTACATGTATCTTGTCCTTCCCTACGCAAACATTCAAAATGGTTGACTAGATTAGTCTAACCATTTGTCATTTGAGGTGGCCTTGGTAATACTTGAACTTGCCCTTTTAAATAGTGGCGCTTTGGTGAGCTATGGTCGAGTGGCGTACACATGTAGCAGACTGAAAACAACACTAAAATCCACAGGTTGTGGGTAGAATCTCATCACAGCCCACACATGGTGCACATGCCTTTGGGCAAGGCACTTTGTCATAGATTCTTCGGTACTTCGGAGGTAGTGAGAGGTGATGTTTGATTTAATAGTCCATGTGGGTTTATTTTAATCCTGCGGGTGACCGGCTCAGCGCCACACATGAAATGACGAGCTTGGCAGGGTTCAAGCCATTCTTAACTAGCGTAATTTCAGGACCTACATGTAATAATTAGCTTTATTGAAGGCTAGTTTAGAATTTAAAACTTGAATGTAGACTCCACTTGTTTACTGCAGTAACCTCATTTACTGCAGTAACCGGCCATGCCGGTGGGAAATTACACTGCAAATAGTCATGATTGCAAATAGTCATATTTGGCAGGGGTCCTGCCAAGCCAGTCACAGGCCGGTCATGTTTGGGGGGTCATGATGTAGTAAAGTGCACTTTGCAGTTTAATAGGGGAACCACTCAATTCCCATGGTTGATGGATACAAATTCTTTGATAAATAACATGGCATGGCCTATTCTGAAAAATCATGCCTCCATTGCCCAATTTTTAAGTCTGTACATGTACCACCCATCTTTGTATTTCGACAGATTAAGGATGGCAAGGCACCAGGAGTTTGCGGCATATACACGGAGATGCTCAAGGCGGGCGGCGAAGCATCTCTTCTGTGGTTGCGCGTGTACTCCTCAATCGGGTGCGCCAGCAGCTGCTGGATCACCAGCGCCCTGAGCAGTCTGGTTTAACTCCGAAGAGGTCCACTGTAGACCGCATCCTGGGTCACCGAGTCCTGACCGAGTGCTTTCGAGAGTTTAATCATGGGCTAATTGCAGCCTACCGGTACATTGACTTCAAAAAGGCGTTCGACTCAGTCAGTAGGGATGCCCTTTAGAAGATCCTTAGGCTCCGCGGGATCCCTCCTTGGTTGGTGCATCTCATCGCCTCCCTGTACTGCGGCAGTGGCGTCTCTGACTTCTTTCCAGTTGATACTGGAGTAAGGCAGGGATGCGTACTGGCCCCGTCACTTTTCAACACTTGCATGGACTGGATTATGGGACGGATGGTGGGAGGAATCGACTGTGGAGTGTCGTTCGGAGATGTTCAGATCACCGATCTAGACTCCACCGATGATGCCATGATCTTTGCTGAGACAATAGAAATTCTGATGGGGGCACTCGAGACACTGAGTGGGGAGGCGGTGAGGCTCGGATTGCGAGTCTCCTGGATCAAGACCAAGATCCAGGTTTTCGGTGACCTTCTGGATGCAGCTGTCGATTCTCGTCTGCATCGGGCGAGAGTGTTGAGATCGTGGAGAGCTTCACTTACCTCGGTAGCGTGGTTCACTGCTCTGCAACTAGCGAGGCCGATGACACTCGGCCTCTAGGCCTATCGCAGGGGGTGATGAACTCGCTGAACAAGACTGTTTGGCGCTCTCGGCATTTGAGCAGATGGACAAATGTCTGAGTCTTCCGGTCGCTAGTACTGCTGGTCTTGCTTTATGCAAGTGAAGCGTGGACCTTGACCAGTGGACTACGGCAACGACTGGACGCCCTCCTGACTACTTCGCCGCATCCTTGGGTACCGCTGAATAGACCACGTGTCGAACCAGGAGGTGCTCGACAGGGTGCGGGTGGGGAGGGTCACCTGCTTGATCAAAGAGCGCCAGTTGCGCCTCTACGGCCACGTGGTTCCCTTCTCTCTGTCAGATCCGGCGAATCGGATCGTCAGTGCCTAGGACCCTAAGGGGCCAGGGTGAAGGCGACCCGTTGGTCGACCCCATGCTTCGTGGTTGCCGCAGCTGGGGGACCACCTGCAGGGGTGGGGGATGGGCCCGGCGCAGGCCCAATTGATCGCTATAAGGAGACCGGAGGGGTGGGGAAAGAGGGTGAACGCTGCGAAGTGCCGCTGCAGCACATGCTCCCAGACCTGACCTGACCTGCTTATAGGCTATAAAGTGAGGGGCGTTGATGCTTTCATTCTCAGTTTCTGGTCAGCATGGCAAAGAAAAGAGAACTACATGTATTGTCAATGGCCACAAAGAAGGGAAAGGCCCTTTCGAAGCAGTTTAGAGTGCCCGTTTCCATCGTTCAGAGCATAATTAGAAAGTACAAGGAGTTCCCCACAATGAGAAACCTCGTCTGGCAAGAAAAGTGTGCCGAGAAGCTGCAGCAACAATCCCCGCATCACCATGAAGGGTCTCCTGAACAGCCTTGGCGAGTCTGGGACCAAGATATCCAGGCAGACACTTCAGCGCACATTGCATCAGGGAGGTCTCCATGGCTGTCGACCTAGAAAGACGCCACTCCTGAGGCAGAGACATCGGGAAGCTCGTCTGGGCCTTTGCTAAAGCACACCTGGACAAGGATCCAAGCTTCTGGTCATTGATTCTATGGTCAGACGAGACAGAAATGGAGCTTTTCGGGCACATGGATGTTGCTTACATGTATGTCTGACGAAAGAAAGGGGAAGCATACAATCCAAAGAACACGGTCCCAACCGTCAAGCATGGAGGTGGTAGCATCATGCTGTGGGGATGCTTCTCAACAAATGGGACTGGGAATCTCGTCAAAATGGTTGGGATCATGAAAAAGGAGCAGTACATTAAGATCATCTATGAAAACATCAAGCAGTACGTATACGTCCGCTGAGAAACTCCAGCTTGGTCAGCATTGGACCTACCAGCAGGACAACAATCCCAAACACACTGCCAAGGCAGTCACGAAATGGTTCGAGGACAACCATGTGGACGTTCTGGAGTGGCCGAGCCAAAGCCCAGATCTCAACCTGATCGAGAATCTATGGAGGGAACTCAAGACTCGGGTGATGGCAAGAAAGCCTTCTAACCTCAATGACCTTGAGACTTTTGCTTAGTAGTGGGCGAAAATCCCAGTGGAAACATGCCAAAGCCTTGTAAGCCGATATAGGAACCGTTTGGAGGCAGTGATAAAAAACAAAGGCTTTTCTATTGATGATTAAGAGTGACTTTATTAAGGGTATGAATAATTATGGACATGACCTTTTTTGGAAATATGTCAATAAAATACCCCAAAATAATATACAGTAAAGTCGGAATTTCACTTATCTCGGACAAAATCGCTTAGAACGTTTGATTTCGTATGCCTTTCTTAATAAAAATCATCACTTAAGTCGGATCGCGTAAGTCGGATTTGTGCTTATCTCGGACACATCAACCTAGAACATTTGTTCAATTCCTGTGTGTTTTACCTCTTTTAAGTCGGATTGGTGAAAGTTGACATGTTCGTATATTAATTTCACTCCAGTTTCTACTGCGGGGAGTAGAGGAATTTTCCGGTTGAAAATTAATCATTTTGACGGCCGCCTTATGCGGATTACCGTAAAGTTTTTCCCCGAAATGCCGCCTGCGTATGTCATGTACAGTACATGTGTATGTGTGTACAGTGTACACGTGTGTATGTACATGTACATTACGTACGCCTGCCTTGTGCACGCGTACTTTTGCCATGCATACTGTATACGTAGCACAAGCCGCAGTTAGCGCTAGTGATTTGGCAACATGTCGTCGAAACGGAAGCTTGTCACACGCACTTACGAAGAGAAATTGAGAATCATAAATTACGCAGAAGAGCATCCAGCAATGAAGAAAAAGGATATCGCCGCTCATTTTGACATCAACCCTAAAACACTGTCTGATATCCTGAAATACAAGGACAAGATAAAGTCGGTCTGCGTTAACAATAGCAAAGTGTTCCAACCAAATGTCAACGGGCATCTAACCATCCCGAAGTTGAGAAAGCTCTTCTCGTATGGTTCCGGCGAAAGTCTGCCATGCCAGAAATACGGATAGAAGGCAGCATGTTGCTCCAGCAGGCAAACAAATTTAAGAAGCGCTATGGAATTGTCAGGGTCCAAAAGGCGGGCAAGTTGAGGGGTGTTGACATCGAAGTTGTGCGTGATTGGAAGGAAGGAAAACTGGCAGAGATCCTTCAAACCTATGATGCGTGCGACATCTACAATGCTGACGAGACAGGTCTCTTTTGGCTTTTGTTGCCCGATAATTCCCTTGGATTCGAGGGACAATCGCACCACGGCGCTAAACAACCAAAGTCGAGAATTACCGTGTTGGTTACAAGCAATATGACAGGCACCGATAAGCTTCCCTACCTGGTTGTTGAAAGACTGCCTGGATGAGCTTGTTCCGACAATCGCCAGTATTATCAACATGAGCTTTCAAGAGGGACGATTTCCTGATGCCCTAAAGTTTGCCAGCATCACTCCACTCATCAAGAAACAGAATCTGGACCCTTGTAACCTTGGAAACTACAGACCAATTGCTAATCTACCATTTCTTGCAAAGACGTTAGAGCGTGCTGCAGCTCATCAAGTACAATGTTATTTGGCATCTCACAACCTTACAGGTAAAATGCAGTCGGCCTACAGAAAGTACCGAAGTGTTGAAACATCCCTCATTCGTATATACAATGATCTGCTTCTTGCCGTTGATAAGGGACAGGAAGCTATCCTTGTGCTTCTTGATTATTCCGCCGCCTTTGACACGATTGATCACAACATCATGATACATCGATTACGTCACCGATATGGCATTACCGAGTCTGCACTGGACTGGTTCAAGTCGTATTTCACAAATCGCCATCAATCCGTTTCCATCAATAATGTATCATCGCCATATTACAAGGTTAATACTGGAGTCCCTCAAGGGTCTGTTCTTGGTCCCTTGTGCTTTACGCTATACACTGCTCCTCTAGAAGACATCATTGCTTCACATGACGTCAACTGTATGGTGTATGCCGACGATATCCAACTATACGTCACAATGACTGAAGAGCAACGTCCTAATCTTGTTGAGAAGCTCGAGTCCTGTCTCGCACACATCAAATCGTGGTCTACTATCAACAAGTTGAAATTAAATGATGACAAGACCGAAGTCATTCATATTACTTCGCAGTTTCGACACCACGCCCCAATACACAGCATCCGCATCGGTAACTCCTGCAGTAAACCCGTCAAAAGTGCACGTGACCTCGGTACCATTGTAAGCTCGAACCTTCAAATGCAAAATCACATCAACAATATTTGTCGTTCCTCCTCCCTGGCTCTTCACAAGATTGGACGCATGCGCAAGATGTTGGATCAACAAACTACTGAAAGACTCGTTCATGCATTCATTACCTGCCGTCTCGACTTTTGTAACAGTTTGCTTTATGCCCTTCCACAACTACAAGTCAATAAACTTCAACGCATTCAAAATTCTGCCGCAAGACTCGTCACTCGTTCTTCACTCAGACACCACATCACTCCCATACTTTGCAATCTCCATTGGTTACCGGTTAGTAAACGTATCATCTTCAAGATACTGCTCCTCACGTATAAATGCATTCAGGGCTCTGCTCCATCTTACCTCCGGGAACTCATTCATGCATATCAGCCAACACGTACCCTCCGATCCAGTTCAGCATCTTTACTCCAAATGCCAGTCACTCGCACCACCACTTATGGCCATCGGTCTTTCACACATGCATCAGCAGCTCTCTGGAACACTTTACCATATCATATCAAGACTGTTACAACCGAGAGTGAATTCAAATCCTTATTAAAGGAATTCTTATTTTCTGATAGGGTTGGTTTATAATGCATCACAATTAATCTACTTAACATTTTGTGTAAAGCGCATTGAGGCAACTGTGTGATGCGCTCTATAAGAACTGTCTTATTATTATTATTATTCCCGTTTTTGTCATCGGCAAAAGCAAGAAACCCAGAGCTTTTAAGTATGTGAAAGGACCAGTTGACTATGTGGCAAACTAAAAAGCTTGGATGACGGGAGACTTGTTTGCAGCCTGGCTGCGTAAGGTTGACAGAAAGATGCGTCTCGCGGGACGTAAGATAGCCATGGTTGTGGATAACTGCCCTGCGCACCCTCATATTGATTATCTCAGCAACACCGAAGTGATCTTCCTCCCGCCAAATACAACAAGCCATACACAACCCATGGATTCCGGCGTAATCAAGAATATGAAATATTTCTACAGGTTGATTTTGGCAACACAGCGTCTCGAGGCCACTGAGAGTGATGAGCCATTCAGCTGGACCATCTTCGATGCTGTCATAGCACTGAAAACTGCATGGAAAAACGTGAAACCAGAAACCATTGTGAACTGTTTCAAGAAGGGTGGATTTTTTCAGCAGATCAGGCCAGATTCAGACAAGAGCGATGAGTCCGACTCTGAGACACCAGAGAATTCTGGCGGCTCGACAAATGATAGGCCTACGCCAAGCACTGAATTCAGGAACATATGGTCAAGACTCCAGGAAATATTTGGGGATGCAATACCGGCAGCACATGAATCATATATCGCTGTGGACGACCAAGCCAATACATCTGCTGTGATGACGGATGACAGAAGACAGCGACGAGGAAGAGGAAAACGAGATGCAAGATCTGCCTGCTCCCTGCCTGGCCGATGCCTATTCTGCTCTCAGGAAACTCAGACACTATGGCCTTGCACGTGGTTGTATGGATATGGAAGATGTAACGGATCAGCTGGAGGCCATTCTCATGAAGCAATCACAGAGCAGTATGAGACAGACCAAACTGACTGATTTCCTCAAATGATCATCCTGGCCCCTTAAAACAAAACAGACTGTCTATGAGGAACTGATCTCCATTATTTCGATATAAAATTCCAGACAAGAGCTCAGTGTCGTTAGACAATTTCAACATTTCAAGCTGTTAAAGTTTCATTGTTACACAACATTGTATTCCCCCACGTATTCTGGAAATTCGTTTTTTTTTGTTGTTTTTTTTATCCCCATTTTTTAATTACATTGTTTGGCGGAAATAGGCTTGTGTCTCGTTTTATTTTGCTAAATAAAATTTATGGTTTATTGTCCCGATCTTGTACTTTCACGTTCCGAGTGTCAACAAAATAAAAGCAGTGCATTGACCAGCCACGAGAACGCACGCACGTTTTCTAGACTGGAAAAAAGTCTATGTGCACACGTGATCACAGGCTGCATTTTTCATTGACTAAGGTGGGTGGGCTAAGCAGTACATACAGTACATGTATGTGTGTACGTGTACTGCATGCCGGCCACGATGATGGAGACGCACGCTCGAGGCACAAACGCATGATCGCATCCGGCAAAATGATGCTTACGTTTTTGTTGCCTTTGTCATTTGTGAAAATGAAAATGTAGTGTGATAATAACATGTTTTGGTGTTGGAATAAAAGCAGTGCTACTGTATTTCATGTTTTTTGGACTGTCGACCGTTGCGTGCATGGTTGGAATTCAATTAATCTGTAGGCGTATTTTTGTCTTCGCGTAAGTCGGATTTTCACTTAAGGCGGATAAAATTGGTTGGTCCCGTTGGATCCGACTTATCCGAGGTTTACTGTATATTACAGAAAATTTCACTTGTTATTCCTTTCGTTGTTTGTCACAAACTTATCATAAGTAAGCCAGACAAAACTCACATATTTATTAACATGATTCAAAATTACAAGGGTATGAATAATTTTAAGCACAACTGTAGGAGGTAAAGCTTTTACAAAACCAGTTTCTTAAGCAATGTTGTTGATCATCCTTCTTATTCTGCACACATGTAGTGGAACATGTCACTAGCATATAACAATTAGCAAAATATTTTGAGCAAACAAGCATTCCCAACTTCAAAGTGGATTTTTAATTCACAAACCAAGCAGCCTCTTTAAGCCTGGAAAAGGTTTAAATGTCCGAATGTTCCTGGAATATTACACTTTCAGTTCTAAAGAACAATTGAGATGAGCACTTGCCTTGTATATAAGGTCTGGTGATTTCTCAGCTACCTCTTCAATGTCCATGCCTCCCTCTGGGCTGCCAACCAGGACTGGTCCACTTGTATCACGGTCCATTAAGATAGCTACATATGTTTCCCTCGCAATGTCCAAGGCCTCAGCTACCATGACCTAAAAAGGGAATATATTGAACAAAACAAAAGGGAAAAACAAAACTATTTGTCAGTTGAGACTCAATGCATAATTCTACGGAGCATGACATACAAATGTTAAGTATTTAAAAAAATAATAATAATCATCATGTTTCCTCGCCATATTTACTTTTCCCTGGGGAATTATGTCATATTAGAAAGCATGCTAAACCGGTCCACACACTGCGCCAGATCATGGTCCGCCCCAAAGACCCCACTCCTCCTAGTCAAGTGTGTGGGGCTGTATATCACATCAAATGTGAGGGCGGTGAGGATGGCTCATGCAGTGAACATTACATTGGTGAAACTGAGAGGATGCTACGTACTAGGGCCATGGAACATCGCAGGCCCAGTACTGCTACATGTACATTGTACATATACATTTGTAAGGTCTCCAAATACATCAACCATGAGCGCCTGGGACACTCATTTGAGCTGGACCAAGTCAGAATCCTATCTACATGTAGGGAGGAGGACTGGTTCCGCAGGGGAGTGAAGGAGGCCATCTATATCAGGAAGTTAAAACCCACACTGAACCAGAATGGGGAGTGCCACCAACTGCCACAAATTTGAAACAACCTGGTGAGGTCTCCGCGCATGCGCAGTTGCCTCCAATGGTGAAGAGACATGGATGTGTCTGGAAAGCTCTGGTTGGAACTTTCGTTAATTTTTGTGCAATACAAAGATTAAAACCATGAAATATTAGAAAGAATTACAACTGGCGAACGTGCATGGTATTTATACGAACAACAGTACAATGCATTTCATATTATGATAGCAAGATGGATAAATGTATAAAGCCTCTTCCGAAGTCCACTACCTCAGTCACTGTAGCACCAGTAGTCAATTAACACAACCAACCACATGCATATATTTTAGGGCATTTTATAGTAAGGATCCTTTGGATTACTTGAACTTTCAACAGTGTCCTTCTAAAATTGGTCATGTTGGTGGATGGGTGAACTCCTAAAATTGCAGTCTCAATACACACTTTGCTGCAAGTTGCCTCAGTCTCCCCACCCAGGAGTAATTGGGTACCTGAAAAGATTGTAGCCTCCGAGTGCTTGTTTCAGGCTGCCGTGGCTGCATGGACTTCCAGTGGGTGTCATAATTGATTGACCACTTTTTTTATTTTTTCGCTTTTGCCTGCGACTGCAAACATGTACCAAATCCCAGTGGAGCAGATTGGTGAATGTTGAAGCCTTGAGCCCCACTGAATCATTTTTGTAAGGTTTCTGTCAACAACTCGTCAATACGGTTTATGAGTAATTGCAAATGACACAGTGAACCTTGTATCTCTTCATAGAATATTGGAATGCCATACCCAGGCAATACGCTTTGGGTTCTAGGGCACCACATTCATTGGATTTGCATCAATAATTAAGCACTGGATAATGTACATGTAGGAGTAGTGGTAACCATAAGGTGTTTGGGGTTCATTTACCGTTTTGACTTTGACTCCATCCTTCTTCGTTTGCTTGGTGACCAGATTGTAGCCAATCATCTTTGACACCAAGGGGAAAAGGTCATCAGGGCTGAAAAATATAAAGGATTTCAATTGTTAGAGTACATGTTCATGTGCGTTGGTTCTCCTAAACAATAGCGGACGTTTTGGGGAGGTTTAACAAAGGGAACAATATCGTCCGCGATTGCCAAGCGAACGTCCGCGATTCGCTCGTGTACAAAACAAACGAGAGTAAGGAAAAAAAACTAAGTCCAAACAAAAGAGGAACAAAGGGACGTCCGCGGTTGTATGTGGATTCGCACCTGGGTGTACATGTAGAAAGTAAGAGATCGATCCAGCATACACACGCTCAACACCTGGCATACTGTACTGATCAATCACTGTGAACTGGTGAAGGAAAACGGTAATCCACATGGTTTTGTGATCACTGACTGAGTGTGCCGCACGCACTCACATGTGTTTGCACCAAACTGGCTGTATGTGCATTAGGTTTTCTCTATATTGCGCAATGCACCTGCAGTCGTCAATGCTCAAGACTAATTGTGTAATGCAAACAGTACACACATTTTCCGATGACTTTAGCATTTTTTCAGTTTGTAAAAAACAATTAAAAATATTGCCACTGAGAAATAGGCAAAATAAACAAGAATAACAAAATTAAGTGGGGAAAAAATAGATATTTTGCAAGCTTACGAATAAACGGCATAAAAAATTAAAGAATTGTCCTTCCAAATGCAAAATCATGGCTAGTAAATGTCCCAGCGCAACATTACAGGACATAGCTACATGTACCAGGGTTGTAGCCAAGTCCATCACAAGTCCAGATCGATCTAGAGCAGATAAAATCACAAGTCCATGACAAGTCCCGCACAAGGCCGTCACAAGTCCACTAACAAGAAGCAAAGGATGAACACGCACAAAACAATGCGTTTGTTGGAGTTCATATGAATAGCTTGTGACTTAAATTAAGACCCAGGGACTTGTGGTGGACTTTTGAAGGCTTGTGAGGACTTGTGATGGACTCGACTCCAACCATTATAGGTACCGCGTACCGCACCGTACCGCTACACGTGTCGTGTCCGGTACCGTATGCAGCTATGCAACTTCACCGCACAGTCGAGTCTTGCAAGCTTAATAAGAGTCGAGTTGTCATGTGGAACACAGTTTACCAGTCTACTTGTAGAGTCCGTGTACAGACCACACGACCACGGCCAAAACCATTTACCTTCTCGTGTTCTCACATGATCTTCGGTGTATTGGTGTTCATTATTCAAGTTGGAAATGTTTGATATTAAAAGATCAGTGTGAGGCAAATCTGTTGCTTAATACGATAAAGTTGTTTTTAAGTGATGATTTCCCTGCGTAAGCCATTCACGATTGTTTTTTTTGCGCGAGATTTAGGAACGCCGCGCCATATTCATTCAAAGAACAATTTGCACTCGTTATATCACCTATACGCGCTCGAGTCCAAAAAGTCCTTAATCCAACGAATTATTAAAAAATAGCCTATCCTTATAGAAAAAATTCTTCTTCTGCACAAACATTTTATTTTGGCAAAGTAACATACAAGATACTTTGATGCAATGAAGACCGATTGTCTCTGCAGTGCATTTTGCATAATTTACGAATATTCACAGACTTCAATCACATTTCATAATCAACTGAATATTCTAATACTCAAATATTTGGTACAGCCTTACTTCGAGTGTGAATATTTGGGTCTTTCCACACTAATGGGCCTATTTGAAAAATCAGTAAAAAATTCCTTTCAGATGTCTTCAGTTTATCCCAAACTTAAAGAAATTCCCTTGTACTGTTCCCAGGAGATAACTTTTGTCCAAAAAGGTAAGAAATTGCTGGAACAACATGTATTTTTGAAAAGCTTGTGTACAAATTTTGCTATTACGTATGTAACGTGGACAGACCATTTTGTGACATTTTTTTCTGTCTTTTTGTTACATACGTAACATACATACGGGGTTTTCAGAAATGTATGTTGTAGGACTATTTTTCTTACTCCTTCGTGCAAAAGTTATTTCCTCAGTTTAGCTGGATAATTTTAAGATAAAATTAAGATATTTGAACTGAACTGGGACCTAAGATCTTGTATGTCACAGAAATGTACCCCATTACTGTGGAAAGACCCACTTACGTAATTCACAAAATAAAAACCTGAAACTGACTTACTTTTTGGTCAAATGAACACCTCCCTTCAGACCACTGGAGAATATTCCTTTTCCCCGTCCCCCGGCAAGGATCTGCGCTTTCAGTACAATCTCCTTGGCATCTACATGTACATCCATACAAAAAAATATTTTCTTGAAAAAAAAAGTACTAGTTATTTATACAATGTGCGAATAATAAGGCATTTTTGAATAAAATTTTAACCCTTTAAAGGAGCGTGACCAGAGTTTCTGGAAAATAGTTTTCGATGTAACTTACCAATATTATCAAGTAACTCCCATACACACCTCCCATGTCCCCAAAACCCGAAAACATTCGCAATTTCCAGTAAAAAATTGAACAAAACTATCGAGTATGCTTTCAGCGGATAAACGTTGATACTGGAAAATTAGTTTACAAATAATCGGTGGATTTTCGAAGATATCCTCGGAAATATTCGGCCTAGAAGCGCGGGAGTTTCAGTTTCGTAATCAGAAAAATATAACGGATGTTATGATATAAAAATCTCATGACCCATAAGATAAGTCCCGGGGAGTTATGGGTAAAAAAAAGTGATCTGGTCACACTCCTTTAACTGTCAAACATACAAATTTGTACCGTAGCTCTACATGTACATGTATGCAGGCGTCGAAATTTATTTGAATTTTTTGCATGTTTATCACAGTATCGATAATAGGCGACTTAAAACACAAAAAAACATTTTAAAAATCAAGAAACTAAATCTTGAGTGCCATGTTATTTTTTTTGCCTGATTGTTGTTTTTACAATGTTGAACTGTCAAACTTTATATACTAGTTTATTATCAACAGGGAACATTACTATTTCTTGAATGAAAGACAGTATTATAATGTAGCACTGTACATGTATGTTCGGTAAGGCAAAAGTTCGGAAATTTCTTCCCGAACATTTGTTCGGTTCGGGTTCGGCAAGTATTGCCGGCAGTGTGGGTTCCGGTTGAAAGTGATAACGCAGATGCAGCTAGCTTTCTTTATAAAGTAGGGCCTATGTATTTTTTATCTTCAAACCCGCTCTTTTACACTGTTTATTTGTCGTAATGAACAAGATAACGGCTTTGGCGAGATGAAATTGACCCGGGAAACTGAACGGAATCTGCAGTTGGAGCGCGGCGCTACTGTCGGAACTTGCGGTGTGCATGCATTTTGTGATTTGTACCACGTGCAAACCATCCTGACACCGAGTGGGATGGTATTGACGATTGTTTGTAGTACCCACAAGTATCGCTGTGTTTCTGTAAGATGGCTTATTGATTTCCGTCAAAATGCTTTTCACAATGTTGCGCGAATAATTCTCAGGATATCTCCAATTTTCTGCTCAAGATTTCACTGGACAGCCCGGACGACCGAATAGGAATTTCCGTTTTCTTTTGAGGAGTTGGCATCATGTTTTTTCTTCACGAACGTACACCGAAGCAACACACCCGGTCGTGTGTTCACTCAGGCTATTTGCCGTGCTGCGCGGGGCAAATATCCTACACTCCACGGTAGCCTGCCGTAGCACGCGCTCGAAACAAACAATTGTTAGAATTTTCATACTTATGTTTAACTTTGTTTCATACCTGTATAAATAGTCTCTTTTGTCAATTACTTATAAATATTGGGGGAAAATCAGAGTTGAATTTGGTTCAGTTCTGCAGTAACAAACTTGTATACGGCTGGAAATACAACTAACTCACAAGACCACGTGATCTTGAATTTTTCAAAAGTGCTCAAAAACAGCCAAATTTGACGGCATATTTTCAGGATATATCTGATTTACTCTCGAAAGCGCTTCAGAATAATGTATGGGTCTATTTCGAGCCCAAAATAGCCCAACAAAGCCGGTGTGTCCCTTTAAATACGAAGCGCTTTTAAAGGTATAATAAGAAGTAATTTTACGTGGGTTTTTGACATTCAGGAAGCCAGCTCTCTTTCACATTTACAGTTCAAATACTAGTACGTAAGATGTGAAATCCAAAGTGAACCACTGCCGAACTGAGTGAAATGTTCGGTTCGGTCCTGTTCGGTTCGGAAGTGCCAAGTTCGGTATAATCCCCTTCTGTTCGTCTGTTCGGTTACAGCTTTAGTTTTGTCATTGTGGTCTAAACAAAGATGTAATATTTGACTGAATATTTTATCAGAATGTTTGAATAGCAAATTGTTCGAATTTGCACAGCATTTACGTACAGTATGTTGTTTTGTAATACCGAAACATATTTGGTCTTACTGAGTGCTTTGGCAGCCTTGACTGCATCTGGGGGATTGTCTGCAACCTGAAATCTCTGCACTGTGACATCGTAGTTGGCCATTAACTTCTTGCTCTGATACTCCTGAAGGTTCAGCCATCTTGCTGGAACTACTGATGCACCTGCTGACTGAGTGGGAATTAAATACACATACACAAATTAGACATGATCACAGGTTCATTCCAAAGGATCCCATGATGCATCTTATTCCAAGGAGTTGAACAGCGTATGGCGGTCCAACAGCATAGGTCCAGACACCAACTTCCAGCCAATGATTATTAGTCTTTCTGTTCCCGTGACTTCCATATAAAGTGCATAAATATTTTAAATAAAAAACCTTGTTAATAAGTTTCTCGTCTTTGAAACGTGCGATTTTTTACCATAATGTGCTGGTGTTCATAAAATGAAACACGTAAAAAACTAAATTGTTGAAAAAAAACTCTTCTCATGCAAAAACTTGTTAACTATAAGTGGCATGCATTTTTGAAGAGATTTTGTCTATGGTCATTAAATTCGGATTAAAATAATAATGTCAGTACAATGATGATGAACTAATGAACTTTGCAACCATTGCTTTTGTTTTGGGGATACTTCAACAGCAGGTACGCCCTTTTTAAGTGCTGTAATCGCTGATGACACTGCAGAGCTGCGATCGAGACTGTGGATAGTTTGTTGTGCCACGCGATTGGCCTTTCACAAGTAGATTGTAACATACCTAGGCCCTAATGTTATGAAACACTAAACTCTCAGGATTACAATGGTGTAGGGCTATGTGAAAGGGAATCAGGTCAATTCGCCCCCTGACCGACTCGCCCCTTAGCCTACTCGCCCCCTTGACCCAATTATGTAAAGTGGCCAATCGCAAATTATGAAGTGTTTGGCGAAGTGGCGCCGGGCCATCGTGATTCTTTTTGCGATATGTTAATGGTAAATAGTACACACATGGCTGAATACAATGTAGGTTCTTGACTGCCGTATTTCCTTATAATTGTATAAACATTTTCCGATTCCAACCTTGGAAACATTGTTCGCCCATAACAAAATGTTTAAAATAAATAAATAAATAAAATAACAAAACAAAATAAAGCCTTATGCCATGCGGATCCGGCGTTGTAAACACATTCCCGTTACGTTCGTCTTTAACATTTGCTATTGGGGAAAATGCAGCCGACAATCGCCTAGCGCCTACCTGCAAACTATTTAAACTTTCTGCGAATTCGTGCGCGCCAACAGAAATTTTGCGCGATCACGTTCGGGCCACTTTTTTCAATTGGACCGGGGGGAGAGTTGGTCAGGGGGCGACTCGGTTACTTAGGGGGGGGGAGGCGACTCGGTCAGGGGGCGAGTCGGTCAGGGGGCGTCTTGGTAAGGGGGCGACTTGGAAAGGGGTGAGTAGGTAAGGGGCGACTCGGCCAGGGGGCGACTTGACCTACAATCATGTGAAAGTGCTCTGCCTCTCGACTCAGGCTCTGGTCTGATGATGTACATACACTTCGGACGATATTTGCAGTCAAACTATCTCGGATTTCGGCAAGTTCGACACCAGGCATTTCCGTACAGCCCTGAATTATTAAGCAGGGCTGTAATGGCGGACAGTACTAGGTCAGAATTCAAAAGTGAGCCATTTACAGCCCTGTTTGTAGGGCTAGGCCTAGACCCATGAACAGGGCTTCGGAAAATCCTCAGCCCTGGAGCCGTTTCTAACCCAAAATCTGTGGCAAACTCACGCAAATGAAATTTGTCACTTGGCTCTGATATTTGCTCAATAGGTGCACTCACCCCAATGTTTAAATATTCCGAAGAGTACGCATCGATCCGATGTCTAGTTTCGGTGAAATCGTGGGCAAACTTGAGACCCTCCGTGCGATAAAATACAGACCATTTGCACAAATATCAAATTTGGACATGCGCGAGAGCGGAGAGGTCAACACTAGACTGGTTCTCTGTCCTCATACCATGACTACTAGTTACTTCCCCTTCGTCGCATACGATGAAGGAAAGTAAATATGAGGACAGAGAACCAGTCTAGTGTTGACCTCTCCGCTCTCGCGCATGCGCATATTTGATTTTTGTGCAAATGGTCTGTATTTTATCGCACGGAGGGTCTCAAGTTTGCCCACGATTTCACCGAAACTAGACATCGGATCGATGCGTACTCTTCGGAATATTTAAACATTGGAGTGAGTGCACCTCTTGAGCAAATATCAGAGCCATTGGACAAATTTCATTTGCGTGAGTTTGCCACAGATTTGGGGTAGATTAGGCGACAGGGCTGAGGGTTTTCCGAAGCACTGCTCGCGGGGCTAGGCCTAGCCCAGGTTGGACGTCGTCTTCATTGCATTACGAGTGACGTCCAGGTCACGATGTCTCTAAACAGGGGGACTGAAACTTCCACATAATTTAAGCTATATTACTTTTGGTATTTTTTTCGTATACATTGAACAAAGATTTTAAGGAAATTACCTCCTGGAATCAACACACAATGTAATTTTAAGATATACTTCCCACTTGCACTTTTGTCGCAAATGTTGCTTTTCTGTAGAAAAATCACGTTTTCTTCTTCAAAAATTGCCTTCAGTTTGTGCACAAAATAACCATTCACGCGCGTGCACAGCGCCCCCTGTTGTCGCGCTTACGCACGGACCGCTCGCCGCGTCATTTTGTGCATTACTTTATGCAGTAATTTTATCATTTATTTATCTCAGAAATGCAACATTTGCGACGGAAGTGTCAGTGGGAAGTATATCTTATAATTGAATAAGCTATCGATTCCAATATATATCGTCAGACCTCCTAAATCCACGCGGTCCTATTTCTACGCACTCGCGTTAATGTTGCCGGCCAATGCGCGCGCGTGCATAAGCGTTAGGTGCGCAGAATATGGAGGGTCGAGGATACATTTACCCAAATCCGTGTTCAATGTATATGAAAAAAATACCTTACTTTTTAATGGACGTCGAATTTATGTTCATATATATGCTTGACGTCTTCATTTACAGGAACGGGAGGTTTAAATGTCATATACCAAATTTGATCAACAAAATAGTGAAATCTAAGGCACAACCTAACGTAAAAGTTCAGAGAAATAAATAACAGCTGCCGTCGCGTCATGCTTCGTAAAGTTTGGATAGGCTTGCGCGTGCGGCGCCACGATTTCAGGCATGCAATGTGCCGAGGCCATGGCCTAGTTTAGTTGCGACGCGCGCACGGCCGGCCGCGCCGGCACGCGTACGCGGGACTCGACTACGCGCGCGGTTAGAACAAAATAAGCTGAACGTAACTTGGCACATTACCGGCTTCCAGCACAAGGTAGAAATATTGATATTTTTCTTTACACAAATTTTCCCCCTGTTTTGGGAACTTCATACCCTGGACTCCGTATCCCCATAGTATGCGGTACGGAGTCCAACCTACAGCCGACTTATTTTTGTAAACACCCGTTTTCCACCGCCACCGGACTCGCTACCAATACCATGATCAACTACTCAATCATGTCATTCAACCTTCTTTCCTATTGGGCTATGTTTTAAGATCACCTTCCCCCGAAGAAACGAAGGAAAGATAATGCTACTGGTAGAAGAACACCAACTCCGCTGCAGGGTCGGCAAAACTTGAGAGACACGGGCAGCCATTTTTTGCACCGTACCGTGAAATAACGCCCTCTATCGCTCGATTCTTAATTCCGGTACCGAATTTATAAATATGTCATGGACGCTTGCGTTCTGTGTTGCTTGTAGTCTTGGCCCAAGACTACTCTAGTCGATATTGGTTTGTGTACGCGTTGGCCATTCCCAGTAGTGGGCCCTCTTGCAGCACTAACTGGCCAACCCTTTGCTCACTAGAGTAGTCTTGGGAATCTCTCCCGGAAGTTCAGCATTGGGGGCGGTACCGTTTTATGTAAATAGCTGCAGAGGGTTTTATGATGGAATACCACAGATATCTTTGCAAATATTTGCAATGTCGCAATTATCTTCATAAACAAATGTATTTTGCGATGTCATACGCCTTTGCAAACATGTTTGTAAATATATTCGCAAACATTTGCCAAGAAACTTATGCCACCGAAAATATTAGCAACGATAAAACGGTCATGTTCGATGATTCTTGTAAGCCGCCTTATATTTTTCAAACCATTCGAAGCGCGTGCACGCGGTGTATTTGGGTCACGCTCTGCGGTCGACGCGCTGTATTTGGGTCACTCGCTGATTGGTTCCCTAGGAAAGCCTAGGCAAAAACAAAGAAAAAGTTAAACCTTCCGGGAGAGATTCCCAAGACTACTCTTGTGAGCAAAGGGCTATCCAGTTAGTGCTGTAAAGAGGGCGCACTACTGGGAATGGCCAACGCGTACACAAACCAATATCGACTAGAGTAGTCTTGGGCCAAGACTATGTTGCTTGTAGAGCTGCGACGTGTAAACGTTTAAACGTTTAAACGACCGAAATGTAACTATCCGTTTAGAAAAATGCTTAACGGATATCCGAAACCAACTTGTGAAAAAACGATCTTCCCTTTTTCAAAGATCTAATGGCCGTTTTGCGCCGCCAGAAAGTTCTAAAGAGGCGGCAGTTTTGTTCTGAAAGAATCAGGCATCATACCGCTGTGATGAGCCCAACGGTCGGGACGGTAACCTTTGTGGTTTCAAGCCGAAGATGTAGCCTAGCTACAGTTGCGTTCGCGGGCGGAAGCGATTTTACTGATGATGGTTTTCGGTTTCATCTTGCAAGTTGAATTCAAAGCAGGGCGGTAAACACCGTGGAGCCGCGCGATCGTGGTGCCGCGCGAACGCAATCGTGGTGCCGCGCGAACGCAGTGCCGCGCGAACGCACATGATACCAGGTCAAAGAACTTTATATTGCGAGCGTGGAAATAAGTTTTACTTTTTGTTATGTTTACTATTCGTTTAAACGTTTAAACGAACGTTAAATTGACGTTTAAACGTTTAGAAAAATAAACGGTAACTCCCAGCACTAGACTTGCTTGCGGGATGTGTACACCCGGACCCTAGCCCAGGGGCCAATTTCATAGAGCTGCTTAAGAATAACAAATTGCTTAAGCATGAAAAACCTTGCTTGATAAATTGAGGTTCCCACTAAAAATTTCATGCGATTGTAACACTGGTCATACACTATTTCTATCACATGAGGATTTAACTGGTAACGTTCTCTACTATTGGCACATCCGTCGACGTTGAGGGCAGCGTAGGAATCTACGCAGTCTCGAGTATACCAACCCGTCGGGTGGACGTGTGTGTGATCGCTCCGGATAATTAATGGTTTTGAATTAGCTGATATATTTGGAGGAAAATGAAAGTGCAGCAGTGTGTTACCTAGCGTCGAGTTTGGGATGTTTTGTAAGGCGAAATCAGGTAACCAGAGTAATTTAGAGGCATTTAAACACTTGAGAGGTGTGGGCAGCACCGCGCACCATCATTACGGCAGCTTCAATCAATCGTCGTTACCGCACGCACGGTTGGCACTACGTTGGGATAGAGCCTATACGTTGTGCACATAGTCAAATTGGCTCTTTCTCAACAATGGTAGAGCGCGCTCCAGTAATTCCTTTTGAATTTTCGCGCACCTTAAGCAATGCACCTCTCATTGGGCTTGCGTGTGTATTATAGGCTATACTAGTGCCAATGTTGTGTGCGGGTTATACTGCCTCGTCGTGTTTTATGTACCCGACAAGTTTCCAACTACATGTACTCGTTTGCTGAATGTGCTGAAGATGGACATGATTTACGCCTTAGTTGAGGTACGAATTGCTTAAAGGGCCCCTTATTTAGGATTTTTATCAATGAAATCTATGCTTTAAAACCACTTTACTTAGTTAAAGTCATAAAAATCCTATTTGGAGCTTGCTTTGGGGGTTAAAACAAAGGTTTTTAGTTGTTATGCTAATGCAAATATGCATATTCATGACCAAGGTCACGACGTCACAAGAGGCAAACACAGGAAAATCACATTGAACAGTGCACAAAAGATTCCACTTTTTTCTCAATTTTCCTGAAACTTTTGTGATCCATGGCTGTTTGAGTTTGTTTTACATGTTGCCTGCTGTAAGCCATGACAAAACTGAGCGTAGAAACTGCAGTAATTTGCCACAAGTCCAACTTGAAGCCTTATGTTTTTTCTTAACTTTTCCCTTCTGTCTTCCTTATGTGATGCACTCAAAACAGCGCCCTCTGTCTGTGATTTATTGCAATGAAATCTTCAAAGTTGAAAAATGCCACCTTTTATTGATTTTACATCCAAACGAACAATAGTATGTCTTGCAGAACAAGTAATACGTCATTATGAAGCAAAGCTTAGGCACGAAGTTGTTTAGGATGTCACAGGCCCTTTAAATACTTTATATGTCATAAGATATTATTCAGTTTTGGTAAAACATCTGTCAGGCCCATAAATATGGCGAATTAGGCCTAGTAGCCTCAGGCTCGTATTTTGTAGGTATCACCCGTGTGGCGACGGGGGCCCAACCATTCGACAGGTATACAAGGTATACAGCCAAATATTTTGTACGTATACAAATGCATACGACTCTTTAATTAAGTTTGGGCTACTGAGCCCACCATGCACAAGTACGCATTATAACAAATAAAAAAAAAATATATAAAAAAACACAAGATATATATATTTATAAACAGTGCTTTTCTCCGCCTTTTCATGGAGCCAGGCGGCCAAGGTACAGCGTGGGTCTGCGTGAACGTAGACTAGGTGGGTCGGAGAAGGCATGGGCAGGTGGAAATGTTTTCGATATTAGGCGTTTACACAAACAGTTTTCGAAATTTCAATTTCCTTTGTTGCTTTTTTCGTGCTCCCTATAGGAAAAGGCGGATGCCTACCAGGCCATAGACAACTCAGCAAGCGCCTAATTATAGGCCTGTGCGGCACTTTTAAGATTTCATCTAAGTACTTTAAGGAGCTCGCCAAGGATGGTTGGGAAGACATCGACCAATTGCAAGGTCTGGAAGACCGCTGGAGGGAGAATTTGTTCGCCTTGGCGTCCATTGGAGGACAAAGCCGAAATCTGGAGCGAATGCTCCAACGGGTAAACAAGGCTCAGTGTGCAATTCTAGCATGTTTATAAACAGGGCACGCCCTTGAATCATGGGAATTAAAATACTAGTTTGGCAGGTTCGTTAGATGATAGAGGGCGGGCCTCTTTCAAGATCCGTAGTTCGGAAAGTGCCCTCACAATTCTTGTTTTGTTATTGCTCGAGCATGTATAGCGAGCGCAATATAGCAATAAAAAAGGAGTCAGCCTAGCATTTGGGAAATCTGGTTCTGGCCTTTTGTTTTAAGGTACCTGTGTTAGCGCCCTCATAGGTAATGGAACAGGCCCTAAGTGGCAAGTGAATGGACTCTTGCTTACTAAATTTGTGAAGTGGAGGACGGGCCCCCAAACGCGCAGTTTCAGCGCATCTTTTGTTAGGCAATTTACGAAGCAGGGGTTGGGCTTCCGAGTATCAAGGCCTAGATCGTGTTTCTAAGGACCAGGACTGGTCCCCGAGTACATGTGGGCTATTTCACAATAGGTGGTCATTTGAGTAAATTACAGTATAACCCATCCTGGATAACTTTATCAGTGCAAATACATGTTTTGAGTGATTTTATATGATGGGTAATATGACGGACAAGCTACAGAACTATTTTTACATAATTATACGAGTTATTCGTTTTGAATTTCTCTATTTACATGCACTTTTAACACCATTTTGGAGTCTCATTTCAAGTTTTACATTAGTTTAAGTGGAATCATTTGTTGATGATGCATTATTGTGGTGAATTTGGTGATCGATCATGGATATATAGTGTTCAACAAAATTGTGAAACTTGGGTTGGTGTAATTCGGTCGAAAAAATGTTAATTTTATGAACCTTTCAAAATAAAGTGAATTTCTCGTTAAATAAAATATGGTAATGTCTCTCCAGGACAAGGTATTCCACACAATGGAATAGTTTGGAGACATGTACTCACAAAGATGTTTGTATCATCTACATGACACATTTGATGGAGTAAATATGACAATTGAGAGATTTGAGTAAATTTTATCAAGATCATATTCAGGGTTGTGGAAAATCCGTTAAACATTTGTCCTCTCCAGGACAGCAGTTAATTGTAATATAACATGTCAACCATGATTGAAATATTTTATTTTATGTTTGTAAAATTAACAGTACCATTCCTTCTAACAGAACATTGCATGGCATTACCATTTCAACATTTAGTCTGGCCATTATATTGTGATATTCTGTGTTTAACAAAATGTCCTCTCCAGACAACCAATTACAAATCATTATTTCATTGGAAAAAATAAACATGTTAATATGCCACGCTCTGATATTTTATGAATTATTAGTATACATCCTGAAGTTTTTAGATCAACAGAGTTTTTGTGAGTTGGACAAGTTTGAAATTTTACCCCGATTTGCCAGTGAGACTGAAAGTGTACACTTATTGTGAAATAGCCCATGTCTTAATGTCCAGTTCCTTCGAGGAGGCAGAGGATGGGCCTCTGAATGCTATGCTGTTGTTCGTGAGCACGTCCATTAGACTGAATGATAGATATGTGTCTCCATTAGGCAGCAAGTATAGGTGCACTGTGAGTTTGGCTTAACAATACTTAAAGTTTCGTCATAACCCCAGTCAGAATCTGTATAGGCCGAGGACGGGCCTCTAAAGGGCAAGTTCAAAGTACCCATAGTTTACATGTGTACTTGCCAGAGGTCGGGCCTCTGAATACTAAGTGGTAATACATATTCCACATGTACTCTGTACTAGACAGAGGACGGACCTCTGAATGCCGAGTAAATATTACTCCCAATGCCAAGTTTAATATGCTCCTAGCTTGCATGTGTACTAGGCAGAGGAGGGCCTCTAAATGCCAAGTTGAAATATGCCAAGTTCTGATGTGACTCTTTTTTTGCATGGGTACCCTTTACTAGACAGCCGGCCTCTGAATTAGCGTATCCCTATTTGCATGTCTGTTATAGAGAGGACGGGCCTATGACAGGGAAGTTAATATGCGCCCTTATTTGGTATGGGTACATAAGGGCGTGTACATAGGCAGAGAACGGGTCTCTGAATTCAACATTTCAATAAAAATCAATTTTATGAATGCCAAATTTTAATGTGCCCATGTTTTCTATGTGTATAGATACAGGTACTAGACACAGGACGGGTCCCTGTATGTCAAGTGTAATATACCCATAAATGGCGTGTGTGCTAGACAGAGGACGGGCCTCGGGACGCCAAGCTTAATGAGCATTTATATTGCAGGTGCGATACACAGAGGGCGGGCCTCTGTATGAACAGAGGGCGGGCCTCTGTATGAATGTACCCTTGATTTGCATGTGTACACTGTACCAGGCTGAGGGTGTGCCTCTGAATGCCAGGCTTATAGTACATGTGCAATGTAACCATATTTTGCGTATACACCGTATGTACTCTGTACTAGGCAGAGGACGGGCCGCCTCTGAATACCAGTTTTATTATACAATGTACAATGTAACTCTATTTTGCATATACACCGTATGTACTCCGTACTAGGCAGAGGGCGGGCCTCTGAGTGCCATGTTTATGGTGCAATGTACTTGGCAGAGGACGGGCCTCTGAATGCTATGTTTATGGTACAAATGTACTTGGCAGAGGACGGGCCTCTGAATGCTATGTTTATGGTACAAATGTACTTGGCAGAGGACGGGCCTCTGAATGCTATGTTTATGGTACAAATGTACTTGGCAGAGGATAGGACGGGCCTCTGAATGCTATGTTTATGGTACAAATGTACTTGGCAGAGGACGGGCCTCTGAATGCTATGTTTATGGTACAAATGTACTTGGCAGAGGACGGGCCTCTGAATGCTATGTTTATGGTGCAAATGTACTTGGCAGAGGACGGGCCTCTGAATGCTATGTTTATGGTACAAAATGTACTTGGCAGAGGACGGGCCTCTGAATGCTATGTTTATGGTGCAAATGTACTTGGCAGAGGACGGGCCTCTGAATGCTATGTTTATGGTACAAAATGTACTTGGCAGAGGACGGGCCTCTGAATGCTATGTTTATGGTACAAATGTACTTGGCAGAGGACGGGCCTCTGAATGCTATGTTTATGGTGCAATGTACTTGGCAGAGGACGGGCCTCTGAATGCTATGTTTATGGTGCAATGTACTTCTATTTCGCATATATGTACTCTGTACTAGACAGAGGACGGGCCTCTGTGTGCCGTGTTTATGGTACAATGTACTTCTTTTTCGCAGATATGTACTCTGTGCTAGGCAGAGGACGGGCCTCTGAATGCCATGTTTATGGTACAAATGTACTTGGATGCCATGTTTATGGTACAAATGTACTTCTATTTCGCATATATGTACTCTGTACTTGGCAGATGACGGGCCTCTGAATGCCGTGTTTGTGGTACAATGTACTTCTATTTCGCATATATGCGCTCTATACTTGGCAGAGGACGGGCCTCTGAATGCCATGTTTATAGTACAAATGTACTTCTATTTCGCATATATGTACTCTGTACTTGGCAGATGACGGGCCTCTGAATGCCGTGTTTGTGGTACAATGTACTTCTATTTCGCATATATGCGCTCTATACTTGGCAGAGGACGGGCCTCTGAATGCCATGTTTGTGGTACAATGTACTTCTATTTCGCATACTCTGTACTTGGCAGAGGACGGGCCTCTGAATGCCATGTTTGGGGTACAGTGTACTTCTATTTCGCATATATGTACTTTGTACCTGGCAGAGGGCGGGCCTCTGTATGCCATGTTGATGGGCCTTCGCTGGCACGCTTATTTTAATGTGGTCCAGGGGCACCTCTCTGTGCCATTTTGTGAATCCCAAAGTTCAAGTACCCCGTTCGCAAAGTTTTGCTTCAAAAATTTAAAAACAAACAAAAACAAAAACAAACAAACAAACAACCCAACAACCCAAAACGTCGGGCCCCGTTTGTTCCATACATGCAGCCGAAGTCGGCTCTAGATGTCCACAAGCCAAGACGCCTGCAGCTGCTCAAGCGTGCATGGAGACGAGCTATGATCGCAAGGTTGTCTACGTGATGTCTGTGTTTAGAGAATACGTGGACGAGTTCGAGCCTTTGTTTGCCGAAGATGTAAAGGAAAAACATTTGAGTACCAGTGGTATTTGAAAATGCTGGAGAGTCATCTGTGTGAGAGAGATTTTGATCATTGATCAATCTTTTGATCCCATTGCTACGCACGCAGCGAAGCGGATACGAGGCACCTCCCAGTGGGTAGTTTTCAATGGCAAACCAAGTGGCTTGCCAGTCCCTTTTACACCCACCCCGCCTGAAGTTCTCTCTGGTAGACTACAGGTAGATTTATAGGCGCTCGGATTCAGAGATCCAATTATTTTGTAGCCGGCACATTAAGCAATGATCCTGGTGCTTTGGGACGATATCTTAGCAGAGTCACCCAATAGGGACGAAGTTCATGGTTGGCTTCATCATGGAATTAGTCTGTATGATTTTTTTCCAGTCGTTTCATGGCCGATACAGGGGCAGGAATTGCTGTTTATAATTGCCCACCGAAAGGTATTTTTAAATGCGCCCATTTGTCAAGATTATGTCGCCTTTTTCATACACACAATCACCAAGCGGTGGATAGAGGGCTCTATAGACGTTGTGGGTAGGGTCAAGGAAGTGCAGCCACCGAAATGTGTGACTGCCTTGACAATTGAACCCAAGAAGCCGCGTCTGCTTCTATCAATGAAGGGACCTACTCTTTGGCGCAAGGACACACCCTTCAGTGTGGTAACTTTAGGCAATGTTGTCAGACCCATAACCAAAGGCGATTTTTTTCTCAAGTACCGACAACAGCCAGGGATACAAGCAAATCTTCTTGACCAAGGAGTCCAGAACCTTTTCCGGCTTCGAGTGGGCGGGGTTTTACTTCACTGACACCACTCTTCCCTTTGCATAGGTTTACTCATCCATTGGCTTTTGTCTTCCTGCATGGCTTAAGAACAGAGGTATACATACAGAAATCTGGATAGACGACCGTTTCATTGGCCATCCCAGCGATGGAGGGGCAAAGTATACGAAGGTTTAAAACACTTCAGTCGTGTTTGTTTTATTGCGGTGTGAACAGGACATGCATGGGGACGGTTCCTACATCAGAGCTCTAAGGGCCGTTTACGTCGTACGCTACATAATAATAATAATAATAATAATAATAATAACATACAGTTAAAGCTCGGCTTGTTCAGCAACTTAAAGAAAAGTCATCGGCAGCCATCGAACAGCATGGTGCATCTCGGGTTCGGCATCTGCTCCAAACCCTATCATTTTCGATTTCTGAGCATAAAAAGGTATCATTCGCTGAGGTACGAGAGACAATTTTGCGGGAGGATAAAATGCTCTAAAAGCAGATGCAACGTTTTGTGGGCAAAGGCCAAAGTTTTGCTCTGGTGTTTCCGGCTGCATCCTTGTTTCTGAGGGAATGCTCCTTCATATCTACACTTGATGATCTCTTGCCTACGCCTCTGTCACCACAAGTGCGGGAGGAGATTCTATTTTGGAGGTTTGTCGATAGCTTCTCGCAGCTGATCCCTTGGAGATAAGACCGCCACCTTGCTATCGCATCGCACTGTCGGCAGACGCATCTGGCTATAAATAGGGCGGTACTCTAGTCTTACCAGACGGTAGTGTAAGTTTCTGAGATTACTGGTCTGCAGACATTTTGGCACACACGGGTATATGTTGCAAGAAGGCCCTTGACCTATATTTTGTGTGGCTCTCAGTCTTTGATTCGCTATGGAATTTGAGGGTGGATGTGGTTGGAGATTCCAGAAATGTGGTGGATGCTTGGACTGGCCTCCGAGCTAGGTCTAAACCGCTTTCAAAAATGTTGAAGTTTTATTTGTTTTTGCCCTCTCCTTGGAGGCAAGTTTTTCGCTCAAGTTGACCTAGGTCCCATCTGGTAGTCCCACAGGTTTTACCTTTGATTTGATGGCACTTTCGTCAAATGTCCCGGCGCGCAGGAACGGGTCTCCACTCAAGTTCTTCCTTTCGCCTGTCGGAGGCAGGTCAAGCAGGGGTTTTTAGAATACCCGTCTTCTACGGGATATGTCCCGAATTTTTCAAGGGCTGGGGTTTGAGCTCTGGGCCTTCCAGTGCTACTTCCCAGGTATTGTCACCCCCCGAATGGATATCGCTTACGCTAAGCGTCACCATGTTCTCCTTGTGTCCGACTCAATGTTCAGAGGGTTCAAAGGATTCGGCTGGCCCAAGGCATTGAGCGTGTAAATGTCAGCCAACGGAGGCACAAGAATGGCCCCGTTATGTAGACATCTGGTGGTATCTTGCAGGGCTTTTCAGCCGGTGGTGGCAGTTCTGCGCGGAGGCATAAATTATTTCAGCCGATTGACCGACCCTTCGCAGGGTGTACTTGAAGTGGTAGGGTTTTTTCGCGCTGTTGCCCAACTGATCAGGGAATAAATCCCAAGATGCATATTTGTTCTTTCCTCAGTGTGCCAAACCAAGATGGTGGGTATCAATCGCTCAGTCGCCGTAGTCAACTCATTATTGAAAGATGTCTGTCATGAATGCTAGGTGGCAGTTTTTCTCGAACGATTACATCGTGGAGCAGGATCTTGCGGACATTGTGCACCTATCGATGATGGGATATCTAAGCTCCAGCGCAGGCTGCGGCTGTTTTTAAGATCCGTTTCGGGCTTGCCCTCGGGAATTGCAATACAATGCTAAATTTCTTCTTCAATCAGGCCCTCCCCCCCCCCCCCCCCGCCCCCTTCTTCACGAGAGCGTTTTGTTATCTTTTTGAAGATGATCAGTGTGGCAACCAGGCTGACAAAACTAGGAAAAAAGTTGGATACGCAGGGATATGAAGTGCAAAAGAGCTGACTCATTTGCAGCATTGGACCGATTTCTGCGGGAGCATCAAAGCAAATGATGCTGTATTGAAGGGGAGGATCTGGAGTCAGCGACACCACTTGACATCCTATGCTTTTCAATCGATCGTGACTCGGAAGGTCGCACGCAGATTTACGGCTTATGGTATACACATTTGGGTAAGCACGGGATCTGCTCTTGTGGGTGCCCGCTTAGATTAGCGGCATGCACCGTGGACTCTTATGTTGGGCAGATAAGGGCATACTTTAACTCATTCGGTAGGACCGAAGTCTGGCGAGTGGGATAAAAGTTCGCAAACCCTTGCATCTCTCACCAAGTTCGTAGATACATGAATGCAATTCAGCTGGAGCAGGCTGAGTCTCACATTACTCCAAAGCAGGCAGTTCCATTGTTTTCTGATAAGTTACGATGGTTGGTGAAAGAGATCACTGACCGATCCCGGAGACTTGGCAAAGGCGAAGGTCTTTTCCCCTATAGCGCTACGTGGTACAACGAGACTTGGCCTTTTTCCTCTGCCTATGGTGGGCCGGGGACCGAGCTGGTGACCTAGGAAGAATCAGAACCTGAAAAATAACAAGGAGCGAAGGAGGCGTTTTTTTATTCAGCCACACTATTGGCAAGACAGTAAGTGAGGGTGACTCATCATTGATGATGATTCCAAAGTTGCAGGACCAAGGAAAGATGGATCCAGTTGGCGCAGTTCAAAGTCTGGTTGACCTTTCGCCCCTTGGCGGCCAATCGCAAAGTCCTCGTAAACAAACCCTTCGCCTGTTAACGGACCGAATTCACGGCTGAAGATGTATTTTGCCGCAACAGACAATCCTGAAAACCAGCTTTTGAGAGCGCACAGCAGCCGTGCCGGGGTATAGCAACCACACTGCGGCTCCTGGATGCATCGGAGGAGCAGGTGATGGACCACTGCCAATGGGCGTCGCGGAAGACGTCCAAGCACTATACCAAGGTTGAGAGAGTTATGAGGCGTCAGAGCACGGTCCAGGTATTACGCGACGCCGTCTCCACAGCGGAACAAAGTCCAATGGCAGATATCGTCGGACAATTCTATAGGCGTCTGAACTCGGGCCTCGGGGCCCGCGTAGCTTTCCCGCCATCTACATGCAGCTGATGTCTATAAATGCCATCACCTACTAACAAAACTACCCATTTTGTTTTTTAATCAATTGTATAGGCAGCGACAGCCTGAGAAAAGAAAAGAGAAGAAAATAGAATGAAAGAAAGGCAGCAAGACAGCTAGTCCAGTTTTTATTTCCTTTCTATCTGACACAGTCTCCCGCTTTCGTTTGAGGTTTGGGTAAGGATTGGGGTGTATTTGGGCAGGTTTGGGGTTCTCGGCGGCCTAAGGGGGCAGGTTTTGGCGAAATCCATCTAACCCATATCTAAACCCTATAGATACCGGAGTCGGACGGAAACAAAGGCGGTGTGCAAATAGGTTACTATAGATACCGGAGTCGGACGGAAACAAAGGCGGTGTGCAGATAGGTTACTAAGCAAGTACACACCGGCCTACTGTTTACATGATTTAGTGATGTAGCAGCATTGACAATACTTTTTTGATGGTCGTTGTCAAAAAAGATCATCAAAATATCCCGTAATTTACTAAAGAAGTGCAAAATTTACAAAAACGGTCAAAAGACGGGTTATACGCTTTACCAGCCGTTGCAACTACGCGCGAGCCTCACGACTTTTTGTCACAAACGATTCGCTCTTCTCCTGCTAAGGATATCTCCAATTTTCTGCTCACGATTTCACTGGACAGCCCGGACGACCGAATAGGAATTTCCGTTTTCTTTTGAGGAGTTGGCATCATGTTTTTTCTTCACGAACGTACACCGAATCAACACGCCCGTGTGTGTGCACTCAGGCTATTTGCCATGCGGCGCGGGGCAAATGTCCTACACTCCACGGTAGCCTGCCGTAGCACGCGCTCGCTCCCGTTCTCCGGACTCTCGAAACAAACAATTATGTTCGAATTTTCATACTTATGTTTAACTTTGTTTCATACCTGTATAGTGTCTCTTTTGTCAATTACTTATAAATATTGGGGGAAAATCAGAGTTGAATTTGGTGCAGTTCTGCAGTAACAAACTTTTATACGGCTGGAAATACAACTAACTCACAAGACCACGTGACTTTTCGGAACTAGAATTTGGTTCTTAAAAGTCACGTGACCTTGACTTTTTCAAAAGTGCTCAAAAACGACCAAATTTGACGGCGTCTTTTCAGGATATATCTAATTTACTCTCGAAGGCGCTTCAGAATAATGTATGGGTCTATTTTGAGCCCAAAATAGCCCAACAAAGCCGGTGTGTTCCTTTATAAGTTCATTGCATTACGAGTGACGTCCAGGTTACGATGTCTCTAAACAGGGGGACTGTAACTTCCACATAATTTTTAAGCTATATTACCTTTTAATGGACGTCGAATTTATGTCCACATATCCTTAACGTCGTCATTTACAGGAACGGGAGGTTTGTCATACACTGTAAAAAATTCCCGTAAAATTACAAGATTTTCTTCGTGTACAATAACGGTGTCGGACAGTATTTCTGGTTTTACAGAGGTTTTGCATGTAAATACATCCGGTCAAACTGTTGATTAACAGAATGCCATTGATTTAAAGGCAATGCTGTAAATTAATGGCATTTTTAATTGGTGGAAGTTTCAAAGCATATTCCCTTAAAAAGACAGATTTGAGTTGTAAACTGTCCATTAACCCTATCAGCCCCACATTTGTTTATGCGCATGCAGCCTGCAGTGCCCATATTGTTTATTCACACAGTGCTCCCATGCAGTCCCACGTGCTACGTGCATGGCATACTGGCACAAGGTCACCGCGAGTTCATACATTAATACACATAGGGTGCACCCAAGTAAATAGGCAGAGATCTGTGTGCCAAGCTCATGAATATTTTGTATGCCCTCAAATTCTTCTATATTAGAGAGAATTTCGAGCTGAACAAGTGTGGTCTTGTAGGGAAACTGGCCACCATCGTGATGTGGGGTATTTTTTCTTCCAAGTACAAACATTTTTGGAGAATGTATATAGCTCGTGAAAGTATTTTCCCCAGTAGCGAATGTGTCTGTTTGGCAATTTTCACTCTTGCAGGGGTAGTTTTGTTTCATATGTGGAAATTAGGGAATGAAAGTGACAGATTACCCCTATAAAATTGAACAGAATTAAAAAGATGAGATTTCAATGTGTATTTTGGTTGTCGTCTCCAGACGCTGAGAGAGTTGTGGGTATTTTAAAATGATTTTTGAAAATTGGGCATTTAGCATTGGTTCCTATGGGAGCCCTATTTAATGTGTGTGCAACCATTACACTCACACTAACTGTGCGTTGTAATATCCGAGTCTGAAGACTTAGACGAAGAATATTCATCAGATTCGTGGCTAGTTTCAGCGGACTCTTCGGATGAACTCACAGAATCCATGTCAGAGTCACTGTCTGCAAACCATTATTCAAGTAGTATCTCTGCATCGCGATCAGCCATGATGCTGAAATTTAGGCAAGAAGATTCAATTTTGTTGCAGGTTTTTTCACGTGTCGTTTTCTAAAAAAATCGTAATGGCGACCCCTGTTGTATCATACACCAAACGAAAGCGGTGGGCATTGGTGCTCAAGCGTGGTACAGTGCATAACGGGCGACTAAAGTCGCCATTGGGGCTGAAAGGGCTAATCTGTCTTTCAGTGGCGAAGGACAGCGGAATTGCTTTACACAATTGATTCCATAAGAATATTCCACACTGTAAAAATTGTTGTTTACACAGAGTTTCACTAACCCGTTCCTGTTAATACACAAGAAAGGCATACTTGTAACCAATGTGCGACGTAAAATAATATGGACAGACTGTTGGTATATGCTCGGAATTTGGTGAATTTACAGTTTAAATACTGTGTTCTTACAAGGGAAACCGATGTTAATTAACAAGGGCGCTGCCGTTTTTTTACAACTCATTGTAGACTGATTTTACAGTTGACTTGTCAATTGACAGTTTCCAGTTTATTTACGGTATAGACCAGGTGCCAGGAGGGGTCAGCATAGTTGGAAAAGCAACAAATTTTACTTAGTATGGCAATGATCATTGTGCTTGACCATGTAAAAAAATGGAAGTCTTCCGGGTTTTATGTGGTGGGTGTGGTCAGGGGGGCCATAAGAAAGGGACCCCAAAACTATGCTAGACTAGTTGGTGGAGCAACCCGAAGAAATCCATTGGAAAATGTTAAGCATAGTCCCAGGTACCATGTATGGCCACTGCAAGACTTTTTTCAGTGGTGGGGTGTGCCCGACAGACACCCCTTAAATACCCCACCCCCACAACTGAGCTAGACTAGTTGGTGGAGCAACCCAATGAAACCTACTGGAAAATGTTAAGCATAGTCCCAGGTATCATTAATGGCCACTGGAAGACTTTTTCAGTGGTGGGGTGTGCCCGACAGACCCCCTTAAATACCCCACCCCCACAACTGAGCTAGACTAGTTGGTGGAGCAACCAGATGAAACCTACTGGAAAATGTTAGGCATAGTCCCAGGTATCATTAATGGCCACTGCAAGACTTTTTCAGTGGTGGGGTGTGCCCGACAGACCCCCCTTAAATACCCCACCCCCACAACTGAGCTATAGTTGGTGGAGCAACCTGATTAAACCTACTGGAAAACGTTAGGCATAGTCCCAGGTATCATTAATGGCCACTGCAAGACTTTCAATACGATGGATCGCAAGCAGTGTGTATTATTATGAGCAACAAAATACTCGTAACAATAAAGTAAGTAATGAAGGTAAAAATAGTATCTTTACGCATATTGATTGTCTTTTCGGATGTTGCTAGCGGTCCGTGTTTGCCAATTCGTGATTTAAGTGGCATAAATTCACAACTGAAAAACACACTCCAGGCACCAGTCAAACATGCCAAATGACAGCGACAGTGACAGTCGTCCCGTTTAGAAAAACTGCCATGCACGTTCGCCAGTTGAGACTCCATGCACTAAGTCTATGAGTATGACTAAGAGTATGACAAAACAAATCCTAGGCCCTAAGCGTTTTCAAAGAAAAACTTGATATTTTCTCATCGGTGTTTCCTAACCAAATTTACACTTTCTGGGGCATTATGATCATGACATGTGTTACTTTTATTAGGAAGAATTAGTGGGATAGTGTTTTCCCACAAAATCTTCTTTTTTTCTCACTCAAAAATGTGGGTATTTCCATCAAATTTGCACTTACCGATGCTTGATTTTAATAGTTATTTCAAAGAAAGAAAAACATTATGATCAACTTCTCAACCCTCAGTGCATATTATTAATGTTAACTTTTTATTCATTTTTCAGTTGAACAGTGATGGGGACAAGGCACCAACCACCAAGGTGCATTAGGGGTCAGGAAGTGAAGATTTCACTTACCTGAACAGTGATTGGATCAAAACTGCGTAGACTTCAGATGCAGCACATATTGTCCCAACCAGTACCTACATTTGAGGCTTGAGGATATAACAGGATGACATCGACCGTGAACCCAAACGTATGAGCAAGCATCAAATGCCAACCAGGTATATTCAATTCATTAATTTTCATTTAGTCCTATAGTGATCCACAATTGTTTTACACTTATAAAATTATTTTAACGTTTGTATTCTTGTTATAAGAGCAGAATTCCTTTTATTATTATGTTAATTACGGTAATGAAATAGTTAGCATTCCTAAACGTACACGCTGGGCAGGTAACTCATCACTGGGTGTATTATTAAAGTGCACCCAGTTGTGAATTGGATTCACTTTAAAAGCGGGGTGTGAACTGGGTTCAGCAGAGCCCAATATACTCCACGTAGGGCGTGTTCGCTGTGGCTCTCCAGCCCGTGCTATATGCTCCATGTTTAGGGTTTCGGCATTATGCTACAACGTTGCCGTAGCCCCGTGTTTCCATCATCGGACTTGTGTGTTTAAAGACTTTGGCGTCGGAGTCGCCGGCCTGGACTGGGTCTGTCTTACCGATGTCCACTTCTTGTGCGGACGGGGTCTGTTTCTCCCTGGATGGATCGTTGAGTGGAGCTGCAGCTTGGACCCCGGGAAATCGACATGGAGCCTACCACCACACGCGCCCCACGTTCAGTTGGATACCGGTATCCCTTAATTATTTTAATTAATAATACCGGTATCCCGTAACAATTCTAAGCATCGATTTTGAGGAATGTAGATGTGGATAATAATAACAATGATTTTATTTATTTTATTAGTTAATTGGGTTTTTTTTCCTAGATCATTTTCCCGAAGAGGTGGCATTTGGAAGAGAGCAGCCAGCCCATGTCTACTCATTCCCAATAGGAGGGCCGTGGATAGACTCGCGAAGATGAAAGTCGTTCCCAAATGGCATGAAGGTGATACCCACCAGCAGCAACTTCAAGACATTGCGTGACTGGAAAACATTTAAAATTAGGAGCAGCAGTATCACATATTAGTGTTACAGTACAAGTAATTAATTGTATTTCCTCGTTATTTACACTACTTGTCTGGCATTCTTGTCATTCCATTCCCTCATTGTATGTATTATGCAATCGTTTTATTTCTCCATTGTACTATGTGTTGTGCAATCACCTGCAAGTACAATAAGTTCTAAAGAAACCACTGAATTGTCATAACATTACTTTTCGGGTTGAAGCTGTTTAGTAAAGTGTTAAATAATTTGGAATTTGTTTTATTTTCCCACAATTACAGTCATAATAATATGTTGATAAAGAGCCTTGTAGAAATTTAAGCCACATGGGTGAAAGGTAAAAAAATGTTGTCCAAAACACCTTCAGTTAGCAGTTTTCTTCCACAAAGCACTATTTTTACTTGAAAACAAAATCATCTGATTGTTACCTTGCTATCAACATTTTTAGTTCTCTTTTTCTTGTGAAGATTTTGTTGTCGAAATCAGCATCGATAAAAATATCAACATAAAACGGTCACAGAAAGCGACGTGAACCACGATTTTCCATACAGTGTGACGGCAGGGTCCTGGTTGGGGAGGGGCATTCATAACGGCTTTGCATAACACAATCCACAAACTACTTCATTATATATCTGTTTCCTCTTTGCTTTCATTTTTATTTTGGTGAAGGGGTGCGGTGGTTGCTTGGACATGACTTGGAAGCAGCCTCACGCAAAAATCTCAAACGTTGCTTCGATAAGATAAGACTGGACCAACATGTCTCAAGTTTGTTTACATGGCGACTACCCACGTGCCCATGGCCCAATTTCATGGCGCTGTTTAGCACAAATATTTGGTTAGCACAGAATTTGTTTGCTTTATTTTGCAAAAATGAGTTGTCAGCCAAAATCGTATTTGGTGTGTATTGACTGGTATTCTGAATTAATACCAGTCAATACACATCAAATACGATTTTGGCTGCCATCCTATTTTTTCAAAATAAAGCAAACAAATTCTGTGCTGAACTGCGCCATGAAATTGGCCCCAGATCCGATGGTGAAAAGTTATTAAAGGGACACACCGGCCTACTGTTTACATGATTTAGTGATGTAGCAGCATTGACAATACCTTTTTGATGGTCGTTGTGAAAAAAAAAATCATCAAAATATCCCGTAATTTACTAAAGAAGTGCAAAATTAACAAAAACGGTCGAAAGGCGGGTTATACGCTTTACCAGCCGCTGCAACTACGCGCGAGCTTCACGACTTTGTCACAACGATTCGCTCTTTCCCTACTCTGGATATCTCCAATCTTCGGATCACGATTTCACTAGTACACGCCACCGTATAGCTTGCCATACTACATACAGCACGCGCTCGCTGAGTCCCATTCTCCGGACTCTCGAAACAAACATTTATGTTCAAATTTTCATACTTATGTTCAACTTTGTTACTTTCATACCTGTATAAATAGTCTCTCTTTTGTCAATTACTTATAAATATTGTGGAAAAATCAGAGTTGAATTATTTGGTGCAGTTCTGCAGTAAGAAACTTTCATGCGACTGGACACAAAACTAACTCGCAAGACCATGTGACTTTTCGGAACCAGAATCTGGTTCCGAAAAGTCACGTGACCTCTGTTTTTTGAAAATTGCTCAAAGGGGGCCAGTCACCAAACTAATTCGAGCCTTATATCCCGAGAGCGCAATAACCAATGCATGCACAATGAACAAAGTATTATTTCGCCTATCAATTGTCCCCCCCCCCCCCCACCCCCCCCCCCCCCACCCACCCCCCCCCCCCACCCACCCCCCCCCCCAACCCCCAACCCCCCCCCCCCCAACCCCCAACCCCACCTCCCAACCCCCCCCCACCCCCCCCAACCCCCAACCCCAACCCCCGCCCCCACTCTCCTCTCCCCTCCCCCCTCACCCCCTCCGGGCTGCCCCACCTTAGAGGTTGGGATTGTCACTTTTCTAGTGACGAAATCCCACCCCTGGGGCAACATTTAGGTGAAAAAAAATCCCCACCCTCGGGTGCAAAACATGCGCGCCGTGCTATTTATGCACCGTCATCCGCCATTTTTGCATATATCCGGTAAATAAATAATCCGCACCGCCCACATAGACTTGTTCTAGTCTCACGTGTCATAATCAGCAGCGCAACATTTGCACGCACGTCAGGTTTTCATAGAAAGCCCAACAGTCGTACACTGAGGTAAAGTTTAACACGCAGGCAAAGTCGCAGTGCGCATGCGCTAAGGCTGAAATTCGGTCCGAATTTCAAAACGCGGTGAAACTGACGACACTGCCCCTTTAATATGACGGAACTATCTGATGCAAGTGTGTCAACTATATGGCACACTATAATATTATTGATGTCACTATAGTTCCGAATCAAAATTTCAGCTCATCCATCAACCGGTTATTTTTAAGGATTCGGTGTCAGCAAACATTTTGCTTGGCCATCCACACTAGTTACCGGTTCAGTTTCGAGTACAATATCAGATTTCGCTTGTTATGTGTAAGGCTTATTGACCCCTTGCCTCCGCGGATAGGCCTACTTGCACATGAAATTAAATAATGTGTAGTTAATAGGTCATTATAGCAAGATAAAGCTTTAGTTGCCGGATATGTAATTCAACACAAATATTTGATTTTATGATTTTTGTTCTCTCTAAAATAGGCTAGCAAAAGAAATTGGTCGTTGTAAACTTTAATACGGCACAGCTTTTTAATCGTACCAAATGGTGCAAAGCACATACAAAGCAATGATCCTCATGCCTGGGCAAAATACCCATAGCAAGAATTACTGAGAAAGCTATACTCTAACGGTATCCACAATACATGTGGGCACTTCTACATAATACAAGATAGAAAATGATATTTTTATTAAAGTGATATTCTACTTAATGAATAACAAATTCAAATAACATCCTTATTTGCATATATTTAGTATTATACATGCACCTCATGTTCACTACAGAGGCACTGTCGTAACTGCATGTACACAAAGGGGAAAAACTACATGTAGGCCTAAGTTAACGTCAAAGATTATTATTTTTTTAAATAAATTTATAGAAAGATGCTGGTTGTTATATGTTGTCAACTGTCTGAATTTGAACGAACTTCGACAGCCATAACATATTATGTATGTAATTCGAAGACTGATGTGGAATATGAAACCGTTACGCATGCAGTTGTGTATATAACAATGTCAGATATATATACATCTACATGTATATGCTTATAAATCAGGTGTTAGTACCGAAACGAACAGAAAATGGTAATTTAAAGAGCACATATTATGCCCCGGTTGGGTTACAATGCATTTCCCCCGACAGGAATATGTTTTGTAATTTCCTGCAACAATTTTGTCATCTAAACTGATTGTGATTATTCTTACTTCAGCAGAAACATGCTGTAAACACAAGTTAGAATTACACAAATTTGTCCTCACAAAAATCTGTGACCAAATTGTGCTCTCTGGATATAGGAGTCGCATTATTTTGGTCCCCCGAAGAGCGCTATAGGGCCTAATGACCGTTTACTATAAATTTGTTAAATTTAGGCCAAATGGAGTTAGTTTTCTTTAAGACCCCGTGTATGACAATATTCCTCTTACATAGAAGGTACAAAATTTGACCGACCCCTGCTGACTTATGATTTGAACCCTATAGCTCCTGGTGATAATGTGCCAGTGCTGATGCATCTCTGTTTAGACTTAAGCACGTACGTATAGGTATTTTCTAGCACTACTTTTTTTGAAACGCTTATACAGAAGCATACTAAGCTGAAATCTCGACAGGTCGACATCATGGGTATATGTATATATATATTAGGTCAAATTTTGTTTCAAGCAGTTTCGAGCTCAACATATAATTTTGACTAAACAGGAGTTTGAGTTATCCGAATTTGATTGAGATTTCACTGTACTATTTGGTTTCCTTAAAATATTGTTTTACTAACAATCTACTTCAAAATTAATCTCTAATATAATGTAACGTAGGCACCACTATATAGCTATGTACATCTCGAACACGCACTAAATGAAATACATGTATACATGTACATACATATTACAAAATTCTGTCAGTCATCGTTCTAAGAGAGATATCTAAAATCACATCAACTGAGATTTATATCAAAGCAAAATATACATGTACGGCAGTTGTAATTGTGAGATTACCGTGCAGATAATGAGGTTCTAATAACAATGTACCGGTATGTATAAAGAACCAAATCTGACGGATTAATAATCCAAATTTGAGGTCAAATTCAGATAATGCTTCAAATTAGAAGAGAATATCATTATATTAGTGCATGCATACAGCAACAGCACAATACACGTATAACAACATAAAATTTACACCTTCATGGCACATATGCTATGCATGTACATGCTTGTACATGTACTTCGTAATACATGTACAACTATAGAAAAACCTGATATTGTTGGGCTATCAGCAGGCATGTTCTCAGAATCCTTTCTAAATACATACACTGCACGTTCCCACTGTACGATTGTCCATTTATAAATTTTTAGCATCCGAACGAGCCCATTTCGTGATGTTTGACTATGGGCAGATATACACAAACCTCGTTTATTACAAGTAGGACTACTCTGTGTGCTCGGAGACGATTTGAATAAAATTGATAATTTTCTCGGTTTGCCAAAACTATTATACCTTTAGAAGAGATGACGGTAAAAAAAAAGTCCAACAAGGGCAATTTATGGGACAAAATTGAAGGGGCTATACCTATTTTGAATCTGACGTCCGGCCATAGGTTTTGTTCAATAAATGTCCACTAATGAATGTTTTGCTTATTGGACCTGTAGAGTACATGCAGCTCATTCCAAGGCCAATAATCTCAGCAAACCGCAAAAAAAAAAAGTTACATACTACATTCAAATTTATTCTCCAAGTTGAATCAGACTCGATCACATATCACATTTCCAGGGCAGATTTGATGTTACAATACAATGTATTTACCCAGCACGATATTTGGCAAAGGGACTCCCCCTAACGCCACTATACATGTACCTCAACACAGTCTTCCCTTTTAACGCGCACCTCCCAACGCGCACCTCCCTCCCCCCCCCCCCCCCCCCCACCACCACCACCACCCCCCCCCCCCCCCCCACCCCCCTCCCACTAGTAAATTTTACAAACGACATTTTCACAGATTTTTGATAATGCATACATGTGCACATCAAAATAGACAGCACCATATAACATTATATCATTGCTAAATCGTAAAAATTGCATCCCAGTATAAATTACACAATTTTTCCCCTAATTTACATGTATGCACAATTTGCAATTTGTGTGAATAATTTCTAACCAGAAACAGATGTACCCAATAGAGCCCTTCACAATAAAAAGCATCTTGAGACTGCACACCTGGGCCTAAGTAGGTACTTAAATAAAGTACTATACTTAAGTGGAATTCTCCAAGCTACTTATCCAAAGTATCCTACTCAAATCCGAGCCACCCCTAAATCTAAGACACCTCTCGGGGTGTCTTAAGTCTATGTGCGTTGGCTTTTTGAACATAAATTGTAATCATTTCGTAAAGGGAGGTACTTGGCTGCTGTGTTAATGCTGTTGGCTCAAATGGACATAGATCAGCGGCGCGCAATGAGGCGGGAACGTGTATTTCGGGACAGGATGCATCCATTGGATACCTACAATGACATTGAAATTTATCAAAGATATCGGTTTGATCGTCGTACCATCTTAGACCTTGCCAAATTCCTTTTCATACTCTTCCACCAACCTGCACTTTTCAGCCTCTGCAAAGTTTGGTTTCCTTTTTGGCTTTTCCATGACAGCTCTACACTAGTGGATACCGGCCCATGCACAGTTGTTTCCAGTGCAAAAAGGTATAAGCCTAAGACCAACGTATTACCCCGGATGAATTTATCTTACACAATGTGTCATCATGGTAATTCGGACGCACGAACTGACCCATCGCCAAACCGCATAAATCCACATAAAAACAATGTGAAATGTGACATATTAAGTCCTTGGAAACGACCTTTCGACAGATCTACACACCATACCTGAATTGGAGTATCCTAGCTATGTAGGTACTTAAGTCAAGTTGTGAATTCCAACATAAGTATGGTATTTAGCTTAGTAGGGTACTTACCGCTTAGGCATACCTAACTTAAGTTGCTTGATAAATACCGGCCCAGGGCCGGTATTTATCTTGGTACAGGTATGTCGAAGATGCCACTATAAAATACCATTCACAAAGCGCACTTAAATATACTACAGCAGTGTTGGAGTTGAGTACATTTAAACTACATTGTGTATACTAAACTGCAAAAGAAAAGTCGCTTTTTCAAATGTTGATAAATCCTCAACAGAAATATGTCCTTTGTCATTTTGAGTGCATGTGCTTAATTTGACATGTTGTACCATTACACTGAAAGTTCACCCAAATGTCCAGCTGAATATTTCTTAAGTGTGTTGAAAAGTGCTGTGTCACGAGGCTCATGGGAAGGAGTTGCGAAAGGGTCACGGCAAAAATAAAATGCACCTGCAAGGCTGCAACTCATGACAGCCATGGGTATAAAAGCCACCCCAAATCCAAAAGCTGTCAGTTGTTACGCGGATGCAGCAACTACATGTACGCCACGAATGAGTGCCAACCAACGCGAACACGCTATTGGACGTTCGCATGCCGGGCAAAGTCCCAAGATGATAGCAAATTAAATGTCTTTAACTGCACTGTACGCACTATACACGCGTCTGAGATTGCGACACAATGCCACCAACACCACCAACAGTCCACGCAGTGGTGTCGCAACTAGTGCTGGGCGACTAATGGATTTTGCGACTAGTAGTTGCAATTACTTGCGACTAGTCGATTAATCGCGAGTAGTCAACGTATCAAAAGGCCAAAAAATCAAACAAAAAACCAAGTACAAGTATGTTATTGTACGTGTAGGCCTATGTGTTGAAATTGTCAACATAGGCCTACATAGATTGGTTCCCGATCCTATCGCTTATTGCGAAAATATAAGGATCGGTAAAGGTAGACTGGTTCCCGCTCCAAATATTCCACATACAACGACTTAATATGTGGCGTTTAAAATAGCACTAAGCATTACGTCATGCATTTATTTTTAGGAGCGCATAACCGTTAATTTTCAAAAGAGTGTATAACAATTTGAAAAGAGTTATTCCCTATTTGGCAAATAAAACACATGCCCATTATTATAACATCAAAATTCAAATTCAAACCTTGTCTGCATCATAGTAAAATAAACACGCGGCCCGACGATTAACGATAACGTCGGACGACCGGACGTGCATTCGGTTAACTTCGGGAACCTTCGGAAAAAGGAGGAATTCCTCCTGTTTCAAAATGGCGGAATTGCCGGACCTTAAAAACAGTCTAGTCGAAAAAATGTTGGTCCGGGTACCATGACTAGGTAAAGGGCGACCATGACGGGTAGGAATCTGCCCGTGGTCACGCATCCTGAGATCTTAGGGAATTTCCACTCTGCAAAGAGCGACGTAACAATACCTTGAGGAAATCCACGCAAATCTGTGGAGTGAGCCGGCTGCTGTCTTAAGCCAACTCACGGCCGAGTCATTTTGATGTAATTTAATCAATTCGGTCATGTTATGCCGAAAAGAAAAGGATTTCTATACTTTCCAGAAATTGTATTGGGTTCCGTTCCTCATGACTGTCCAATTGCTACCAAACTTTCAAACGACGATCTTAATTTACTCCGCAGTTTTTCAAATTAATAACAGGGATGCATGCTGACGAATGTAATGGAAACGGATTCCCCAGTATCCTTTAAATATCAGCCAATCGCCGACGCGGACAACGGCCAGCATTATGTATCACATGCATGCACGGTGTTTACAATCTGCGCGCGTTACATTTGAATGCCTGCAATCATGCTGCAATGCACTGCCAAGCGTCCTGATTGGTCCAGGAAAGGCGACAAGATTTCTGTCGCTTTTTCCACCGCGAAATGGGGCCTGTTTCAACATGGCCACTGTACGCAGGAGTTAGAGAGTGCGTTAAAGGGGCACTGTTGCAAGAGGATGGTGGTCACGTGGTTATTATTATTTTTGTTTAGTAAGTGCGTATATTTTCATTGACACTTGTAACATGGCCGTGCGTGTCGATCATATACAAATATAAATAAAGTACATTGCCTAAAGCAAAGGGCTTTGCCAATTTTTCAATATAAAACACACAATGCGCACCCGCAAAGACGACCAATCACAGATCAAGATGAAGCGCCTTTACCTGTCCTTATATTCTCCTATGTGGAATATGTGGACGGGAACCAGTCTAAAGCCTACACAATAAAATTCAGTTGCACACAGGCCGTCTTTTAAGAAAGGGGACTGTCACAGTGTAACAGTATAGCGTGGAGTATGTAACGGTACTCGCGGCGCCGCGATTAATCGAGTAGTTTAACAATGTTAATCGCGAGTCCGAGTACCGTTTACTACTCGCGTTTAATCAAGCTATTCGCCCAGCCCTAGTCACAACGCCTCGGCAGGATCGCTACATGACGCATCAACACTGCCAGAACAGATTCGCCAGTGCAACAGAAACAGCTCGCCAAACAATTGGCACCCACCGTAGACATAGGTGTGCTGACACAGGGATCCAATACTCACAGCTCATCACCGTCAGGAACGTCTACACAATTGTAGAATCATCCACAGTTTTAATTTCTCGATACATAACACAATCATCAGCAAAAAGTCTAACACATGATGATAAGTCATTCGATAGGTCGTTGATGTAGACTAAAAATAACAAAGGCCCCAACACTGTTCCCTGTGGGACTCCTGATACAACCTGCGATAGCTGTGAAGATTCTCCATCAACAACCACCTTCTGATGGCGTTTAGTGAGAAAGCAGTCGATCCACGTATAAATGTTGTTCCGAATTCCTAGATGATTCAGTTTAGTTAAAAGTCTGTGATGTGGGACAGTATCGAACGCCTTACTAAAATCCATGATAATGAGGTCCGCTTGGCTGCGATTATCTAATATTAATTGTAGATCATTAACTACAGCCGACAACTGTGTTTCACAGGACCTGCCCTTTCTAAATCCATGCTGATGGTCAGCTAGGATCCCATACTGCTCGAAGTGACCCATGATATGTCTATAAATGATATGCTCAAGCATCTTCTCAGATGAAACCGATACTGCATTTCCACAACAGATGGCCGATCCGAGCAAAGGTGTGGCGAAGGAGTGAGCGTTATGCAGACGTATGCGTTATATGGTGCAAGACCCATATGGGGGGACCAACCATCATGATTTGGAGTGGGATTTGCCTGAATGTGAAACTTGAGTCTGTCATCTTCCAAAACAGCGGTCCATCCAAGCAGAGGTCAAAGAGTCACGGCTGCTCGCTACATATACATTGACCAGGTTTTGAGGACACATGTCCCCATTTTGTGCGACACCCAATCACACACTTCAGCAGGACAACGCCCGTGTCCACACGGCCAGAGCCACCAGAGACTTTCTGCTGCAGCATATATAACATTGCAACCACGCCTTGGCCTGCCCTAGGCTAAGTCAGGACTTGTGGGACAAAATCCAAAGAAGGCTTATCAGGGGCGGATCCAGGATTTTGAAAAGGGGGGGGGGGTGCGTGCAATTTTTAAGCATGAAATGCTGATGACAATGAAATAGCGAGCGCATAGCGCGACGCCCTAACGGCTTCTGGATGGATTCTAGATGCTCTGTGGTGCGATCTGGGGCAATATTTAACCACTTTAAGCGTTTTTTTTTTTTAAAGGGGGGTTGGGGCGTGTAAATTAAAGTATATACACCTACGATGCAAGTATTTTTAAAATTATTTTAACATTTAACTTTCTTAGTAATTTACGTTTTCATTCCACTCCAGTTTCAAAGTGCTTAAAAGTGAAAGTTGTGTTGCTGAGCAACACAACACAAATGAGAAACACAAATGAGAAATATAAATGATAATATACGTATGCAAATTTGATATTCTGGGGTCCAGCTGTCAGTAGATACATGTATTTTAACCAAATGGCTATTTGTTCACAAATTTGGCTATAGGTGCAATTCTGAGCAATTGAACAAAAACTCATTCCGCACAGTGTACAAATTATACAGTTATGTAAAAAGAAATATGTGCATTTTGGCCGAAACTTGGCTATTTGGAATTTGCCAGCTGGATCCTGCACAAGAAAATTAATCTGCTTTCAAAGTTAGCCTATGCCTAAAATGTACTCAATTGCAACAGTGCTACAGCAATATACTGTATGCAAATAAGGTTCACAGGATGGTCAAGAGGCAGCACCTAAATATCGCCGTGCGGTACTTCACCTGGAGTAGTGTCTGACGGGTTCTTCCCTTCTCGTCGCTTGAACCACTCTGTCTCCTTTAACAGAAACCAACAATTTCCTGCCCACACAATGAGGTTCAGGAAACCAAAGAGCTGCAGAACATAAATGTAAATTCAGTGAATAATCACAATAAGCAGCATATATATTGGCACATGCAAACATTGATGATCTTTCTATGAACGAAAAATTTAAAGGAAGAGAAAAAATTTGCAGAAGGTTGCTTAATTCTCCAGAATATCACCAGCATACCAAAGTTTGTTATAAAAGTGGCACATGGAAGTTTATTTTTCAAACTGTATCCCTTTCCGAACATTTGAAAAATCACTTTTAATTTGCATCTACACCCTGTATATATATATATAGGCTTCATGTAAGTCACCATGTTTTGCAGTTTGGTGCTCGGACCCGAGAGAGCATGAGTCAGGTCACAACAGATTTTACATACTTCACGGCGTGTAGGAGTCGAGAAACAAGCATTAAATTCTGACCTCATCAATGCAACTGCTAAAGTTGACATCTTTCCTTTTAAAATTTCAAATATGGCACCGCACATAGCCGCATTGGCTGTAAAGTTTATCATTAAAATTAATTGTGTTTGCGATGTTGAAAACAAGTGCCCCTGATTCCCATGAGGGTTTATACCGTACATCGGCTAATACATACCTGTACATGATGTAGGTAGCAATTTTTATTAAATTTGTCGATAATTCCAAAAAAGTGTTTTCTCTCCCTTTAACAATGGATTTTCTGGAAACAAATTGAATTATAATAGAGTTTTGCCATACAATTACTTAATCCAGTGTAAAAGGCTTTAAAATGGGTCAATATTTGAGATTTTTTGCAACCAAAAGAACTGTATGCACTTCTGTGACAGCGCTAGGCAATTAATCAAGTGGAGAGTTTGACTGTTTGAACAGCACTGAATGTCATGAAATAAGGGAATTACTTTGTACATGTCATGTAGGTCCATATGATGATGGATGTAATTTGCCCAGACGGTATACAGTAAGTGCCTTTCCAGAGAACGCGCTAAAAACTCAGCGTGCTCGGTTGGGACTTAAACCTATGCATGCATGTACTACCGGTAGGCAGACATCTTAACGAAGCGACCACCGAGCATGCCGATGGCAAATGGCGGGTTACACATTTGCCAAGGACATTGATCTGGAAATGTACTTACAACGGAGATGTTGAGAGAAGAATATTTGGCTTCTCTGACGCTTTCGCACTTGTGAGAGGTATCAGCACACATGTCTTTGTAAAACTCTGCAATGATCTTGTCAAAGTTGGTCCAGTACTTGACAGTGCTGACTCCAGATGCCCAAACACACGATGCCAGGAAAAAGAACAAAGCAAAGGTAGCAGTCACCACCAGGTCCTGATCCAAGCAAATTTAGAAACAGACAAAATAACATGAAAATTCTTGCCCTGTAAGGCTAATGAAACTCGATGTTATGTTTCCCGTAACATTTTTGTCAAGCCCAAATGAGGCAACTATTTCATTATTCATTATTCATTATTTGAAAAATAACGGCTATTGATCAAAACTTAGCGCACTATATACCCTCTGATAGTGTGTTAAAACACAACCCTGATCAACTTATACACAAATTTGTATTTATTAAAATATCTTTCACCATTTCCCAGGTATTTATGACAAAGGATCAAGATATATTTAAATAACAAAACACATTTATATCAGTCCACACATTTTCAAATGGGAATTGCACCCATGCTTTTCTACCTTTATTATCAAAACTTACATTCTCATCAACAGGAGGTATGGTTTTATGCACTAATACTCAAGTTGTTGTGGTTATCATACAACCTTCTCCAAAACACGACAGAAAACGATGCGATTAGACGCGCGTCGACGGTACCTAAAAAGCTCGCCGCCGTCAACATAAAGGCACAGGCTCGTCAGCAATGCGCGCGCGCCAAATTCGTACCACGAAATACGCAGCTCCATGCCTTTGCTATGGAGTTTCGTGGCACGAATTAGGCGCGCACGCATTGCTGACGAGCCTGTGCCTTTAAGCGTCCGATTACGTACGATGGCCCATTTGTGGTCTGCGCGCGCGCCGCGCGCCTCTCGCTAACGATAAATACAATCGCCCATTTGTAGTTTGTGTGTTAGTTCTAGGCTAGTTATAGCACTGACAGCTACAAACCACGGATTTAATAACTACGATTAATAACTAGTTTAATAACTACTTGCGCGTGTAGGGTTTTGCACACCGGGTACATGCATCACAAAAAAATAGCAGCGCAATGTCTTCTCCAGGAATTTATTGTAAAACACTGTTACAAACGTTCATATACCGCCGTCCAGCTGCGCCGATACTCTGATTCTTGGGTATTTTGTTTATGGAGGCGGGAGGACAAGAATGAGCACATCGCCCAAAAAAAATGGCAGGAGAAAAAAATAAAAGAAACTTGATATTTTGGGGGGAAATGCAAAATAATGAATTGTTTTAGGATTTTGGCATCTCAAACGCGGCCGAAAAATCCAAACACGGGCGGGTTACGGGAAACATAACATCGAGTTTCATTAGCCTAACAGGCTGCTCAGCAATACACGTACATGTAACTATCAATAATTTCACATGTTTCATGAAATATCTTGTGTGTTGCGCATTACCAAGCTCGTGTGCACCCAAAAATTTAATTCTGGAATTATTGTTTTAGATACATGTACATGTATGTATATGTACAAACTACCGGTACACATGTGTCCCACATGTTACAAATTTTTGCATTAACTCAAGAGTGTCCCATGCGTAACACAATTTGTTTAATATGATTAAACAACTGTGGGATGAGCTCGGGCGACGTGTTTCGGTAAAGGACAATCCTCCTGTTAATGCACAAACACTCGGAGCAGCTCTACAGGAAAAGTGGAACAATCTTCCCAAGCCTGCATCAGAAACCTGGTGGACAGCATGCGTAGCAGATGCACTGAATGCTTCCAAGCACATGGTGGACACACACTATTGATGTCTGCGTTTGGGTAACTGACATTACCTTCTTTTCAATTTGTTTTGACTTCTTCACGTGCCTCAAACATGTGATGCTGTGATACATGTATGTGATACAGCAAGCGGTTCCATGCCAGTGCATTTTTCAGTTCTGTCAGTTGGGCAACTGCTTGGTTACTGACATGTGTTTAGAGTAAAGTATTGAAGTAGTAATTTTGGTTCAATTTGATGGACAGGATTTTAAGATATGACCATGTGAAAAATTATAAGTTTCTTTTTGAGCCCAGTTTATTACACACAGGGTGATTATTTATATTTGGGTACCAACATGTAACATGCACATTACATGTATATAGGCCCCAAATTCATAAATCATCACCATTCATCCTTTATTTTGTAAACTCATTTGCATCAATAAGTTTCTTGAAAGTGATGGTACATGCAAGTTCTTTTCAGGGGTTCAAGATTCATGTACACTGTACACCCTCTAAATATCTCCATTCATCGAAAAATTGTGGGTTTCACGTGTAACGGGAAACCAAAATGCTTTTATTTACATTAGGACCACACTAAAATCTGTTTAATATATTGATGTGTCTACTTTACAAGACGTGGTCATTTTGAAGCTGGATACTCTATGAATTAGTCTGTCAGTGTTTTCATCATGATGCAAAAACAAAATTTCACGTGTAACGCTTTTAGGGAGAAACCAAAGTTGTTTTGCCTAAAATTTCAAATTCTGAAATACATGTGAGTTTGAAATATGTTTTGCACTGCATGTTTAAAAGGCTCCACGAAAATACAATATAACTAGAAATGTATATTTGTTAAGCTCCACAAATGTTGTTAATGTGGTATGTAAAGTTTCACAACTGAAATATTAGGGGGACGACGTTAAAACCCCATTGCCATTCCCTGACTGGTCTCCGGAAGTGTGACCCAAAACGAGATATGTATACGGTCTATTGACGATGACGCAATCAGAAGTAAAAATTGCCTCAAAGGTGGTCTGAAACCTTTGGCCAAAACTACCATTAAGACATTGTAAGAAGGGGGCTTTCCCCATACAGTGTGCAATAATAAAAATAATAATACGGTTTTTATATAGCGCTTATTTTGACAGTAGTACATGTACTTCTTGCTTCTGCAGCAAAGAGTAATTGCAATTCCAGAGAAAAGAAATCAAGCCGTATTTTACTTCAGTTGATGCTGTTTACTGATAGGTTTAAAAACTTTATTGTTTTTTTTTGTTTTTGTTTAATTTCTCGTCTAATTCTCAGCGATGATATTTTTTATGTTTTTCCAGAATTTAATTTTTGTCAAGCTACAATGTAGAATACATGTAAAAACAATTGCAAGGAACTGCAATCACTTACCGCAACAGGAACAAGATTAAACTTGATGAACTTGACCTCAAAAAAGATGTACCAGATGAGTGTTGCGATACAGTACAGCATTGCTAGCACACCAATAGCAACAAAGAATGCAGCTTTCCCTCCTGGAGAGGCGTCAATTGCCGTGGTCACACTTGATTCTACACATGATGGTAACTGCTCCAACGGTGTAAAACTGTCACAAAACCAACGTATGTGTTTTACAGTAAACTTTCATTATACATGTAGCATTCTTCGAGAGAACAAACTGCATGTGAGCCTTCTATCCAGGGAGTCCAATATGTGCCTGTTTTCAATACTGGAGATACCTTTTCCTCCAGGATTATATCTCTGTACAATGTCATTCATCTTCTCTTAAAACTAATGAATTATCTTTTAAAAGACATGTAAGATGGTTCTAAGGAGATAACTTCAGCTAAAGAACAGCAACGAATAGTAACACAACATACCTTTCTGAAAACTCTGTGCAAATACCCATCGTAACAAGGACACTAAAAAATGTCACAAAGTATATGTATGTGTCCTATGTTACATAGTGTACGTCAAACAGGAAATTTGTACAAAGGTATGTTGTTGCAGTATTTGTTGCTTAAAGGACGTGTGAAATAGGATTTTTATTACAAAAACCTATAGTACAGGATGTGTTTTACACATTTCAATCAATTTCAGAGAATTTAATAGTTGCGTTTTGGTGTAATTGCAAGTTTTCTATTTTTATGCTAATGAGAATTTCCATATTCATGAGCAAAGCGGTGATGTCATCTCAGGACAACAGAGGAATTCTCCATAGACTTGTGTACAAATGTTGGTGTCATCTTCAGTGGCTTCTTGATATCATGGACTGTATCAGTTTACTGAGTTCGTTTAGTATGCCATTTGCAACAATCCTGACAAGTTTGTTTGAGCCAAAAATGGATCAGTGGGCTAGTGTTACTGTTTGAAATGTAATGTTTTTTCTTTGTTTTTCAACTGTGGGTTCCCTCCATGATTAGCTATAAACAGCGCCCTCACCTGTCATGAAAATTTTGAAGTAAAGAAAAGATCACTTCTTTCTGAAATAAAAACAAATTTGAGTTTGCCCCTTTGTCTGCAGCAGTTTGATCCTTTGATTTGTGTATAAAACCAGCTTGTTGTTAATGTTCACTTCACAAATCCTTTAAGTTATCTTCTTAGATCTGTCTTCAGATATTTCTTTTGTTTTGAGAGAAGATAACTGGCATTGCACAGAGTTATGATCCTGGTGAAAAAGTCTCCAGTATTGAAAACAGACTTACATGTATGTATACATACATGTATTTGAACAGAGTAAAAATGGCTGGGACTAATAGAAAAATAAACTTTACATAAACGTGTACATGTGCACCCCTAGCTGTGGGGACATTGACCAGTTACTCACCGATGGTATGGGACTACCGGTACAAATCGTTGTGGGGAAATTGTTCGTGTCCCTACAACGTTTTTTCCTAAAACTCACTAAAAGAGTGAAAAAATTACTCTAAAATCACTCAAAATAGAGTGGAAATTAGATTAGGGTTAAGGTTGTACATGTAATGATTTCTAATCTATTTAGATTCATTTTAGAATGATTTTCACTATATTTTAAGGTGCCTTTAGAGTGATTAACCCAGTGTTCTCCACTGCCGGTTTTGGCCGGGCGTGCCGCCCGGACAAAATCGACACAGGCACTACTGGCGCCTGGACAAAATTTTGCCGCCCGGACAACAATAATAAAACAGTGTGGAAGTACAGCCAAGTCACGTGTACATGTATACAAAAATTAGGTGTAAATTCACAAAATGTGATTCAGGCATGTTTCACAAATAGTGGACCATTTGTAGTTCTTAAATTTGAGTGTTGTTTTATCCTAAAATGAAGGCCACGTAAAGTGTTTCAACATACTGCACAATAGTGCATACACTTCACTATATGAGGTAAATTTTGACCTTAATGGTTTTTCATCTTTAACACAATCGGTTCTCAAGTGTCCTGAATGTCAGCATTTTTGACGGACCTGAACAACTTCGTAAATTTTACCCATTTATGAACAGTTGGTAATCATAAATACCTACATTTGTTTCTTAATTCCTTGGCATGTGCTGATCAGCTGTGGTTCTTTAAAATATTTATCCATTTAGCACTGAAATAAACGCTGGAAGATCGATGAAAATCACTTTTCTATGTAAAGTTCCTTACGTCAGCTTTTTTCCGTCAAAATCTGTCAAATTTTCAAAACCGGCACAGCAGCACGAAAGATTATGATTAGTGAGCCTGAAAAGCTTAAAAAACTAGCAAGACCTCGTTTAGATACACACACGAAATTAAAAATCCACAAGGTCTTGAATTGCTTGGACAAAAAAAATGACAAATGCGGCGAACTGCGTTAAAAACCCATGTCTGTCCATATTAGAACGTGACGTCCGGGAAGTTTGCTTTGTGATTTGCACGAGGCCAACTTGGTACCATCCAAAATGGGATGCCCCCTTTCATCAGAGCTACTCATCTGTTGTTCCAGTTAAATTCATTTTTTTTCCAGCGCTAGAGACTTGTTTGAAAAGAATCCATCAAATAAATGACAAACGACAATTGGTGACATTAGAGACTTTAATAAAATCCTTCACTTAAAATGACAAAGCACGTGGACAAAAACTAAATGCGTTTTTTTCTGCAGAACATTTACTGCTATCCTTTGACCAAAAACAAATCGGCGTGTAGCGTTCCTCGGCTGCAGGCATTCCTTGGATATGTCTCAGACATCATTGACTGGACAGATTTTCTTGAACGTCACTTTTTTTCATACAAAAGTATGCCAAAGTGACACCATCAAGCTTAACTATCTTCTCTTTATCATTTTCTTAAACTTTAAGATGTGCACATTGAGTTTTAACACCTAAAATCATTCTGAGAGCACCTTTAAAAAATGGATTGAGAAGTTGCAAAGTGGCCGGTCCACTATTTGTGAAACATGCCTTCACTAGCCATTAATATCATTGACTTGATTGTACATGTACACGTACCGGTACATGTACCACGCAAATCTATCGAATCAACGTCGATAACGACCATGACAGTTGTATGGATATGTTTTGAACAGCACCCTCAAAGGTGTTCACCTCTTGAGGGCGCTGCATGCTCAGCGCAGTGACACAGCTATCAAGGTACCGGTATAGGTGCATCGTCGTGAGCACGCGCGGCCCATGAAAAATCGCCTCCCTATCTGCTGTGCGACATCGCCGCGCCCAGACAGAATTTGTACTAGTGGAAAACACTTAACCCTAACCCGACCCTGACCCTAACTCTTACCCCCAGGAGTGGGGGTACATATATGTGTAAGAGGGTTTTATAAAAAGATTTTACTGCATCAAAACCATCTAAATAAGGTACATTTATTTTGCCTTGTCGGGATAAGATTTACATTGTACAACAAAATAAACTTATTTGACTTACATGTAAGTAGTATATAATTGAAGACTGGTTCTGAAGTGAAACTGGTACTTGTGTCACTTACCTAAATGGATAGCCAAAGAAGTATGTATATGTTGGATGAGGATAGGTGCCATTATTGCATGTGATTTTATACTGGTAGTAACTGCCGTAGCCTGCTGTTGTAGCAAACATGAGCACAGCCAACACCTGCAAAAATAAACATATATTGTACATGTACCGGTACATGTACCACACACACACGTACATGTACATGTATTCTGGTATTCTGGTATTAAGCACGCAAAATAGCCAGGTGGGTCATTCCGTGTGAAATCACCTAGAGGTTGTCAGGGGTCCGACTCGGATTTGGATGAAACTTTTTCTAAAAATACTTCAACCTATGTCATGAACATGTACAAAATTTTAGAGGCCAACTCCAACTCGTTGTTGAGATATGACCCCCAGAGAATGCCTACCCTACCACATTTTCCCAATCATAGCCGTGCCATTGAAGTTTGTTTACATTTTTGGAGGCCTGTATCTCAAAAATGCTTGGGAATGTTTACCTTCAAATTGATATACACATAGAATGGCATCCAATTTGCATGATTCTGTTATCAAAAGTACGGTACCACGTACGTTTCCTTTAATTACGAGATGTCGCTCCCCGAAAACCCTCATTTTTGATTATCATGGTAATTTTTTTTCATTTTTGGCTCCCCATGGTGCCCAAGTGGATGGTTGGATTGACTTCATATTTTATATGCACACACACTAGGCACATGGATTTGCTTCATTATTTCACAATTTGGTCATTTGAGTATAACCCACCCTGGATAACTTTATCAGTGCAAATACATGTTATGAGTGATTATGATGGGTAATATGAAGGACAAGCTACAGAACTATTTTTACATAATTCTACGAATTATTCGTTTTGAAATTCCCTATTTACATGCACTCTTAACACCATTTTGGAGTCTCATTTCAAGTTTTACATTATTTTAAGTGGAATCATTTGTTGATGCATTATTGTGGTGAATTTGGTGATCAATCATGGATATATAGTGTTCAACAATATTGTGAAACTTGGGTTGGTGTAATTTGGTCAAAAAATTTTAATTTTATGAACATTTCAAAATAAAGTGGATTTCGCGTTAAATAAAATATGGTAATGTCCTCTCCAGGACAAGGTATTCATGACAATGGAATAGTTTGGAAATATGTACTCACAAGTATGTTTGTATCATCTACAGGACACAATTGATGGAGTAAATATGACAATTTGATCGTGTGAGAGATTTGAGTAAATATTATCAAGATCATATTCAGGGTTGTGGAAAATATGGTAATGTCCTCTCCAGGACAAGGTATTCATGACAATGGAATAGTTTGGAAATATGTACTCACAAGTATGTTTGTATCATCTACAGGACACAATTGATGGAGTAAATATGACAATTTGATCGTGGAAGAGATTTGAGTAAATATTATCAAGATCATATTCAGGGTTGTGGAAAATCCGTTAAACATTTGTCCTCTCCTGCAGGACAGCAGTTAATTGTAATATAACACGTCAACCATGATTGAAATATTTTATGTTATGTTTGTTAAATTAACAGTACCAATCCTTCTAACAGGACATTGCATGGCATTACCAATTCAACATTTAGTCTGGCCATTATATTGTGATATTCTGTGTTTAACAAAATGTCCTCTCCAGACAACCAATTACGAATCATTATTTCATTGGAAAAAATAAACATGTTAATCATAATGCCACGCTCTGATATTTTAGGAATTATTAGTATACATCCTGAAGTTTTTAGATCAACAAAGTTTTTGTGAGTTGGACAAGTTTGAAATTTGACCCCCATTTGCCAGTGAGACTGAAAGTGTACACTTATTGTGAAATAGCCCAAGGGCAAAGGAATTCCACCCTTTTTGGGGGCGTGGTCAAGGCTTAAAAGAGGGTTCGCAAAGAAAAATGGCAAGATGAGCCTCCTCTTCTGACATGTCTGAGGGGTGGTTCCCCCGATAGGTGACTACCCAAGCAATTGAAATTTACATATCTTAAAATACTGCATTCAATCTATCTTTGGTATAAAATTTGGTCTGGTTTTTTTGTTTCCTTCATTGTTTTTTGAATTTTTGTAAAAGGTCAATATTTTTCTCAAAAACGCTAGTTTTAATTGCATTATACCGGTACATGTACATACATAGTATACACATCTTACTAAGGAGAGCAGTCTAATGTGTCATATTTAATACCCGGTACCTGTTCAATTCTACAGGTTGTCAGTTCGAATCCAGTGATTGCAATGTGCCCTTGGGAAAGACACTTTGCTACATGTATAGACTACATACATGTAAATTGCTTTGTCCTTGATATGAAGCAAACCTACATGTATGTGCCTAGTGTGTGTGCATATAAAATATGCGGAAGTCAATCCGACCATCCGTGTGCAGGGGCGGATCCAAGATTTTGAAAAGGGGGAGCGTGAAATTTTTAAATTTCTTTTATTATTATTTTTTTTTAAAGTTGGGAGGGGGGGGGGCCGTGCGCCCCCCACCCTCCCCTGGATCCCCTCCTAGTGTGGGCACCATGGCGAGCCAAAAATGAAAAAAAGTTACGACGATAATCAAAAATTTGGGTTTTCAGCGACATCTCATAAAATAAACATGGTACCGCACTTTTGATTGGATGTCAAAAACATTTTCGGCTGAATAAAGTGTCTACATGTACTTTGACTATACCTAGAAAAATAAGGGAGATACAGTTAAATTAAGTGCAGATTTAATAATTTTTCCAAGAAGCAAGCTACATGTACTGTAGAATACTAAATTTGAGCTCTCTACCTGGTACAAAGACTGAATTATGAGCTTTAAAGGACGTGTGAAATAGGGTTTTTATTAAATATAATAATAGTAGAGGACGTGTTTTACACATTTCGGTCAATTTTAGAGAATTTGATAGTTGCGTTTTAGTGTAATTGCAAGTTTTCTATTTTTATGCTAATGAAATTTCCATATTCATGAGCAAAGTGGTGATGTCATCTCAGGACAACAAAGGAATTCTCCATAGACTTGTGTACAAAAGTTGATGTCATTTTCAGTGGCTTCTTAATATCATGAACTACATTGTATAAGTTTACTGAGACTGCTTAGTCAATCCTAACAAGTTTGTTTTGGTCAAAAATGAATCAGTGGGCTACTGTTACTGTTTGAAATGTAATGTTCTTTTTATGTTTTTCCACTGCGGGTTCCCTACATGACCAGCAACAACCAGCGCCCTCGCCTGACAAGACATTTTTGAAGTGGAGAAAAGGTCACTTTTTTTCTGAAATGAAAACAAATTTGAGTTTGCCCCTTTGTCTGCAACACTTTGATCTTTTGATTTCTGTATAAAAACAGCTGGTTGATAATTTTCACATCACAAAACTTTTAAAAGTCGAAAAATATCACAAAAATCACTTTTCGCGACTCGTGCGCGCGCAAAATGACCCTCTCTACCAAATTTCAACTGGCCATATCTCGGAAATGACACTGAGTATGATTTTACTTTTTGTACAGTATGTGTTCATTTGGGTCATTCTTATGAAATTTTATCAAAATCTGAGATGGTCACCTGGGGACCACTGGTTGATTTGACATGGAATGACCCAAATAAGAGCAGTCGCCAAAAAAACTGCGTGTAAGTCCAAACAAAAGAGGAACAATTGGACGTCCGCGGTGGGAGGTGGGTTCACACCTGGGTGTGTACATGAACATGTAAATATTGACAGACACTGAACTGTACACATGTACTGTACATGTCATGTACATTGTACTATACATGATTCAGAATGTATGCCTAAGCAAAAACTTACAAATTCGATGGCTCTGATGAATCCCTTTGGCTCTAGCAGGACCCTGAACCTGAATGGCAGTTCCTGGAATACAAGCAAGGTACAATGTACAATGTATACCGGTACATGGTTTAAGAAAATTTCCTTTGCAAAAACATTTAAGTGCCTTTCAAAATTGTGCATGTACCGGTACCTCAAGTTGTTCTTGCAAAAGTGTAGTAAAAGTGACTTTACCAATTTAATACTTTTTTTTACATTTTTTTCTGAAAGGCAAGACCTGAAGACAGAAAAAGCTTTAGGTACATTTGTACATGTATCTACGTGCAAACTTTTAAATGGCGTTTATATAATATGTTTTTGCAAATTAACTCTTCATATGCAAAACGGAAAACAAAACAGTATCATTGGCGAATCAGGGGGTTGGGGAGGGTTCCTCGGATGTCGTGTATTTGTAAGGCGTACTACATGTACCAATCACAAGGTGTGCACAATCCAATATCGATTACCATGGTCTCGGGCCAAGACTATTGCGCACTTGGAACTGTACCTTATTTACACTGCAGAGAGTGCCCTCCCACGTCCAGAATTATTTAAACAGCGACGATAAAAACTATCGTTGAGTTTGCACGTGGGAGAACAGTTTGGCTTAAAAAACGGTGTTGTAAGTATTTTTTCCCAATCATGGACATCTCAAACCATAGTCAGTCAGCTTTCCTTTCATCAGGTGGATTTTTGTCATTTTGCCTGGAAAATAGAATCACACCCAAAAATGTCCTCCTAGTTGTGTCCTGCAGTGGTTTTAGATGTCCATGATTGGAAAATGATTGGAAAGAAATACTTACAACACCGTTTTTGAAGCAAAAATTTTCTCCCAAATGCAAACTGACCGACAGATTTCCATGTTGACGTGTTAATAATTCTGGAGTTGAGAACCAGCCGGAACCTAGCACGAAACCCGGGCCGGAATTTCGGCTGGCCGGATTTTGTACATATTGTTATTTTTACGGCTTCCGGAAATGCTCGAAAGGTCGATGGAAAGTTAGGCACAATTCTACGCACAGATGCCGCGCTTTTTAGATGATTTTGTAAAATCGTAAAAAGGAAATATTCCACAATTTTTTTCTTCTAATCGGTAAAGAATATCCTCAAGTTTATTTTATAAGCGCCCCGAAAGATTTGGTCATGGAAAAACATCGAATTTTTCCTTTTTACGACTTTACAAAATCATTTGAAAAGCGCGGCATCTGGGTGTAGAATTGTGCCTAACTTTCCATCGACCTTTCGAGCATTTCCGGAAGCCGTAAAAATAACAATATGTACAAAATCCGGCCAGCCGAAATTCCGGCCCGGGTTTCGTGCTAGGTTCCGGCTGGTTCTCAACTCCAGAATTATTAACACGTCAACATGGAAATCTGTCGGTCAGTTTGCATTTGGGAGAAAATTTTTGCTTCAAAAACGGTGTTGTAAGTATTTCTTTCCAATCATTTTCCAATCATGGACATCTAAAACCACTGCAGGACACAACTAGTAGGACATTTTTGGGTGTGATTCTATTTTCCAGGCAAAATGACAAAAATCCACTGTATGAAAGAGGTACCTTCTGTCCCTACGGGAAATCTCCTAGGGACAGAATTATTCTGTCTACTCAAACCACTGCAGGACACAACTACATGTGTACAGTGTACCGGTAGGAGGAAATTTTTGGGTGTGATTCTAATTGCGAGGCAAAATGACAACAAACCACTGTATGAAAGGGGCGCTCACAGACTATCAAGGATAAAACCACTACAGGGACCAATTTCATGGAACCTGTTACTGCAGAATTCTGTGCTTATGGGCACTGTAACCATGGTAAGGCCAAAAAAAATAAATGGTGTGTTCACCGTAACCCGACCTACCGGTACCTGGAATTTTTGAGGCCAAATTGCCGACCTCAAACTTTTTATTGCCAATTTTCAAGTTGATAATTTTAAATGAGCACTATTTGCAATAATTTCCAACGAACATATCATTTTCTTGTACATGAACATGGTTATTAGTGTTAATAGCGAGTTTAAAACATTTCAAAACGACACGCAAATGCAAAAAAAAATGTTTAAAAAAAGACAAAATAAAATTATTTTCCTACTTACATGCCGTTACCATATATGCACCATTTATTTTGTTTGGCCTACATGTACATATGTAACTGTGAAGAGCTATTTCATCAAATATGTAACTGAAAATTCTGTGCTTATAGGGTTAGCGAAGGAGAAAACAAAATGGCTGTCATTTACAATGTACGTCGCAAAAATAATTTTTTCGGGCGACTCTGAAAAAAAAAAAAATGGTGTGTTCACCGTAACCCGACCTACCGGTACCTGGAATTTTTGAGGCCAAATTGCCGACCTCAAACTTTTTATTGCCAATTTTCAAGTTGATAATTTTAAATGAGCACTATTTGCAATAATTTCCAACGAACATATCATTTTCTTGTACATGAACATGGTTATTAGTGTTAATAGCGAGTTTAAAACATTTCAAAACGACACGCAAATGCAAAAACAAATGTTAAAAAAAAGACAAAATAAAATTATTTTCCTACTTACATGCCGTTACCATATATGCACCATTTATTTTGTTTGGCCTACATGTACATGTAACTGTGAAGAGCTATTTCATCAAATATGTAACTGAAAATTCTGTGCTTATAGGGTTAGCGCAGAATTTCTTCGCTTAAACCCGAATTTATCCGTTAAGGAGAAAACAAAATGGCTGTCATTTACAATGTACGTCGCAAAAATAATTTTTTCGGGCGACTCTGAAATGTAGGATGTGCATTAGGTCACATACTATCCGATTTTGACAAACAGTTTGAGGTTAGGCCCCATAAAAAGTATTGTTAGATTATCATCCCCGCGCGCATCACTTTTGGCGAAATGTAACATTTTTTAAATATTTTTTATTTTAAGTTTTCTCCCCCTTTTTTTTCTGATTGAAGCAACATTTTACCGAATTTCATAATGAATCGATCTCTTATTATCTGCCCAGCTGATAAAATGCACAGACAAAGTCCTGTACATGTACATGTACCTGCTGTGCCCAATCGATCGATAGCGCGATAAGTTTTGCCGTGCCTTGGGTTGCATGCGTGCATGCACTATGCACGGACCGATAACTGGTACCGGTACCATGATTGTACGTACGTGTGTACACCCATCATAGGAAATTGATAAAACCCGGAGGTCGGAGGTACCCGGAGGTAGATGTTTTTTACTAACATGTAGTTGGTGCGTTGACGGTAAACCCGAAGCTAAATAACAAGCCGGAGGTACATACGAGGTTGTAGAATGTACTACACGGTCACAAAAAATTCTACCTCCAGAGATTTTAAGGAAATTACCTCCTGGAATCAACACATAATGTAATTTTAAGATATACTTCCCATTTGCACTTTTGTCGCAAATGTTGCTTTTCTGTAGAAAAATCATGTTTTCTTCTTCAAAAATTGCCTTCAGTTAGTGCACAAGATAACCATTCATGCACGCGCAGCGCCCTCTGTTGTCGCGCTTACGCACAGACCGCTTGCACGTCATTTTGTGCATTACTTCATGCAGTAATTTTATAATTTATTTATCTCAGAAATGCAACATTTGCGACGGAAGTGTCAGTGGGAAGTATCTTAGAATTGAATAAGCTATCGACTCCAATACATGTAAATTCACCGAAATACGTGTTCAATGTATATGAAAAAAAATCCCAAATATGCGTATGCGCGAGAGCGGAGAGGTCAAAACTATACTGGTTTTCCTATCCTCATATTTACTTCCCTTCGTCGTATACGACGAAGGGAAGTAAATATGAGGACAGGAAACCAATCTAGCTCGTGTTGACCTCTCCGCTATCGCGCATGCGCATATATTTAATTTTGGGGCAAACGGCATGTATTTTATCTCACGAAGAGTCTCTATTCATGCTATTTTGCCCCACGATTTCACCGAAACTAGACATCGGATCGATGCGTACTCTTCAAAATATTGGAACATTCGGGCGAGTGTACCTATTGAGCAAATATCAGAGCCAAGGGACAAATTTCATTTGCGTGAGTGTGCCACAGATTTGGGGTTAGAAACGGCACCAGACATGCCAGGGCGGAGGATCCGCCCTGTTCACGACACAGGTCTAGTATCGTGCCGTCATATGTTTTCGATCGTCATGTGTTTTCGATCAGCAAACTTTACACTGATTTACCGCTGGACTGTACGAGATCCACCGTGATTTGTGGCTGTTTTGCAAACGGTGAATCGGTCGCTTGGTGTGCCTTTAACTTACTGCAAATCAAATTACCTGGCATGAGTTATCTTTCAAACTTTGCAAAATGTGTATTTTCGGCTGAAGATCACTATCACACTTTTGGACTTTTTAATCAAGTGTATCATACGGACGTGATCTTTTATCAAATATTCCACCAGAAGCATCCTCGGATCGCTCAAGGTCCCGTCTTTCATTCGTGCAGGATCGATTGCGTGATTGCCTTGCCAGTTGAAAGTTTATAGCGTGCCAAATCCAACAAATTCTTATATCTTTTTTGAACGCGATGGGAGGAATCCCATCCTGAGATATCAGGGAATTTCCACTCTGCAAAGCGACGTAACAATACCCTGAGGAAGACACGCAAATCTGTGGAGTGAGCCGGCTGTTGTCTTCAGCCAAATCACGCCCGAGTCATTTTGATGTAATTTAATCAATTCGGTCATGTTATGCCGAAAAGAAACGATTTCTATACTTTCCAGAAATTGTATTGGGTTCCGTTCCTTATGACTGTCCCATTCCTACCAAACTTTCAAACGACGATCTTAATTTACTCCGCAGTTTTTCAAATTAATAACAGGGATGCATGCTGACGAATGTAATGGAACGGATTACCCAATATGCTTTAAATAGCAGCCAATCGTCGACGCAGACAACGGCCAGCATTACCGAGTACATGTATCACATGCATGCACAATGTTTACAATCTGCGCGCGTTACATTTGAATGCCTGCAATCATGCTGCATGTGCACTGCCAAGCGTCCTGATTGGTTCAGCAGAGGCGACAAGATTTCTGTCGCTAGTCCCACCGCGAAATGGGGCCTTTTTCAACAGGGCCACTGTACGCAGGAGTTAGGGAGTGCGTTAAAGGGGCACTGTTGCAAGAGGATGGAGGAATCCTAACGCAGGACCTTTGTTTTACACTGCATTTTGTGTGCGCCTGCTCCAACCATGCACTGCTAAACTTCGCAGCGTATTTTGCTAAGCCAATCAGCACACCGCTTATACAAAACCGTTAGAAGTTCATATTTATCTACCGACAGAAAAATAGGCCAGCTTCTACATTGTAAACTTAGGTGTTTTAAAAAACTGGCCATTTGTTGCTCAATTTGAAACACTTGGCACGCCTGCCCTATATCAAGCGAACGATCGAAAACATGTGACACTGCATCCTGAGAAAAGAAAAACGGCAGAAATGGTATGGTCTGTTGTGGAATATAAAATTCAAGGATAGTGTTTAAACGTGGATAACATTTTTTAAAGATATTTGCTGTCGTTTTGGTTTCGGAGGAATTTTCCTGTTATTATCCGATCGAAAACCTATGACGAGAGGATACTAGTATCGTGCCATCATATGTTTTCGATCGTCATGTGTTTTCGATCAGCAAACTTTACACTGATTTACAGCCGGACTGTACGAGATCCACCGTGATTTGTGGCTGTTTTGCAAACGGTGAATTGGTCGCTTGTCTGTGCTTTTAGCTTGCTGAGTTAGTCAATGGCATGAGTTAGTCAAACTTTGCAAAATGTGTATTTTCGGCTTTAAAGGAGCGTGACCAGAGTTCCTGGAAAATAGTTTTCGATGTACATGTAACTTACCAATATTATCAAGTAACTCCCATACACACCTCCCATGTCCCAAAAACCCGAAAACATTCGCAATTTCCAGTAAAAAATTGAACAAAACTATCGAGTATGCTTTCAGCGGATAAACGTTGATACTGGAAAATTAGTTTACAAATAATCGGTGGATTTTCAACGATATCCTCGGAAATATGCGGCCTAGAAGCGCGGGAGTTTCAGTTTCGTAATCAGAAAAATATAACGGATGTTATGATATAAAAATATCATGACCCATAAGGTAAGTCCCGGGGAGTTATGGGTAAAAAAAAGTGATCTGGTCACACTCCTTTAAATAAGATCACTATCACACTTTTCGACATTTAATCAAGTGTATCATACGGATGTGATCTTTTATCAAATATTCCACAGAAAGCATCCTCAGATCGCTCAAGGTCTCGTCTTTTATTCCTGCAGGATCGATTGCGTGATTGCCTTGCCAGTTGAAAGTTTATGGCGTGCCAAATCCAACAAATTATTTAATCTTTTTGAACGCGCTTGGAAGGAATTCTAACGCAGAACCTTTGTTTTACACTGCACTTTGCGCGCGCCTGCTCCAACCGTTACCATGCACTGCTAAACTTCGCAGCATATTCTGCGAAGCCAATCAGCACACCGTGCTTACAAAACCGTTAGAAGTTCATATTTATTTAGGCCCTAGGCCTACTGACAGAAAAGTAGGCCAGCTTCTGAACTTGGGTGTTTTGGAAAACTGGCCATTTGTTGCTCAATTTAAAACACTTGGCACGCCATAGTCCTACATGTACGTCTACAGAAATGGCCCATCAAACATTATTTTGTCAAGCGAACGATCGAAAACACAAGTGCTATCACCGTGGCGCTTATGGCATGCAGAGCTTATCGCTCTCGGGCAATCTGAGAAAAGAAAAACAGCAGAAACTGTCTGGTCTGTTGTGGAATATCAAATTCAAGGATAGTGTTTAAACGTGGATAACATTTTTTAAAGAAATTTGCTGTCGTTTTGGTTTCGGAGGAATTTTCCCGGGGGTGTGGGTGAAAAACGGACCTTCCGGATCCTTCCAGATCTTCTGGATCTTTTTCCAAAATGGCTAATTTAATGAACAGAAAGTGCCTAGTTTGACTTCTTAATACGCTTCCATACCTTTTACCGCCATGTACCCCTAGAACTATGGGGGATATACTCTCCCCCATAGGTAATGTTGTTTTTTTCCAATATGGCGGCGCCTTAACTTTACGATCGGACCGATACGGTCTAAGCTAGCGCAATAATCCGCTGCCCAATCGCCACCAAACTCCGTCTGATAGTTCTTGAGACACTCACCTTGCGTGTGTCTACGGAATTTCGGTACCATTTGTCCACTAAATTCTCCGAAAATAATGTTGGGAAATGAACGGGAACATGTGCGATGCATCCACGTGCATGATCGATGCATTCTGGGATTTATTTTTGTCCCAGTAGTTTCCCCAACTCCGGGAGTTCCGGAGAATCCGGCTTTTACCGAATGCAACGATCATGCACGTGGATGCATCGCACATGTTCCCGTTCATTTCCCAACATTATTTTCGGAGAATTTAGTGGACAAATGGTACCGAAATTCCGTAGACACATGCAAGGTGAGTGTCTCAAGAACTATCAGACGGAGTTTGGTGGCGATTGGGCAGCGGATTATTGCGCTAGCTTAAACCGTATCGGTCCGATCTTAAAGTTCAGGCACCGCCATATTGGAAAAAAACAACATTACCTATGGGGGAGAGTATATCCCCCATAGTTCTAGGGGTAACTGCCATGTACAGGCCTTATTTTTAAAGATCCGGCGTGGAAAAAAACCAATGTCTTTTTTCTTAGTGTCCTGCACTTCCTACGCCTATTTCTTCGAAAATTTCACTTTGTGGATAGTCGATGTGGTGTATGATTACAAATTGGTGCAATACATGGTGGTAAAAGGTATCCACGAGGAAGGTATAATGACGCACTTAAGAGTTTCTCCTCAAAATTTCGGAAAACTAATGAATGTATTGATACTTTTACATTATTTTTCTTTTCAGTAAAGTATCATCTCGTATCACGAAGATCTTCCAGGCTCAAGCTCATCTAGTTTCTGCTGCACAAGCGAAGTTTTGCATCGTGCGCGTTCAGATGTGCACGGAAGTTGGGCATGTATAATGACGCACCGTGCTAAAGGCTGAAAACTACGGTGGCCAAGACAAGCTACTTTCTTCATAGAAGCAATTTTGATTAAATAAGTCTTCTGTCAATAAAACGTGCAATTTATGTGTAGTTTATAGCACTTGTAAAGTTTTATTTGCTGTTATATCAGACGACTTGATAATATGAAATCAAACAGTTATAACTTTAAAACCATGAAGCTACATATGGTATAACCTAAACAATTATCAATGTGCAACTTTTATATATTTTCGTAGAAACAAAATAATTATATTACAAGTTCCACTGGTTCTCCTAAAATAAATTTTTTAAAATCACAATTTAGAATTAATAAAATAATAATACAAATTGTACATTAAACTTGCAACACGGCTCTTTGCATAACTTTACAATTAGGAGCTGCTTTTTGCACCACTTTACATAAGAAACAAGTGCCACTTGGGGACCTGTATTAAATTAAAAAGGACAAAATGGACTCCATTGTCATTATAATAACGCATGGTTAAATACTGGCCGACAGAGGGCCGCCTTCTAGAGTTTCTTATGGCCGATGATTACAGTTTTATGAGCAAAAATTGCCTCGCATTATTTGTATCTTGTAAATTGGCTACTAAAATAACAAAATTATCAATTTTATCATATCTCGCCGGCAAATCCTTGACTTTCTTAATTTTTATGCGAGTGGATATTTCATTTAAGTGATACTTTCAAGGTCGCGGTGAGTGCACATCAGTCCCGTACGTGCGCGCCGCGCAATTTGAAGTAAAAGGTGAGTGCGTCATCATACAAGTGCGTCATTTTATATGCCTGGACGATATGTAAGCGTATTTAGAAGTCAAACTAGGTACTTTCTGTTCGTTAAATATCAATTTTTAACAAAGATCCGGAAGATCCGGAGGGTCCGACTTTCACAGACTGCCTTTTCCCGGTATCCGATCGATACTACATGTACATAGTAGGCCCTAACTGCCTAAGCATGGAGGACATGGAGAAAGAAGCATCGTGTCCTACCTGGTTTTTGCCAGAGGCAGATGGTTCCGCGGATTCCATAATGCTTTTAAACTGTGGTCTGTGAAATAATAAGGGTTTTCAGCCAGGGAAACTTTACTTAGGGCCTATTCAATATATCGGCACACGGCGCACCTTCTTTCGTCAGTTTCTATTTTTTTCGATTTTCGTGCATGTCGTGTATGATGTACTGTACATGTATGTCTCGTCGTCAGAGACCTCACGGCATGACACTGTTGGGCGCAATCTTTAAACTCGGCGCAAATTTAGAATTTGCGCGCGCAGATTTTGAACTTCACCGAGTTCAAAGATTGCGCAGCGCAAATTTCGATTTCGAACGCAATTTCAGAATCTGCGCAACATAAGTTGGGCGCAAATTTTGATCGGGGTCCGCCAGCCTACCCCGCCTCACCAAGTACCAACCATTGAGCTATATATCCTCGATCCTCCTAAATCTGCGCACCTAAGGATTTGCGTCCCAGCCGTTTGTAAATAAAAATGCCAACACGTAATTCTTGACTTACATTTGTATGAATAACTCATACTAGTCACCCGGTATGCCAGTGTACACGGCGAAACCTTTTCAATTTTTGATGATGGGGCCAAGTCCGTGCGTGTGGTTTTTCAGCTTACGCGCGCAAAATCCTGCCTAAATCTACGCAGGGGCGCTTCTTTGAAAATGTACGGTGTTCAGGCTAAGTAATGTAACTTGGACAAAAATCCTAAATAGATATAGGTATTTTGTCTTTGAAAAACATATTTCGTTTAATGTAAGCAGAATATTTTCTTTTATTTCAATGACATTACAGCTTCAGGACAAATAATATGAAACAAACTTTGAAGGTTGATACAAATGTATTTACATTATGGTTGTACATATCTACATGTTTACAGGATTATTTCTACATTAATTAAACAATATTTCGTGTATTAATTATATACAGTAAGTCATCAGTATTTGGATCAATAAAGCTGAAATAGAATTTGTTGAATATACATATTACATTGTATAACTTTTTACAAAATATAAAACTTTTTACAAAATAAAATCACGACACAAAAGGTGGTGTGCTATAGGATTCTCTAAACGATTTCTCGTTTTTATATAGGAATAAAAAGCCATGCCGCAAGGGCATCAACTATGTTATTTGTTTCTTCAGGAAGTACAAGTCGTGCTAAAGTAATACCCAAGTACTCTTAAATCGAATGAAAGGAAAGCCACGTGGTCCTCAGTCCTCGTCTACGGCGACAAAATCCGACGGGAATACCTACATTGATTGGATCCCGTTGTCAGATTTTGATGCTTATGACTCACAATAAAATCTGACTTTTTGGCGGCAGAAGAGCAAAATAGCAATTGATTGTTTTAATACAAAACGTATTATAAATAAAGGGATTCAATAAAATGCTCAGAAATTATTTTGAGAAAGACATTGTTTTGGTCGAAACTTCGGGCTAATGCAATTTTATAGCAGCAATTAAGTTTCTACTCCTCGGCATTTGGCAAACAGGGCAGGCCATGGCACGGGCAGTAGAACGTATCTTCACCCCTGAGCCTGTTCACTTTACAGCAGTACCTCAGATGTGTCCAGTGCTCACAGCCGCGGTGCATGCACTGGCCCCAGGATGTGAAGTATAGCGAATTGGCCAGCTCTACCGGTCTAAATTTCTTGCACACGCAGCATGTGTCTTCCTCTCCGGCGTTGCCATCTGACGAATCGTCTTCAAAGCTTGCTGCGACGTAGCTTGTTGAAGTGCCAGGTTTAACTTTGGCCAGCGTTTTCTTGGACTTCCTCCCAGTTGTTGTTTTCCCCGATCTTTTTGACTTCCTCCCCGTTGTTGCTTTCTCCGATCTTTTTGACTTCATTGGCGCGCTTTGTTCTTGGTATTCGACGATCTTTTCCAACACGTCATCCTCCGTTATCGCCTTTCCGGCGACCACTTTGCTCAAGCACCTTCTCTTCTTTGCCACCTTTTCTCTTCTGCCCAATTGTTCTTCTCTTTCTTCGAAAAAGTCCACTTGACTCGCGGGTTGTTCCTCTGGTCTCGTTTGTACTTCTTCATGGATGCTGTTGTGGTTTTGGGCTTGATCGTCGCTTGCTGGCGGCGGAGTAGTCGGTTTCTTGTTGAGGGCCTTGTTCGGCAGGAAGGCTCCTTTATCCACCACTGTTGGATCAAATGGATGGATCCCCGCTTTTCTGAAAGCGCTTTGAAGGTTGGATGGCGAAAGTGCTGCAACATACGCCTTGCAGGCAATATGGCAAATGGAGTATTTGTCAATACCAGTGCAAGCGTGATGCCTCATGTACTTGTGACATTCGTGATTATAGATCCGCTCGTAAGGGCCGAAACAGCCAACATCAAGATGTTGGAGAATGTGGCTAGTGTGTGGAGGCAGAACAAAAAGAAGAATCTTATGTTGCCTTGCCCAGTCGATCAGGGGGATTGAAATGTGTGACCGATGACCGTCGTAGAGGACTAGCAACGTCTCATCATCAGCTCTTCCTTGGGCGTATCTGAGGAAGTGGTGTTGTAGGTATTCCATAAAGATAGCTGAATTGGACCACCCAGAATCACTGACAGATGCCCCCGTTCCCGGAAAGCTCCCCTTCAGCAATTCCTGCCTCATTCGCTTACCAGGAAAAACAAAGTATGGCGGGATCTGACTGCCAAGGGCATTTCCACAGCCGATTATTGTTACCGTTGATCCTTTGCCAGATGTTACTGCTGGTGGTGCTTTAGAAGAAGAGTCGCATACGACACTTGGGGGTGTGTGGTTTTGCTTTAGTCCCTTTTCGTCCACGTTGTAGATTCTTTCTGGGTGGCTGAGGAGATTGTATTTTTTCAGGATGGTTTGTAGCTCTACGAAATAAGACGCAACTACTTCACTTGAAGTTGCTTTCGCTCGATGGAGCTCCAGACTTCTTGGCCGCCTTAGTCGTAACTCTGGCCATCTCGTCATGAATCCTGTGAACCATTTATCCGTGAATGGGTGGTTATTATCTCTCTTCTTCAAGCTTGTTGCATATATTGTTGCCACATCCATCACTTCCTTTCTGCTGTATCCATAGCCACATCTTGCCATCTTTTCCAAGTGGTTCACCAGATGGGCTTCTTCGTCTAGGCTCAGTGTCGGGGATAATCCTGACTTTGTGACATCCAAATCTACTTTTCCATTTACTCTGGTACGCAGGGTTGCCTCAGGAATGCCAAATTTTCTTGCGGCTCCTCTGATGCTGTTTCCGTCTTCACAGACGGAAAAATAAGCATTTGTCATCGCTGATGGCGAGTATGAACGATAGCACTGGCCGATCCTCCATGTCTGTTGAGGACTTTCGCACATGTTCTGGAGAAACAAGTCGAAACGAGCAAGTCGAAATGAGTGCCAGCTTACCAGTGCTTGAAATGTTTGAATGCATGGCAGTTGTACAATTTTAGTTAAAATAAAACAGACTTCGCTTACTTTTACTAGTTTTAGACTTATTTTACTCCAACAAATGATTTTCAATTGCTCAGCAAATGGGTCTGACACAATTCAAGCCATAATCAATAATAAAAACCTGTCATTTCGACATTTCGTAAACATCCTTCCTATTCCCTAAAATACTCAGTCACTCCGAAACTATATAGGCCTTGTATGAGCAAACGGACAGAATGTGTAGGCCGTCTTTTAAAATCATAACTGTATCATCTGTGTTATTAAAAATTCTACTGAAAAGTCGCAAAAATGTCAGTTTTAAGTGACTCAACAAAATATTGTTGTGAAAAAAATAGCAAACGTGTCAATTTGTTTGCCCTGTTACTTTTAAGCCACCGTACAAACTTAAAAGAAACACACGCTAAACGTTTGTACAGCTCGTGACGACAGAGGGCGACCAACAAAGGTCACAATATGGTCAATTTCACGAAAGCTGTGGACCGGAAAGCACTCTCTGCATTTGTAGTTAGCAAAAAGGGGTTAGAATATCAGCTTTTCTTTAAAATTTGGAGTAACTTACCGGCATAGCCTTTACTTTCCACATTTTTGGTTGCTGGTGGAAGTTCGAGCAACGGAAAACAAGATCGGAGTGGTGGTATGTTCTTTTAGGCGCGCGCGTAATCGAACAGAGGTTGGAAAAGTGAGCGCGCAGAAATAGGACTGCGTAGTTTCAGGAGGTCTGACGATATATATAACTGGAGACGGCATCTGGCTGGAATCGCGTCCGCGCGTGCGTTTTCAAAGTAGGGTAAACAACAATCTTGTTCGTATGCATTGTACACGTACTGCAGCAAAGCACGCAAAGTGACGCGTTAATACCCTCCCTACGCGCCGCCATTGTTCGGCCGCGCATTTCTACACAAACACTCCCAGATGGCGTATCCAGTATATGTATTTAAATCAATGGTACCTCCACGCTCAGGCCCTGACAGCACAGCGCGGCTAGCTTGACACTAGTGCATAGTTCGCCGTGCGTGCATTGCATTATGCACTCTGCGAATTTAGCCGCCGATTCAGTCGGACATTTGAAAATCCAAAATACATCCACCAGAGGATGTTTACCACCCGACGTTGATGTCGGATAATAATCGCCACTTTCCTGCACTTATCCAAACACTCAACAATTTTGCGTTCAAAGCACAACTGGACATTTCTAATTCCTTTATCCAAGAGAACAATTAACTTTGGTTTCCGCTTTATCCACGTACTAATTAATTAAAGAGTTAAAAGGCGGATATAAGTTTTTTTTAATATTGGAGCGCCATCTTTAAAGGAATTAAACCTTGCAAATGATGAAATGGCTAATATGCAGGTGTAGCTTTTAGAGAAAAAAATATATAGTTTTCTTTGTGAATAATATTTGTTTTGTTTTGTATAATAAGGGTATATGATAGGATTGACAATTACAGATAAATTTAGGAACACGAAAACGCAAATTGCGTTGCCCCGACTGGGATTCGAACCAGGTCCTTGGCATACCTGGCCAACTAGTGCTCTACCAACTGAATATCCTGGGCATCCCGTCGGAGCATCACAACAATCTCGTGCTTACCACTCTTTTTTTTTTTTTTGGTGTTATCGTGTTATTGTTTTAAATTATGATGAGGCTTAAATTTAATTCACAAGGTCTTATTTTCTTGCCAAACGTTTTCGTTGAGAGCTATATATAGGCGTGTATAAGTAATAAAGTGTTTTTGTTGCAATTAATGTCAATAAATTGCAAACAATAGGCTACCTTAACCTGACTAATTATTGTATTTAATATACTGAAACACTCAGTACGAACGTAAACCAGAAAATGTTAGTGTAATTATTATGTAATGCAGTTAATAAAAATGATTAGGCCTAAACAACATTTTATGAGTGGCAAAGACAAAATGTTGTCAGTAAGGCTGGGTTTGAATCTCATTTATGTTCCAAATGTGAAAACGATTGACAAAACGCAAAAAAAGTCTATGCAGCTGTCACAGACATGCACATTTAAGTTGAGTGCAATGCACATGCAACACGAGAACATGGATGCACTAAAAGCAAGACAATAATTTAAGGCGTAGACTTGCCCAAGTCTGACCTCCCGTGCTTGGTCTACAACGCGCAGCGCACAGTGCGCCCTCCGGACCGCCTGTCCAATCTGTTTTCTTTTGTTTCCTCTGGCTCCGAATTTCAGAAAGTCTTCCGAAACACAAGAAATTTTACAGGCCACCAGTCCGGAGGGCGCGCTGCACGCACCGCACCACAGACCAAACACGGGAAGTCAGACCTGGGCAAGTCTAGGAGAGGCGCAAAAACGACCGTATATAAAAAACGGCGTTTTCACAGGGTTGCCGATGTCTAAAACAAAGTATGATGTTTTGTCGTTAAAATAAAGCAACTGCTTTAAAAAAATTGTTCGGAGAAAAATAATTCAATTTCGCTGAGAACCACGGACTGTATATCTTTTTTTAAATATATGTACCAGAATTCTGGGAATGCTAAATTCTGTGAAAGTGACCTGTAGTTTCCAAATGCAGACTCTATAGCTATGAACTTTGCTGCACTATGATGTACCGGTAGTCTTATAGTATGCCGGTACATGTATTGTGGACAGTGTGTATAGAGAGCGTCATTCACTACTCGCATTAAGTTAAGGATGGGCTGTGCGCAGATATGCATTCCGCTTAAATGGCATCTTTTGTTGGTTGCCTAGGCAATTGGCTCTAAACTAAAAATCACAGAACCGTGTCCCTGTGCTTTGCAATGGTACTTTTTCCGACGGTCATGATAGTTTAGAGCCAATTGCCATGGCAACCACGTCACACTTCGGCTGTCACAGTAAGTGATGTACTTTTTGCTAAGTTTACATAAAACTACGCGACATATGTACTGGTTTTGATCCGTAATAACTTGCAAAATTTGAGATCATGTGAACATGGCCTGACACATATTATTGAAGGTGACGTACGTTTACAAAACAAATCTTCCATAATCTGCCACTTTCGACTCTGTATTTTCCACTGGTCGATGCATCACTTGAGATATAGGGGCGGAAGAGCCCATGTGCTGCAGCTGAAAGCTTCTGAAGGAATACAGGATCACCCGTCATTGGACACCTTGATTGTTTTGCGAAACAATCATCACGCAAATAAAGGGACCCCTGGAATAGACAATTTCATTGACATTGGAGGACGCCAGCGCCAGTCGAAAATCTGACTGTATTGAGTGGTAAAAACAATGACATGTGGGTAGTAGGAGCTGCCTCCACGATGGGGCCCTGATGCACTTGACTCGCGGGTTGTTCCTCTGGTCTCGTTTGTACTTCTTCATGGATGCTGTTGTGGTTTTGGGCTTGATCGTCGCTTGCTGGCGGCGGAGTAGTCGGTTTCTTGTTGAGGGCCTTGTTCGGCAGGAAGGCTCCTTTATCCACCACTGTTGGATCAAATGGATGGATCCCCGCTTTTCTGAAAGCGCTTTGAAGGTTGGATGGCGAAAGTGCTGCAACATACGCCTTGCAGGCAATATGGCAAATGGAGTATTTGTCAATACCAGTGCAAGCGTGATGCCTCATGTACTTGTGACATTCGTGATTATAGATCCGCTCGTAAGGGCCGAAACAGCCAACATCAAGATGTTGGAGAATGTGGCTAGTGTGTGGAGGCAGAACAAAAAGAAGAATCTTATGTTGCCTTGCCCAGTCGATCAGGGGGATTGAAATGTGTGACCGATGACCGTCGTAGAGGACTAGCAACGTCTCATCATCAGCTCTTCCTTGGGCGTATCTGAGGAAGTGGTGTTGTAGGTATTCCATAAAGATAGCTGAATTGGACCACCCAGAATCACTGACAGATGCCCCCGTTCCCGGAAAGCTCCCCTTCAGCAATTCCTGCCTCATTCGCTTACCAGGAAAAACAAAGTATGGCGGGATCTGACTGCCAAGGGCATTTCCACAGCCGATTATTGTTACCGTTGATCCTTTGCCAGATGTTACTGCTGGTGGTGCTTTAGAAGAAGAGTCGCATACGACACTTGGGGGTGTGTGGTTTTGCTTTAGTCCCTTTTCGTCCACGTTGTAGATTCTTTCTGGGTGGCTGAGGAGATTGTATTTTTTCAGGATGGTTTGTAGCTCTACGAAATAAGACGCAACTACTTCACTTGAAGTTGCTTTCGCTCGATGGAGCTCCAGACTTCTTGGCCGCCTTAGTCGTAACTCTGGCCATCTCGTCATGAATCCTGTGAACCATTTATCCGTGAATGGGTGGTTATTATCTCTCTTCTTCAAGCTTGTTGCATATATTGTTGCCACATCCATCACTTCCTTTCTGCTGTATCCATAGCCACATCTTGCCATCTTTTCCAAGTGGTTCACCAGATGGGCTTCTTCGTCTAGGCTCAGTGTCGGGGATAATCCTGACTTTGTGACATCCAAATCTACTTTTCCATTTACTCTGGTACGCAGGGTTGCCTCAGGAATGCCAAATTTTCTTGCGGCTCCTCTGATGCTGTTTCCGTCTTCACAGACGGAAAAATAAGCATTTGTCATCGCTGATGGCGAGTATGAACGATAGCACTGGCCGATCCTCCATGTCTGTTGAGGACTTTCGCACATGTTCTGGAGAAACAAGTCGAAACGAGCAAGTCGAAATGAGTGCCAGCTTACCAGTGCTTGAAATGTTTGAATGCATGGCAGTTGTACAATTTTAGTTAAAATAAAACAGACTTCGCTTACTTTTACTAGTTTTAGACTTATTTTACTCCAACAAATGATTTTCAATTGCTCAGCAAATGGGTCTGACACAATTCAAGCCATAATCAATAATAAAAACCTGTCATTTCGACATTTCGTAAACATCCTTCCTATTCCCTAAAATACTCAGTCACTCCGAAACTATATAGGCCTTGTATGAGCAAACGGACAGAATGTGTAGGCCGTCTTTTAAAATCATAACTGTATCATCTGTGTTATTAAAAATTCTACTGAAAAGTCGCAAAAATGTCAGTTTTAAGTGACTCAACAAAATATTGTTGTGAAAAAAATAGCAAACGTGTCAATTTGTTTGCCCTGTTACTTTTAAGCCACCGTACAAACTTAAAAGAAACACACGCTAAACGTTTGTACAGCTCGTGACGACAGAGGGCGACCAACAAAGGTCACAATATGGTCAATTTCACGAAAGCTGTGGACCGGAAAGCACTCTCTGCATTTGTAGTTAGCAAAAAGGGGTTAGAATATCAGCTTTTCTTTAAAATTTGGAGTAACTTACCGGCATAGCCTTTACTTTCCACATTTTTGGTTGCTGGTGGAAGTTCGAGCAACGGAAAACAAGATCGGAGTGGTGGTATGTTCTTTTAGGCGCGCGCGTAATCGAACAGAGGTTGGAAAAGTGAGCGCGCAGAAATAGGACTGCGTAGTTTCAGGAGGTCTGACGATATATATAACTGGAGACGGCATCTGGCTGGAATCGCGTCCGCGCGTGCGTTTTCAAAGTAGGGTAAACAACAATCTTGTTCGTATGCATTGTACACGTACTGCAGCAAAGCACGCAAAGTGACGCGTTAATACCCTCCCTACGCGCCGCCATTGTTCGGCCGCGCATTTCTACACAAACACTCCCAGATGGCGTATCCAGTATATGTATTTAAATCAATGGTACCTCCACGCTCAGGCCCTGACAGCACAGCGCGGCTAGCTTGACACTAGTGCATAGTTCGCCGTGCGTGCATTGCATTATGCACTCTGCGAATTTAGCCGCCGATTCAGTCGGACATTTGAAAATCCAAAATACATCCACCAGAGGATGTTTACCACCCGACGTTGATGTCGGATAATAATCGCCACTTTCCTGCACTTATCCAAACACTCAACAATTTTGCGTTCAAAGCACAACTGGACATTTCTAATTCCTTTATCCAAGAGAACAATTAACTTTGGTTTCCGCTTTATCCACGTACTAATTAATTAAAGAGTTAAAAGGCGGATATAAGTTTTTTTTAATATTGGAGCGCCATCTTTAAAGGAATTAAACCTTGCAAATGATGAAATGGCTAATATGCAGGTGTAGCTTTTAGAGAAAAAAATATATAGTTTTCTTTGTGAATAATATTTGTTTTGTTTTGTATAATAAGGGTATATGATAGGATTGACAATTACAGATAAATTTAGGAACACGAAAACGCAAATTGCGTTGCCCCGACTGGGATTCGAACCAGGTCCTTGGCATACCTGGCCAACTAGTGCTCTACCAACTGAATATCCTGGGCATCCCGTCGGAGCATCACAACAATCTCGTGCTTACCACTCTTTTTTTTTTTTTTGGTGTTATCGTGTTATTGTTTTAAATTATGATGAGGCTTAAATTTAATTCACAAGGTCTTATTTTCTTGCCAAACGTTTTCGTTGAGAGCTATATATAGGCGTGTAAGTAATAAAGTGTTTTTGTTGCAATTAATGTCAATAAATTGCAAACAATAGGCTACCTTAACCTGACTAATTATTGTATTTAATATACTGAAACACTCAGTACGAACGTAAACCAGAAAATGTTAGTGTAATTATTATGTAATGCAGTTAATAAAAATGATTAGGCCTAAACAACATTTTATGAGTGGCAAAGACAAAATGTTGTCAGTAAGGCTGGGTTTGAATCTCATTTATGTTCCAAATGTGAAAACGATTGACAAAACGCAAAAAAAGTCTATGCAGCTGTCACAGACATGCACATTTAAGTTGAGTGCAATGCACATGCAACACGAGAACATGGATGCACTAAAAGCAAGACAATAATTTAAGGCGTAGACTTGCCCAAGTCTGACCTCCCGTGCTTGGTCTACAACGCGCAGCGCACAGTGCGCCCTCCGGACCGCCTGTCCAATCTGTTTTCTTTTGTTTCCTCTGGCTCCGAAGCCAGAAAGAAATTTTACAGGCCACCAGTCCGGAGGGCGCGCTGCACGCACCGCACCACAGACCAAACACGGGAAGTCAGACCTGGGCAAGTCTAGGAGAGGCGCAAAAACGACCGTATATAAAAAACGGCGTTTTCACAGGGTTGCCGATGTCTAAAACAAAGTATGATGTTTTGTCGTTAAAATAAAGCAACTGCTTTAAAAAAATTGTTCGGAGAAAAATAATTCAATTTCGCTGAGAACCACGGACTGTATATCTTTTTTTAAATATATGTACCAGAATTCTGGGAATGCTAAATTCTGTGAAAGTGACCTGTAGTTTCCAAATGCAGACTCTATAGCTATGAACTTTGCTGCACTATGATGTACCGGTAGTCTTATAGTATGCCGGTACATGTATTGTGGACAGTGTGTATAGAGAGCGTCATTCACTACTCGCATTAAGTTAAGGATGGGCTGTGCGCAGATATGCATTCCGCTTAAATGGCATCTTTTGTTGGTTGCCTAGGCAATTGGCTCTAAACTAAAAATCACAGAACCGTGTCCCTGTGCTTTGCAATGGTACTTTTTCCGACGGTCATGATAGTTTAGAGCCAATTGCCATGGCAACCACGTCACACTTCGGCTGTCACAGTAAGTGATGTACTTTTTGCTAAGTTTACATAAAACTACGCGACATATGTACTGGTTTTGATCCGTAATAACTTGCAAAATTTGAGATCATGTGAACATGGCCTGACACATATTATTGAAGGTGACGTACGTTTACAAAACAAATCTTCCATAATCTGCCACTTTCGACTCTGTATTTTCCACTGGTCGATGCATCACTTGAGATATAGGGGCGGAAGAGCCCATGTGCTGCAGTTGAAAGCTTCTGAAGGAATACAGGATCACCCGTCATTGGACACCTTGATTGTTTTGCGAAACAATCATCACGCAAATAAAGGGACCCCTGGAATAGACAATTTCATTGACATTGGAGGACGCCAGCGCCAGTCGAAAATCTGACTGTATTGAGTGGTAAAAACAATGACATGTGGGTAGTAGGAGCTGCCTCCACGATGGGGCCCTGATGCTCTGAGTGTGTTTCGATGAGTTGAACAACAGAGTATAGTTTGATGAGTCCGGGCCAAATCTGACTGTATTGTTTTGTTGGGAAAAATTGCATGTTGGTAGCGGGTTCGAACTACCTCCACGCTGGGGCCCCTAATGCTCTAAGAATCGAGCTACCTCCACACCGGGACCCCTAATACATCTAGATCGAGCTACCTCCACACTGGGACCTCTCGGATGCTCCCAGGATCCAGATCGAGCTACCTCCACGCTGGGGCCCCTCATGCTCCGAGGATCGAGCTACCTCCACGCCGAGACCCCCTGATACATCTAGATCGAACTACCTCCACGCTGGGGCCCCTGATGCTCTGATGATCGTGCTACGTCCACACTGGGACCTCTCGGATGCTCCCAGGATCCAAATCAAGCTACCTCCACGCTGGGGCCCCTGATGTTCTTTGGATATCAAGCTACCTCAACGCTGGGGCCCCTCGTGCTCTGATGATCGAGCTACCTCCACGCCGGGGCCCCTGATGCTCTGAGGATCGTGCTACGTCCACGCTGGGGCACTTGAAGCTCTGAGGATCGAGCTATCTCTACACCGGGACCTCTGATGCTCTGATATTCGAGCCAGCTATATAGGCATACATCCAAGCTGGGGTCCCTGATGCTCTGAGAAAATGTTGAATCTGCACAAGTTTACTGACAATTAATATAAGTCATTTTTAATAATGAAATATTAGGATCTAAACAATGGTCAACTAACTCAATTTACATCAAATTTTGCGTGGTCATAGTAAATCGTGTTTGGTAGAAAAAAGATGGAGGAATCGTGAATCCATTTCAGACTAATTATGGAGCAATGTTTGCAATTACATTGACCGCATGCGTTGATCGCAAAAATGTATGTTCCGCCGTGATGCGATCAATCGCAGGGAAAGAATTCCGTTTACTGGTCGCCATTCTCCTTATAATAACTCAATATCCACCACAACGTGTTAATATTTTAGAGGGAAGTGAATCTAGGAGTGAAAAACATTCAACAATTTACTTGTTACTAACAAAATTTCCTTTCTGCCATGTTCCATATACTTATCACACGGCGTCTCAGAAGCGACCAGTAAACGGAATTAATACCAATCGCATGAAATCTTTTGAGAAAAACAAATACTATAATAGTGCTTGGCTGCATCATAAAATATGCCAACAGTCCGGATATATATTGTAACGGCCGTCCCGATCCGCCGCTGGGGGCGCCAGCACCGTTTCACGGTGGGTCTAACTGACGTGTTGGTGGCGCCATTGCGGCTGCCCACGGAGCCGGGTGGCGTGAGCCCCTGCCGGAGGATCGGGATACCCGTTCCGCGCGGGGACGCGATTCTCTGCGCCATCTTTGATCTTTGTGTTTGTTGAGGAAAGTTGGACCCCAATAAACGTGCGGTATCTTCTTGCTGAGAATTGTCTTTTGCCTGTGTGTTCTTTTCGTGCCGAGTTTCATAACAAGTAGGGAATATTCTTGTTACACTGGCGGCAGCGGTGGGGCGGCACACTGAGAGAAATACAGGTGGAATTCGAGATTTTCAAGCAATGAATTCACGAGACCGGGGAGGTCTGGTATCAGACTCGCCGCGGAGCGGGGACATGCCAGAAAGTGACGAGTACCAGTACGGAGGCCAGACTGACAAGGCCCACAGTAGTACGTTCGTAACTGTAGATGAATTACTGTACTCGTTTGTTGGGGAAAACCCGAGAGAAAACTCCGGGTGGTGGGAGGATACTGGTAAAATGTTAGAGCCTGAGATTGTAGAGGGAAAAAGGCCGGTACGTACGGTACGGCCTGACCCTGCCAATCCGAGTAGTTTTTGCGGGGGGTTAGATCAAACCAGCGACCCATGGACAGACCTAAGTTCGACCCCGGTGCATTTTGAGCCGGGAAAGTTCCGGTGGGTTCCGGAGGATCCACCCCGCACCGCACACGACCATGTTGGACGGCTCCCATCGGAGACCCGCATGCCGCGTGACTACGGCGCGGAACCTCCGGACCGACTCCGCACCGCACACGACCATGTTGGACGGCTCCCATCGGAGACCCGCATGCCCCGTGACTACGGCGCGGAACCTCCGGACCGACTCCGCACCGCACACGACCATGTTGGACGGCTCCCCTCGGAGACCCGCATGCTACCAGACTACGGAGCGGAACCTCCGGATCAATTCCGCGCCGCACACGACCATGTTGGACGGCTCCCATCGGAGACCCGCATGCCACGTGACTACGGCGCGGAACCTTCGGACCGACTCCGCACCGCACACGACCATGTTGGATGGCTCCCCTCGGAGACCCGCATGGCACGAGACTACAGCGCGGAACCTCCGGATCAATTTCGCGCCGCACACGACCATGTTGGACGGCTCCCACCGGAGACCCGCATGCCACGAGACTATGGCGCGGAATCCCCGGACCGACTCCGCGCCGCACACGACCATGTTGGATGGCTCCCATCGGAGACCCGCATGCCACGTGACTACGGCGCGGAACCTTTGGACCGACTCCGCACCGCACACGACCATGTTGGAAGGCTCCCCTCGGAGACCCGCATGCTACCAGACTACGGAGCGGAACCTCCGGATCGACTCCGCGCCGCACTCGACCAGGGAGAACAGCTCCGCTTGGAGCCCTGCACGCTACCAGACTACGGAGCGGAACCTCCGGATCGGTTCCGCGCCGCACACGACCATGTTGGATGGCTCCCATCGGAGACCCGCATGCCACGTGACTACGGCGCGGAACCTTCGGACCGACTCCGCACCGCACACGACCCTAACGGACGGCTCCCACCGGAGCCCCGCACGCTACCAGACTACGGAGCGGAACCTCCGGATCGACTCCGCGCCGCACACGACCATGTTGGATGGCTCCCATCGGAGACCCGCATGCCACGTGACTACGGCGCGGAACCTTCGGACCGACTCCGCACCGCACACGACCCTAACGGACGGCTCCCACCGGAGCCCCGCACGCTACCAGACTACGGAGCGGAACCTCCGGATCGACTCCGCGCCGCACACGACCATGTTGGATGGCTCCCATCGGAGACCCGCATGCCACGTGACTACGGCGCGGAACCTTCGGACCGACTCCGCGCCGCACACGACCATGTTGGAAGGCTCCCCTCGGAGACCCGCATGCCACGAGACTATGGTACGGAGCACGATAATTTGCTCCGCACTGCACAACCCTATGGTGCGGAGCACGATAATTTGCTCCGCACTGTACAACCCTATGGTGCGGAGCAAGTGAAATTGCTCCGCACTGCACAACCCTATGGTGCGGAGCAAGTGAAATTGCTCCGCACTGCACAACCCTATGGTGCGGAGCAAGTGAAATTGCTCCGCACTGCACAACCCTATGGTGCGGAGCAAGTGAAATTGCTCCGCACTGTACAACCCTATGGTGCGGAGCAAGTGAAATTGCTCCGCACTGTACAACCCTATGGTGCGGAGCACGATAATTTGCTCCGCACTGCACAACCCTATGGTGCGGAGCAAGTGAAATTGCTCCGCACTGCACAACCCTATGGTGCGGAGCACGATAATTTGCTCCGCACTGCACAACCCTATGGTGCGGAGCAAGTGAAATTGCTCCGCACTGCACAACCCTATGGTGCGGAGCAAGTGAAATTGCTCCGCACTGCACAACCCTATGGTGCGGAGCACGATAATTTGCTCCGCACTGCACAACCTTATGGTGCGGAGCACGATAATTTGCTCCGCACTGCACAACCCTATGGTGCGGAGCACGATAATTTGCTCCGCACTGCACAACCCTATGGTGCGGAGCAAGTGAAATTGCTCCGCACTGTACAACCCTATGGTGCGGAGCACGATAATTTGCTCCGCACTGCACAACCCTATGGTGCGGAGCATCAGGATTCGCTCCGCACTGCACAACTACATGGCGGGAGGCTCCCCTCGGAGAACCGCACTGCACAACCCTATGGTGCGGAGCATCAGGATTCGCTCCGCACTGCACAACTACATGGCGGGAGGCTCCCCTCGGAGAACTGCACTGCACGACTATATGGCGGGAGGCTCCCCTCGGAGAACCGCACTACACAACCCTATGGGGCGCCACCGCGGAGCAGGAACCCGGATGCAGACACTCCAGCCACCCAGCCAGCCACGGGGTCCGGTCCATCACCGGCACAACCGCCGACCGCGGGGCCCCCCGGAGGAGGTCGACGACCGATGATGCTTCCAGATAAGTTTGACGGGGTTTCCTCGTGGTCGGATTACCTGGTCCATTTTGAGAGCGTGGCCAGAGTCAACCAGTGGAGCGAGTCCGAGAAGGCAATGTTTCTGGGCGCCCATCTGAAGGGCTCGGCACGGGAAGCTCTGGCTGATATGGCACCGGAGGCTCGGACGGAGTACCTCCGTATCCTAGAGTACTTCGAACAGCGTTTCGGAGTCACGGCCCAAGTTCCACTGCATCGGGCCCAGCTGTCGATGTGCACCAGACGTCGGGACGAATCTATCAGTGGCCTGGGGCAGTCGATCAGGCGGTTGGTTTCCAAGAGCTACCCGAACCTCCCCACGCAAGCTCGGGAGGACCTGGCTGTGGATGCTTTCCGGAATGCATTAGGTGACGAGCAGCTGCAACGCCACGTTTTTTCGAGAAAGGCGACGACCCTGACCGAAGCAATCACCCTGGCAACGGAGATGGAGGCTTTCCTGGAGTCCCAGGTACAGAACAGGAAGGGAAGACAAGGAACCAGGGAAGTGAGGTCGGTAATGGAGCTAGCGCAACCTACACCAGACAGGAACACCGAGAGCACAGGCTACGCGCGGAGACCGCCAGACCGATCGATGGTGGAGTGTTTCGGCTGCCACGAATTCGGGCACTTCCGGCGCGATTGTCCACGTAGGAAGCCGAGCCAGCGGACAGCCGGGGGAAGACCACCAGGACGGAACCAGACGACACCGAATGTGCCGCTGGGGGAAAACTACATTGCGGGGAAAGTTGTGTCGACGCCTGTCTGCTTCTTGCTGGACACGGGAGCTTCGGTGAGCCTAATTTCCGAACGCATCTATGACGAACTTTACGGACCCGGGAAGCCAAACCTCCAGCCTCTGCCGGAGACTCTGAGGCAAGCGGATGGGAGCCCCATGCAGGTCCGGGGGAGGGCTACTTTTGAACTCCAGATCGGAGATCAGGTCTTGAGCCATGCCTGCATTGTAGCTAAAATTGAGCCGGATGTCATCCTGGGGATAGACTTCCTGTCGACATACCGTTGCCAGTGGCGGTGGGGGGACAACACAGTGTTGATCAATGGACAGCCCGCGGCTTTAAGAGGCTACGAACAGCACCCATCGGTGGCAAGAGTTCATGTTGGACACAAGGTAAGGGAACTACAATGGATAGGAGTTGGGACGGTGTACCTAGACGCAGCGGCTCCCCGCGAAGAGGAGGCCACCGGGACGGAGAGAGACCTACTGAACCAGGAGACGCGGCCGGCCGGAGAGGGCCCGGGAGATAAAGTGAAAACTGAGGACCTGGCGACGCGGCCGCCGCCGGGAAACCCCGAGGAGGACGCAGAAGCAGGAGACCGGGAGGCGCCCCGCCACGAGGCCGCGCCCCCACAGCTGAGGGCGGTTCGAAACCTGCCCCTGGTAAGGACGCGGAAGCAGGAGACCGGAGGCGCCCCGACAGCAGGGCGCACCACAAACGGCGGAGAGCGGGCCGGAGCCCGCCCCCTTATAAGGATGAGCAACGCCCAGTGCAGCCACTGCGACCGGCGGTTCACCCGCCTGTCGAACCTGAGGAGGCACCACCGAACAGCGTGCCCGGCGCTACACCCGACGATGCCGTTCGAGTGCCCCCTCGGATGCGGGAGATCCTTCTACAGGGATGACGTTAGGCATCGCCACCTCCAGTATTGTCCCCGGCGACCAGAGAGGGTGGCGACCGTGACAGTGGGCGACCAATTAGACGTGCACGCCAGCGACGACGGGATGGACGGCGAAGACAGGGAGCGAAGGGGGCTTGGCGGCCATTCGGAGCCGCCCCCTCGCGCTGAGGCGTCCGGGCCCGGAACCGCCCTGTCGGAGCCGCCCGCTCGTGGGGGGAATCGCACCCCACCGGAGCAACCCCCGGTCGCCGCGGCACCCCAGCCGGACGCCCAGAGAGCCTCGACACCACCCCCATCGGAGCGGCCCCCGAGCGCTACAACGCCATCGCGGACAGAGAGCGGCACCCAGACGGAGACGCAGCGGGGACCACCACCCCCCTAGCTAATCAGACACTTTGTTGCCATGTTGTGTTCTTTTTCTAACAGTTGTTCTTTGTTTTTTTGTTGTTGTTCTGCAGTTGCAGTTGCCATGTATCGCAGGAAATCGTCTTCCCGGCGGAACTGGGCGTCGCCGCCTGCTTTGGGGACAAGCAGGGTCCTCGAAGGGGGCGGTGTAACGGCCGTCCCGATCCGCCGCTGGGGGCGCCAGCACCGTTTCACGGTGGGTCTAACTGACGTGTTGGTGGCGCCATTGCGGCTGCCCACGGAGCCGGGTGGCGTGAGCCCCTGCCGGAGGATCGGGATACCCGTTCCGCGCGGGGACGCGATTCTCTGCGCCATCTTTGATCTTTGTGTTTGTTGAGGAAAGTTGGACCCCAATAAACGTGCGGTATCTTCTTGCTGAGAATTGTCTTTTGCCTGTGTGTTCTTTTCGTGCCGAGTTTCATAACAAGTAGGGAATATTCTTGTTACAATATACACATACACAGACACATAGACTAATGCCTAGGCCACATTTGCCGCGGCGGCCGTGGGGTCTACAATTTCTACGGCCAATAGCAATTATAGGGCCGCCGCAGCATTCCCACGGTCACATATACTGTAGCATTCACATATGTTAGGGTAGCCGCACGTCGTATTTATAATCTGTGGAGACAGAAAACCTGCGGCTGCCGTACGGCCTTTGAAGTGATGACGCACGGTCGCCTTAGGGCGTCCCTGCGGCGGCCTCAATTGTTTGGGGGTCCGCAAAAGTCAATTGAAATTCATAAGACCCTAGGGCAGTCGCACGGCAAACGCAAGGCCACCGTACGCCCGACGTATGGTCGCCGTGGAACCGCACTACGGCATGGCTACGGCGTGTGTAATTGCTACGGCGAACCTAGAAATGAAAAAAGTTATAACTCCGCGCTATAATCCCACGGCGACCCCTACGGCCTGTAAAAGATAGGATACGCCGTAGGGCGACCCTGAGGCCACCGCAGATCCTCTGCGGCCGCCGCAGGTATTTCTCGATTTCGGGGGGCTACGGCCGCCGTATCCTAGCCGTAGAGCAAATGTGACCTAGGCATAATCTTGCGCGACTAATCTTGCGCGACTACTGTGCGCGACTACAACTTACAAGACTTATCACACGGCGTAGCAGTAGCGACCAGTAAACGGAATTAATACCAATCGCAGCCCTTAATATGAAATCTTTTGAGAGAAAAAAAAACACTATAATAGTGCTTGGCTGCATCATAAAATGGCAACAGTCCGCCCATACACATACACATACACAGACACATGGACTAATCTTACTGTGCGCGACTACAAGAAATATCTTGACTTGTGTCACAAAACTACACTGCTTCTACACATATGTAAGTCGTACAACGCTGTATATAGAATGCAGCTGCAGTATAGCATGGTATAGTAACCATGCACTAGCGCCACACGTGTTCGCTGGGGCCTGAGCGTGGAGGTCCTGTAGTCCGCTGTTTTACCCCCGTCACGGCAATACCTCTCCGGGTGGATGCCAAATCACCATGGTTAATTAGAACTTACCATAAATATAACATTTCAACAGAGGCCACAACCAAACTATCAGGCTTTTGCGAGAAATCGGCGTTTTTTTTTCAAAAATCCCGCCCCATTCGAGCGAGAATTGACATTAAGCGCGCATGCCCAGAAGGTATTTCGTTAATAACTTTCTTAAATAACAACTAATGTATTCATACACATACATTTTATACACGCAATATAAGTTGTGCTATAAACGAAAATTGTATAAAACTTAATTAGCACGCATTTTGTGTTGTTTATCAGTTACTAAAATAGAATAAAACGCGTCATAGTTTAAATATTCCTGAGCGAGGTTTCGCTTAGACTGGTTTCCCGTCCACATATTCCACACACCAACACGATTATGACTTTATGAGGACCGACATTGGAAGTGTTTTTTACGCCATCGCATCGCGGATGCCACATAAACTCTTGAGGAATTTCAAATTGTCATCGAAAACGAGGGTCTCGGTGCTTTCCGGTTTGTGATAAAATTTTCAAATGAAAAGACGCACGACGTATTAATGGCTCAGAATCTGAAACGAGGCTGCCAGTGTTAATTAGAAAGTTCTAATGATTCCCGCGATGCACGGTACGGGAGTCGGTGTTGGCCTGTTGTCTCGGTATTTTTCGCCACCACCAACGATAATGCGTGTACCGCCAGGGCGTGTGCCGTCGACGCACGTAAACGAACACCCTTTGTCACGTGGAATTGTGCTTGTTATTATGTATAACCGAACAGTATGTCTTTCAGCGCAACCAATTAAAAGACTACCGAAGTGAATACGTCACCCTATACATGTATATTGTCAGTTGCCTAGGCAACGGCACTACACTAAAAATCTCTGAACCGTTTCCCTGTGCTTTTGCAATGGCGTTTAATCTGGCAGCCATATATAATGATGTTTGGAGCCAATTTTCATAGCAACACGTACGTCACACTTCGGCACTCCATTAACTATACCCAACACGATGGGTGTTTGAGGCACAAAGGAGGAATTCGAAACAATGGAAGGTGGTGGCGAGGGGAGAGTAACCCCTCCCCTCGCCACCACCTTCTATTGTTCCGAATTCCTCCTTTGTGCCTCTTGAACATCCAAAGAATTTTAAAGGATTTCCTTTCAGGTTTTATAGGGGAGTTGGTATGTTAACAAAAGGAAAACATGTGTTGAGGTGTAGGGGGAGGTGGAGGGGGGAGGGGGGGGGGGGGGGTCCCTTTGTTTTATATCGTGTTGGGTATAGTTAATGGAGTGCCGAAGTGTGACGTGTTGCTATTAGATTAAACGCCATTGCAAAAGCACAGGGAAACGGTTCGGTGATTTTTTAGTGTAGTGCCGTTGCCTAGGCAACTGACAATATACATGTATAGGGTGACGTATTCACTTCGGTAGTCTTTTAATTGGTTGTGCTGAAAGACATATTGTTTGGTTATATGATAATAACAAGCACAATTCCACGTGACAAAGGGTGTTCGTTTACGTGCGTCGACGGCACACGCCCTGGCGGTACACGCATATCGTTGGTGGTGGCGAAAAATACTAACATTTGTTTTATTTTACGATCCCGATAAAACCCGAGACAACAGGCCAACACCGACTCCCCTACCGTGCATCGCGGGAATCATTAGAACTTTTTAATTAACACTGGCAGCCCCGTTTCAGATGCTGAGCCATTAATACGTCGTGCGTCTTCATTTGAAAATTTTATCACAAACCGGAAAGCACTGAGACCCTCGTTTTCGATGACAATTTGAAATTCCTCAAGAGTTTATGTGTCATCCGCGATGCGATGGCGTAAAAAAACACTTCCAATGTCGGTCCTCATAAAGTCATAATCGTGTTGGTGTGTGGAATATGTGGACGGGAAACCAGTCTAAGCGAAACCTCGCTCAGGAATATTTAAACTATGACGTGTTTTATTATATTTTAGTAACTGATAAACAACACAAAATGCGTGCTAATTAAGATTTATACAATTTTCGTTTATAGCACAACTTATATTGCGTGTATAAAATGTGTGTGTATGAATACATTAGTTGTTATTTTAGAAAGTTATTTACGAAAAACCTTCTGGGCATGCGCGCTTAATGTCAATTCTCGCTCGAATGGGGCGGGATTTTTGAACAAAAAACGCCGATTTCTCGCAAAAGCCTGATAGTTTGGTTGTGGCCTCTGTTGAAATGTTATATTTATGGTAAGTTCTAATTAACCATGGTGATTTGGTATCCCCCCGGAGAGATATTGCCGTGACGGGGGTAAAACAGCGGACTACTGGTTGGTGAGGCGGGGCCTGGCTAGAGAGGTAGGCTGGCGGACCCCGTTGCAAATTTTGAACCTTGCGCAAATTTTAAACAAAGCAATTAGACTGGTTCCCGTCCACATATAAGTATAAGTCTAAAAGACGTCATATTCGCTATGGGGCTTCATATCGAGGTGTCTGATTGGTGCATTAATTGTAAATGGATATTCATATTTTCTATATAGCGCCTTCAAGAGTTATTAAATAAAAGGATATAAGAAAGAACATTTAAGGGTTTGTCGAGTTGTTTGGTAGTCTAGTGGTTAAGACGTAGTATATCAATCGAGAGATTGCAGGTTCGAATCTCCTTTGACTCGTATTAATTTTTTTTCACTATTAATTGAGGAAATTTAGAGTGTGGTATGGTGTGGGGTTATGTTGAGGGCAGTTATCGTCAAAACACATCAGTGTGCAACATATACATAGGGGTTAAACCAATCAGAAGCAATGTTCGCTAAACAGCGGTACGGGAAAAAAAATATCGCATCCGGGCACGCATACGCAGCATTAGACTGTTCCCCTGTGTTGAAGTTCATTTAAAGGTTTAGTGAAGTGAAAATTATCAACCATTTGTTTTTATTTACGAATCAGAAGATCAAAATGTTGCAAACAAAGGGGCAAACTGAAATTTGTTTTCATTTCAGAAAGAAGTGACCTTTTCTCTACTTAAAAATTATCTTGACAGACGATCGAGGGCGCTGTTTATTGCTAGTCATGGAGGGAACCCACAGTTGAATAACAAAGAAAGAACATTACAAACAGTAACAGTAGCCCACTGATCTATTTTTGACCCAAACAAACTTGTTGGGATTGTTGCAAATGGCATACTAAATAAGCTCAGTAAACTGTTACAGATCACAACACCAAGAAGTCACTGAAAATGACAAACTTTTGTACACAAGTCAATGGAGATTTCCTTAGTTGTCCTGAAATGACATCACGGATTTGCTCATGAATATGAAAATTCTCATTAGCATAAAAATATAAAACTTGCAATTACACCAAAACGGAACAATCAAATTTTCTGCAATTGACCGAAATGTGTAAAACACACCCTCTACCATTGTTATATTTAATAAAAACGCTATTTCACACGTCCTTTAATATGTTCTTGTTTGCACTGCACTTAGCCATGAGAGATCGAGTTTGATTAAGAATTTTTACTGGACTACAGGCTATAGACCCAGTAATTGAGTCGTTGGCCCCGTTTTTGATGATTTTGGTGTGTTTTTTTTGGGGGGGGGAGGGGGGGGGGGTGGAGGCGGGTGCCTACAAAAAACAAACCAAAATCGTCAAAAATGGGGCCAATACGACTCAGTTACTGGGTCTATTAGGCCAAACCATGTAGCTATACAAGGATGGCCAAACAAAGAGAAATTGGGTTTGCTTTTTAACATAATTTCTTCATGGGTTTCTTCACGCTTGCGAGTGACAGTGCAATGAGCACCATTGAGGAATCCTTGGTATGAATACCAGAAAGAAATAATAATAATAATAATAAATAAACCATTCAAACCATACGAGGAAGGGAAAATAAATATGAGGACAGGGGACCCGTCTAACGCGGCATAGAGCACGTGACGTAGAAAATGCCCAAGCGCAGTTTTAATTTCGGTGCGCAATCTGATTCAGCACCTCCAGCTCAAAATTTGCGCGCGCAGGTTTTAAATCTGCTTGCGCAAATTCAAAATTTGCGTGAGCATGAAGAGACCTAGTTGAAGTGAGCCGCCGATTCGGCCGAATGAGCGGCCCGCTCATTCAGCCGCCGATCCAGCCGCCGATTCAGCCGCACATTCGAAAATGATGTAAAATTAGAATACATACACCACAGGATGTTTGTCATCCAGGACTAAAGTCTAAAAAATTTTCTCATTTTCCTACATGTCTTAACAGATTCTTCTTCAACCTAAAAAACTTATCATTGATTTTGATCCAGGACACACCTAATTTTGCTTTCGGCTTCAGCCACTCATTAATTAGTACCTAATTAACGTTTTAAAGGGACCCTTCCCAAAGTGGCTGAAAATTCAAAACGCACGTCTTTAAAACAATTTGTTCCTTTCATTTTCTACAAATTTACAACTTTTCAGGCATTTTCTAATAGATTCTACTCCCGGGCACACTTAATTTTGGTTTCAGCCTCAGCCGCAAATTATTTACTACCTAATTAATGAGTTAAAGGGCCTTTTCCAAGTAGCGAAAAAGTGAAGAATTTCGAACACACGTCTTTAAAACAATTTGTTCCTTTCATTTTGTACAAATTTACAACTTTTTATGCATTTTCTAATAGATTCTACTCCTGGGCACACTTAATTTTGGTTTCAGCTTCAGCCGCAAATTATTTACTACTTAATCAAGGAGTTAAAGGGACCCTTCTCCAAGTTGCTAAAAAGTGAAGAATTTCGAACACACGTCTTTAAAACAATTTGTTCCTTTCAGTTTCTGCAAATTTACAACTTGTTATGCATTTTCTAATAGATTCTACTCCTGGGCACACTTAATTTTGGTTTCAGCTTCAGCCGCAAATTATTTACTACTTAATCAAGGAGTTAAATGGACCCTTCTCCAAGTTGCTAAAAAGTGAAGAATTTCGAACACACGTCTTTAAAACAATTTGTTTCTTTCAGTTTCTGCAAATTTACAACTTTTCCGGCATTTTCTAATACATTCTACTCTCGGGCACACTTAATTTTGGTTTCAGTCACAGCCGCAAATTATTTACTACCTAATTAAGGAGTTAAAGGGAGGCTTCTCCAAGTAGCTAAAAAGTGAAGAATTTCGAACACACGTCTTTAAAACAATATGTTCCTTTCATTTTGTACAAATTTACAACTTTTTATGCATTTTCTAATATATTCTACTCCCGGGCACACTTAATTTTTGTTTCAGCTTCAGCCGCAAATTATTTACTACTTAATCAAGGAGTTAAATGGACCCTTCTCCAAGTTGCTAAAAAGTGAAGAATTTCGAACACACGTCTTTAAAACAATTTGTTTCTTTCAGTTTCTACAAATTTACAACTTTTTATGCATTTTCTAATAGATTCTACTCCCGGGCACACTTAATTTTGGTTTCAGCTTCAGCCGTAAATTATTTACTACCTACTCAAGGAGTTAAAGGGACCCTTCTCCAAGTAGCGAAAAAGTGAAGAATTTCGAACACACGTCTTTAAAACAATTTGTTCCTTTCATTTTGTACAAATTTACAACTTGTTATGCATTTTTAAATAGATTCTACTCCCGGGCACACTTAATTTTGGTTTCGGCCTCAGCCGCAAATTATTTACTACCTAATCAAGGAGTTAAAGGGACCCTTCTCCAAGTTGCTAAAAAGGGAAGAATTTCTACGACACGTCTTTAAAACGATTTGTTCCTTTCATTTTGTACAAATTTACAACTTTTCCGGCATTTTCTAATACATTCTACTCTCGGGCACACTTAATTTTGGTTTCAGTCTCAGCCGCAAATTATTTACTACCTAATTAAGGAGTTAAAGGGAGCCTTCTCCAAGTAGCTAAAAAGTGAAGAATTTCGAACACACGTCTTTAAAACAATTTGTTCCTTTCATTTTGTACAAATTTACAACTTTTTATGCATTTTCTAATATATTCTACTCCCGGGCACACTTAATTTTGGTTTCAGCTTCAGCCGCAAATTATTTACTACCTAATTAATGAGTTAAAGGGACCCTTCTCCAAGTAGCGAAAATGTGAAGAATTTCGAACACACGTCTTTAAAACAATTTGTTCCATTCATTTTCTACAAAGTTACAACTTTTTATGCATTTTCTAATATATTCTACTCCCGGGCACACTTAATTTTGGTTTCAGCTTCAGCCGCAAATTATTTAATACCTAATTAATGAGTTAAAGGGACCCTTCTCCAAGTAGCGAAAAAGTAAAGAATTTCGAACACACGTCTTTAAAACAATTTGTTCCTTTCATTTTCTACAAATTTACAACTTTTTATGCATTTTCTAATAGATTCTACTCCCGGGCACACTTAATTTTGGTTTCAGCTTCAGCCGTAAATTATTTACTACCTCATTAAGGAGTTAAAGGGACCCTTCTCCAAGTTGCTAAAAAGTGAAGAATTTCGAACACACGTCTTTAAAACAATTTGTTCCTTTCATTTTGTACAAATTTACAACTTTTTATGCATTTTCTAATAGATTCTACTCCCGAGCACACTTAATTTTGGTTTCAGCTTCAGCCGCAATTTATTTACTACCTAATTAAGGAGTTAAAGGTACCCTTCTCCAAGTTGCTAAAAAGTGAAGAATTTCGAACACGTCTTTAAAACAATTTGTTCCTTTCATTTTCTACAAATTTACAACTTGTTATGCATTTTCTAATAGATTCTACTCCTGGGCACACTTAATTTTGGTTTCAGCTTCAGCCGCAAATTATTTACTACTTAATCAAGGAGTTAAAGGGACCCTTCTCCAAGTTGCTAAAAAGTGAAGAATTTTGAACACACGTCTTTAAAACAATTTGTTCCTTTCAGTTTCTGCAAATTTACAACTTTTTATGCATTTTCTAATAGATTCTACTCCTGGGCACACTTAATTTTGGTTTCAGCTTCAGCCGCAAATTATTTACTACTTAATCAAGGAGTTAAATGGACCCTTCTCCAAGTTGCTAAAAAGTAAAGAATTTCGAACACACGTCTTTAAAACAATTTGTTTCTTTCAGTTTCTGCAAATTTACAACTTTTCCGGCATTTTCTAATACATTCTACTCTCGGGCACACTTAATTTTGGTTTCAGTCTCAGCCGCAAATTATTTACTACCTAATTAAGGAGTTAAAGGGAGGCTTCTCCAAGTAGCTAAAAAGTGAAGAATTTCGAACACACGTCTTTAAAACAATTTGTTCCTTTCATTTTGTACAAATTTACAACTTTTTATGCATTTTCTAATATATTCTACTCCCGGGCACACTTAATTTTGGTTTCAGCTTCAGCCGCAAATTATTTACTACTTAATCAAGGAGTTAAATGGACCCTTCTCCAAGTTGCTAAAAAGTGAAGAATTTCGAACACACGTCTTTAAAACAATTTGTTTCTTTCAGTTTCTGCAAATTTACAACTTTTCCGGCATTTTCTAATACATTCTACTCTCGGGCACACTTAATTTTGGTTTCAGTCTCAGCCGCAAATTATTTACTACCTAATTAAGGAGTTAAAGGGAGGCTTCTCCAAGTAGCTAAAAAGTGAAGAATTTCGAACACACGTCTTTAAAACAATTTGTTCCTTTCATTTTGTACAAATTTACAACTTTGTATGCATTTTCTAATAGATTCTACTCCCGGGCACACTTAATTTTGGTTTCAGCTTCAGCCGTAAATTATTTACTACCTCATTAAGGAGTTGAAGGGACCCTTCTCCAAGTAGCGAAAAAGTGAAGAATTTCGAACACACGTCTTTAAAACAATTTGTTTCTTTCAGTTTCTACAAATTTACAACTTGTTATGCATTTTTAAATAGATTCTACTCCCGGGCACACTTAATTTTGGTTTCGGCCTCAGCCGCAAATTATTTACTACCTAATTAAGGAGTTAAAGGGACCCTTCTCCAAGTAGCGAAAAAGTGAAGAATCTCGAACACACGTTTTTAAAACTATTTGTTCCTTTCATTTTCTACAAATTTACAACTTTTTATGCATTTTCTAATAGATTCTACTCCCGGGCACACTTAATTTTGGTTTCAGCTTCAGCCGTAAATTATTTACTACCTCATTAAGGAGTTAAAGGGACCCTTCTCCAAGTTGCTAAAAAGTGAAGAATTTCGAACACACGTCTTTAAAACAATTTGTTCCTTTCATTTTGTACAAATTTACAACTTTTTATGCATTTTCTAATAGATTCTACTCCCGAGCACACTTAATTTTGGTTTCAGCTTCAGCCGCAAATTATTTACTACCTAATTAAGGAGTTAAAGGTACCCTTCTCCAAGTTGCTAAAAAGTGAAGAATTTCGAACACGTCTTTAAAACAATTTGTTCCTTTCATTTTCTACAAATTTACAACTTTTTATGCATTTTCTAATAGATTCTACTCCTGGGCAAACTTAATTTTGGTTTCAGCTTCAGCCGCAAATTATTTACTACTTAATCAAGGAGTTAAAGGGACCCTTCTCCAAGTTGCTAAAAAGTGAAGAATTTCGAACACACGTCTTTAAAACAATTTGTTCCTTTCAGTTTCTGCAAATTTACAACTTTTTATGCATTTTCTAATAGATTCTACTCCTGGGCACACTTAATTTTGGTTTCAGCTTCAGCCGCAAATTATTTACTACTTAATCAAGGAGTTAAATGGACCCTTCTCCAAGTTGCTAAAAAGTGAAGAATTTCGAACACACGTCTTTAAAACAATTTGTTCCTTTCATTTTCTACAAATTTACAACTTTTTATGCATTTTCTAATAGATTCTACTCCCGGGCACACTTAATTTTGGTTTCAGCTTCAGCCGTAAATTATTTACTACCTCATTAAGGAGTTAAAGGGACCCTTCTCCAAGTTGCTAAAAAGTGAAGAATTTCGAACACACGTCTTTAAAACAATTTGTTCCTTTCATTTTGTACAAATTTACAACTTTTTATGCATTTTCTAATAGATTCTACTCCCGAGCACACTTAATTTTGGTTTCAGCTTCAGCCGCAATTTATTTACTACCTAATTAAGGAGTTAAAGGTACCCTTCTCCAAGTTGCTAAAAAGTGAAGAATTTCGAACACGTCTTTAAAACAATTTGTTCCTTTCATTTTCTACAAATTTACAACTTGTTATGCATTTTCTAATAGATTCTACTCCTGGGCACACTTAATTTTGGTTTCAGCTTCAGCCGCAAATTATTTACTACTTAATCAAGGAGTTAAAGGGACCCTTCTCCAAGTTGCTAAAAAGTGAAGAATTTTGAACACACGTCTTTAAAACAATTTGTTCCTTTCAGTTTCTGCAAATTTACAACTTTTTATGCATTTTCTAATAGATTCTACTCCTGGGCACACTTAATTTTGGTTTCAGCTTCAGCCGCAAATTATTTACTACTTAATCAAGGAGTTAAATGGACCCTTCTCCAAGTTGCTAAAAAGTAAAGAATTTCGAACACACGTCTTTAAAACAATTTGTTTCTTTCAGTTTCTGCAAATTTACAACTTTTCCGGCATTTTCTAATACATTCTACTCTCGGGCACACTTAATTTTGGTTTCAGTCTCAGCCGCAAATTATTTACTACCTAATTAAGGAGTTAAAGGGAGGCTTCTCCAAGTAGCTAAAAAGTGAAGAATTTCGAACACACGTCTTTAAAACAATTTGTTCCTTTCATTTTGTACAAATTTACAACTTTTTATGCATTTTCTAATATATTCTACTCCCGGGCACACTTAATTTTGGTTTCAGCTTCAGCCGCAAATTATTTACTACTTAATCAAGGAGTTAAATGGACCCTTCTCCAAGTTGCTAAAAAGTGAAGAATTTCGAACACACGTCTTTAAAACAATTTGTTTCTTTCAGTTTCTGCAAATTTACAACTTTTCCGGCATTTTCTAATACATTCTACTCTCGGGCACACTTAATTTTGGTTTCAGTCTCAGCCGCAAATTATTTACTACCTAATTAAGGAGTTAAAGGGAGGCTTCTCCAAGTAGCTAAAAAGTGAAGAATTTCGAACACACGTCTTTAAAACAATTTGTTCCTTTCATTTTGTACAAATTTACAACTTTGTATGCATTTTCTAATAGATTCTACTCCCGGGCACACTTAATTTTGGTTTCAGCTTCAGCCGTAAATTATTTACTACCTCATTAAGGAGTTGAAGGGACCCTTCTCCAAGTAGCGAAAAAGTGAAGAATTTCGAACACACGTCTTTAAAACAATTTGTTTCTTTCAGTTTCTACAAATTTACAACTTGTTATGCATTTTTAAATAGATTCTACTCCCGGGCACACTTAATTTTGGTTTCGGCCTCAGCCGCAAATTATTTACTACCTAATTAAGGAGTTAAAGGGACCCTTCTCCAAGTAGCGAAAAAGTGAAGAATCTCGAACACACGTTTTTAAAACTATTTGTTCCTTTCATTTTCTACAAATTTACAACTTTTTATGCATTTTCTAATAGATTCTACTCCCGGGCACACTTAATTTTGGTTTCAGCTTCAGCCGTAAATTATTTACTACCTCATTAAGGAGTTAAAGGGACCCTTCTCCAAGTTGCTAAAAAGTGAAGAATTTCGAACACACGTCTTTAAAACAATTTGTTCCTTTCATTTTGTACAAATTTACAACTTTTTATGCATTTTCTAATAGATTCTACTCCCGAGCACACTTAATTTTGGTTTCAGCTTCAGCCGCAAATTATTTACTACCTAATTAAGGAGTTAAAGGTACCCTTCTCCAAGTTGCTAAAAAGTGAAGAATTTCGAACACGTCTTTAAAACAATTTGTTCCTTTCATTTTCTACAAATTTACAACTTTTTATGCATTTTCTAATAGATTCTACTCCTGGGCAAACTTAATTTTGGTTTCAGCTTCAGCCGCAAATTATTTACTACTTAATCAAGGAGTTAAAGGGACCCTTCTCCAAGTTGCTAAAAAGTGAAGAATTTCGAACACACGTCTTTAAAACAATTTGTTCCTTTCAGTTTCTGCAAATTTACAACTTTTTATGCATTTTCTAATAGATTCTACTCCTGGGCACACTTAATTTTGGTTTCAGCTTCAGCCGCAAATTATTTACTACTTAATCAAGGAGTTAAATGGACCCTTCTCCAAGTTGCTAAAAAGTGAAGAATTTCGAACACACGTCTTTAAAACAATTTGTTTCTTTCAGTTTCTGCAAATTTACAACTTTTCCGGCATTTTCTAATACATTCTACTCTCGGGCACACTTAATTTTGGTTTCAGTCTCAGCCGCAAATTATTTACTACCTAATTAAGGAGTTAAAGGGAGGCTTCTCCAAGTAGCTAAAAAGTGAAGAATTTCGAACACACGTCTTTAAAACAATTTGTTCTTTTCATTTTGTACAAATTTACAACTTTTTATGCATTTTCTAATATATTCTACTCCCGGGCACACTTAATTTTGGTTTCAGCTTCAGCCGCAAATTATTTACTACTTAATCAAGGAGTTAAATGGACCCTTCTCCAAGTTGCTAAAAAGTGAAGAATTTCGAACACACGTCTTTAAAACAATTTGTTTCTTTCAGTTTCTGCAAATTTACAACTTTTCCGGCATTTTCTAATACATTCTACTCTCGGGCACACTTAATTTTGGTTTCAGTCTCAGCCGCAAATTATTTACTACCTAATTAAGGAGTTAAAGAGAGGCTTCTCCAAGTAGCTAAAAAGTGAAGAATTTCGAACACACGTCTTTAAAACAATTTGTTCCTTTCATTTTGTACAAATTTACAACTTTTTATGCATTTTCTAATATATTCTACTCCCGGGCACACTTAATTTTGGTTTCAGCTTCAGCCGCAAATTATTTACTACCTAATTAATGAGTTAAAGGGACCCTTCTCCAAGTAGCGAAAAAGTGAAGAATTTCGAACACACGTCTTTAAAACAATTTGTTCCTTTCATTTTCTACAAATTTACAACTTTTTATGCATTTTCTAATAGATTCTACTCCCGGGCACACTTAATTTTGGTTTCAGCTTCAGCCGTAAATTATTTACTACCTCATTAAGGAGTTAAAGGGACCCTTCTCCAAGTTGCTAAAAAGTGAAGAATTTCGAACACACGTCTTTAAAACAATTTGTTCCTTTCATTTTGTACAAATTTACAACTTTTTATGCATTTTCTAATAGATTCTACTCCCGAGCACACTTAATTTTGGTTTCAGCTTCAGCCGCAATTTATTTACTACCTAATTAAGGAGTTAAAGGTACCCTTCTCCAAGTTGCTAAAAAGTGAAGAATTTCGAACACGTCTTTAAAACAATTTGTTCCTTTCATTTTCTACAAATTTACAACTTGTTATGCATTTTCTAATAGATTCTACTCCTGGGCACACTTAATTTTGGTTTCAGCTTCAGCCGCAAATTATTTACTACTTAATCAAGGAGTTAAAGGGACCCTTCTCCAAGTTGCTAAAAAGTGAAGAATTTTGAACACACGTCTTTAAAACAATTTGTTCCTTTCAGTTTCTGCAAATTTACAACTTTTTATGCATTTTCTAATAGATTCTACTCCTGGGCACACTTAATTTTGGTTTCAGCTTCAGCCGCAAATTATTTACTACTTAATCAAGGAGTTAAATGGACCCTTCTCCAAGTTGCTAAAAAGTAAAGAATTTCGAACACACGTCTTTAAAACAATTTGTTTCTTTCAGTTTCTGCAAATTTACAACTTTTCCGGCATTTTCTAATACATTCTACTCTCGGGCACACTTAATTTTGGTTTCAGTCTCAGCCGCAAATTATTTACTACCTAATTAAGGAGTTAAAGGGAGGCTTCTCCAAGTAGCTAAAAAGTGAAGAATTTCGAACACACGTCTTTAAAACAATTTGTTCCTTTCATTTTGTACAAATTTACAACTTTTTATGCATTTTCTAATATATTCTACTCCCGGGCACACTTAATTTTGGTTTCAGCTTCAGCCGCAAATTATTTACTACTTAATCAAGGAGTTAAATGGACCCTTCTCCAAGTTGCTAAAAAGTGAAGAATTTCGAACACACGTCTTTAAAACAATTTGTTTCTTTCAGTTTCTGCAAATTTACAACTTTTCCGGCATTTTCTAATACATTCTACTCTCGGGCACACTTAATTTTGGTTTCAGTCTCAGCCGCAAATTATTTACTACCTAATTAAGGAGTTAAAGGGAGGCTTCTCCAAGTAGCTAAAAAGTGAAGAATTTCGAACACACGTCTTTAAAACAATTTGTTCCTTTCATTTTGTACAAATTTACAACTTTGTATGCATTTTCTAATAGATTCTACTCCCGGGCACACTTAATTTTGGTTTCAGCTTCAGCCGTAAATTATTTACTACCTCATTAAGGAGTTGAAGGGACCCTTCTCCAAGTAGCGAAAAAGTGAAGAATTTCGAACACACGTCTTTAAAACAATTTGTTTCTTTCAGTTTCTACAAATTTACAACTTGTTATGCATTTTTAAATAGATTCTACTCCCGGGCACACTTAATTTTGGTTTCGGCCTCAGCCGCAAATTATTTACTACCTAATTAAGGAGTTAAAGGGACCCTTCTCCAAGTAGCGAAAAAGTGAAGAATCTCGAACACACGTTTTTAAAACTATTTGTTCCTTTCATTTTCTACAAATTTACAACTTTTTATGCATTTTCTAATAGATTCTACTCCCGGGCACACTTAATTTTGGTTTCAGCTTCAGCCGTAAATTATTTACTACCTCATTAAGGAGTTAAAGGGACCCTTCTCCAAGTTGCTAAAAAGTGAAGAATTTCGAACACACGTCTTTAAAACAATTTGTTCCTTTCATTTTGTACAAATTTACAACTTTTTATGCATTTTCTAATAGATTCTACTCCCGAGCACACTTAATTTTGGTTTCAGCTTCAGCCGCAAATTATTTACTACCTAATTAAGGAGTTAAAGGTACCCTTCTCCAAGTTGCTAAAAAGTGAAGAATTTCGAACACGTCTTTAAAACAATTTGTTCCTTTCATTTTCTACAAATTTACAACTTTTTATGCATTTTCTAATAGATTCTACTCCTGGGCAAACTTAATTTTGGTTTTAGCTTCAGCCGCAAATTATTTACTACTTAATCAAGGAGTTAAAGGGACCCTTCTCCAAGTTGCTAAAAAGTGAAGAATTTCGAACACACGTCTTTAAAACAATTTGTTCCTTTCAGTTTCTGCAAATTTACAACTTTTTATGCATTTTCTAATAGATTCTACTCCTGGGCACACTTAATTTTGGTTTCAGCTTCAGCCGCAAATTATTTACTACTTAATCAAGGAGTTAAATGGACCCTTCTCCAAGTTGCTAAAAAGTGAAGAATTTCGAACACACGTCTTTAAAACAATTTGTTTCTTTCAGTTTCTGCAAATTTACAACTTTTCCGGCATTTTCTAATACATTCTACTCTCGGGCACACTTAATTTTGGTTTCAGTCTCAGCCGCAAATTATTTACTACCTAATTAAGGAGTTAAAGGGAGGCTTCTCCAAGTAGCTAAAAAGTGAAGAATTTCGAACACACGTCTTTAAAACAATTTGTTCTTTTCATTTTGTACAAATTTACAACTTTTTATGCATTTTCTAATATATTCTACTCCCGGGCACACTTAATTTTGGTTTCAGCTTCAGCCGCAAATTATTTACTACTTAATCAAGGAGTTAAATGGACCCTTCTCCAAGTTGCTAAAAAGTGAAGAATTTCGAACACACGTCTTTAAAACAATTTGTTTCTTTCAGTTTCTGCAAATTTACAACTTTTCCGGCATTTTCTAATACATTCTACTCTCGGGCACACTTAATTTTGGTTTCAGTCTCAGCCGCAAATTATTTACTACCTCATTAAGGAGTTAAAGGGACCCTTCTCCAAGTTGCTAAAAAGTGAAGAATTTCGAACACACGTCTTTAAAACAATTTGTTCCTTTCATTTTGTACAAATTTACAACTTTTTATGCATTTTCTAATAGATTCTACTCCCGAGCACACTTAATTTTGGTTTCAGCTTCAGCCGCAAATTATTTACTACCTAATTAAGGAGTTAAAGGTACCCTTCTCCAAGTTGCTAAAAAGTGAAGAATTTCGAACACGTCTTTAAAACAATTTGTTCCTTTCATTTTCTACAAATTTACAACTTTTTATGCATTTTCTAATAGATTCTACTCCTGGGCAAACTTAATTTTGGTTTTAGCTTCAGCCGCAAATTATTTACTACTTAATCAAGGAGTTAAAGGGACCCTTCTCCAAGTTGCTAAAAAGTGAAGAATTTCGAACACACGTCTTTAAAACAATTTGTTCCTTTCAGTTTCTGCAAATTTACAACTTTTTATGCATTTTCTAATAGATTCTACTCCTGGGCACACTTAATTTTGGTTTCAGCTTCAGCCGCAAATTATTTACTACTTAATCAAGGAGTTAAATGGACCCTTCTCCAAGTTGCTAAAAAGTGAAGAATTTCGAACACACGTCTTTAAAACAATTTGTTTCTTTCAGTTTCTGCAAATTTACAACTTTTCCGGCATTTTCTAATACATTCTACTCTCGGGCACACTTAATTTTGGTTTCAGTCTCAGCCGCAAATTATTTACTACCTAATTAAGGAGTTAAAGGGAGGCTTCTCCAAGTAGCTAAAAAGTGAAGAATTTCGAACACACGTCTTTAAAACAATTTGTTCTTTTCATTTTGTACAAATTTACAACTTTTTATGCATTTTCTAATATATTCTACTCCCGGGCACACTTAATTTTGGTTTCAGCTTCAGCCGCAAATTATTTACTACTTAATCAAGGAGTTAAATGGACCCTTCTCCAAGTTGCTAAAAAGTGAAGAATTTCGAACACACGTCTTTAAAACAATTTGTTTCTTTCAGTTTCTGCAAATTTACAACTTTTCCGGCATTTTCTAATACATTCTACTCTCGGGCACACTTAATTTTGGTTTCAGTCTCAGCCGCAAATTATTTACTACCTAATTAAGGAGTTAAAGAGAGGCTTCTCCAAGTAGCTAAAAAGTGAAGAATTTCGAACACACGTCTTTAAAACAATTTGTTCCTTTCATTTTGTACAAATTTACAACTTTTTATGCATTTTCTAATATATTCTACTCCCGGGCACACTTAATTTTGGTTTCAGCTTCAGCCGCAAATTATTTACTACCTAATTAATGAGTTAAAGGGACCCTTCTCCAAGTAGCGAAAAAGTGAAGAATTTCGAACACACGTCTTTAAAACAATTTGTTCCTTTCATTTTCTACAAATTTACAACTTTTTATGCATTTTCTAATAGATTCTACTCCCGGGCACACTTAATTTTGGTTTCAGCTTCAGCCGTAAATTATTTACTACCTACTCAAGGAGTTAAAGGGACCCTTCTCCAAGTAGCGAAAAAGTGAAGAATTTCGAACACACGTCTTTAAAACAATTTGTTCCTTTCATTTTGTAAAAATTTACAACTTGTTATGCATTTTTAAATAGATTCTACTCCCGGGCACACTTAATTTTGGTTTCGGCCTCAGCCGCAAATTATTTACCACCTAATTAAGGAGTTAAAGGGACCCTTCTCTAAGTAGCTAAAAAGTGAAGAATTTTGAACACACGTCTTTAAAACAATTTGTTCCTTTCATTTTCTACAAATTTACAACTTTTTATGCATTTTCTAATAGATTCTACTCCCGGGCACACTTAATTTTGGTTTCAGCTTCAGCCGCAAATTATTTACTACCTCATTAAGGAGTTAAAGGGACCCTTCTCTAAGTAGCTAAAAAGTGAAGAATTTCGAACACACGTCTTTAAAACAATTTGTTCCTTTCATTTTGCACAAATTTACAACTTTTTATGCATTTTCTAATAGATTCTACTCCCGGGCACACTTAATTTTGGTTTCAGCTTCAGCCGCAAATTATTTACTACCTCATTAAGGAGTTAAAGGGACCCTTCTCTAAGTAGCTAAAAAGTGAAGAATTTCGAACACACGTCTTTAAAACAATTTGTTCCTTTCATTTTGCACAAATTTACAACTTTTTATGCATTTTCTAATAGATTCTACTCCCGGGCACACTTAATTTTGGTTTGAGCTTCAGCCGCATATTATTTACTACCTAATCAAGGAGTTAAAGGGACCCTTCTCCAAGTTGCTAAAAAGGGAAGAATTTCTACAAATTTACAACTTTGTATGCATTTTCTAATAGATTCTACTCCTGGGCACACTTAATTTTGGTTTCAGCTTCAGCCGCAAATTATTTACTACCTACTCAAGGAGTTAAAGGGACCCTTCTCCAAGTAGCGAAAAAGTGAAGAATTTCGAACACACGTCTTTAAAACAATTTGTTCCTTTCATTTTCTACAAATTTACAACTTGTTATGCATTTTCTAATAGATTCTACTCCCGGGCACACTTAATTTTGGTTTCGGCCTCAGCCGCAAATTATTTACCACCTAATTAAGGAGTTAAAGGGACCCTTCTCTAAGTAGCTAAAAAGTGAAGAATTTCGAACACACGTCTTTAAAACAATTTGTTCCTTTCATTTTCTACAAATTTACAACTTTGTATGCATTTTCTAATAGATTCTACCCCCGGGCACACTTAATTTTGGTTTCAGTCTCAGCCGCAAATTATTTACTACCTAATTAAGGAGTTAAATGGAGCCTTCTCCAAGTAGCTAAAAAGTGAAGAATTTCGAACACACGTCTTTAAAACAATTTGTTCCTTTCATTTTGTACAAATTTACAACTTTTTATGCATTTTCTAATAGATTCTACTCCCCTTAACGCATAATGACGCACACCTCGCGAACGACAACGCACTGGCAAAAATTGCAAATTTTCAATGCGCGGGCCGTGCGTCCCCCGTGCGTCGTCTATGTGTGACCGGGCCATTACAAAAAAACGCTATAGAGTTTTTTTAGAGATCCTCTATAGGTTTTTATAGAGATTATTTAGAAAAATTGGCCATAATTCTAAAGAAATTATATAGGATAACCGTATAGAATTCTATTGATTTCTACAGAAAATTATCAGACAATTATATAGACTTTGATAGAATTTCCAATGTAACATTAGATAGAATTCTATAGAGATTTCGATAGAATTCTATATAAAATTTGATAGAATTCTATAGAAAAGTTGATAGAATTCTATAGAAAAATCGGATGGACTTCTATAGAAAATCAGATGGAATTCTATAGAAAATCAGATGGAATTCTATAGAAAATTTGATGGAATTCTATAGCAAAAATAATTCTCTATAGTCTATAGACAATCCGAAAAAGGTTCTATAGAGGAGTATCAAAGTTTGCTATGGAAGTTCTATAGAATTATATAGATATAATTATTTTCTACATACAATCCTATGGAGTTATATACAACTATATAAAGCGTTCTATATAATTCTATAGAACTTTTTTGTAAGGGGTATGCGCTCTGTATGCGTCCTGTATACGCGCAGCGCGCTAGCAACATGCTGTGGATTAGTTGTCAACTCGCTATAACTTCTCCCAAATCCTGACAAAAGTTGGGCGCACAACGACGCACTGATCTTATTTTCCATTTTAAAATTAATTTTCAATGCGCGGGCCGTGCGTCGCGTATGTGTGACTGAGCCATGAACAGCTTTATGAAATTAGCCCCTGGACCTCTCCCACGGCGCATGAAAAGGCAACTTTCGACCAATGAAAAGGGGACAAATGTATTTGTCTGGCGCAACAGATATGCTATCAACCACGTGTTGGTGTGTTGTCGACCCACCGCCCATCCTCACCCCTTATCTGGCAGTTTCTTTGTTCCTTGATGACATGCATGGTTGTATGTACCCAGCTAACCAAATAACGTCCCCCGAACGTTCTCCGAACGTTACATGTAGCTTAACGTTCACGGAACCTTATAGGAATGAACGTCCGGGGAACGTAATTGTGTGGAGTTTTCTGGACGTCCTCGGCACGTTCGAAACGAACGTTACAAAAAGCCGTCCAAAGGCGTTGAGGGGACGTGTCAATTGTACTTACGACACCTTTATTATGACGCAATTGTGATGTAATCAATGACGTAATCGGAATATTTTAAATGCGTAATTACATATCAACTAAACGCTAACCTGAAGTTCCAGGGCTCTTGATACCATGCAGTCACTTCCTCTTACTAGGTATATTAAGGACGCCTGATATATATGCTCCTTGAAGTTCATTCGTATGTAGTCACGGTTGGCGGACATTGGAAACCACATTTTTCTGTTATTTCTTCAAAATATTACCTTTTTAGACTATAGATGTTCAAAACGAATGTGACAAAAAACGAACGTTCTCCGAACGTTATTAAAGAACGTTTTTAGAACGTTATAGTCCAACGTTAGATTCAAACGTTGGCAGAACGTCCCCTCGACGTTCAAAACGAACGTAACTTCCACAAACGTTCAGGGAACGTCCCCTCGACGTTCAAAACAAACGTGACCAAAAACGAACATTCAGCGAACGTTCGCAGAACGTTATGTGTTAGCTGGGTATTATGCTCACATTGTTGAACAGTTTAAGTAACAAAGGGTGTTCCGCGAGATGGCAGCTATTCGATACGGTCTGTACCCAGCACAATGGCAACTTCCTAAACGCCTCATACCTCAACACTCTCCCCTTCTGTTAACGCAAACCACCCCACCCAGTTGGCAAGCGTGCCAAGTACCAAGTAATCGTGCCTGGGGCAAGTGTGTCTTAATTACTTTGCGGCAAGTGTGCTAAGTACATTTTTGGCAAATACGCTAAGTACTTTGCGGCAATACTATGCGGCAAGCGCGCCAAGTACTTTGTGGCAGGTGTGCCCTCTCTTTTTGTGGCAAGTATTTTATTCATTTATTTATTCCATTTATTTACCCAGGGTGTGCCCAAACAGTTTACAAGAACTGGTTTCCACTGGGCCCTGCAAACACACATAAAAAAGATTTTCAGTATTATGGCTGCGCGTTTGAGGCATGGGTTAAAGACAGTGTTATGAGATGCGTAACGGTCACCCCATACTGTGCAACAATAATCTAGACTAGGCATGACTAAACTTAAACAGCTAGAATCCCCCCTTCCACATTTTTTTAGTTTTTTTGTTTATCATGGAGGTGTATGTGTCTACAACACCATCACAACTTGTTTTTCACAAAAAAGCGACAGATTTTTGCTTAAAACGTAAAGCAGTTCCGACCCTCTTCACCCAAATTCTGAAACGCTCGAGGTCACTCGGCTTGTTTATCAACAAGGTTTTGACGTCATCCTGAGAAACATACAAAACGGTATGTGCAGTATTAAAGGAACACACCTTCTTTGTTGGGCTATTTTGGGCTCGAAATAGACCCATACATTATTCTGAAGCGCATTCGAGAGTAAATTAGATATATCCTGAAAAGACGCCGTCAAATGTAGCCGTTTTTGAGCACTTTTGAAAAATCCAAAGTCACGTGACTTTTCGGAACCAAATTCTGGTTCCGAAAAGTCAAGTGGTCTTGTGAGTTAGTTGTATTTCCAGCCGTATAAAAGTTTGTTACTGCAGAACTGCACCAAATTCAACTCTGATTTCCCCCCAATATTTATAAGTAATTCACAAAAGAGAGACTATTTATTACAGGTATGAAACAAAGTTAAACATAAGTATGAAAATTCGAACATAATTGTTTGTTTCGAGAGTCCGGAGAACGGGAGCGAGCGCGTGCTACGGCAGGCTACCGTGGAGTGTAGAAATTTGCCCCGCGCAGTACACGGCAAATAGCCCCAGTGCATATACACACGGAAGGGCGTGTTGCTTCGGTGCACGTACGTTCGTGAAGAAAAAACACGATGCCAACTCCTCAAAAGAAAACGGAAATTCCTATTCGGTCGTCCGGGCTGTCCAGTGAAATCGTGAGCAGAAAATTGGAGATATCCTGAGCAGGAGAAGAGCGAATCGTTTGTGACAAAGTCGTGAGGCTCTCGCGTAGTTGCAACGGCTGGTAAAGCGTATAACCCGTCTTTTGACCGTTTTCGTTATTTTTGCACTTCTTTAGTAAATTACGGGATATTTTGATGAAATTTTTTCGCAACGACCATCAAAAAAGTATTGTCAATGCTGCTACATCACTAAATCATGTAAACAGTAGGCAGGTGTGTACCTTTAAATGGAAAATACACGAAGTGAATGTTTATCATGCCTATTTTGTCCTTGTAATTCAAAATACAAACGTGAAAAACACTTCATGTAATATGACAGCAATCTACTATTACCTGTTTTATGAAAAAACGATGAAATTGTGGCTCACAGTGAAGCTCTTTTGAAGTAAATACTGGTGCATTGCGACGGGTGGTTTTGTCACGGAACGAACGGCATTCACAGCGGTCTGTGTACGGTTTAGTGCGGGCGTAGATTCCACGTGTTTGGACATCGGCCGTACAAGTTATAGAATGAGCGACTCATTTTTCTCTCTCTTGGTAATAGAAAAGAAAATCTTTCTGCTCTGTTTTTTTTATAGTGTCTGGTAAAACATGCAACCACGCAGCTACTGGTCATATCTCTGGCTTTTTGGAACAACAAAATTCTTCAAAAAACACCATCTAAAAGAGACGGTTTTCCAATTTTTTTGCGTGTAAACGTATGGAGCTAACTATATCGTGTTGACTTCTCTTTCTCAGGATTGCGTCACGGGGTCACGCGCATATCATGAATACCTAATGAGCGTTTCAGAAATCGCGAAAATCTCATTTTCGAAAAGCGCACTTTTGCTTACCAATTATCAACTTAAAACCGACAATTAAAAAATAATAAAAATCCACGCACTCGGCAAGAGGGATGTTTAGACTATCGAAAAAGGCCTAAATGCTGGATTTTCGTCAAGGGGGATTCTTTCTCTTTAACATATTAAGGGTGTGCATGTGCTTTTGAGTTACACAGTCCCGAATTCTTTTTAACATAGCTAATTTCGAGAAAACTGTCTTCTTTACATATTCGACATGTTGGTTCCAACTTAAGGTTTCGTCAATAATAACACCCAAGCATTTAAACGATTTAACGTTATGCACTTGATTATTATTGACGTGTACTCTGAGCTCATGCGCGCTTATCTTTTTCTTTCAGCTAATGGTCATACATTTAGTTTTACTGGCATTGATTTTGATTTTATTTGTAACGGACCACCGATGAATCATGTCTAATGACTTGTTCAGGCTAGTTTCAATTTCGACAATGCTTTCGGAACTGCAAGTTAGTGTCACGGCTGTCTGAGGGTGACATACATGTAGAAGCACTGCGCATGTGCGAACTTTAAACGGCCGTTGGTGTGTTTTATATTTGACGCGCTTTTTGATGTCGAAATCGTATGGGTGTTATCCTACGCAATGTTTGGAAAAAATAAGCAATAAACAACCAGTAATAAAAAGGCAGAATGACTTTTGAAGACCTACTTTAAATAATTCCAAGGCAAACAAGTCTTTAAAAAGGCAGATATGACACGGAATTACGGATGAAAAAAAAGCTTACTTTGAATTTTGTAAAAAAAAAATTTTGAAAACATACTTTACAATTTGCCTTATTGCTCGCAAAATATCATTTCATTCTCCTTCACTTCGCTCATACGAATGAAAAACAGTTTGATTCTAATAAATGAGTCGAATAACACAGAACATATGATTTAAATGTTTTATTGATACAGCATGGGATAGTGGCCGGGAACTCTATTGCCGAGCACCTTTCAACCTATTTCAACAGTACATGTTATAAAAAACTACAACGTACATTGCAACGAATAATTATCAAGTTAAATGGTATTAGTAATACCTCCACCTGTGGAAGGTCGAAACAAAAGCATCTTGTGAGTGTAAATAGAACGAAAAAGCATCTTCTCCTGGTATCCATCTGGAACCAAGCCCTAAATTTAGGCCCTTCGGACATCGTCCGGCTTTCAACAACTCAAACACAAAACAAAACCATCTTCTCCTGGTATCCATCTGGAACCAAGCCCTTTAGGCTCTTCGGACATCGTCTGGCTCTCAACAACTCAAACTCAAAAACATAGGCTACATTTTAACAATTAAGAGTAAGATTAGTACATTGTAAACACCAAAACGTACTAAACAACAAAGTGAAAAGGTCTATTGTGTGAAAGAAATACATCAAGAATGTCTGAACACAACACAAAAAAGCAAAATCGTAAGCATGAAAGATTTCCATGTGCTACGACAATCGGAGAAATCTCTGGGATCGAGAACTCGCCCAGGAACATGGCAATGCTTTTGGCGTCAGTCCATGCAGCAAAAACTGCTGGCGCTCGGAGGCCACGAAAAACCTCCTTTTATCTTTTCTTTGTTTTTTAGGAGGAAACGTGGGTGCATCCTAGGACACCAAAAGGAGGCGCACCCCCCTTATCATTACCACATTACCTAGGTTTGTGCCCTGGGGGTTTGAAACAAATTATAATTTGTCAAAAGGTGGTAAGCTAAAGGGAAAACATGCATGCATCTACTCAAACATAAAGACAACGAAAACATACTATCCCACCTGACCAAGCCCAAGAGGCCTTTGGACATTGTCCAGTTCGTTTCAACTGAAATATTCAAATTCTTCATATAACTGTACAACAGGTTACTCTCGACGAGTTATTCTCTAGCATATATACCAGTATATATGAATATGTTCCTTCTTAACCAGCCCTTTAAACTTTTCAAGTTTCAATAGTACTACAGCCATTATTCTGGAAACCAAGCGCTTTAGGCTTTCAAAATTTACCCGGTAATAATGGTCTCGTTCACGTTACAACCCTTATAAAGGGGAATTAACAGTTACACCAATGTATATGATATGTATTTGAACCAAAACGTCATAGTGTTCTTAGCTTGATTCGACTTGAATTATCTATAGGAAGGACCGAACACAAGAACAGAAGCAGTAAACTACGCTCGATAAGCTCGCCGAGGTACATGAAAATGTATATATATTGGAATTATAAATTCATACTCGCAAGTACAGTATTTATGAAAATTATTCCAATTCAAGCAATAATAATTCCACGTGAAAATTTCAGAACAGCGTCATCTTTAAATATAATTTAATAAATGTTTGGTACTGCAAATTCGGAAATTAGAATAAAGCAACGACAAAGACATGCTAAAGCTTTTCGACTCGCACTCATCTGAGCAAAACACAAGAATGGTGTCGGTGACGCTATCGAGAAGAATAATGCGGGAATGACGTGTTCAGAATGCTGCGCGCTAATTGGTCAGCTGACAGCAGGAGGGAGCACGCTTCTGCGCAGGTACATGTAGCATGCAATGAGCTTAGGGTTATTAAATGAATGAGTATTGTAGCCTTGAGCATGTGCAGATGCACAATACTGTGCGCTCTGGTCAGTAGAGTGAACTGCATGTTACCAGCAGTTGGGGTGATCAAGCTTGTTGTGCCAGCTATGCGTGCATTTTGCGGGAAGCAGGCAAGTTGCTGCGGCGGATGGATGATCATCATCCTGAGATCTCGGGTAATTTTCATTCTGCTAAGCGACGGGGAGTGCATTAAAGGGGTACTGTTTAAGAGGATGGGATGATGGGACTCGGTTAAATCTATTTTATGCGATCCTCCAGTCTTTTAAAGTTGCACTGCCCGTGTTTAGGCCGATTTGGGCGTACATTTCTTTTTTTTTTTAAGTTAAATAGGTATTTTTCTAGAATAGAAAAAGTTATCAGCTTTCATTTGGTACCAAGAACGTAAAAATCCGTTAAGAATTAATGCCAGTCGATTAAAAACAAGAAATGATTAAATGGCTGGCAGGTCATTTAATCGACAGGGTTATGACGTAAATGTACATGTGCGCGTACATGTGTACATTGTACACATACTATGTACATATGAGCGTACGCGCACATGTACAACATGTGAAGCACGTTTCAAGAAAAAGGCTTGTATCTCCAATTCCCGACGTCGGAAATTTAAGCTTTCTAAATTCGTTCGCTTGTGTAAATTAATTTTGTTAATCCTTTTACCCAAACACGGGCAATGCAACTTTAAGACGTACGCCTATACGTATACCGAGCTTCATATCGGCACCAAAACTAATAACTTGTATTGCTTTAAAGAAATCCTGCGAAGCTGAAGACCAAACAAGGGTAGTTTCTTGGTTCCAGTGAATTAAGTAAGCAATGGACATAGCTAAGTATGTCGAGTATCAATTCTTTGTTAGGGTAGATTTGCTACTCAAAAAGAAAATAATGCTAAAAGAATGTATGTATAACTTATACAATATAATGGTCATGTTCAACGGAACAAAAAGAGTATCGGTCGTGTTTAACCGGAGTCGAAAGGTAAATAAATTATTCACAGCATACTAACGAAAACATAAATTAACGTCACCCCATAACTGTGTGTTCAACAGTTCAAGAAAAGTAAAGAACTTGCCGGGAAAAGGTTGAATGGAGTTATGTGTACATTTTGTTATGTAATAAAAAATGCAGACGAGTACTTTAATTCAGGAATGTTAAACACTTTCTTATTCGTTCGAGTCTGGGAGAATTTAAAAGCCTGTATTTATGTTTACTATCATTGCCACTCTAGGTTTACGTGAATAAAACGCAAATGAGCCTAGAGTTAACTTTCGAGTTAAGTAACTATAAGTAGGCTTAAATTACTTAATGACAAGAAACTTAATCTGTAGCAGATTATCGCATGAGATCTAAGTTTTATAGATTAATTTTTAGATGACAAGGAGGAAATGGAAGATTACGATTAATGAGGATTTCAAGAATACAAGTGAGCTAGCTTAGCGTATTACTCTGAATTAAGCAAGTTTAAGTAGTTTAGAATTATAGATGAAAAAATCCATAGGGCCTACTTTCCATTCATTACAAGATCCGAACTTTATGGATCGAGAAAGGAAGAACAAGAAGGCAATGGGCGAAAGTGAACAAAGGAAGCGACTTAAAATACATTTGATGAAGATCTTAAATTGTATGAATTATTACGAGATCCGAAAAACTAAGGATCAGATATCTCGAAAACAAGGAGGGAATGGACAAATGTATGTGAACATCAGAATCATAAAAAACGAGAAGTATAGGCATAAATTCATTCACTAGTCGAAAATGAAATATCAATTTGAGTGAATGAGCAAAAGAAGTATGTGGATAAAAAGGAACGGGGCAAAACAAAACAACTGTTTAATAAAGCACAGCATTGCTTTAGAGGCCAGAGTGGATAATCACTGATGCAACATACATAAAGTTGGTGCCTATAAAGTACGGTAAATATATATGGGCCCAAAATTGAAAATCTCAGCAGATATACAGCGCCCTCTACAGGCAATAACCATCCCAAACTCCATGAACCAACACAATTAGACTCGAGATGGTCTTAACATCCCAACTACGTTAGTGTTAAAAGCCGTGGTTCAAAATGAACGAACTTTAAGGAAGGACTATTCATAAATAGCGCATCATGAACACTACACAGAGTTGTAGTTTAAACGTTATTCATATGAATATGAATCATATAAGAAAGCGTTTATTGGAATATTAATCCAGGGGAAATTGGAATATTAGTTCTACACGACCAGAAATCGTCTTACTAGCGTATAAAAAATCTCATTCGCGCGCCCGTAAAACATGCATTTGGCCTAATAGCCAAAAATTCACCTCCAAGAACAGAGGATATTGACGCAAGTCATTATGCAAATTCAAGACAGTTCAAGGACACAATTCTAAAGTGCGAAACAGTACTATTTGTATAATCCTATCAGCCCGTATCGACCGAAAATACTAACGGGACTAAAAATGTGAATTACGTTTAAATGGATAAGATACTGAAAAGTATAGAAGAAATACAACGTAGAAAATAAATAATATTGCTGAAGTGGGACTTACGTACTATTTTTGAATGGTGCCTGTAGTGTTCAATACGGAAGGAATTTACATCAGTCGTGCATACTTCGACCGAATTGCAATAAATAATTGAAACCTGGGGCCGATTTCACTAACGCTTTGCGATGATCGCTAATCCCCAAATCAATCGCTAAACTCGAAATCCATCGCAACTTTGCGATCAACTTCGAAGAACGATTTCACAAAAACTTAGCGATGGCGTTGGCCATCGCTAGTTGTTATTTAGCGATGAATATTTAGCGACGACTAATTTGTCATCGTAAATGGAAACATTCATCGCTAAAGTACAATTTCGCGCCATTTGTTTAGTATTTTGAAGGTTTGGTGATTTTCAGTGTGTCTCGAAATGGCGTTTCAGTTGTTGTACATAAACAACGCAAGAGCATTACCGAGAGAAAGGGTTTTCAGGGACAGGAAAATTCCTCTGGATTCATACAATGACAAAAGGGTGCACAAATATTATCGGTTTACGCGGAATGGTGTCATGAGAATTATTGACATTTTAGAGCCACATCTCCGCCTTTCAACTCTTAGGAGCCACGCAATAGATGCAACCGTTCAAGTATTAAGCTCTCAGGATGCTTCTATTCCACAACATCCGAGCATCATGGCATATAGTCGCTATAGTGTCTGCGCTGCAGCTGAATCGTGCATCAAGTCACCGAATTTCTGGTTGTTTACGTCCTCGTCCAATAAATGTATTTATAATTAATACTCATCGCTATTGCGACGGCTTTAGTGAAATGCAAAATTCATCGCCATCGCAATAACGATGGATTTGAATTTAGCGATCATTCTAACGATGATCGCAAAATATTGTGTTAGTGAAATCGGCCCCAGATGCAGATCGATACAAAGCAAAAAGGACCTAATGATGATTTTAAATATTTTATTGGGACGCCCTTAAATTTTCGTGTGACAGATAACGACATCACCGACAAAAAGCCTTACACCAAGTTGTCTTTTACGTATAGCTTAACTGTCCGAGCATGGTGCATCAGTGTTCACCTTGTGAAGAACAGACAGACGTTTAAAGCGACGAACCTGGGGGAAAATCACAAACAAAAAACGACAAAAGACAAGCAATGCTCTCATACGGTGGGAGGGGGGTATTGCTAGTTCATAGGCATAAAAGACAGTCGGGAAATTGGTACAATAGTTCAGCTTAAGGGCGAACAAACTAGCGGGAATTTATAACTAATTTCATTGCGATATTAAAGTTGGGTATGGTTGTGTACTGTTAACGTGCTCGGCAGAGAGTAGACGCGACCTGAATGAAGAAACGGACCTTAACTGTACCTTTATATACGTTGTACCTAGAATGCCAATAATGACCAGTCATGCATAGCACATTGTGAACACATACCGATACACAATACAAAGGACCGTAAAGCCGTTATACGATCATTCAACCGAATGAAACTACGTTTTTCCCAACATTGAGACATATATTTGCTGGTACAGTTGATTAACTATTTTAGTGTCTGAATTTGATTTGAACGTAGCAATAAAGCTGGATATTTTTTTATATGTGTTCAAATAATTTTGAAATTTGGCGCGAAATTAGCGTAAAAAGTGTCTTGTACCTGACTACGCGCTGTACTGTGTACACAGCGTGTGGTACAGTGGACAAGCTAGGCGTTCGCGTACGTGTTGTATCGACTACTCGTAACAATAATTCAGCTTCAGTAATCGATACTACCGCGCCGCCGTATTCACTCCGTTCGCTCGTGTTGACTTACGTTGCGATGTGTGTTTTTCAAATCCAAATTATAGTTAAAATATGTTTATTGCCCAAATAAGTTTGTAATAACTATTTTGTTCAAGAAACTGTCAATCCGGTTTAAGCAGCTTCAATTCACCGCAATAGACTACTAAAGTGAAAACGTCACCCTTTGTGTGTTGCCATGGTTTTTGGGTCTACACTAAAACCAGTGAACTGTTTCCCTGCGGTATACCAATGGACGTTTCAGATTACCAGCGAATGTTTAGACCCAATTACCATGGCAACCGACGTCAACTTTAGTAGTCTATTCACACCACTAGCGATAACAAGCAAATATGATTCCTTTATCAGCTATAAGTTTCCGGCCGCAGCGGACCCGCGAAACTTTGCAACAATTAAGCAAAATAATTAAGCATGCAACATTATTTATCAGCTATTAGTTTCCGGGCGGAGGGGCACGCGAAACTTTGCAAAAATATTATGATTAGTTTCCGGGCGCAGCGGGCACGCGAAACTTTGCAACAATTAAGCAAAACCAAACAATACAATACATAAATCATAAACAAAGTCGTGTATGTGATTTCCATTATTTGCGCAATCGTAAACAATAACAGCAAGTGATAAAACTACACACGGAATCAGGCGTAAATTAAATCAAGATAAAAAGCGAAGGTCAGAATTTCCTTAAGAGATGCACCAAAAATTAGGTTAATTTGGGGGTCAAGAATGCAATTCCCGCAAACCTAAGCCATCCTGGGAAAGGCGAAAATTCCCTCAAACCCAGTGGGAAATAAGGGTTTCACTGCAATTGGCAGCCAAGTCAATGCTCCAGGACTGGCCAGCAAAATTATTGCACCCAATTGACCCCAAAGCCGTAAACCCTGATCCAATGCCAATGATGTAGGCTGGTGAAAAGGGGAGGCGGTGGGCGTTTTCAAGAAGACCGAGCAAAGTGATGTTGAACGCTTAGCTGCTCAAACGAAAGTGAAGAATGCTTCATCAGGGCCGATCCCTTCGCCCCCAAATGCGAATGATATTAATGACTTAAATCAATCAAACTTCACACCACCAGCAACAAAAGCCAGGCCCCCAGACTTGCTAGCGCCAGGAACCAAATTACTAAGTATGAAACAAAGACCCCCTTGTGCTATAAATCATTTGAAGCTCATAAAATGGCCTCAAATTTAATATATTGCTTTGTCAGGGAAAATGATGGTTTTGGAGAAAAACAAAATATTTTGATAAACAAACAATATTTTGTGCGTTTTGCAAATCTACAAGATGACCTAAAATTGCAGTTTAGTCCAAAATTTGTGAATAATTTTCGCCAAAAAGGCCCTCAAATGTCTAACCATGTCTCATACATGTTCTCCAAACGGGATTTGCACCCAAAAAAAACTCATCTAGGACCCAAAATTTCATTTGAATTCCTGGTCGTTTTATTTTTCGAACCGCTATAGCGTCGTCTGCTAGCGAGAAAAGACTGTCGTTTGCAAATAGTCAGGTCCTTTTGGACTGGAAACCAAATTATTTCTATGCCCGTTATCTCTACGAGACTCCGACCGGCGTGGTATGGAGTCATCTATGGCGTGTGGAACGTTGCACTATTCGATAATGCACAAATATATGTGCGATGTTTGACATATATGTGCGATGTTAAATATATATGTGCGATGTTTGATATATATGTGCGATGTTTTTTCATATGTATGCGATGTTGAAAATATATGTGCGATAATTTGACATATATATGCAATGTTTTTTCATATGTATGCGATGTTAAAAATATATGTGCAATAATTTGACATATATATATGCAATGTTTTTTCATATGTGTGCGATGTTAAAAATATATGTGCAATAATTTGACATATATATGCAATGTTAAAAATATATGTGCGATATTTCGACATATATGTGGGATATTTCAATGTGTGGGGTCGCGGTGTTCGTCATATGTGGGTATGATATTTCATAGATTGGTTCCCGATCCCTATAGATTGGTTCGCTTATTGCGAAAGTGTGGAATATGTGGACGGGAACCAGTCTATTCTCCTGTGTGGAATATGTGGACGGGAACCAGTCTAGATATTTCAATGTACATGCTAGACTGGTTCCCGGTCCACATATTCAACATACAACGACTGAATAATTCAGTCTAGTCAAAACATTTTTGTTGTTGTATATTTTAAGGCATCTTCGGCAACTAAGGCCCTTTATGCCATCAACTATACGGTTTTAGCTTTAACTATACTATATATTATCAACTTGAGATGACGAAGAAGGAGTTGCAGTTTTAGAAGTGGGAGGAAAAACCCCAGAGAAATGCCCCAAGGGAAAACCCACGCGGTCAAGTAGGGACTGCAAACCCAATCCACATACACGCCCCGGATTCGAACCCGGGACCCCAGAGGTGAAAGGCGCGAGGAAAGAACCCGTACGCCAACCCGACCGGCCCCAAAACATTTTTGGTCCGAGTACCAGACTAGGTGGCACCCAGCTATTAATCACGTGATGTGTATCACGTGATGAGAAACACGTGCGCGATGATAACCGTTTCTCCTTTGTTTATTTCATCAGAGACGTAAAGAGAAAAATGGGTTTTGTTTGTGTATTTTAACTTAGCAATGAAAATAGCGTCCAAAAATAATATCGACGAGGAAAAAAATTCAATGCATTCCCCAGTTTGGATGTGGAAGCTTTATGAAATTGCTCATGGTAGCCACAGACCTTTGTGGACTCGGATGTGGAAGCAAAAAGGTTAATTACTGCACTTTTTTAAAGAACCAGATAAATTATTGTGCAAAACATCGGTCTTTTGAGAACGCAAAATTTCAGAATGGTCATGAGAAAAATATGAAAAATTATATGGTATCAACATTTCAACCCCTATTGGAAAAATGGTAGGGGGGTGGGGGGTGGTGGGGGCTAGGTGCATCTGCTCAAAAATGTGATCTGGACACGCTCCTTTAAAGGAGCGTCAGATCACATTTTTGAGCCACCCATTTTTCCCATGGTAATTGAGATTTTGATATCTTATTGTCTGTCAAATTTTTCTCGTTACCATTAAGAAATTTCACGTTCTCAATCTGTATATATTTTAAGGATCGGATATCGCCGGACTGAAATAGACCGATGTTTTGCAAAATAATTTATCTAGCTGGTTCCATAGAACAGTGCAGTAATTCACCTTTTTGCTTCCACATCCAAACTGGGGATTGCATTAAAAAAAATTCCCCGTCGATATTATTTTTGGGAGGTATTGTACGTATGATTGCTAAGTTAAAACAGACAAACAAAATCCTTTTTTACTGAAAACGTCGGCGAGTCACCCTTGCGGGCCCCATAACCTTTATTTATGACCTTCATCCGTCGCGTAGCCTATGGTACGTGGTATGGTTTATACAATTATGTCACGCCTAAATAAACAAAGGAGAAACGGCTTTCATCGCGCACGTGTTTCTCATCACGTTATACACATCACGTGATTAATAGCTGGGTGTGACGTGTACGCACATATATTGAAAGATCATACCCACATGTCACGTCTCCTGTGTGGAATATGTGGACGGGAACCAGTCTAGAACACCGCCCACATATTAAAGGCTAGACTGGTTCCCGTTCCCTACGAAGTATCCAGACGTGATATATTGGGACGGAAACCAGTCTAATTAAAGGCGACCCCAACTATGGCTGTACATATTGTTATTTTTACGGCTTCCGGAAATGCTCGAAAGCTATGGAAAGTTAGGCACAATTTTACACACATATGCCGCGCTTTTTCAATGATTTTGTACCATCGTTAAGGGAAAAATTCCCCATTTTTTTCCCTTTTAATCAGTGAGAACATCCTCAAGTTTATTTTATAGGGGAAAACCTCAGCCCAATTACATTTTTTAAAGGATAGATAAAAAAATAGGCACAAATTCTCCACGGTGTATGTTACACGATCGGAAACATTTTATCTTTATTGGAAACCATGCCGTGATATACCATTTTTGCACGGGTAATTGCGGGGTTGTCTTTTAACAGAATTTCTAAAACGCCAGATGAACGAACAAAAACGCAAAATGCAGAAATCACAACAACGAAGACAATTATCTCTATTTTTGATGGGTGATAATCTTTATTTATTTCCTTCTTGCTCTAAAACTCCCATGTTCTATTACAAAAAGTCAAATTCCCACGTTTTTCTTCTTAAGACGACAAATGTTCTTAGATTGTAAGGAGATTATCTTAATTATCAGAAAATCATACCAGAAACAATGCTTTTTACAATATTTCTATGTTGTAATTTAGAAACTGGGATTTAAAAATTACCCCTCGCGAATTTACCCCTGGCACCCCTCGCAAATCATATCCAACTGTACAATGAATAGCGAACTGGGTTTATAAAAACTGTGTGCAAGGGGCGCCGATTGGCACCCCTCGCGAATCATAAATTTAATTGGGTTGAGGTTTATCCTAACCAAATCTTTCGGGGCGCTTATAAAATAAACTTGAGGATATTCTTTACAGATTAGAAGACAAAAATTGTGCAATTGTTCCTTTTTACGACGGTACAAAATCATTTGAAAAGCGCAGCATCTAATGCCTAACGTTTCATCTAGCTTTCGATCATTTCCGGAAGCCGTGAAAATAGCAGCCCGAAATTCGTGCTAGGTTCCGGCTGGTGAAATATCGCACATATATTTTTAACATCGCATACATATGAAAAAACATCGCACATATATATTTAACATCGCACATATATATCAAACATCGCACATATATGTCAAACATCGCACATATATGTTTAACATCGCACATATATGTCAAACATCGCACATATATTTGTGCATTATCGAATAGTGCAACGTTCCACACGCCATAGTCATCGGCATACATTGATCATTGTGGTACACCGACACTTATAGGCAAGGATTTTGACATATGTTTACTAATGTTAACGGTTTGACTGCGATCACTGAGATAGGACTTAAACCAGTTTATTACCGGAATCGACATGTTCAGCTTTTCTAGTTTTTCTAAAATAATTTTATGGTCAACGCAGTCAAATGCCTAAGTTACTGAAATCTAGTAAAACCGTTCCGGTCATTCTCCCGTGATCTATAGCTTGAAGACACTCGTTTGTTAAATCGTTTGGTGTACTTTCGTGTACTTTCTTTTGAGTGCAAAGGCCGAAATCCTGATTGACAAACAGGAATGAAATTGTTTTCATCAAGGTACGAGTACATGTTTGAGTGTATCCATCTTTCTAGGATTTTAGAGATAATCGGCAAGATTGATGGGTAATTACATGCGTTGCACTTATCGCCTCCTTTATGATTAGGTGTAACTGAAGCATGTTTCCATGCCATGGGATACTGTTCATTTATTATCGAGAGGTTAAATATATGCGTTAAAGACTTAGTAATAAAAGGTGCAGCCATTTTAATCATATTAACGCTAATACCATCTGGGCCTGTCGCTTTCCCAACCGACAAAGATGCAATTTGCTTATGAACAAACTCTTCTGGGATACTAGGAGAGAACAATGTTCGTAATCTCGTGAAGAAACAAGGGAATGGTCGTGAGAATCATTGGCCTCATTTGAACTTGTGTGATTCTCAGCGGCCATACGTACACCAATTGTCGAAAAATATTCATTGAAATTATTTGCGATGTCGGTAGGGTCATCAACATATTCTCCATTTGAGGAGATGATTGAACTCGGGACACATTTTTGTTTATTGGGAAGGACTTCTTTAAGTTTCTTCCACAAGAGTGATGAGTTGTCTTTATTTTCTTCAATTGCCGAAGTGAAATATTCGCTTTTTTTCTGATTTTGTTAGTAACAGCATTTCTGAACCTTTTGTACATACCCCAATTTTTCGATGAGCGCGACTTTTTAGCTACATTATGTGCATGATCTAGCTGGCGCATTAGTTGGAGCAATTCTCCATCAAGCCATGGTATAGTGCCGCTTCGAGCACGCTTGGACTTGATTGGAGCATTAACAACAGCCATAAAAATCGAGTGCCAGATAAACCACAACATGTTGACAGTTAACAACATACTCCCATGGAGCATTGCCAACGACACTGCGGGCATGCGTGCCTGTTTAACCCTTTGCGGACATGTTTTATCTTGCCGAAAGTTAGTTTAACAACCAACACATGGTATTTAGGCAAGCTTCAGTGCAAGGCCGAGGCTAGAGCTGTCGGCTGGCTTTAAGGGGTTGACTGGAGTAATTTTTTATTAAATAGACTTATAATATGAAATAACTCTTGTTTAATTCTTATTTTTCTATTAGCAATTTGTATGTCCATATTTAAATGTTCATATTTAAATATTTGTTATTCAGATTCATTGTTATACCGTATTTGTGTTTTTTGAAAATATAATTTGACCATAAAGCCACGAAATAAATTTAATAAATTTGGAATCCGACGTATACGAGTCACACCATGAACATTGGGCTTAATCACTCAATTTTTCTTTCCATTTTTTGTTACAGTGGCGGAAGCTAATTTGCATATTTGTCAACAAATTCGCATATTTGGCATATATGTCAGCTAATTTGCATATTTGTCTAAACACCTACTTGAGAAAGATGTTTATCATGTTCTCTGGCCATGACCATAAAAACGTATTTTTCATAAAATGTACATCACTGTATATACTTATAGTATACCTACACAGATGTATTGTTAAGACGATTTTCCAAATGGTGGCCGCTAATTTGCATATCTGTGTTCACATTATTAATTCATAAGCATGTTTATCGTGTACTGTGACCGTGCCAACACAGGTTTAGACACTTTATGTGCTTTGATTTGGCACCTAAATATAAAGTTACATTAAAAAGTAGCATTGTTCCTAATAGCGGCAGGGAATTTGCATATTATGCAAATTGACACTTTTCCACTAAATATATTTTCGTAAACTTTTAGTATGGTGTTCAGGAGACTTTACTGAAATGCATAGAACTTTAAACAATCTGTCGCAATTAGTGGTGGATGTCGCCAAAATTTGACTGGACTATACATTTTGGGGGCTAAAAGGTGAGTATAAATCAGCATAATCAACACGACAGCAAAGAGTTTATGTGCATGCGAGTACACCCGGTGGTCAGAGGTCAGGGGGCAAACACAGAAAGGGCGACGCGCGACGGAAGAATGGCAGATATGGAATTCCATAATACTTGGAAAAGGGTCCCTTTAACTCCTTAATTAGGTAGTAAATAATTTACGGCTGAAGCTGGAACCAAAATTAAGTGTGCTCGGGAGTAGAATCTATTAGAAAATGCATAAAAAGTTGTAAATTTGTACAAAATGAAAGGAACAAATTGTTTTAAAGACGTGTGTTCGAAATTCTTCACTTTTTAGCTACTTGGAGAAGGCTCCATTTAACTCCTTAATTAGGTAGTAAATAATTTGCGGCTGAGACTGAAACCAAAATTAAGTGTGCCCGGGAGTAGAATCTATTAGAAAATGCATAACAAGTTGTAAATTTGTAGAAAATGAAAGAAACAAATTGTTTTAAAGACGTGTTCGAAATTCTTCACTTTTTAGCAACTTGGAGAAGGGTCCCTTTAACTCCTTGATTAGGTAGTAAATAATTTGCGGCTGAGGCCGAAACCAAAATTAAGTGTGCCCGGGAGTAGAATCTATTAGAAAATGCATAAAAAGTTGTAAATTTGTAGAAAATGAAAGGAACAAATTGTTTTAAAGACGTGTGTTCGAAATTCTTCACTTTTTCGCTACTTGGAGAAGGGTCCCTTTAACTCCTTAATTAGGTAGTAAATAATTTGCGGCTGAGGCCGAAACCAAAATTAAGTGTGCCCGGGAGTAGAATCTATTTAAAAATGCATAAAAAGTTGTAAATTTGTACAAAATGAAAGGAACAAATTGTTTTAAAGACGTGTGTTCGAAATTCTTCACTTTTTAGCTACTTATAGAAGGGTCCCTTTAACTCCTTAATTAGGTAGTAAATAATTTGCGGCTGAGGCTGAAACCAAAATTAAGTGTGCCCGAGAGTATAATCTATTAGAAAATGCCCGAAAAGTTGTAAATTTGTACAAAATGAAAGGAACAAATTGTTTTAAAGACGTGTGTTCGAAAATGTGGGTAAAAATCTTTACTTTTTCGCTTCTTGGAGAAGGGTCCTTTAACTCCTTAATTAGGTGGTAAATAATTTGCGGCTGAGGCCGAAACCAAAATTAAGTGTGCCCGGGAGTAGAATCTATTAGAAAATGCATAACAAGTTGTAAATTTGTACAAAATGAAAGGAACAAATTGTTTTAAAGACGTGTGTTCGAAATTCTTCACTTTTTCGCTACTTGGAGAAGGGTCCCTTTAACTCCTTCAGTAGGTAGTAAATAATTTGCGGCTGAAGCTGAAACCAAAATTAAGTGTGCCCAGGAGTAGAATCTATTAGAAAATGCATAAAAAGTTGTAAATTTGTAGAAAATGAAAGGAACAAATTGTTTTAAAGACGTGTGTTCGAAATTCTTCACTTTTTAGCAACTTGAAGAAGGGTCCCTTTAACTCCTTAATTAGGTAGTAAATAATTTGCGGCTGAAGCTGAAACCAAAATTAAGTGTGCCCGGGAGTAGAATCTATTAGAAAATGCATAAAAAGTTGTAAATTTGTACAAAATGAAAGGAACAAATTGTTTTAAAGACGTGTGTTCGAAATTCTTCACTTTTTAGCAACTTGAAGAAGGGTCCCTTTAACTCCTTAATTAGGTGGTAAATAATTTGCGGCTGAGGCCGAAACCAAAATTAAGTGTGCCCGGGAGTAGAATCTATTAGAAAATGCATAAAAAGTTGTAAATTTGTAGAAAATGAAAGGAACAAATTGTTTTAAAGACGTGTGTTCGAAATTCTTCACTTTTTAGCAACTTGGAGAAGGTCCCTTTAACTCCTTGAGTAGGTAGTAAATAATTTGCGGCTGAAGCTGAAACCAAAATTAAGTGTGCCCAGGAGTAGAATCTATTAGAAAATGCATAAAAAGTTGTACATTTGTAGAAAATGAAAGGAACAAATTGTTTTAAAGACGTGTGTTCGAAATTCTTCACTTTTTAGCTACTTGGAGAAGGCTCCCTTTAACTCCTTAATTAGGTAGTAAATAATTTGCGGCTGAGACTGAAACCAAAATTAAGTGTGCCCGAGAGTAGAATGTATTAGAAAATGCCGGAAAAGTTGTAAATTTGTACAAAATGAAAGGAACAAATCGTTTTAAAGACGTGTCGTAGAAATTCTTCCCTTTTTAGCAACTTGGAGAAGGGTCCCTTTAACTCCTTGATTAGGTAGTAAATAATATGCGGCTGAAGCTGAAACCAAAATTAAGTGTGCCCGGGAGTAGAATCTATTAGAAAATGCATAAAAAGTTGTAAATTTGTAGAAAATGAAAGGAACAAATTGTTTTAAAGACGTGTGTTCGAAATTCTTCACTTTTTCGCTACTTGGAGAAGGGTCCCTTTAACTCATTAGTTAGGTAGTAAATAATTTGCGGCTGAAGCTGAAACCAAAATTAAGTGTGCCCGGGAGTAGAATCTATTAGAAAATGCATAAAAAGTTGTAAATTTGTACAAAATGAAAGAACAAATTGTTTTAAAGACGTGTGTTCGAAATTCTTCACTTTTTAGCAACTTGAAGAAGGGTCCCTTTAACTCCTTAATTAGGTGGTAAATAATTTGCGGTTGAGGCCGAAACCAAAATTAAGTGTGCCCGGGAGTAGAATCTATTAGAAAATGCATAAAAAGTTGTAAATTTGTAGAAAATGAAAGGAACAAATTGTTTTAAAGACGTGTGTTCGAAATTCTTCACTTTTTAGCAACTTGGAGAAGGTCCCTTTAACTCCTTGAGTAGGTAGTAAATAATTTGCGGCTGAAGCTGAAACCAAAATTAAGTGTGCCCAGGAGTAGAATCTATTAGAAAATGCATAAAAAGTTGTAAATTTGTAGAAAATGAAAGGAACAAATTGTTTTAAAGACGTGTGTTCGAAATTCTTCACTTTTTAGCTACTTGGAGAAGGCTCCCTTTAACTCCTTAATTAGGTAGTAAATAATTTGCGGCTGAGACTGAAACCAAAATTAAGTGTGCCCGAGAGTAGAATGTATTAGAAAATGCCGGAAAAGTTGTAAATTTGTACAAAATGAAAGGAACAAATCGTTTTAAAGACGTGTCGTAGAAATTCTTCCCTTTTTAGCAACTTGGAGAAGGGTCCCTTTAACTCCTTGATTAGGTAGTAAATAATATGCGGCTGAAGCTGAAACCAAAATTAAGTGTGCCCGGGAGTAGAATCTATTAGAAAATGCATAAAAAGTTGTAAATTTGTAGAAAATGAAAGGAACAAATTGTTTTAAAGACGTGTGTTCGAAATTCTTCACTTTTTCGCTACTTGGAGAAGGGTCCCTTTAACTCATTAATTAGGTAGTAAATAATTTGCGGCTGAAGCTGAAACCAAAATTAAGTGTGCCCGGGAGTAGAATCTATTAGAAAATGCATAAAAAGTTGTAAATTTGTAGAAAATGAAAGGAACAAATTGTTTTAAAGACGTGTGTTCGAAATTCTTCACTTTTTAGCTACTTGGAGAAGGCTTCATTTAACTCCTTAATTAGGTAGTAAATAATTTGCGGCTGAGACTGAAACCAAAATTAAGTGTGCCCGAGAGTAGAATGTATTAGAAAATGCCGGAAAAGTTGTAAATTTGTACAAAATGAAAGGAACAAATCGTTTTAAAGACGTGTCGTAGAAATTCTTCCCTTTTTAGCAACTTGGAGAAGGGTCCCTTTAACTCCTTGATTAGGTAGTAAATAATATGCGGCTGAAGCTGAAACCAAAATTAAGTGTGCCCGGGAAGTAGAATCTATTAGAAAATGCATAAAAAGTTGTAAATTTGTCCAAAAAGCCAGAGATATGCCCAGTAGCTGCGTGGTTGTATGTTTTACCAGACACTATGAAAAAAAGAAGAGCAGAAACATTTTCTTTATTATTTCGAAGAATGAGAAAAATGAATCGCGCGAAGGTGTACTTATAGGCGAACTTGTATACCGGTATAGGCTGCCGTGAGTTGGGTTATGTGTACAGCTAGGCTGCCGTGTGTGCGCGCGTATATGGACTAAGCATCACATCACAATTTCTGAACTAGCTGTCTATTCATTTTCAATGACGCTTCCGCATGTAAATTCAGTTGGACGCAATAGGTACACACCTGCCTACTGTTTACATGATTTAGTGATGTAGCAGCTTTGACAATACTTGTTTGATGGTCGTTGTGAAAAAGATCATCAAAATATCCCGTAATTTACTAAATAAGTGCAAAATTTTTAAAGACGTGTCGTAGAAATTCTTCCCTTTTTAGCAACTTGGAGAAGGGTCCCTTTAACTCCTTGATTAGGTAGTAAATAATATGCGGCTGAAGCTGAAACCAAAATTAAGTGTGCCCGGGAAGTAGAATCTATTAGAAAATGCATAAAAAGTTGTAAATTTGTGCAAAATGAAAGGAACAAATTGTTTTAAAGACGTGTGTTCGAAATTCTTCACTTTTTCGCTACTTGGAGAAGGGTCCCTTTAACTCATTAATTAGGTAGTAAATAATTTGCGGCTGAGGCTGAAACCAAAATTAAGTGTGCCCGAGAGTAGAATCTATTAGAAAATGCCGGAAAAGTTGTAAATTTGTAGAAAATGAAAGGAACAAATTGTTTTAAAGACGTGTGTTCGAAATTCTTCACTTTTTCGCTACTTGGAGAAGGGTCCCTTTAACTCATTAATTAGGTAGTAAATAATTTGCGGCTGAGGCTGAAACCAAAATTAAGTGTGCCCGGGAGTAGAATCTATTAGAAAATGCCTGAAAAGTTGTAAATTTGTAGAAAATGAAAGGAACAAATTGTTTTAAAGACGTGCGTTTTGAATTTTCAGCCACTTTGGGAAGGGTCCCTTTAAAACGTTAATTAGGTACTAATTAATGAGTGGCTGAAGCCGAAAGCAAAATTAGGTGTGTCCTGGATCAAAATCAATGATAAGTTTTTTAAGTTGAAGAAGAGTCTGTTAAGACATGTAGGAAAATGAGGAATTTTTTTAGACTTTAGTCCCGGATGTATGTATTCTAATTTTACATCATTTTCGAATGTGCGGCTGAATCGGCGGCTGGATCGGCGGCTGAATGAGCGGGCCGAATCGGCGGCTCACTTCAACTAGGTCATGAAGAGCGTCCTAACTATAGTTGGGACCGTCCCAAATAATAGTTGGGCCAGTCCCAACTGCGACACTGTAGTTGGGGACAATAAGGGCGCGTTGATTAAAGGGGCTGGTCACGGTTTGCGCAAAAATCTTCAGGATGTTTACGTCGCCATTTTGGATCTAGCGCTGAACCATCTGCGCAGATCAGGATCGGCGGAATCGTCCAAAACAAACACGCCCTTTGACACACACGTACGCGCTCTGATGTAGGCTATGTAGTGTAATCAATGCCATGATCATTGTTTCGAGTGATCGGCACAGAAGTTGACCAGAAATTGTTTTCTTTAAAATGACTCATCTAGCATTGGAATATGCAGGGCCCAATTTCATGGAACCCGTTAGCACAACAATTTGTTTAGCACAGAATTTATTTGCTTTATTTTACAAAACTTGGTTGCCGGCCAAAGTCGTTTGTGATGTTTATTTACTGATGTTTTGCTCCTGCTCCTAAAAATACAATTTGACATAGGCTTCTACAATTTTGGCTGGTAGGCCATTTTACAGAGCAAAGAAATTCTGTGCTAAACAGATTTTTGTGCTAACAGGTTCCATGAAATTGGGCCCAGATTTGATAGGAAAAAAATTATAGTGGGAACAATTTAAGAATTTCTGAGGAAAATATTCAGCCTGTCTTATTTGTTTTGCACACAGGTCTGAAGCCATGATCAACTTTATTCCCAATTATTTCCCTCTCAAAACCAAATATATTAGGCCTATAGGTTATCCTGGCCAATTTCAGCAAAAGATCATTCAATTTAATTAATGCGCTTTCAAATTTACGCGATTTCTCTAATTCAAGCAACTATAGGGTTACTCTTTCGATATTATTGCATTCAATTTCGTTTTTGTGCACCCATGATTCCTTTCTTTTCATTCTACATGTATTTCGTTTATAGACATTCAAGACTACAAGATCGCCATTATTTTGTTGAATATCCACCCTCTTTTCCCAATAGGTGCAATCAAATACAGAGTCATCGAAGCGCACTGGGATTTTGTATCTTGTTGTTTTCTTTTTCGTTTGTGTGCAACGCGCATTTCAACATTTGAGCGTTCAAATTCAACATGAGTATATATTATAGGTTTTTCCGGCCAATTTCAACAAAAATCCATTCAAGTTAATACCCGACTCATTCAATTTCGCTTGAAAATAAATGCTCAGGTACATCAGCATTCAACAGTTAAAAAGAGTCATTCAATTTCAACACTTAATTTCATTCATTCGACAAAAAAAATCATTCAATTTAAAATGGTCACTTAGTTCATTCAATTTCGTCACAGCCAGCAGCAACGGGCTGGTCGATCATTCATGTTCATCAACTGGCAAACATTTTTTAAATGTTTGCATTCAAGTTCGTTTCTGTGGTATGCGCGTTCTGGTTCGTATTTGCCTATATTTCAAGAAGTGGCTCAACAGAATGTGGGACAAATAACTCATAAAATTGCGTGAGATGGTACAGCCAAACTTACATGCCGAGATGCCTATACACGTCAGAACATTGAAGGTTAAAGAAAACAATTTCAGATATATAAACATATATCAGAAATAAACAGAAAAAGAAAAAGAACCTGTGCAAAAAATTAATGTTAATTCGCGTGGTCTTGACATTAACGAATAAAAAAAAAGAAGTTAATTAAAGACAATGCAAACGATTACAACGCAAACAAATGCAAGCAAAATATTGTGTATTGTTTTTTTATACTTATGTGCCACAAAACTTTATTCAACCGTTCTTTAGACACATTTTACAGTTTAATCATGGGGTAACAAAGCAAAAGGAACACATTTGCAATTAAGAATAACAATAATAATTTAATGAAACGCAAAAGACACATAAGCCACACAACTGCCAGTAAAAGAACATTATCGCTAACTTTAAACGCAAGCATGTAAGCCGTATCATATACTCATGTTGAATTTAAACGCTCAAATGTTGAAATGCGTTGCCCATAAACGAAAAAGAAAACAATAGGTACAAAATTGCAGTGCGCTTCGATGACTCTGAATTTGATTGCACCTATTGGGAAAAGGTGGTGGATATTCAACAAAATAATGGCGATCTTGTAGTATTGAATGAAAAGAAAGGAATCATGGGTGCACGAAAACGAAATTGAATTCAATAATATCGAAAGAGTAACCCTACCCTAGTTTGCTTGAATTAGAGAAATCGCGTGAATTTGAAAGCGCAATAATGAAATTGAATGATCTTTTGCTGAAATTGGCCAGGAAAACCTATATTATTATAATTTTTTTTCTTCTGGTATTCATACCAAGGATTTCTCAATAGTGCTCATTGCACTGTCACTCGCAAGTGTGAGGAAACCCATTTATAATCAGAATTAGAGACACCGGGGATTCCCCTTACTCTTCACGAAAGAGTGCTCTTGGATCTTTAGAGTGCGACGGTCACCAATACCTAACACGCTGGACCAACGGCTTTACATCCCTTCTGAAGGATGGAGCAAGTATGGTTGAGTGCCTTGCCCAAGGGCACAGGTACCGCAGTCGGATTCGAACCCGCAACCCCAAGTTTTCACCTATACGATTGCGAGTCATACCACTCGGCCACGGTACCCCACTGATATTATACGGCTTACATGCGTTTAGAGTTAGCGATAATAAAGTTTTATGGCACATAAACTTGTATAAAAAAACCAATACACAATATTTTGCTTGCATTTGTTTGCAGTGTAATCGTTTGCATGAATTCAGGTTTTTAATTAACGTTTGTGTCTTCTTTTTCGGTAATGTTATAAGACCATGCAAATTAAACATTTAATATGTGATTTTCTTATAAGGGGATCGTTATAAAATTAAAACGTTGTTTCCCTGTGGAGTTTTTTTCACAGGTCCTTTTCTTTTTCTGTTTATTTATTATACGTTTATATATTTGAAATTGTTTTCTTCAACCTTCAATGTTCTGACGTGCTATAGGCATCTCGGCATGTAGGTTTGGCTGTTGTACCATCTCACGCAATTTTCATGAGTTATTTGTCCCACATTCTGTTGAGCCACTTCTTGAATGAGGTCACCCCTCCACTGTTAAGGATTTACTTCTGCGGTATGTGCTGCTTCCCGGTCCCGTACTCGTAGCTGCCATTCTTGGAGAGCCAAATCTCGTTTGACGCCGGCTTTGAATGACGAATAAGCCATTTCAGTCATGTGCAGGAATGATGAGTAGGGTGGCAGACGCTTCAACTGGATCAGATGGTTGATTCCTGCTGAGAGCTGGGCGCGTATACATGGGGTCTATAGCAAGTTGTGACGTCGTAGACAAGAAAGACTGGTTCATCTGCGGGGAACATAATTTCGCACTCACGAGCTGTGTCAGCCAGAGACTCTTCAAATATTTCTCTCGTGACTGCCTCAAAAGCTATTCGATGGTGTACAGAGACCAATCTCTCCAGAAACAGCAGCTGCGTCCGCGTTGTGCGTGTACCACGCGTCTCGTTGGGATGCCGCGAGGTGCTCTGATCTTCCAAAAGACCTCCCCGTCCATACTCCGTATCGTACTGCATGAACCACTGAGCGTACTCCACGCATCAATTACCCGTGGCGAGTTGCGGGCATCAGGCACGTCCTCTGCAAGTTTAAGGGCCATGAGCATGCCGTCCAGGGTTCATGCTATGGTGCTGGGAGACACGGTTGGCTCGTCTGGCAGAGAACGTAACGTTGGAGCTCATCTTTCATCTGAGTGAGATCGAGTTAGTAGAGGGTTGACGTCCAACAATCGCTCAAGCTCATCTCGCATCTCCTCATCTATACTCCTTCTTGTAGGCAACTTCTCGTGACGACCGGTGCGCAAGTATGTTGCCACGATGGACCTTGCAGTATACCTCTTGATTCCTAGAGTGTCTAGCATGGTTGCCCTCGAATGCTTCAATCAGCCTTCCTCTATCTACATTGCTAACTCTTCTGCAATGACCACGGGCAGCAATGTTTGCTTTAAAATCGTATATTTAGTGAGAGGTATAACTCGGCAACAGTGTAGAAATGATTTCTACTCAGAATATCCTGACTTTATATAGGCAGATACGAACCAGACTGCGCGTACCACAGAAACGAACTCGAATGCAAACATTTTTTTAATGTTTGCCAGTTGATGAACATGAATAGTCGACCAGCCCGTTGCTGCTGGCTGTGACGAAATTGAATGAACTAATTAAGTGACCATTTTTAATTGAATGATTCTATTTGTCGAATAAATGCTCAAGTATTGAAATTAATTGAATGACTTTTTTTAACTGTTGAATGCTGATGTATACCTGAGCATTTATTTTCAAGCGAAATTGAATGAGCCGGGTATTAACTTGAATGGATTTTTGTTCAAATTAGCCGGGAAAACCTATAGTAGCCTACCGTATATGGAGCTCAATGCTCAAAACAACAACGGAAGATTGCATGCGCTATCGCGCGCAGCGAGTCGCGCACACGCACTGATCGTGCTCATCACGTAATGGGGAACAAGACAAAGATGCACACACCGTGATAAAGGCATTGATGATCCATATATTTGTTTATATGTAACTTTGGTTTTGAGAGGTAGAACAACTCGGGATCTGGATTCGGATCTGTCATGTAACAATTAAACATGCCCAAAATTTGAAAGGATTTGGCACATGCGCAAACCGTGAAATAGCCCCTTTAATCAACGCGCCATTATTGTCCCAACTACGGTATCGCAGTTGGGACGAGCCCACAGATATCTATAGTTGGGACCGTGACCGTAGTTGGGGCGTAACAACTAATAACTTTTCATGAAAACCCACTAGGCTGAACCTAGCATGCATTTCGGAAGGCTGGATATTTTCCAAATATCGCTATTTTTACGGCTCCCGGAATTTGTAGGGCTGATGACATGCCTAAATAACTTTTATATGCCTAATAATCTCATAAGGGATTATTTGTTTAGCAAGATATCACTATATACTGTTCATTGGGATGGAAAAATGAATAAATTATTATTTTATTTTCAATTTTGAAGGTTTCATTGCAGAAAATCACAGTTAGAGGGCACTGTTTGTGGCACACACTTCAGGAAGACACAATAATAAAGTATATAAAGGACCAGTGAAAAGACTTAAAGGGCTGAAATGGTGTTTTTATCAATGAAATATGTGCTATGGAACTAGTCCATTAATTTACAATCATAAAAACCCTACTTGGAAGTTGTTTAGGGGGGTAAAATCAAGGTTTTTGATTTGTATGCTAATGAAAATTTACATATGCATGAGCTGCGTATCAATGTCAATTTTCCCCCACCCCCTTTTTTTGCCTCCCATATATGATGTAATTCATATTTTGTCGGCAAAATCATGTTAATGTCGGCAAAAATAAAATAAAAAGTTAATGAAACTAATATATTACACCGCTGATAAAACGCCACGGCAATGGCAATGCTATTACAGTTGTATGTCCATACAAGCTGTTGCGTGAGGGCGCTCACCCGCTCACCAGACCCCCCTCTCCCCTCCCCCCCCCCCCCCCCCCCCCCCCCCCCCCCCCCCCCCCCCCCCCCCCCCCCGCCCCGCCCCTCCCCCTTCCCCCTTCCCCCTTCCCCCTTCCCCCTTCCCCCTTCCCCCTTCCCCCTTCCCCCTTCCCCCTTCCCCCTTCCCCCTTCCCCCTTCCCCCTTCCCCCTTCCCCCTTCCCCCTTCCCCCTTCCCCCTTCCCCCTTCCCCCTTCCCCCTTCCCCCTTCCCCCTTCCCCCTTCCCCCTTCCCCCTTCCCCCTTCCCCCTTCCCCCTTCCCCCTTCCCCCTTCCCCCTTCCCCCTTCCCCCTTCCCCCTTCCCCCTTCCCCCTTCCCCCTTCCCCCTTCCCCCTTCCCCCTTCCCCCTCCCCCTTCCCCCTTCCCCCTTCCCCCTTCCCCCTTCCCCCTTCCCCCTTCCCCCTTCCCCCTTCCCCCTTCCCCCTTCCCCCTTCCCCCTTCCCCCTTCCCCCTTCCCCCTTCCCCCTTCCCCCTTCCCCCTTCCCCCTTCCCCCTTCCCCTTCCCCCTTCCCCTTCCCCCGCTGAGCGACGCCTGGAGCGACCCGCTGTGTCCCCCACCCCAACTTTTTAAGAGCTTGCTACGCCTATGCGTCGTAAGCATCGAATATATACACTGGATGAAGTATGCAATAGCAGTTGGCTATACGAGAATTGAAGCCATTAGCCTTTTAGAAGTATGGCGGAACAAAAGGAGAGGGCGCAATTTCATTTGGGTATGAATTTTTTTATCAATTGTATTTCTTTCCAAAAACTTGATTTACATGTTGTAATTATAATACATAGACAGAATTATAAATAAAATTAATAAGTGTAAAGTCGATTTTATACCCACTGCAAAGTGCGCCCTCTATTGTGTCCGCCATACTTCAAAAAGGCTAATTGTACCCCACGAACAATAATTGGCCTAGACTGCTCCCCGGTCCATGCGATCGCTTGCATTCCACTTAACACATAACCATGATGTAGACTAGTGAAGACAGTATGACCAGTCTAGGCAAGGCATTGTATTTGGTTGGGTACAATGGCGGACGGTGGCTTCAATTTTAGACTTTGTTGCTTCATCCAGTGTATATATCGATGGTCGTAAGCCGTCGTGATGTAAAAATACACACTTCTGGAGGGCGCACTTCTCACAGAGTTTCTGTATTCAATTAATGTAGATTAATAAGAGGTTCACACATTGTTATACATGTGAAAGGAACGTTGTATGGAAGGAAAACAATGAAGTTAGAATTAGGACTTCGAATTGTCCTTGTTATAAGCATAATGTTGTTTTAACAATGTTCTTATTATTGAAGTTCGACTATGAAGGATAAAACTATAAAGGATGATTATAAAACCCCAACACAGTCCTGCTTTGTCCTCAAATTAACTTTCAAAAATTACCACAAAAGCAAGCTTTATAATAAAATACTCATACAATGCCTTTATGAAAGCCTTCTGTCAGTTTTGTGCAGTTTGCGGTTGTAATTTAAGATAATGCAAAATGTTAAGCTCCTTTTGCTTTTAGGGTTATAACTTCTTATACTAGTGTTTATTCAAACATGCATGCGTATCTTCATAACTGGGAAAATGAATGGCAAATTTTATAAAAATGTTGGATCATTTTTAAAATGACACTGGCCACTAACACCGACTATATCCTAAAGTCGGGGAGACTGAATGTTCATAAGTGTTTGTTTTGCCCCTTTCCCAATGTAAAATGACACTGTATACTCGGTGTTTTCATATGCGAGACACCATGAAAAACGTTATAGCATAATGATAGCAAGCTCGGGTGGGACTACGATTTTGACTAGCAAAAACCTTTTTTGGCAATAATAATGCGGTCTTTTTTCCGTCTATATGCAATTTTTGAAGAGAAAATTTAGATTTTTTTGCCACAGAAAGGAAACGTGTATATCTTAAAAATGTATTTTTGTTGATTCTATATGAGGTAATTTTCTTCAAATATATGCGAAAAGATAGCTTTCAAAGCAAGCGTTATCAACTTAATCAAAGCTCCCCCCCCCCCCCCCCCCCCCCCCCCCCCCCCCCCCCCCCCCCCTCCCTCCCCGCGCCCGCCCGCGGCATAACAAACTTAATTTGGGATGTTGACGGGACGTTTTCGTCAGGATAACGTCGTTTTCATTGGGGTTTGCAAGCTTCCAGCATTATTCTGCGAGCACCGGGATGTTACAGGGCTGTAATTTTAGGCATTCGGCGGTAACCTCCGACGAAACCATGATAAAACCGGGAAAACATTTCTCAAATCACACGGCACTCAATATACCTGTGCACAAATTTACGCGATAGATGAGGACAATAATATGACGACAGGCTTGTGACGTCAACTGCAACCCAAGAATGGATCGGAGATGCATCGGAAACCGATTCTGTATCACACGCCAAGGCGGAAGATGGCCAGTGGCAACCAGTGACAGCATGTGCAGAAAGGACTTTTAGTATTCTAACAAGTTATCATTAATCTCTTGCTTATGAAGCTTTAAGGTGTTACATGGAATTATTACGGCTAAAGTTTAATTAAATACGTTTTCCTCGCTTTCCACAAGAACTTTATCCTCGCATTATAGAACAAATTACTTAAAGGGCCCATGATTAGGGATTGTTATCAATAAAATATATGCTTTGAAACTACTCTACTCAGTTATAATAGTCATAACAATTATATTTGGAGCTTGTTTGGGGAGATTAAAACAAAGGTTATTTTTTTAGCTTTTGTGCCAATGTATGCATATCCATGAGCTAGATTGTGATGTCACAAGAGGCAAACACAGGAAAAAGACATTCAACTGTGCACAAAAGATCCCACTTTTTTCTCAAACTTGCTGAAACTTTTGTTATCCAGGGCAGTTTCAGTTTGTTTTATATGTTGCCTGTTATAAGCCATAACAAAACTGGGGATGGAAACTGCAGCAATTTGCCACAACTACTTGCAGTCTTATATTTTTCTTTGCTTTTCCCTTGTGTCTTCCTGAAATGATGCACTCCAAACAGAGCCCTCTTTCTCTGATTTACTGCAATGAAATCTTCAAACTTGAAAAAGGCTACCTTTTTATTAAATTTACATCAGAACGAACAATAGTAATATCTTGCTAAACAGTGGAAAGGGGTATACGCGTGCACCAAAGGGAAAACATAAAGCGCTCTAATTTCAGTGAGTTAGTAATTTTCTGTACTTTTTATCGAGGGTGGTTATTTTGTAATAACTTGGACTTTTCTTTTTTCTAGTTATTGCAGATCTAGTTGACTTATACCTTTTTGAAAGTAAAATGAAACCAGGCATACTGTCACAGGAATAGGTTATGTTACTTTGTATTTGTTTCCGCAACAGCAGCTTCCTGTTTTAAAGGATCATTGCATCATTCGCAGATGAAACTTTTTTATGAATTCAAGGAACAATTACATTGCATCTAAAGAAGAGCGTTGCCAAACTAGCAATTTCAGCTATAGACCGTATCGAATAGCCGCCATTTCGTGGGGCACCTTTTGTTACTTAAACAGTTCAACAATAGAATCACAATATGTGCAACCATGCGTGTCCTCAAGGAACTGCCCCATGAAATGGCGGCTATTCGATACGGTCTATAGATATTTCAGCTAACGGATGTAGCAATGTTTCAAAACAAAAATCTTTAAAATTCGTGAATGATGTTTATGTTAAATCAGTGCTATAAAACTGAGCGCACCCGCTCATTTTTAAAACAACAGGGCAGAAATAAAATCACGTGGCGTTTGTTATCCATGCTGTCAACTTTTTTAGTTTTATTGTCATCTGATGAAGTAAAATTTTGGGTCATTGCAAATGATTCAATGAGCCTTTAAGCAACGTCAATTGAACTACATGTATGTCTACGTCATTATTATTCACACGGAAAGGGCTGGCCTTGATTGGCCTTTCTGCGAATGACAAGACCCTGGTATTTCTATACGGATGGGAAACTCACGGTCAAATAGTGTTTGTCACATTTAGTGTACACATGGATGTCTCTCGAAGGAGTGACATTTTCAATCCACAGCTGCAACACGATGGCAATGCACTTCCTTACTCGTATGTTTCTCATCGTTGGATGCGCCATAAACTACGCTGGAACTACCCCACTTTGTAAACTGTGCACATGCTCGTCTAATTTCATCGGCCCACCTTATTTGACGGCTTCGTGTTCAATTAGAAATCCCGACTACTTCTCTTATTTGAATAATGTAACCGAATTTCCCTCTGAATCTTACGAACTAGAGCTCCAACATTATTTTGATTTCACGAACGAGGTGGTTGCTGTTCTGGAAGCCGCGTTTTCGTCTTTTGTAAAGACGCCACCATGTTGTATTGGCTTCTACGGGTTTTACAACCTTGGGCAGGTCGGGAATGCTACGTTTCGAGGACTGGGAGTGCGGAAAGTCAACTTTGCTGGATTGAGATTGAACCGGTTGCCAATGAATGCTTTGCAGGAACTAAGCGATTCACTACTCGTCGTAGACATATTTAACGTGCTGACAAGTGATAGAAGAGCAATACCTCCTCCTCGGTTTCATTCATTTCAAACACTGCGTATGGTGTCAATTGCTAACACACCATTGAGGTTCCTTCCAAACTACACGTTCTGCAATTTACCCTCACTTCGCCGGGTTGTTATTTCAAATTCACTTCCGTACACAAGTAATCTAAACCAGTTTGTCTTTTACGATGTCCCAACGCTTAAAACACTGAAGTTGAGATATGGAGTTCTTAAAGAGATTCCCCTCGCTCTTTCCAACATCAAGACAATCAAAAACTTGGATCTGTCACACAATCAAATCAGAGCCATCAATGCCAAGGTGTTGTACAACCTTCCAAACTTGACTGAGTTAAACCTGTCCGGCAATCTAATCGAACGTGTGGGAGCTGATGTCGTCGAAGCACTGCGAACCATGACGTCTCTTGCAGTTTTCCGTCTCGGTGATGGTAATCCGTTTCTGTGTTCGTGTGAACTCTTGCCTTTCATCCACTGGTTGCACGAAGCATCGATACACATTGGAGATGAAAGCAACTTTGCATCATTAGCTTGTAAAAATCCTTCCAATGTCAGTGGGACCTCGCTTTTGTCGACTGATCTCAAGTTGTACCTGGAATCCAAATGCAGCAGATACCTAACCACGACCCCATTGCTGTTGACAATCTTGAATACATCTGGGATATATGAAAACGTTTCTGATGACGTCGTCGCCCCATATCAAATTATCGTACCGATTGTTTTCGCTTCCGTTACTCTAAGTAAAGTGGGAATCGTAAGCACGTGGTTGTTGCACACAAAAATAAAAAGAAGATGGGTGGGCATATTCAGACGGTATGAAGGCAACATTCCCGAACGAGTGCCATTTTGTGGCTTAGGCCGAAATGTTCTGTACGATGCGTACATCTGCCATCATCAATGTCAAACCGCATTTGTTGTCAACGAGATGATTCCCCGGCTGGAACAAGATCCAGAAGGTTTCCGTCTGTGTCTGTCTTTCAGGGACTTTCTCGTTGGTGCAGATAAGCTAGATAATATAACATCTGCAATGGATTCCAGCCGGACCGTGGTAGTTCTCCTTGATGGCAATTTCATCGGCAGCAGTCAATGTATGCTAGAGTTGAACATGGCTTGCTCGTGGATGCTTGACGGCAGTTCAGGACTGGTTCCATTTTTATCACCCCAGACTGCAGGCTCACCACAGGAACGTGTTATCGGTCTCATACTCGTCCTTCTTGATGCTCTCCCTCTAGACGTCTTGCCAGGCACATTGAGAGCTCTACAGGACAAGATTACATGCCTACATTGGAATGCACTGGATGTAGACGGGTGCTGGAAGCGACTAAAACGTTGCCTTTTGGCCACAAGACCGAACCACGATCAGTCCAATGATATGGATGAGCAACCGGAGATGGAATAAGTGGTATGTTTGCTAAAATAATGCAGATGGTCATCAATGCAAAATAATTAGCAAGCCACGACTTTAAGGTAGCTAGCTGATTGGTAAACTGTTACAAAGGGCGTTATTTCCACTGTTGCTAAAACTGACGTGTAGAAATTTCAGCCACATATGCCTAGAGGCAGTAATACATGTACTTCAGAAAAATCCATTCGTGGCTTTTTACACAAAATACAGTTTTTGACAGAAATCAATTCATGTGGTGTTTGGTACCATTGTTATTAATTCTTTTAGTAAGGTTTTCCTTGTCAACTCATTAACAAAAATTGGGGTCACTGCAAATGATGTACTCTACCTTTAATATATGCAATGGTTCGTTAGCATGTTAGAACAGCAACGGACACAGCAGGAAAACGGACTTTGGTCAGTTTGTGTAACATTTTTAGGAAAGGTAAATATACGCGCATTCTTAGAAAATATTTTTATTTACAGTCATACCTGTATATAGTGGTCACTGGATAAAGAGGTGACCCGCTTAGAGGTGACCTTCAAAGTGAAAATACTGTCGCCACAAAAAAGTCTTAAATTCACATTTCCTCACCGGATTTGCACGTTTGGTGACTTTCAAGCCCCTATTGTATTCAATAATATATTATACCGAAGTTCACGTTGAATTATTTTCGAAAGTACAGAGCTTGTCTCGATACTTTGGCACTGTTTTTCTTTCTGTTTCAGTGGATTCACGGCACTGTTTTCTTTCTGTTTCAGTGGGTAAACTGGTCCGAAGCTTAGTACTTACGTGTCCACAGGTACGTGCAGAAACGAAAGCCAATTTCAATTAATTAAAGAAAAACAGGAACTGCGTTGTCGTTTCCAATCATCCATATTTAGAGCTAGTGTATTCGCATGAATAGCCTACTCACCCAAAACGAAACTCCATTCTTGATACAGTTAAAAATTAAAAAAATGACTGGGACCATTCCTTTGTCTTTTATAGGCTTGTGTATGTTGTTAATTCAAATGTGATTCATTCTTTGGAACCTAAGTCAAGTTTCTTTCTTTCTTTTTGAAGAGAATATAATGTGGTGTGGTTGTACTAAACCAGATCAAAAGAACTGTTTGTATTCTCTAAATGTAAAAGAGTGAAAAACTCACTCTTCCAAAGAGTGAATCCCTCATAAAAGCACGACAAAAGAGTGAAAATTACTCCAAATGAGTGGAAATCACTTTAATTCACGTGCATGGAAATCGAGTTATCCCTTATATGGCTCCCTTTTTATAGTGATTTTCACTGTATTTAGAATGATTAAGAGCAATTTTCAATCCTTTGGAGTGATTTTCACTCTTTTGTAGTGCTTTATAATGGACTCCCTCTTTTGAAGAGCGAGTTTTTCACTCTTTTACATGAGAGAGTAAGAAGATATTCGGTAAAAATCATCGAAATACTTAACAGGAAGGTCAAGAACCTTTTTCCATTGGGTTTGCACGCACACTTGCGTGGGGTGGCAACTGACAACTTATACAACGACCCTGATGGTTCATATACTGTCCTCCATGCACATACCAATAATTTAGTTATTAATAATTTGTTTATCATACTAAGACAATGCGAGAACATACAAATGCTGTACAAACCAGTGTAACAGCATTTGCAAACTATATATATAACGGAATGGCGTTTTCTACTTTTATGTATATCTTGTAAAACCAGGATGCACGTGTTCTGCAAAGTGTAAAGTTGAATTTGTGTGTACTAATAACTTTTGTTATTTTTGTGTATAAATTTTTTGTTGGTATAATTTGTGTATAGTTGTTTTCCTTTGTTAATTTAAGGTTGCACAAAATGGTAATAAAAATACAGAACTCCATCAACAAGTTTTATATTGCTTGATATGGTACTCTATTATTAATTCTTGAGGCTACGCATGGTGCAAATCCTTAAGCAGGTTGTTGCACCATGTGTGTATTTCTGTGGGGAAAAAAACACGAAACAATGCTTCATTCAAAAACGTCATTAATTTTAAAGTTCGTATCCACTTTTCAGTGGGTAATTTTTTGAATTCTTTGTATAAACCTCTAGGTGTTGCACTTGTTCAGCAAAACGTCTGTTGTTTCTACGGTATACTTCTTCTTTAAAAGCCATTATTATCATTTTGTGGCCTGAAATTTTACTGAGTTCACAGGAAAAACTTTACCTAAAAGAATTGATAGCAACGGTAACAAACACGACGTGAGTTTATTTCTGTCCACGATGATAGAAACTAACAACTGAATGTAGTTTTTAAAACTGTCTATACATATGCATTTTTTTTTACCATTCACTTATTAACACAAAACCCATGCATGGATTTTGAAGGTTTTCTGAAACATAAGTTAAGTTGATGCAACTGAAAATTCCCAACATTCGTCTTTACATATGTTATATCTTTATTCCAGAAATTCATTTTAAAAAAACCAAACAAACAAACAAACCACACAAATCCATAAAACAAACAAATCTTGCAAATTATATATTGGCCTTTGAACACACTTGTGTTTTGTTAACGGATCAACACATCCCGCCCCTCCCTCTATAAAAACCTGGAAAAAAAATCCTTTACATTTTTTTGAATGCTTGAAACACAATACGAATTCAATAGATTGGCGGTCGTATACCTCCGCCACTGTACTTGTCGTGCACCAAATGCGAATATACGAGTATTAAACTACAACGTAGCAGAAAAAGAAAAAGAAAAAGATTTGCCTAAATGTTCTTCATTCAGTTTCACTTCTGTATATTGCTTTTTGTAGCTGATAAAAACGCACGGTTTCGATTTGATGCGTCCACAGCAGAATCAAACGCGCTAATTTCCTAGTACCAAATCAAAACCAATTTTTCTAATGAACGTTACAGTACAATATTGAAACATCGCTGATTAAAATAACTTATATACATGTACCAATACCACATTCATATTATTTTAAATTAATTAAAATTAATTAATTCAATATGGCGTACCAGCAAAATCTCATTGTTAATTGCTTTTTATTCTGTTTCCTAATATCTTCTCGCTTGATTATTATAGTACCGGTATTTTTGTCCTCATTTAAAGGCAGAACTATTCCGCACAGTCACCTTTTACTACGTGGTCGCACGTCATCAGCTCTGGCCAAACTTGCCTAGGTACTCTTCAGGCGTACTTAATAAACCATTTTTGTTAAAATAAAGCACTTTCGCTGATCATTATAAACGTGGCAATTACATGTTATGATTTAAGACGGAAGGGATCATTCTTGTTTTCTGGTTTCAAAAGGTAAAGTGTACAAGACATGCATGTTATTATTGATAATAATTTGTATTTTAGTTTCATGTGTATAGTCGAAACATGCACATCATATAATTATGCGGTCGCTGATATAGGCCTATAACAGTTAGAGGCCTAATTTGTGGAAGTTATTGGATATTTACGTCCATTGGATTTGAAGTGACAGTGTTTTTTTTATAAACACCCCAACAAAAGTAAGTCCCGCCCCCTAAATAATTGCTTATATCTCCCAATTAAAGTAAATTTCGGAATTACACACAACTTAGTGTGAATGATTAGTGCAATGCATGGAACGTGCATTTCAAGTGGTGGGTCCATACGTAATGTTATGCATGAATGAGCATCATTTAAAAGTGAAATGGACACTTTTCAAAAATTGCAAAATGCAGTCAACAAATTATTCCCCAATTATTTTCACACATAACAATAACAGTTTTGGTCATCAGTATCTTGTGAAACCACCGTGATTTCGTAACATCTGTGATGATGAGACGGGTGATTCTCCGCTGCGGAAGGGTAATCCACTCCTGCAGCATCTGGGGTAAGTCCTGGAGTGTTCTTTGATCATCGGTACTCCGATCAAATGTCCGCTTCAGTTGATCCCAAAAAAAGGTTCTATGGGGTTGAGATCTGCGGAGTTTGCTGGCCATATCATCCGGTCAAGCTCATTGACCACTCTTGCCCTGTGTGGACGTGCATTAAATGTAATAAAGTCTGCAGGGGTAGTAACGTTTTGTCGACCAGCTCTTGGCAAGTCAAAATTAGAATTTTGAATGCAATTTTCTTATTGCATTTGGACCGACCCCCATCCTACGGGCTACTTGTTTTACACGTCGTGTAAGAGTCTCTAGCAGGCCTATGGCAATGACCCTGTCTTGGATGGACATGCGTGGCATTTTCTGAAGATACTGATGAGGACCAAAACTGTACTTGTCATGTGTTAAAAGAATTAGGGAATTGTTGACTGCATTTTGCAATTTTTTAAAAGTGTAAATTTCACCTTTAAATGCTGCTTATTCATGCATGACGTAAGGTATGGACCCACCACTTGAAATGCACGTTCCATGCATTGCACTGATCAATCACACCAAGTTTCGTGTAATTCCGAAATTTACTTTCAAATTGGGAGATATATTCAATTATTTAGAGGGGAACTTATTTTGGTTGAGGTGTTTACATGTTTCAAGTAGGGGAGACCGGGGCGAGTCCGCCCCCTTTTTGCTTTCGCTGACCTAGATCAGCTGGTTTTCAGACAAGAGACATGTTACTTTGTGGACGGGAACGCTCGGTGCCTTGGCTAAATACGGCGGCATTCTTTGGACTCTAGCGCTCACAGTGGAGAACACAGGAAAGAGTAGTATAGATAATTGACAAAAGAGGGCAGACTTGATCAATAATGAGATCAATATTTTAACCAATGTATTTGCATTATGAGTTGTGTTCTGTGGTGCGTTGACGGGGGGAGAGGGTGCTGGTGCCCTCTTTCACCACCCCCCTCCCCCAAAAAAGGAGTAAATGCAGTAAGTCATGCAATTGTGTTCTTACTGGGCGCCCCAGCCCCCCCCCCCCCCCCCCCCCCAAACGCCCCACGCCCCAACGCACCCGTTCGTGACGTCGGCGTCTGGCTTCAGCATTTCGCCGCTCAGTGTTCGCAATTGCCGTCTCAACAACATCTTCTATTGCCCCTCGCCACCTAGGACGATCCATGGCCAGCTTTTCCCAGTAGTTGGTCGGAATGTTGGTGGCATTGAGGTGGCGCTTGACGACGTCCTTGTAGCGCAGCTTTGGCCTACCTGGCCTTCTAGGTGAATCCGGGAGCTCACCGTATAGAGGAGGATCTTTGGCAGTCTGTGCTCCTCCATGCGCACGACGTGCCCAGTCCAACGAAGCTGCGTCTGCAATAATAGATGCTCCACACTTGGTATACATGCTTGATGCAGCACTTCGTCATTGGTCACCCGGTCCCGCCATGAAATGTTCAGGATGGACCGTAACTGGCGCTGCTGAACATTACATAGTTTCTTGATATGCCGTCTGTACAAAGTGTACGTCTCTGCCGAATATAGTAGGGAACTCAGCACGAGTACGCGATACACTTTGCATTTGGTACTTAGTCGGATTCCACTCCGCTTCCAGAGCCTATCCTTTAACCTGCCAAATGTGGCGTAGCTGGCCTAATCCGTTTATTGAGTTCTGCGTCTAAGGAGTTGTCATTGCTGATAACACTACCTAGATATGTGAACTGCTTGACTGCTTTTGGTGAAGGTTGGTGGAGTACTACAGTTTTCTTAACGTTAATTGTCAGACCGAAAGCCTGGGCGGTTTTCGCGAAAACGTCCAGAGTAGACTGCAGGGCTTCGATAGAGTGTGCGATGAAAGCTGAGTCGTCAGCATAAAGAAGTTCTTTAATACGGACGAGTCGGGTTTTTGTGAGAGCTTTCAAACGTGCAAGATTTAATAGCTTTCCATCGGAGCGGGTTCGTAGGTAGACTCCATCGTCCGTATGCTGGTTCATGCACTGGAGGACCGCCGTCAAAAACAAGGAGAATAACGTCGGCGCCAAGACACATCCTTGCTTAACACCGTGCTTGATGGCAAAAGGTTCTGTGTTTTCTCCGGCCTGTTTAACCGATCCCATCATCCCGTACGTAGTGAAACTGCTGTACGAGTTTCGTAAACTTTTCGGGACATCCGTACTTCTGCAGGAGTCGCCAGAGGCCATTTCGTCCAACTGTGTCGAAGGCCTTTGTAAAGTCAACGAACACGACATATAAAGGTTTCACCTGTTCGATGCATTTTTCCTGCAGTTGACGGAGAGTGAAGATCGAATCGCAGGTGCCTCGTCTGGCACGAAACCCGCACTGAGATTCAGGAAGGTGCTGCTCAGCTACCAGCTAAAGGCGCTTGAGCAGTATTTTAGCTGGAATCTTTCCTGCAATCGACAGTAAGGAGATTCCCCGATAATTTCCACATTTGTGGCGATCCCCCTTGCGCTTGAAAATTGGAACCACCACAGCGTCCTTGAAGTCCTGGGGCAGTTCTTCAGTCTCCCAACATCTGTGGAGCAGCTCAAGTAGGTGTTGCCTAATGGCAGTACCGCCATATTTGAAAACCTCTGCAGGAATTCTGTCAATGCCAGGGGCCCGTCCTAGATTCATGGCCTGAATTGCTTTTTCTAACTCGATGTTAGTGGGAGGCAGATCAAGTGAGAAATCAACTGGTTGCACGGTAACTTGTTCAAGTGCTTCTTGGGAGATGTTGGAGGGACGGTTCAGTAGCTCCTCAAAGTACTCGCGCCACTGCTGGAGAATTGCAGGTTTTTCTGTATGAAGGACTGTGCCGTCGGCACTGAGAATTGGTGAGGAACCGATGGGTTGCGGACCGTAGACCTCTTTTATCGAAGCGTCCCGGGATATGAGCAGGCAGTGCCACCCTGAACTTGAACAGGGCTGCCTGGTCGTCTGAGCAGGACCTTGACAGTCTGCCGCTCTGCAGAAATACCACGGCCATCACACTCAGACCGCCTGCATGCGTGCAGACTTTCAGCTAATGACTTCCGGCTCCTCAAGCCTGCCACCGCCGCTTTCGGTCCGTCGCCGCTAAAGATTTTAGGTGCCATGCAGAGCGCTCGCGACACGCAGAAGCACCTTGAGATATCTCCTCCTAGCTCTGGGAACATCGATGATGCGACAGCTGCATGGTGGAAGGGATAGCTGGGTTTGATTTTGGAGTGTCCTTCTCCTAGCCTTTGACAAGATTGTCTTCCCACAAGGCAGCAGGGGTTCATATAAGGAAAGGCAGGCAGACAAAAATCTGCCTTCAGCCCGACCGTTAACCCGAGAGATGCCACAGTTCATCCGCTCGAGTGCCTCATTGTAAAGAACAGTCCGGAGACGGCAGGAACCGCAGCTCGGGAATCCTGGACTGGGTTGGGGATATCGCAAACCTGATGGTTAAACCGGTGGGATGCCGCTGACGGGGCCCTCACTCCTCCGACCTTAACCCTGGTGCAGGGCGACTGCTATTTAACCCATAGCTGGGGCAGTGGTTGACATGGCGCCAGGGCGTGTCCACACGCCGGTGGGCCTGCACACCAAGTCTCTGGGGCCCACTGCTGCCTTGAGATCCCCTGTAGATTCACCCTGGGATCGCAAGATACCCAGTTACCATGTGCTGCCACGAGGAGGCACTGCAGGAGTCTTGGTGGTGGAGAGGCTATGTACTGGCAGGGGAGACTTACGCACTCGGCTCCCTTTTTGCCCACAAACGGGGCTGCTAGCCAGCGGCAGCAGCTGAAGGTAGAAAGCGGGGTATGCAATACTAACTACAACAACACTACTGCACTAGACGCGTCACACACCCTGTGGGAAACACAATGCAACAAAACGTGACAGTACGTACGTAATAGGCCGTAACAACACTTGTAGGCGGTCCGTAGTGGGACGGGAAGCATGTGTATTCCCCGGCATCTCGATCACGGTCTTTTCAAGCAATTGTGTCACGTTCTGCCGCGTTTAGTGCGCGTTTTGTCACGGTTGTTTCTGTTGTCTTGAGCCAACTCACGCCCAAGTCATTTTGATTTAATTTAATCAATTCGGTCATGTTATGCCGAAAAGAAACGATTTCTATACTTTCCAAAAATTGTATTGGGTTCCGTTCCTGTCCCATTCCTACCAAACTTTCAAACGACGATCTTAATTTACTCCGCAGTTTTTCAAATTAATAACAGGTATGCATGCTGACGAATGTAATCGAACGGATTTACCAGTATGCTTTAAATAGCAGCCAATCGCCGACGCGGACAACGGCCAGCATTACCGCGTACACGTATCACATGCATGCACGGTGTTTACAATCTCCGCGCGTTACATTTGAATGCCTGCAACATGCTGCAATGCACTGCCCACGCGTCCTGATTGGTCCAGCAGAGGCGACAAGATTTCTGTCGCTTGTCCCACCGCGAAATGGGGCCTGTTTCAACAGGGCCACTGTACTGTACGCAGGAGTTAGGGGATTGCGTTAAAGGGGCACTGTTGCAAGAGGATGCTCTGGCCGGTGCAACAGACTATATGTACAATGCACACACACAACGCAGGCATGGTGTCCTCGTTCACGGAAACAATGTGTTCATATTTTTGTAAAGAATTTAGTTATTCTGTGATCTTTTACACGGGGAAATAAACAAAATTCCGACCCTTTAGGTTAAAGACCAGCCCGAAATAATTATCCACTTACGAATATTTTCAGCCAGTTTCGTTCAGGCGCCTGCCAGTTTTACGAAGCTGTACGTTCGATCGCTCGTTCCCAGCCGCTCGTACTGGCAGCTGGGAACGAGCGAATCAAGCTTGCATCATTCAATCTGGCATCCAACTTTGCCATTAGCTTAACAAATTAATAGGAGACGCAGTAAGAAGAGCACCCGACTGCTACACACATGGCAGCAAGAATACAGGTGTAGTATAAACTACACACATGACATACATAGTACATACAGGGTGTGCATTTTCTGGATTGATCACTTGCGGTAAAATTTTTGGGAAGAAAAATGGTGTTAGACATCGAGCTTTTCCGTGCCGACAAAGGAGGAATACCAGACAAGATCAAGGAGAATCAGGCCAAGCGGTATAAAGATGTCACTTTGGTGGATAAAGTTGTTGAAGCGGACACCAAGTGGCGAAAGTGTAAGCATGGCAATAGAATAGACCTTATCAATGCGTAGCGGCCATGATAGAGGGCAGGTTTTCATATTTAAATGATGTGACAATAGATCCACAATGTGCCTACTCGTGCATGACGCACTGTGACAATGTGACTGCCCTCTATCATGGCCTCTACCATGGCCTCTACGCATAAGGTCTATTGGTTATTTTGCAGAACTTGCGGAACTTTGCAGAACCTTGCCAAAATACTAAATAAATAGCAAAGACAAAGATTATTACCAACAAAATACATGGTAAAACAAGAATACATCTTGTCAAAATGAAGCATACAATATTGCAAGGGAAACTCAAGAATCAGGTGCTTTATATTTTGGTGCGTGACATGCGCGAGGGCTATTCAACATGTTCAAGGCTGCGGAACTCTTTCTTCCGGGTAGAAAATATAATTTTTCGACCAGGATGTGGGAGACAGAGTTCCGCAAATGTGGATTTCGCACACGTTTTTATGAGGCCCCGCAGAGGCAATGGGACCCGTTGCTTTATGTTTTTCTGAGAGCCTTGCAAAGTTCTGCAAAGTTCCGCAGTTCCGCAAATTACCAACACCCTGTGTAAGCATCCCTTAGACAACGGAATCAGGTCAAGTCGCCCCCTGACAGAGTCGCCCCTTACCTACTCGCCCCTTTCCAAGTCGCCCCTGACCGACTCGCCCCCTGGCCGACTCGCCTCTTACCAAGTCGCCCACTGGCCGAGTCGCCCCCTGGATCACTCGCCCCCTGGATCACTCGCCCCCTGGATCACTCGCCCCCTGGATCACTCGCCCCCTGGATCACTCGCTCCCCCTGGATCACTCGCCCCCTGGATCGATGGAAAAGCCTCGCAGGAAAGTAATACAAATTACACATGCATGTTTTGTATTATACCGGTACCAAGGTTTTAATCGGTTTAACTCGGTCCCGAGTCAACTCGGTCCCGAGTCAACTCGGTCCCGAGTCAACTCGGTCCCGAGTCGCCCCCTGACTGACTCGCCCCCTGGATGGAAAAGCATCGCAACTACATGTACATGTACATATACATCATGGAGGAAGGAAAGTTGTTTCCTTCCTCCATGATTATACTAAGCTTTTAATCGGTTTAACTCGGTCCCAAGTCAACTCGGTTCCAGGTCAACTCGGTCCCAAGTCAACTCGGTCCCAGGTCAACTCGGCAAAAATACCGTACACGTTCGCCAGGTTTCCAAGGTACAAATGGATAATGCCTTTATTCACACTCAAATTTATAATGTACAGTACATGTACATGTACATGTACATGTACCTATAAGACATTTGTGCTTTGGCAGAAGTCAAGTCTATCAGCTTTGATGATATATTGAGGAATATTTTGAGCCCTTCTTTTACGCGATCACGTCAAGAAGGAAGGAAACCAAAACCAGGTCGCTACATGTACGTACACGTGTATGACATCCGCGTTACAAAAGATGAATAGTAAACAGCTAAATTTGACACAGGGTTATTCCATTTCAGTAATGTGTGGACCAGAGATACATTTGTACATGTACGTGGCCCGGTTTAGTGTTGGGATTATATTTCAAACATTTGCACCAAATATAATGCTGTAACAAAGTCCGCAAGTTCGGGTTTGGTTCTGCAAAAGTTCGGTAATTTCTTCCCGAACATTTGTTCGGTTCGGGTTCGGCAAGTACATGTATTGTCGGCGGTGTGGGTTCTGGTTGAAAGTGATCACGCACGTGCAGCTAGATTTCTTTATAAATTAGGGCCTATGTTTTTTTTAAAAATCTTCAAACCCGCTCTTTTACACGATTTATTTGTCGTAATGAACAAGATAACGGCTTTGGTGAGATGAAATTGATCCGGGAAACTGAACGGAATCCGCGGCTAGAGTGCCGCGCTACTGTCGGAACTTGCGGTGTGCATGCATTTTGTGATTTGTACCACATGCAAACCATCGTGAGACTACGTGGGATGGTATTTTTCCTAGCCTTTGGTGTTTATTTTTTGACGATTGTTTGTAGTACCCGCAAGTACCGGTATCGCTGTGTTTCTGTAAGAGGGCTTATTGATTTCCCTCAAAATGCTTTTCACAATTTTGTGCGGAAAATTCTGTCCAAGAAAATTCTGTCCCGATACGCCATTTTCACAATGCAAATGTACGGTATGCCACGCCGCTAGAGGGCGTTTTCAATCAAACCGTTCCGATCAATCTACAGTTATTATCAGCACGTTTGAGTTGAGTTGGTTTGAGTCAAGTTGGCAAACGGTCGAGTTGACTGTAAACCACATGCTTTGTGCTCCGCTTGGCTCTCCAATTAAAATGCGAGGACTGAACTGCATACATGTACTGTACGACAGAAAACAGCCATCCTACGGTACATGTACGTGTACATTTGGGTCTTTCCACAGTAATGGGTACATTTCTGTGACATACAAGATCTTAGGTCCGAGTTCACTTCAAATGTCTTAATTTTATCTTTACATTATCCAGTTAAACCGAGGAAATAACTTTTACCCCAAGGAGTAAGAAAAATAGTCCTACAACATACATTTCTGAAAACCCCGTGCACAAATTTTCTTATTACCGGTACGTATGTAACAAAGACAGAAACAAAATGTCACAAATTGGTCTGTCCACGTTACATACGTAATAGGAAAATTTGTACACAAGCTTTTCAAAAATGTATGTTGTGGCCGCAATTTTTTACCTTTTTGGGCAAAAGTTATCTCCTGACAATAGTACAAGGAAATTTTTTTAAGTTTGAGATAAACTGAAGACATTTGAAAGGAATTATTGACTTATCTTTCAAATAGGCCCATTAGCGTGGAAAGACCCATTTCTATTTCAATTGGTGAGCCGAGGAGAGCACACATGATATTTTTTTGTCAATGCAGAAATTGTGATGTCAAGGTTTACGATAGTTTATTCTGATTGGTGTTGCGTTTCGTTGTATTTTTAAAAATTTTACACTGGATTGAATCACATATTCCGGTTTCATTTTTCCCCTCAGTGCGTTATGAGGCTGACAACCTGAACAAGATGAAAAACCTCTGCAGCAAGATAATTGGTGAAAAAATGAAGGTACATGTACAGTTTACATTGTACATATAAAAGTATGCCTGTGGTTCTGCTGACTGGACCGCACAGCCTCTTACTTTCCTTGAGTTCAGGCTGATCACTGACAATGTCCCTTGTCAGATGTTAAGCCCGGTTTCCATATAGTCGTAACAAATGCAGAGAGTACCGCAAACTAGCAAAACACAAACAGTAACGCAGACAGTCGGCAAAGTTGAACCAAGTTGAACTTCGCCGATTGTTTCCGTCAGTGTTTGCATTGCAGTTGTTTGCGTCTAGGCTGCGTTTGCGCGTTACGATTATATGGTGTTACGATCCGGAAAGTTCCAGACTACATGTATAACAAGAACAAAAAAATGGAAACTCGCCAAATGCAACAAAGGAGTCAAACAAGATCACACTGTAATGTAAAGAACAAAGAAACAATGATTTATGTTATGATCTGAGAATCAAAAATAAATGCACAGTGATTAAGTTGAGTTAATTTGTGGTGAGCACTTAAAGAAAGATCTTATACAAAGTATAAAGAAAAGATCTTGCGAAAACTAAGGTGAGGACTTGATGGCTTGGAAGAACGGCGGCTCCACGCAAAAAAGTTGGCGATCACAGTTCTTGGCGCTGCAATATGCTGAGAAAAGTTCCCGGCCACGACGAGACGACAACAAGACGAACTGCTCTTTAACTCAGTTCACTAAGTCTCTGTCCCGAGAAAATATAGCGATGATCGAGCACTCCTTAGCCAAGAATAACACAGTCTCTTTCTCTCAAGAAACAACAGATCGCACGAAGAAACAATGCACGGGTAACGTCCTGCACACATGGACAGAAAATCCTTTTGTTGAAGGCTCAATCAAAACGCCGTCGACAAATCCCGCGTCGATAATAATCACAACAACGTCCTCCTTCCAAACATTAAGTGCTGACAATACTATTCAAGTGCCCACTTTATATACTCTTGAAAGATTATGTAATTTTCCAAAGAAAAGTCTAGAAACTACAAGTCTTCTCAGAAAAAGGCAATACAAGGGGATTTCCCCAGCTACCATGAATTCACTCGGGGCCTTGCTCCAAGCTGCACCACTATATCTTGAGCATGTTGAGCCTGATTACATACTGTACAGGCAAACAGGCTTGCATCTACATGTATCTTTACATGTATATTCTGAACTGACATCCGTCCTCCCTCTAAGGCAGACATAGACTCAAAGCTCACCTGAGCCCTTGGCTAGGGCTCCCGATACATGTACCTGCAGGACCGCTGGACCAACTCCAGTAAATTAAGCGTCAGTCTAGTGCTTTTAATGATGCGCTAAATACATAGGTACATGTACATGTACATGTTCTACAGCTTTCGTCATCTCTTTTGTTTCAATGGATCTAAAATATAACGACGTCAGTTTGTTTACATATGCACAAATCTGTGGGAGAATATCATGGTACCAGATGACATACCGGTACCGTAGGGCCACAGGAAAGCATGTACCGGTACAGGAATAAACGCTGATCCTTAAGCATTTTGATTGCAATAAATGCCAAAAATTAGGCACCAGTTTACCCGTCCCCGTGTTGTATGTAAACAAACCGTGACATCATTATGTTTCAGGTCCATTCAAACATCAAATGTGTGTTTTTGTTGCTCTGCCATTGGTCTGGTATACCGGTATTTTGGTCTTGTAAAATTTAATCAAAATTTCAGCCCTGTTGGCCACTTGTGAAGACTAACTTTCGGTAGTTACATTTTACACTACTCACAATAAGTTAGGGATGTCGTGGGGTGTACGCAAATATTTTGAAGGTATGCATTCCGCTTGAATGATTTTGTATGTGAATAGGCAATTATTTTTGCATGACAGACACACCTTGTCACAGGAATGGGTGGGAAAAAAATATAAAATTGACAACATACCAATATCCCTAACTTATTGTGAGTAGTGTACAACTATTCTTGGCATGCCCAGGAGCAACCTTACATGTACATGTATCAGCAGACTCTTTATACATAACGGATAGTTACCGTAGGGGTATATCCCGTGGGCAACATGCCACCCATGAGATCTGCCTGACCCACGGCAGGATCATCATCAACACTTGTGAGTGTGCTGGTCTGTGAGGCATAGCAATGGATCATCATTACCAGATAACAGAGAGTTGGTTTCAGATGAAGACAACTTCTAATGCTAGTGTTAATGAATGCTACTGAATGCAAGAATTTTCTTCTAAAATGTAGAAAAAGGAGCCCATTGGCAGTGAAGATGAAGCACTACCAGCCAAGATTGCAGACAGTCTTAATGATTGCAGTTCAGAAGATTTGAAGGTACAATAACATACGGTACATACGTATTGTTATGTACAGAGCGTGATCCAAAACTGGTAAACACTGGATGAAGATTTCAAGATTTCTTAAATTAATCAAAACAATACCTCGATCTGTAAAGAAATGTCCATATTTTACAATCATATTACAAAAATTAACAGAATAAATTTGACTGGGCACACTGTGCCATCACATTTTCAATAAATAGTTGAAAATGCATGTAAAAAATTGCCTTTTTTGTAAATTTTATTGATTTCTGTCCCTCATGCATAAAAAACAACCTCCGCATAAAACTGTAAAGTCAATTTCAACATGTGATAAACCGGGTGTGTGTATTAACATCAGTAGAAGGTAAACAAACAGGTTCACTTTACAAATGTACAATGTAGTTTTTATTTGTTGTTGACTAAGAAAAAGCATTTGTCTCTTGATTTGGATCACTCTCTACATACATACATGTACATGTACCGGTAGGCCTGTAACTGTACTGTACGAAAGGTGTTTTTCTGTTGTACGCCTACAAATCAGTTGAAACCGTCTAAAACATGCGCTTAACTTAAGTCGTCCACTACGAAGCAGTTTCGTTGTTACAAGCGGACAAAATGATACGTCATACCGGTACATGTATTAAACGCCTGTCTTTAATGAACAATGTAAAGTCTTAAACATGTAGTATTGCAGGCGTATAGCGCCATTTCAAACTACATGTAAGCAGTAGATGAGGAAACTTGGTATGGACGCGCTTGCAGATACTGGAACTTGATTCCTTCAAAAGACTGATGAATTGCAATTCTAATTCCCAACTTGGATTCGATCCTAATCAACTCTAGAAAGGATTCTTTGATTTAAGTTGTTTACTTTATTTTTGACACGTAACCTTTCCAGGCACTTACTGTTGCACAAATCAAGAAGGCCAGACAACTTATTGATGATCAGATCGTTAAATGCAATGAAGATCGCATCTCGTGTGAGACGATACGGAGAGAAAACCTGATGGAGATTGCAAACTTCCTTCATGAGTCGGTCGTCATCAGCAATGATGAGGTACAGAAAGAAAACAGAACCAAGAGATCCTAAAGGATTTTATTTTTATTTTGACTTCGAGTCAAATACATCAGGCAGCAGTCATCAGTGTTCTCCAGTGCTAAAAATTTTGTCCGGGCGTGCTGAGCAGCGCCCTCATGTGGCGAATCAGTGAGGGCGCTGTTTAAAACGAATGCATGCAACTGCCAGTGGCCGTTATCGACCACAGATTGGGTCGCCGATGTGATGTATGCATGGTAAGTGAAGGATAATGTTTGGTGACTTTACTTTGTACATTTAGTATCTAATGGCTGTACTTTCAAAGTGTTTTAGAGGGGAAAATATATTATTTTTGTCCGGGCGGCAAATTTTTGTCTGGGCGCTAATGGTACATGTACTTCTAAAGATTCTGTCCGGGCGACACGCCCGGACAAAACTGGTAGTGGAGAACCCTGGTCATCAATTGACACTCATCCAGAAAGAAAACGCCAACAAGACACTAGAGATGGTGATGGATTTTTACTTTCACTCAGAGTACGTATTTGTCATCAGCTTTTGTCATCACAATCTTCCAAAAAAGAAATGCAATTTTCTTAAAATATCAATTCTTGATCCGAACAAAAGTTTGTTGAATACAGTGAACTTGTGGATAACAAGGCAGTGTTCGACCAATCAATTGGAAATTGCTTTCAATATTGTTCTGGCTTAGTGATTTCCACCAGGTTCAAGAGAACTTGCTTGAACAAAGTGATTCGCACAGAAATGAAATGTGACATTTCCTGTTGCTAATAGAATCTCAGGAAACAAATTTTATTGGGTTTTAAACCTGTGTACAATGAGCTTTCCTCTGGAGCCGTGCATCTTCCAAACAGCCCTAATGCAGGAAATCAGGGATGCACTTTTGGCATGTGTGGTTGAGTGGTGCACCCTGGCTCAGCCACTCTTACAGAGGCTGGTGCAGTCAATCTTGCCACAAGTGATGTTTGTACATGTTACTGACGAATAAAATGTTCCATCTCTCAGTTTGTTTGATTTTAACTATACAAGATGAGCAAATTTTAAGAGATTGAGGTTCAACCCATTGGGTAGCCTTGTCCAAGGCCGTCTCCAGGTTTTTTTGCTGTACGAGAGAATATTGGGTCAGGCGCGCATGCAAACTATACTCCACACGGCATCAAAACGAGCCACTGTGTTTCACACCGAATGGCCTATTATGTACAGTATGTACTGTTCTGTTTTGAATATCAGGATGAAAATGGCATCGTGAAGATGGTCGGCGATTGTACTACGAGGAAGAGATACTCCCACGTTGACTTGATTCACATGATTGATGGAATGGATGGAGAGAGGGGTGCCACGGTGTCAGGCAGCAGGGGGTATTTCCTCAAGGTACGGAATAATCTTTTACTAAAAAATGTTTCATGATGGTGTTTTATGTATACGGGCCTGAAGACAAACATCTGACAGTGTGGATTGCGCGTCAGACACCATCAGATACTGTCAGGCACAATCAAACTCGTCTGCCAAAAGATTGGATTATTACACTGAACTGCTTACCTTGTTCCATAGTTGACTGAACAATTGCATTCCTTTCGCGAGAATAGAATCGCCCAAATAAACACTTAAAACACCCCTCAAGCCCATGTGGTCTAGCCCCATGACCCCAGGTCATGCCACGTGGCCCAGCGATCGTCCTCACTTTTCGTTTGGCTTCACCCTAGCGCAGACGTACTCTGTAGTGCTCCGGCGTTTCAGCCAATTTCGAGATCGGTTTCTGTCTAGTTTCCGTGCAGTCTCCTGACGGACACGGCCTCCGTTGGGACGCTTCCAAGGACCTGTTCTCCTGAATTGAAGTGACTCTAAAGCGGATTTCCACTTCCACATCCTTTTAATATAATCGTGCGATTCCTGTTCTAGCTCGCACGGGGGATCGGCCGACCCGACACCATTTGTTTTGGCGTGGGCTTCGGCCTCTTGTGTAATTAATAGTGTATTTTTTTGTTGTTGATATGTTCGCTCCGCGCCTTGCTTCCTTAACCTTAATTCGCTCTAGATCTCAGTAGATTACTCGAGCGGGTAGTGCCGGCCAGTCCCGACACTAGGTTAATATTTTGCAGCTTGCGGCGTGCATATATATCCACCTGGTACAGCCCCTGCTATGGCGCGTAAGTGCAATTCCACGAACTGCTCGCGCTTTATTCCCCGCTGGGACCCTCACCCTTCATGCTCTATTCACAGACCATGCAGCCGCAAAGCCCAGTGTTCCTTGTTCTGCTCGGGGCTTACCGATGCGCAGTTTACAGCTATTGAGCGAAGCTACACTATAGTTAGGCGCAAGCCGCGTAGCGTCTCGGCTAGTGCGCTAGGTGAGGGAAGGGGAAAACTGGGGGTTTCTAATGGGGACGTTGCCCAAGAGGGCTCCGGAACCGTCGTTAACCCCGACAGGGCTCCGGTCCTCGTGCCTACGGTGTCTTCGGGTACCGCTACGGGCACGAAAGGCGAGACCTTAGCTAGATTGGCTAGGCCGATCCGTGCGGAGGACTCGCGGTGCACGACCAGCGTGGAGGACGGGCATGGTCCAACCTCCTTCGCTAACGCTGCACCCCCGGCCGATCAGCAAAGCGGGCCCGAGTGGGGACCGCTGTCGCTGGTCGAGGGAGCTCAGCTCGGTGTTTCCCAAGGGGTCTCACTGAAACAGAGTTCTCTGGGCCGGCAAGTCGTGACAGCTCCGAGTTCCGGGCCAGGCTTGGATCCTCCCCCCGCGGTTACGCTCCCCCGGCGTGCGGCCCGCCTACTAGTTCCATGTTGGAGCTAGCATGGCGGGCGGGGTCCGTCTTCCGAGACGAACCTCAGGGAAGCTTGCCTTTCCACAGCACGCTGGGCAACTGGCCTCCCTACGCACAATCTTGTGCGGGAGCCGGCTGGCGCGCGGTGTACGCACCGGCGGTAAAAGTCCCGGTGGTTCCTTACGCAGCCGAGTATTCGGCTGTGGGACCCCCCACGCACCGCGCATGGGAGGCGGAGATGATAATGTTTATTGGCCACTCCACTCCCCAGAGCCGTGCCGGATGGAACAGGGACGGAGCTCCCTGGTCCACGGTGCAACTGTCCACGATGATGGCCCAGTCGGCCACCACACCGACAGGAGCAGCCAGGGGCAGCACTACGTGCTACCCCGCTAAGACACGGCTAACTTGTTCCGTGTCAGTGCCCCGAACTTCCTCCCTTGTGGGGAGGAACTCAGTAGCGCCGGGGGTTGTTTACTCCGGGGCTCATACCGGTCTGTTCGGCCGCTCTCAGCCCCCTAGACAAACCCTGGGGTGGACCCTACAGGCGCGTCAGCCGGACGTCCCGACTTATGCGCCGCAGGCAGGTTACCCCCCGAGATCGGATGGACTGCCCGTCGGGCCCTCCTCCGCATACTCGGTTAACCCTGTGCCGTGTCACCCGGTGGGTGCACACCAGGACGCGTCCTCGGCTGGGACCTCGTTGGGTTTCTCACCCAGCTGGCCTTCCGCCGACGCACACCAGCCCGGGCAGTTGTATCCTGCCCATCGGCTCGTGTCGGACGCACACCGGGATACGGCACTAGCCGGCCTGCGACCAGCCTCTGGCTAGTGAGGTGGTGCCCCTCCTATCGGAGCTTGTGGCCCTCTTTCGTTCGGAAAGACGGAGGCCTGCTGAGGCCACCACGAGCTCCGTGGCGACAACTATGGCTCGCGGAACCCCGGAGTATCCGCCTAGACAGGCGGATACCGGTCCCGTTTCGCTCGACCCACGCCCAGGACCTTCCACCTCCAGAGCCCGTGCACCATCCCAGGTTGCTACACGGGTCGACGCCGGGACGGCGGACATTTCAGGCTTTCATCCTCCAACGGAGGGGTCCTTTATCGCTGGGGCTTCGCCCGATGATTCGGAGACCCCTAGTGATGAATCCTGTTCGGACGCGACCGATTCGTCGCTCCCTGGCACAGGGGATTTGTCTTCCCTAAGTCAACCTGTCCCGACCGCCCGCACGTCTGAGGAAATGGAGTACCTTCCAGCCGTTACGTCCTCGGTGCTTCGCAAGGTGGCCACTAGTCTTGGCCTGACCTGCGATCCGGAGTTTTCCAGGGAAACAGGGATTCTCGATCTTGGAGTTTCCCTCAACCCTGCCCCGTGTGGGCCGGTGTGCTCGTTTCCTAAGGACGTTAAGCTGTTGTGGAACATTTCAGATGTCCCACAGAATACCACCTCCTTTCCGACTAAGTCCTTTAAGAAGACTCTGAGAGCTTCTCGGGAGGACTTTGAAACGTTCCTTCAGACACCCTCCATGGACACTGATATCGCCCAGCGACTTTCAGCTAAGATGATGTCGCCCCACACTTACTCCCACTTCTGGGAGTCACAGTGTCGGTTTCTTGACCATGCAGTTTCAGAAAGCCTACGGCTTAACGTCTTCTCCATGCTGGTCGCTCACGATCTCCGACAGTCCCTGATTAGTGTGGCCTCGTCTGATGTTGAGGACGAGGCCACGCTGCTGGCGGCCTTCTCGGCTCGCCAGTCAGAGGCGTCTATGGCCTTACTCAGGCGTATTACCTTCCTTAGACGGGAGAACGCCTGCGCTTCCCTCCGCTCAGCCTTTAATTCTGACCTCACAATGGAGTTGTCCAAAGTCAAACCCTCGACGCGGAACGTTCTCTTCGGGGATTCATTTTGCGACACGGTTCTTGGGTTAGCGGAAAAGGTCGATAGCGAGAACACACTTCTAAAGGCTAGGAACAAGATGGTCGCTAGACGTAAGCGACCCCGCCCAGGGAACAAGGACAGTAAGAGCAACCGCCAACATCCGGCGGGCAAGTCAAATTCGCTCCCCACAATGCTGGTGAATGCCTTAAAGGCAGAGGCTCGTCAGTTCGTGCGTGAGGCCAAATTCGTGCCACAAAATACGCAGCTCCATGCCTTTACTATGGAGCTGCGTATTTCGTGGCACGAATTTGGCCTCGCGTGCATTGAATAGCCTCTGCCTTTAACAAATTATAAATAATCGCCTAAATAAATATTTCATTTCATTTGACAGGGCCCAGCAGTGTATTTGTCCCAAGCTGTGCAGCAGTGTGCATTGCGGTTGCTTCATAACAAGGGTTATACCCCATTGTACACGCCCTTTTTTATGAGGAAAGAAGTCATGCAGGAGGTTGCCCAACTTAGCCAATTTGATGAGGAACTTTATAAGGTACCATTTTTCGTGTAATCAACTGTCGCTAAAAAACAAAATGCACTGCTTTATACTTGGAATAATGCCGGTATGTTTATGTTGTGTTTTACCTTCATTTGGTGTGCCCACTGTGAAGTTTCCAATATAAAAAAGAAACACATTTATAGTGTACGTACATTAACTTGTATTTCAAATGAATTATTCGGCATTTACGGATACGTGTAGCAAATACCTGTTGCATTTCTCAGTCGTACAGTACATAAAGTTCATTTGACATTCAGAATTTACAGATTTATGACTTGGAAATTCTCAATATATTTTAAATTTTTGTCAAGGATAATTTCGACAATCAATTTCTGTTGCTACATGTACCGGTACATCTTCAGTATTTCGCCATACCGTGATTGTCGAATGGCCTGGGGACCGGGTGTTCCTGTCAGGGGTACTCTATGTGGCCGGCATGCCACTACAGGTGGAAGCCACCAGCTTATGGACCCTTTAATTTCCCTCTCATGAATTGGTGGAAATGAAACAAAGCAGCCCAACTCCCGTCTCCCAAAATAAATGTTTAATGATGTCTGGAATTGTGCAGGACGTGCAGTAAGCTGGGGTTAATAGCCACATGTAAAAAGCCCCTGTGTTACTTTTTCGGGGGAAAAGGGGATTTGTAACAACATTCAAATTTGTTTTCATCGGAAGAAAATATAATTCTTACCACAAGTGGTAAACCAAATCTTTCTGAAATTCAAATTTGTCAGCTTCTTCAAATCATGTGTGGAATTAAAGTAAAACATACCGACACACAGTATGGCGTAGCGCTGGCATTTTTGCATCATCGGTGTATACATGATATGATGTCATCATCTACTAGGCAAGATTTGAACTTTATTGACCTCAATATTTCGGGGCAGGGCGGGGGGTGTGCACTTTCAAACGTTCAATGAGCTATTATTCTTTACTTATTTTAACTACATTGATCTCTCAATTAGAATCTTGAGCGTAAAGTTTTGTGACGTGCATCAACTGTGCCATATTTCGAACAAATTTTGAGCAACATGCGCACAAATTTGGAACAGTTACCTCATACACATACATTTTAATAAGAAGTTGCATTTTTTCTACAAAGATAGCATCTGTGAGAGTGGTCAATATAATACTTGTGATATACGCTTTGAATATTACATGTAAGCTTTCAAGAGATTATGGTTGGGTTTGCGGTGGCACCATGTATCAATCTCTTTTGAATACCGGTATGTGTGGTTCTGAAAAGAACCGGCGAGTGTGAACTTGTCGTTTCGAACAGTATGCTCTGTTTGTCTTCGGAAGTGCCGGACTCGTGGAAATGAAGGGCTTTAAGTACTGGATGAAGGGATTCAGTGTACAATGTGTGTACTAAGGCGGAATGGCTTCAGATCCTAATCCTATGGTGGTTGTCTGGCTGGCACTTCTCCTGAAGACGAACAGAGCATACTGTTCGAAACGTCGAGGTGCACACTCACCGGTTCTTTTCAGAACCACACATATTCAAAAGAATTGATACATGGTGCCATCGCAAACCCAACCATAATTGTTGATTTCCACCATGCATAGCCTCAAGTCTTACTTTCGAAGGATGTTAAACTTATCTGGCTTCCAGTAGCTGCCTCAACATTATTAAAATGCTGGGTAGGTCACTTTAGCCTTGAATTTGTTATCCTCGGGACATCACAGAAATATTTTCTTTGTTTTTCCTCATGTATTGTTGCCTCCATCACCAGGTCGTAGGAAAGGGAAGTGAGAAAGCAGATGAAACGGCCGTTGAGGAGAAGTATCTTATAGCCACCTCCGAGCAGCCAATTGCTGCGTTTCATCGCAATGAGTGGATGGCAGTGGATGAACTACCCAAACGCTACGCTGGAATCTCCTCGTGTTTCCGGCAGGAGGTTGGCTCACATGGTCGCGATACCCGGGGCATCTTTAGAGTACATCAGTTTGAAAAGGTACATGGTCAGATATCAGATGGTTTGTGTTAAAATTCATAGTGTTTTTTACCAAAACACAGGATTGGAAAACTGTTACAAAAAGCTCCTTATTTAAATTCATCTGACTGTGATGGATGTTAGAAATGGGGAGAAAATTATATTTTTACAGTCAATTTACTCGGATATTTCTGATGGATGACAATGACGACATCTGAAACGTCAAGAAATCTAAGTAAACTGACTGTAAAAATTTGTAAAAACCAACCTGTGTATAAGTCAGCTTGGTACCTCATCCACATTCTGAAAAAATAATGAAAAACTGCGTCCATTTTGTTTCTAGAAATTGTGCAAAGCAACTGTCCCATTTAGGCTAGTTCCCTGGCTATACTGCATGGAAATCAGAGTCATAACACCATGGTAGATGGGGCCCACCTGGGGTAGTTTTATTCACATGAGGACACCCTTGTAAAAATGCATGTGCACACGCATAATATAAATTAATCATTTTAATTATCATTTTCTTATTATTAAAGTTGCATTGCCCGTGTTTGGGTGAAAGGATTAAAAAAAATTATTTACACAAGCGAACGAATTTAGAAAGCTTACGTGTCTCTGTAACGAAAAATATCAAAAACTTAAATTTCCGACGTCGGGAATTGGAGATACAAGCCTTTTTCTTGAAACGTGCTTCACATGTTGTACATGTGCGCGTACGCTCATATGTACATAGTATGTGTACAATGTACACATGTACGCGCACATGTACATTTACGTCATAACCCTGTCGATTAATTGACCTGCCAGCCTTTTAATCATTTCTTGTTTTTAATTGACTGGCATTAATCCTTGACGGATTTTTACGTTCGTGGTACCAAATGAAAGCTGATAACTTTTTCAATTCTAGAAAAATACCTATTTAACTTTAAAAAACAAATTTGACGCCCAAATCGGCCCAAACACGGGCAGTGCAACTTTAATGAGTCATCTTGGACAGAATCATTGCATCGGACAGTTGAAACCTCATCAGAAAAATCAAATTTGATTTTTGTGATGAAATGGTTGCCTAAATTGTTGGGACATTACAAATCCTGTAAATAGGCTGTAACTTTTTCCTCAACAGATAGAACAGTTCTGCATAACTTCACCTCTGGAGAACAAGTCCTGGGAAATGTTCAATGAGATGTTTCAGAATTCAGAAGAGTTTTGCCAATCTTTAGGCATCGGCTATCGAGTTGTCAACATTGTTTCAGGTTTGTTCATACTTTGTAAGCACAATTTACAAATATTCTTAATCTTGATTCATACGTGGGGACAGATAATTATCTATGTTGAGCCATGTTAGTGCTCATTCTTGTGTGTGCTGGATGTAGAGTTTTGTTAAGTATGTGTATAGCATAAAACGACTTGACACTGACAAAGCAGATATATGATCTTGAAGTGAAATTTGCTCTTACATTATGCATGCACTTTATACCAAGTCCTTAATAATTGTTTAGTGCTCGTGTTGGTGTGTATTAAATGGCAGAACGCCTTCGCCCAAAACTGTTTAAATACTACACTAATTGCAATAAGCTACATGTAGGCATATTGGTATGTTGTGTTTTCAAATATTCCTGTGACAAGGTGTGTCTGTCAAGTCTAATCATGTATACAAAACCATTCAAGCGGAATGCATACACTCAAAATATCTGCGTACACCCTACAATATCCCTAACTTATTGTGGGTAGTGTAAATATTAGAAGCACTATCACGTGTGCCACATCACACATTTTCAAGTTGGCTGCTTGTACTTAGTGGCTCAATACCATGTGACTATTGACAACAATCAGATAACTGGTATTTACATGTTGTCAGGTGTGTTATTATAAAATGGTTTGTATCTGGTTGTACCAGGTGCCTTAAATAATGCCGCTGCCAAGAAGCACGACCTTGAGGCTTGGTTTCCAGGATCAGGAGCCTTCAGGGAATTGGTGTCCTGTTCAAACTGTACCGACTACCAGTCGAGGCGGTTGATGATACGTTATGGTCAGACCAAGAAAATGAATGAACAAGTAAGTAATAGGTCGAATTTGCAATGGCGGTGGGATGTTTGATGGAGGGGAATGACCAAACGTTTCGGGCCTTATTGGTATTTGAACCTGAGACCTCTGACTCAACGGGCAGATGCTCTACCAACTGAGCTATAAGGCACAGTGGTATACTCCCTCATTAACTACAAACCCATTTTTTTCCCAAATGCAATATTTGGTATGGTGCTTCTTAATTCTATTTTGGCTAAGTAATTAAGAATCATTGGGGTATCTCCTCAGTATGGTTTTAAGAGGTAGGTATATTGAAGGAATGGTGGCAAGTTTTTCACCGGATCAAATAATATAGAGGGGTGGGTTTGACCCAAATGGCAATATTTCGTGAAAATACATGTACCCAAATGATTGTTACTTTTTTTTATGGACATGTATTGTTATTCCAGGCGTTTTTAAGAACCCAAACGCCAATAAATGAAAAAAGCACCTTAAATTCTACCGATTCAATAAGTAAAATGAAGAAAATGTTGTCTGGCACATCACAACAACCGATATGTGTGTACTCTACATGTACAATGTACTTGTGATACGTACACGCATGTGTACAATAATGTGCGCATATTATACACGTGCGTTTGCCATAGTAATTGAATGTTTTTTTAAACGTCTGCGCGTGGTCTGCACTGATTTGATAGCAGAAATATTGTAACGTGACGGTGTTAATAAGCATTCACTAATTTGTTAATTTCAAGTTAGAGGTCCACTAAGGTACATGTGTAAGCTGGGTGCTTAAACTTTTTCTGAATACGAAGTTAAGTGCCCTACTTATGTAGTAAGGTGCTCAGATTTAAGTAACCCACTTCAACCGAGTTTTTTGAATACCGGCCCAGGCCTGTACATGTACATGTATCCGATTGGCCAACCACATTATTCCCCTGATAAATGTGAGACCAATGTGCCAAGCCAATTTTTTTTTCCCAACAGGCGGAGTTTGTACACATGTTGAATGCAACAATGTGTGCCAGCACACGTGTGGTATGTGTCATTATGGAAACCAACCAAACCGAGGAAGGAATAGTCATACCTGAAGCTCTTAAGCCGTACATGCCAGATGGTGAGGGCAAACATTTGTCAAAGCTAAATAAATTTTAATTTCTTCTCATAACATTTATGCCAAAATGTTGTTGTTGTTTTTTTTCTTCAAAGTACACGAAGAGGTGCCAACAATGCAAATCATTTGAGTAATTTGCTGCAGGACACTTACATACATGTACATGTACATTGCCTTAGACAAGAAATTTCGCCAATCTACGTGTACCTCAACCCTTTTAAAACCACACATGAGTTTTGTGATATCCAAATACTGATAGTAATTGGTTACAAAATTGTATAAATTATGTCTAAATCATACATGTGTAAATAATGGCATCTCTGATCTGTACATGTAGGAATTTGAGTTTGAAATTCAAAAGGTCTTATTTCTCAAATTTAAGATTGGTTTTGATTTCTTATTTGTCCATCATTGAAAACCATTACTGCATACTCTGAGATCCTTTGGGTCATTCCATGAAGTTGGGATATGGGATCCCCTGTTACATCGGTGACCTTTCCCCCTATATTTTTGGACTTACGAATTTCATTGGTCAATAGTACATGTACTCGAAAATACCAGCGGTTGATCAAGATAAATTACAATTTCAATTATTTGTGACGAAAAAGAGAAGCAGCAGTCTACTAGAGTTAGTTAATCTTATGCGGTTTTTCTGGACCGGCTTTTCATGAGGAACAAGAATATTTTGGGTAAAAAGCCCAAATCCTGAACCCACACCCTGAAAGGGGGCGGGGCAGGGGAGTGGGTGGGGGAGTCTTTCCAGGGCGTCCGAATAGTTTGATAGGAGGATTAAAGGACCAATGCACCCTCTTCCAAGATGCCAAAATGATTCTTAGCACTCTGGGTGGGGGGTGGGGGTGGGAGAGTGTTGGGGGCGGGGGGAATCTAGTGCTTCAGGAATTTTGATATTGCCATTGGACAAAACTCCTATGGGTCCTAATTAGCATATCAAAGATGGCCGCCATCAAAATGCCACGTTTTAATGGTAGCCACAAAATCAGCCGATTTTAAAGATTCTGGTGTTGCTACTGTAGTTTTCTGCAGTTCTGAATCCAATTCTCAGGTTTTTTAAATGATGAGAGGTCAGGGTCACGTAATTAGACTGAGGATCAGGGTAATTTCCAAGATGGCCGCCATTGAAATTAACAGGTATCGGGTGTATGCAGTGTCGGGTGTAGGTACATGTACCTAATCGGCCGATTTTAAAGATCCTGGTGTTGATACTGTGGTTTTCCGTGGTGCTGAAACCAATTCTGAGGTTTTCAAAATGGTGATAGTCAGGATCACGTGATTAGAATGAGGATCAGGGTCATTTCCAAGATTGCCGCCATTGAAATGGCAAGTACCGGTATCAGGTTCACATGTACATGTAGGCACCTAAATCAACCTATTTTATTGAATCTGTATAGTGTTAATATGGTTTTCCATGGTGCTGAATCCAATTCTGAGGTTTTCAAAATGGTGAGAAGTCAGGATCACTTGATTAGGATGCGGATCAGGGTTATTTCTAAGATGGCCGCCATTAAAATCAACAGGTGCCAGGTGTAGGCAGTGTCAGGTGTAGGTACCTAATCGGCCGATTAAGATCTTGGTGTTACATGTAGATACTATGGTTTTCCATGGTGCTGAATCCAATTCAAAGGTTATTATAATAGTGAGATGTCACGATCACGTGATTAGGCTGAGGATCAGGTGGTTATTTCCAAGATGGCCGCCATTGAAAATAACAGGTGTTGGGTGTAGGCAATGTCAGATGTAGGTACCTAAATGTAATCGGCCGATTTCAAAAGATCCTGGTGTTGATACTATGGTTTTCCATGATGCTGAATCCAATTCTGAGGTTTTATGATGATGAGATGTCAGGATCACGTGATTAGGCTAAGGATCAGGGTCATTTCAAAGATGGCCACCATTGAAATTAACAAGTGCCAGGTGTAGGTACCTAATCGACCGATTTCAAAACATCATTTCCAAGATGGCCGCCATTACAAAATAATAATAATAGCAAGTTCTTATATAGCGCATTTCAGATCCACTGGATCTCTCAATGCGCTTAACAGTCAAAATTAATGCAAAAGAAAATATAATGGTAAAAAACAAAACAAAATAGCTGTCTGTCAGTTGGTTAATAACAGTCACTGAAAAGCCAATTTAAACAAGTGGGTCTTTAGATGTTTCTTGAAAAGTTGTAGTTCGGTTTCGGATCGGAGAGATTGTGGAAGAGAGTTCCAGAGCCGTGGGCCTCCAATTGAAAATGCCTTGTCTCCATAGGTTCTGGTCCTGCCTGAACCGACGGTGAGGAGCTGCTGTGTGGATGACCTGAGGGATCTTGATGGCGTGTAAGGGATAACAAGTTGGGAGATGAAATTTGGGCACAGACCGTGGATGGCTTTGAAGATGATAAGCATAACTTTGTAATGAATTATAGATTGAACTGGTAACCAGTGTAGGCTCTTTAGGACGGGTGTTATGTGATTCCTCTTCTTGGCCCGCGATACCAGTCGTGCAGCTAAATTCTGTACCCGTTGGAGCTTGGCAATGTCCTTACCCGGAGCACCTAGCAGAAGACTATTGCAGTTGTCAAGTACAGAAGTCACGAAGGCATGGATGAGCACCTCTGTTGTGTGGTTCTCTAGATAGTGACGGATGCTTCCAATACTCCAGAGTGCCAAGGAAGCTTTGCTGCAGGCTGCATTCACATGACGACGCATAGTGAGGTGACTATCAAAGTATGCGCCAAGGTCACGAACTGAAGTAGAGGGCTTGACTGGAAAGGTGTCTGGAATAATTGAAGCCGGTTCTTGTGAAGGACCGAAGCGGGAGGACAAATGCAGTACTTCCATCTTACTGTCATTGAGTACAAGGTGGTTGCTCTCCATCCAGTTGCGGATGTCTCGAAGACAAGCATCTAGTTTCTCAGGCATCTGTTCTCTTTCTGTCGGTTTAATAGACAGGTACAGCTGGGTGTCATCTGCATACATCATGACAGAGAAGCCATGACCTTGGAGACATCTTGGAGAGGAGTCGTATAACAGATGAAGAGAAGTGGGCCAATAACCGATCCCTGTGGCACACCCCAACGGAGGCTAGAAGGTGTAGATGTCGCATCATGAATTGTCACGCTCTGTTCTCTCTCTGCGAGGTATGAAACAAGCCAATTCAGTGCGACACCAGTCACTCTAAACCTTTACTTGAGTCTGGAGAGTAGGATTTGATGATCCACAGTGTCAAATGCAGATGTTAGATCCAGCAAGACAAGAACTGCTTCATTTATGTTATTCAGAGACTGCAGAAGGTCGTTGTGAACTTGTATAAGAGCAGTCTCGACACTGTGATGTTGCCTGTATGCCGATTGTCTGGAAGCTAGAAGTGAGTTGTTTGTCAAGTGGGCCATCAGCTGTTCGCTCATAACACGCTCTGAGTTTCCCAAGGAATGGTAGGTTGGAGATCGGGCGGTAATTCTTTAGAGTCTCAGGATCCAGAGATGGTCGTTTTAGTGTTGGGATGATGAGTGCAGATTTGAGAAGACTGAGGAAGACACCTGCATGCAGTGATTGGTTTGTCATGTCGGTGATTGCTGGGACGAGGACACTGAGGCATTTCTCCAACACGCGGGCTGGAACGGGATGAGGCAAACACGATTTAATCTTCTTGGATTTGATGAGTTTCCGTACATCATCTTGAAAAATGTGGTGAAATTTCTCCAGGGTACACTCAGGTTCGTCGGTCAACGTTGTATTTGTAGATGGTGCTGAAGGTTTCAAACTTCCATCCCGTGTTCTAAGCTGTGCGATTTTGCTTTCAAAGAATTCTGAGAATCTTTGTGCCAGTTGCATTGCTGAATCATGGGACGGCAATACCTGCGATGGAGTCTCAACCGTCAACTTCTGTACGATGTGAAATAGCTCTTTCTTATCAGAACTTTCAATTTTATTACGATGGTAAGCCCCTTTTGCCCCTAGTAATATTCTGTGGTGGCATCTTTGAGTTGGTCTTTATCAGCAGTGGACTTACTTTTTCTCCACTTCCTCTCCTTAGAGCGCATGTTTTGCTTGAGTGCTCTCAGTGATTCGTCGTACCATGGAGCATGGGGGCGGAGTTGAACATCTCTCAAAGAGGCTGGTGCATGATGATCTAAAGTGTCCGATAGCGAAATGTTGTAGAGGTCAACTTTCTCGTTGAGATTGCAAGATACAATGTCATCGTTGAATTTTTCATAGTCAATCTCCCGAAGCTTACGGATTCTTGCTAGGTGTTTAGTTGCTGGAGGACGCGTGAGGGCGACTGCGAATGTAACTGCAGCATGGTCAGATGGCATGGAATGCAGAACATTTACATATTTCAACGACTCGTCGTTCTCCCTCACTATCAGCAGATCTAGCGTGTGACCACATGTGTGAGTCTGTTGGCTAATCACTTGTCGGAGTCCTCCAGACTCAAGCATGTCATATAAGGTTCTTGCATTGGCATCATGAATGTTGTCGACATGGATGTTGAAGTCTCCACAGATGAATAAGTGACTGCTTGCTCAATTTGCAGATTCCAGAAGCTTGGAGAATTCAACAAAGAAGTGTGCGGAGCTGTGGTTTCTAGTTGGAGGTCTGTGAATTACAATCGGCAAAATGGTGTCATGACCTGTGCTGCTAATTGCCAGTTCCAAACATTCAAAGGTCTCAAATGAGTGGGATTTTGTTTTAGATATATAGTGATTTCTCAGAATGACACATATTCCTCCACCTCTTCTTCCCTGTCTAGGTAACTTTACAAGACGGTAGTCTTGAAGAGTGGCTTGGATATCTGCTAATGCAGGACTGTCGCGGCAGTCGCCTCTCAGCCAACAATGACAGCCACAATGTCCAGCTTCTCTGAAAGGACTAAATCACTAACTGCCTAATCACGTAACCCTAACATCTCATTATTATAAAACCCCCAGAGTTGGACTCAGCACCACGGAAAACCATATTATCAACACCAGGATCAATAAAATCGGCTGAGTAGGTGCCTACATGTATACCTGACGCACGGCATTTCAATGGCGGCCATCTTGGAAACGACCCTAATCCGCATCCTAATCACGTAATCCTGACCTCTCATCATTTCAAAAACCTCAGAATTGGATTCAGCACCTTAGAAAACCTTAGTATCAGCACCAGGATCTTTAAAATCGGCCGATTAGGTACCTACACCTGACACTGCCTACACCTAGCACCTGTTAATTTCAATGGCGGCCATCTTCATAATGACCCTGATCCGTATCTTAATCACGTGATCCTGACCTCTCATCATTTTGAAAACCTCTGAATTCGATTCCGCCCAATGGAAAACCATAGTATCAGCACCAGGATCTTAAAAATCAGCATATTAGGTACATGTACCTACACCTGACACTGCCTACACCTGACACCTGTTTATTGAAATGGCGGCCATCTTGGAAATACCCTGATTCTCAGCCTAATCACGTGACCTTGACCTCTCATCATTTCAAAACCTCCGAATTGGATTCAGAACCGCAGAAAACTACAGTAGCAACACCAGAATCTTTAAAATCGGCTGATTAGGTGGCTACCATTAAAACTTGGCATTCTGATGGCGGCCATCTTTGAAATATGCTAATTAGGACCCATGAGAGTTTTTGTTCAATGGCAATATCAAAATTCCTTAAGCACTAGATGCCCCCAGAGTCATTTTGGCATCTTGGAAGAGGGTGCATAGGACCCTAATACTCCTGCCAGACTATTCGGATGCCCTGGATAGACTCTCCGCCCACTCCCCGGGTGTGGGTTCGGGATTTGGGCCTTTTACCCAAAATATTCTTCTTCCCTATGAAAAACCGGTCCAGAAAAACCACATGAGATTATCTAACTCTTCAGGTGATACCTAGCTCATTTTTAGCCTGGTCTACATGTATGTGACATAGTGTTTTTCAACAGATTTTCTTGAACCATGTGACAATTGAAAATCTGAATCTTCTAAATTGAGATTACAAATGCTTGTTTAGATCAAGAACTGTGTGCTGATGTCAAATTCAACAAGATCACTTTCAGGGACGGAGTGAAATGTTTACATCGGTAACCATCATTTTGTCAATCAAATAATTCAAAATTGCCAAACTCCATCAAGACTGAAGATTAAAAAATCATTGCAGAACAGCCAAAGCAACCGTATCGTGCAACATTATATAGACTTGCTGCTCACTCATTGGCCATTTTGTGGAAATGAAGAAATGTCGCACTGTTTTCCAACTTATTTTTAGAAAGACCCCTTTCCAATACATTGAGAGATTTGACACAGAAAAATGTATTATGAGTTGCATATGGTAGAATTTATGGTAGGTAAAACATGTTACTGATATACAAAGTAATTATCGATTTCAGTATTTTCATGTCGGGTTTGCAAAACATTAATATGCAGTAGAGAGCAAAAATAAAGTTTTGCCCAATAATTGATGGTAATAGATTGACTCTAGCAGTTACAAAGAGAAAAGAATGATGTGAAAGTTCACGATTCTAAAAACACATTAGCTATGGGTATACATGCTCTTAACAGGAATTTTATCAAATAAAAATGTCAGAAATTCGTCTTTGATTACATGAGAGGGAACAAACCAGGCAGCTAATTTATCATCCTGAGTAGCAAACAAATGTGGGAGTGACTCCTCCAGAGTCCCTCATCTCTGGAAGTTTTCTTCATGTACATATGTAAGTCCAAACCAGGCAGAGTAGCAATGTACTGTCAACAAAAATGTAACAATATGTTACATTTTCCTCCCACTAGCCGAGATGTATTAAGGTGGGAATTTTCATAAAAACGGGAGCTACATGTACATTGTAAAGTTTGACATTTTAATGTATTTGTAAAAAAATAGCTTTTCCAAGTTAAATTTTTTTTTAAAGAATTGCCTGTGCAATTTCTGGACAGTGTAGAATATTTAAAATAATCTGGAGACACTTAGACATTTCTTGTTATCATAATTTGTTAATAAGAGGGACACCGATTTGTGAGAGAGACACCAAGGCAATTGTTAACTCTAAAAGGCCCATCTCATAAAACGTTTTGTGGATTCCTTTAAAAGGGCACTAGTCTGAAAAATTTCAGCTACATACATGTACAGCTTAAAAAAACCTTCAAAAAACTTTCATGTTAAGAGCCAGATTCTGTAAGATTCAACCAGGGGGTGATATATCACCGTTCAGTATTCCATCCAATTTTTTTTTGTGGGTAGATATATCATCCAAACTGACAAAAATCACGTTTATTTTCGGAGAAACTGCTTCGGTTGAAAAATACGGCCGTGTTTAGGGTAGGGGTCCGAAGGGCCTAATAAGTGCCAAAGTCAAAATCTGGACTTTGTCCTCTGAATATAGTGGTGCGCCCTCAAAAAGCCTCCTTGATCTTATGGTATTTAAATATATGGGTGGAGTTGTTCTGAAAAACGGTATTTTTTTCGAGGCTAATTGAGGGCGCCACCCATAGGTGGCGCTTCAAATCGCAACTTTTTGCATTTTAGACCATGTTTGAGGCCCTCCCAGTTCCTGCGCCCTCATAAAGCCTTGCTTGTTCATGTTTATTTGGACACATGGGGACCTTTTCTTCCCAAAAAAACATAAATGGCAGAGGCTTAGTGAGGGCGCTTGTTAATAGAGGGCTCTTTTTGCCGTAAGAACGCGATTTTTGGCAATTTTCGTCAGGCTATATCTCGGTGCGCCCTCTATGGAATTCAGTGAAACTTGTTTTATTGTGTTCCTCTATATCCCCACTATTCATAATAAAAATAACTAGGAGGCTTTTTGTCTCATTGACCCTTTATGTGCAAATTCATGCACACCAGATCACCACTTTTTGAAAAACAACACTTGGTTCTCGTGCACACCTATAGGTGGCAACAATCATTTGGGAAATTTATTTGAGCATTTTCAGAGCATAAAAAGCATAACAATTTATTAAAATCAGCAACAATTTATTGAAATATACCCAAACTTTAAAGAAAATAATGAACAAGGCACCTTTGGTGCTGAAAAAAGGCCTGAATGGCCAGCAACTACATGTACATGTAAGTGAATTAATGACATGCTTGGTCAAAAGGTTCTCATGACGGCCCCTAAATTAGTGTTAGCACAGTATACATGTAGTTCATAACCAACTGAGAATGTGGACCGACTTTCAAAACTATAACTGAAGGTTATACTTGTCCAAAAGTTCTTGCCAAGGCATTCTCACAACAAAAGGTGACAGTCAACGTGCTCATGCCTACAGAAGCTCTCCATGAAAAGTTCATGAATGGAGGTATTTTTAAATTTCTGACAGGCTCTTCTTAGAAAAGAAGTAATGTCCACATCTGCTTCCTGAAAGAAAAGTGCATCACTGAAAATGTTATCCTATTTTACTCCAATAAAGATGTATGATTGGGAATTCTGTGGCATTCCAACCCAAGCCTAAGCCTGTAATGCATACAATGTATCCCCATTTAATGTAATCTTTGCAGCCACAATCATACATCAGCCCAATCATACATCTTTATTGGAGTAAAATAGGATAACATTTTCAGTGATGCACCTTTCTTTCAGGAAGCAGATGTGGACATTACTTCTTTTCTAAGAAGAGCCTGTCAGAAATTTAAAAATACCTCCATTCATGAACTTTTCATGGAGAGCTTCTGTAGGCATAAGCACATGGACTGTCACCTTTTGTTGTGAGAATGCCTTGACAAGAACTTTTGGACAAGTATAACCTTCAGTTATAGTTTTGAAAGTCGGTCCACATTCTCAGTTGGTTATGAACTACATGTATACTGTGCTAACACTAATTTAGGGGCTGTCATGAGAACCTTTTGACCAAGCATGTCATTAATTCACTTACATGTAGTTGCTGGCCATTCAGGCCTTTTTTCAGCACCAAAGGTGCCTTGTTCATTATTTTCTTTAAAGTTTGGGTATATTTCAATAAATTGTTGCTGATTTTAATAAATTGTTAAGCTTTTTATGCTCTGAAAATGCTCAAATAAATTTCCCAAATGATTGTTGCCACCTATAGGTGTGCACAAGAACCAAGTGTTGTTTTTCAAAAAGTGGTGATCTGGTGTGCATTAATTTGCACATAAAGGGTCAATGAGACAAAAAGCCTCCTAGTTATTTTTATTATGAATAGTGAGGATATAGAGGAACACAATAAAACAAGTTTCACTGAATTCCATAGAGGGCGCACCGAGATATAGCCTGACGAAAATTGCCAAAAATCACGTTCTTACAGCAAAAAGCGCCCTCTATTAACAAGCGCCCTCACTAAGCCTCTGCCATTTATGTTTTTTGGGGAAGAAAAGGTCCCCATGTGTCCAAATAAACATGAACAAGCAAGGCTTTATGAGGGCGCAGGAACTGGGAGGGCCTCAAACATGGTCTAAAATGCAAAAAGTTGCGATTTGAAGCGCCACCTATGGGTGGCGCCCTCAATTAGCCTCGAAAAAAATACCGTTTTTCGAAACAACTCCACCCATATATTTATATACCATAAGATCAAGGAGGCTTTTTGAGGGCGCACCAAGATATTCAGAGGACAAAGTCCAGATTTTGACTTTGGCACTTATCAGGCCCTTCGGACCCCTACCCTAAACACGGCCGTATTTTTCAACCGAAGCAGTTTCTCCGAAAAAAACCGTGATTTTTGTCAGTTTGGATGATATATCTACCCACAAAAAAAAATTGGATGGAATACTGAACGGTGATATATCACCCCCTTGTATAAATTGGTCCATAGTTACAGAATCTGGCTCTTAAGTGAATTGTAAAAACGTGTGTGCACACACATCTTTAAAAAAAAACCACCTTCAGTTATTTTCTTACAAACGGCACCATCTTTGACAGTTAAATAAACTCATGTGGTGTTTGTTACCATTGCTTTCAACACTACATGTTCAATTTTTTTTCTCGCTAACCCACGAAGTAAACATTTTGGTCATTGCATATGATGCAATGGCCTTTAAAGGTTGATGCCATGCCATTAATGTGGACAGACCGATGTAGGTTCAAATTTTATAAGAAAATCAAGTGACACTTATTTTTAAAGGCCTAACACTGGGAGGCCTGGTGTTATTCTACACCACCTTCCTGCCGTACACAGTGGTGGTGTTTGATTACATTCAAAACTCACTTAAACAACCAGAGTCAGTCACATCAGTAAACACCTTGGGACAGGTAATGTTGCACTGTGTGATCCCTCCCCAAGTCTTGTATTGCATAAAGCTGCTGTCGGATGCTTGGCCAAAGACTTTTAGGAAGACGCCGAACACTGTCTCACAGTTTATATTTCTCAGTCTCTAAATCTTAATTGCCCTCTTTCTCTCTCCAAACAGACTACAAGGAGCTGATCAAGTTTGTCAAGCCAGCGCCGGTGGATGAACAGCAGACCAAGAAAGACAAGAAACAAAAGGATGCAGCCAAGAAGAAGATCAAAAAGGAAGCTGGGGATGTAGAAGATGACGTCAAGAAAATGTCACTAGGAGAGTAATTTCTTGATCTGTAGGAATTGATAACACTCAATAGCCATTTGAAATCGGTGTATTGCAAATACTATGGGCGGAATACATAAAAACTAGCAATTGCTTATAAGAAGAACCACTGAGTAAAAGTACAAGCTCATCAAGCAGAAGCAAACGCGAAAGCTATTGCTTGAAAACATATACATAACCTTTTGCTTTGGCTGACAACTTTTTCTTAAAGCTTCCTTAGCAATTACAGTGAAACCTACTATTATGGCCACCTTGATAAACAGGCCACCTGCATATAGTGGCCACCCACTGTTGGTCACAAATGCCATACATGTGTATAATGCTTGAGAAACCTCTATAAAGAGGCCACCTCTTTATAATGGCAATTGCTAATCTGTAAGCTTTTGCTTGGATAATAATAATATAATAATAACTCCAATTTATATGGTGCACGTTTCCATGTATCCATGCTCAATGCGCTCTCACATTATTATTACCCCTGGTCATTGGGCTCCCGATAACATTCTATATTTAAGCCTTCTCAACTCCCTCAGGAGTATGCAGCCCCGGCAACCTGTTACGCGCTCATGAGCTAATCAAACACATCTTCTTTCACAGGTACCCATTTGCTCCTGGGTGGAGAGAGGCAACGCATGACAAAGTACCTTGCCCAAGGGCACACGCACCATGGATGTGAGCAAGGCTGGTTTCGAACCCACGACCAGAAGATTTAACCAAGGTCTTGGGTGACGACACACTAGCCCGCTCGGCCATGGCACTCCAATAATCCAAATGGATGACAATATATCTTGATTTTGCTTTTGCTTACAAGTAGAAGCTTTTGCCTGTTAGCACTTTCTCATTTTTAGGTATAAGAATGTAATTAAAAGTCCAGAAAAAGCAATTGCTAGTTTTTTTTAATGTATTTGGCCCTATGTTGTAGCATGCACTCTGTGAAGGCACTGAACCATTAACACTGTAGCACGTGTACACATACAGGTGTACACATACAGGTGCGAATCCACATACAATCGCGGACGTCCCTTTGTTCCTCTTTTGTTTGGACATAGTCTATTTTCCCTTACTCTCGTTGGTTTTGTACAGGAGCGAATCGCGGACGTTCGCTTGCCAATCGCGGACGATATTGTTCCCTAAAACGTCCACGATTGTTTGGGAGAACAAGCGCAGTATACAAGTGCAGTGCATAAGACTCGTTTGTCAATTCGGATTTTCACAAGCGCCACCAAGTGTTTGTTTCAGAGAGGGCTTTTTTTCTGACTCGGCGGTCGACATTGGTGCATTTGTTTATTGTTCGAAGCATTCAGATTTGTTTTGAAAACAAATAGCTGAGAGGCTAAAGTATATTAGAACAGTGTTTGTGAAGAGAAATATTCACTCAGACTGTATGCCCTCTTTCCCAAGAACTTTATGGAATAAACTTTATTATCCACCAATGACAAGCATAAGATGGAAAATTGTCTTTAGCTCACATTATACAAAATATACACAGTTATTTACAAATGTCACACATATTAAAATCACAAATTAATCTCAGTTATTGCTGATGGTACAAATGATCTCTTATATGCATTCTTACGGGCAAGTGGTATACCCTGAATCGTCGCCCAGATGGGAGAAATTCAAAGGAACTACAATGTATTAAAGAATACTCTACGTAATACAATGTAGAATGCTTTATCAAACGTCTAGCAATGTTCCCTGATACACCGCAAAAGTATGGCCTCTCCATGTCAAACTCTTAATGGTGCCTGTATTTGCATTAATGTACTTGCTTAAGAAAAACTGCAAATACACACCTTCCCTATCCCATAGTTGCACATTTAGCATGTGCAATGGTTAATAATTTCATGAAGTGTCTTAACCTTCGGATGTCTGGGACTCTAAAGCCCCATCCTTTAGTAGCCTAAAAAGGTTTAGTGTAAAAATAACTTGAGAATGAAAGGGCTAATGATGTGGCCTTAGATCAGTTGATCAAATCAACTAAGGCCTCAACTCCCTCCCTTTCCCTCTCCCCTTCCCCCTCCCCCCAATCCTGCTTTGTGAGTCCCAATATCCTTATCAAACGCTTTATACTCGAACAGTGTCTTTGTGAAATCAGGGGTCGATTACACAAAGATTTGTATCGGTCGTAAGTGCTTAAATCCATCACAACTCGCCGAACCCGTTTGTAAGTTTACGACGCATTTCACAAAACACTTAACACGTCACTTGTTGGGAGAACTGCTATTGTACGCAGTGTAATTCAATATTGGGGCAGAACCCATTGCAAAGTTGTGATTACCTATTTGGTACCATCCTCTTGCAACAGTGCCCCTTTAACGCACTCCCTTTAACGCACTCCCCAACTCCTGCGTACCGAGGCCCTGTACCGGCGCACAAGCGACAAAAATCTCGTCGCCTTTCTGGACCAATCATGAGGCTTGTTATATGTGGCGTTTGGTGTTTTCCACGATCCACCTTGTTACCAGTGCCAACTTCCAGCTGTCCGATTTAACGCGCTCGCCGATTGGTCGCTATTTCTATTAAACAGGACATTATTTATGTTACTTGTTCTCCATCCCTCTGATTCATTTTTTTTTTTTAAACTCGCAGTAGATTAAAATGTTGCAAGAATTATCGATATGATGAACGTGACAAAGAACAAAAACTAAAACCAATTTCGAGAAAATATAGAAATTGGTTATTTTCACTAAAATGTGATTAATTTCATTTAACTACATCCAAAAATGAGTCGGGTGTGTGCTCGCTGAATTCAACAGCCAGCTTACTTCATAGATTTGCGTGGATTTCCTCAGGGTATTGTATCGTCGCTTCGCAGAGTGGAAATTCCCTGAGATCTCAGAAGGGTTTGGTACGTGTAGTTGTAACTTTGCGACGGGTTCATTGGTTTTTAAAACACGTTGCAAATATTTCTTTGTGAAATCGACCCCTCATAATATACATGTAGGCTATGTATATGTTGTCGGGGTGGAGGTGGAAAACTGCATCTGGTAGGTTATGTTGAACTATGACGTCAAAGGTTTACATTTTCCCTTCATTTTATTTTATTATTTCTTAGGAATAGCTGAACTATTCTATAGGCATGTTCAGATACTGTTTAAAAAGCAGTCTAACCACTCAGTTTGTATCTGAGTGGTCTACATAGACCGATTAGAGTTGGTCTGTGGATACTTTGTGGGTTTTAGCTCAAGATAGTCTCCGATCCAGTACTGTTTTTCGCCAGTATCACTTGCACCGGCGGCCATGACAGGGGGAAGGTTTTCGTATTGAAATGTGTGACAATAGGTCCAGAAAGTGCCTACTCATGCATGATACACAGTGACTTCCCCCTGTCATGGCCGCCTGTGCAAATGGTCTATTCAGCATTGACTTTTGCGATCTGAAAGGCAAATTGAACCCGACTCGAGGTGTACCTGCGGCATGTATTCAAGCGGTCGCAATATAAATTCTGATTCTGTATATCTGCATTTCCCTTCCTAGTTTAAACACGGTACATGTAATACGACGTGCAATATATATATATTTAGTGAAAATCAGGACACACCACTCTGATATCATATAGTGATGTCTCCTAACTTGGCGCACTTCGACAACTCACTGGAAATCCATAAACATATGAGGTTCAGGCTCTAACCGCTTAATCCATAAATATATGATATATCCCTTCCAGAAAAACAGCCATTCACTTATTTTGGCCAAGTACAAATGATAATGGAAAAGCTGCGACCGATGCCGCAAAAGTTTACTCACGGAAACATGCAGCACGATATGTGGCAGAGGGTATCGCCCCCTACATTGTTCCCCCATTGCGTCTCAAACATCCAAGGAATTTCCAAGGTATTTCCAAGGAATTCCTTTCAGTTTTTAGGGGTGGGGGCGGGGGATTGGTACGTTAACGAAAGGGAAGTGTGTTGAGGTATATAGGGGCGTTAGGGGGAAGTCCCTTTGCCACATATCGTGCTGGGTATATCGACACTGATTGGCTGAAATGTTGAGAACCATGCTACAGTGGCCCATGACGACCATTTCCATGCACGCACCGTGCCTACAGAACACAACGCCGATACACAATTTTATTCACGTGAAATGTCTATTACAGGCTCTCCTGTATGACGTCATGTCAACCTGAAGCGAACGGCGATGCCTTCAAATTCTGGTAAATTTCTCGTAAATAGATTATTCTTCTCCGTATTTTAGTTTTGAATTTATGAAGGTACTTAAAAACTTTATTTCCTTTTAATGCCAAGTGCATCAGATTGTTTATTGCACCAAGAGAGAACGGAAAGTAAAATGCGCCACGTTAGGGGCCTGCCACGTTAAGGGACACCAACAATTAAGCTCGTAGCCACTGCCACATAATCCTCTTAACAAATCACTGAACAATGTACAAGTTACCCATAACGGTGTATAAAACAACATGCCTGCACAAAAAAGCATACGTGGAACAGGGTTTTTATGACGGATGTTAACCGCAATTACTTTTAATCATATATATAAAGGTCAACAAATTTCGTATTTTAATGATTTAATATACATTACGCAGAAACTTATGTTGTATGAGGTAAAACAAAATAATATAACATATTCATAAATTTTGGAATAAATTTAACTTCGAATTTGAAAATTTAAATCGCCTATTGGAGGCTTGGTTTTAAATCATTGTAATCAATACATTTAGCGTTTTAAGGCCTTTAGTCGAACATTTTATGAAATTGCTCATGTTAGCCACAGATCTTTGTAGATAGGCCTACATGTAATTTTAAACTTTACCCTGAATAAAATTATCTACAAAGGTCTGTGGCTTCCATGAGCAATTTCAAAAAATTAGGTGTTAAATCAGGAACTAGCTATACCGTATTGACTCACCAAATATACTTGGCCAATATGCTATAAGCATTATTTTTGTATCCGGATTAATGTTTTCACTTATTTTCTGACTGACATATGTAAGACAGTGCTCCAATTGTGAGGAATGTAATTCTTTCCTGGTGCATACATGTACATGTATAATGTATATTTTGTTTATAACGGCTATTTAAAACCAGCAACATTTTTGAGAATTGGGCTGGCATATAGTGGTACTCTCCTCGCCTTCTATAGCCCCATGTGGTCAAGACTTCGCAGGGCTTCGACTTGGCCGTGCGAGTTGACACTTCAGTACTCGATTAATGGAGTGTCGAACGCAAACGGTGAAATTTGGGTGGAATTTCCGCTGTAATTTTGTTTTTGAAAAGTAGGCATACAATATTGTGAGTTATATGGCCTCACAAACTGTGTAGTTTAAAAGCACTCCTTGTTGGAGTTCTTCGAGAAAGGTATATGGGTTTGTCCATGAAGTTGGGGCACGGTGTCCACGTAGCATCGGTATAGTCTGTGTTAATTATATACTGAATATGTATTTACAACTTCAAATTGTTGTTGCAACGGATATGGTATAGTGCCCGGCTATATTCATTCATGTTTTCTTTGGGCAATCTCTCACTGAATATGAGATTCTTGTTTTACCGACGCTACGTGGACACCACATATGTTTAACACTGTCAAGACATTTGACTGAGTCTGTGGTTTGGTACACCATAATGCAAGTACTTTTACTGTAGTGGGATATGCTTTTCTTTCTGAAATGAAATATTGACTGAAGTAGCTGGGCTAGAATGAGACACAGTTTTTGAGATATGATATGTCACAAAACGTGACCCAACTTCATCGACAAACCCATATCCATACGCAACTGTGGCCAAGTCGAAGCCCTGCGGAGTCTTGGCCACAGTTTGGGGCTACTCGCCTTCCACCCTCTAGTGGTCTTGGTTCGAATTCCTTTCGGGCCTGTATATGTGGGTTGTAGTTTCAGTCCTTGTTTGATCTCCGCTGATTTTCCTGTATATGTGTGTTTCAGGTTTTTCATCCACTTCTAAACAGTATTCTTCCTCATATGTGGTATAAACCCACTCGCCAGGTAAAAAACTTCTTAGAATTTAAGATGTTTCATGGCCAATAAGAGGAAATTGAGGTTTTGGTCCCAAGGGCACTGTGTATAATTGGAGTTGACTTTGGTTTAAAAAAATTTGTTTTATCCCCGAGCTTAAAGCCTGCAGCCGTTTATAGTCCTAATCTTGTATTGGTGGTATTCTATTCTGCAGTTTAAAAATGTACTTAAACATAAAGGGAGAGGAAACACTCGTTTGGAATTATCGACAATTTTAATAAAAATGCTACTTATGCATTACCTGATGCATAGACCTCAAGGGTGTCTGACATTTGTTTCCAACGTCGGCAACACAATTAATTTTGAGGATAGGCCTAAACTTTGCTGCCAATTTGGCTGTATGCTGCGATATATTCAACATTTTGAAAGGGAGGATGACGTCAGGATTGAACGCTTGTTTCTCGACTTCAACACACCGTAAAATATGTAATGTGCTATGACCTGACTCACGCCCTCTCGAGTCCGAGCGTAAAACTGCCAAACATGTAGTCTGGTTCCCGGACCAAAACATTCTATCACTAGACTAATTTTAAGGTTCGGCATCTGCTAGTATACATGTTTGTCCGCCATATTGAAACAGAAGGAATTCCTCATTTTTCCGAAGGTCCCCGAAGTTACCCGAATGCACGTCCGGGCGTTATCGTCTGTTTCGCCGCGTGTATACGGTGTTTATTTAAATGTGCAGTAAAGGTTTGAATTTGATTTTTGATGCTATAGTTGGCATGTGTAATATTTTAAGGTTAATATATTAAATTTGTATTGGCCAAATTTGGAATAACCCTTTTCAAATTGTTATACACTTGTGCCGCGCCATGATGCGCTTCTAAAAATAAATGCATGACGTAATGCTTATGCACCTATCAATTGTTTCCCCACCCCACCCCTACCCCCGTGCTGCCCCACGCCTTAGGTGGGGGTTTGGTCACTTTTTTTCGTGCCCTAGGGTGGGGATTTTGACCCATTGAAATACATGTTTTGCACCCGAGGGTGACTTGTGTCACCTAAATTGTGACCCTGGGGTGGGGATTTTGTCACGCGAAAAGTGACAATCCCCACCTCTTAGGTGGGGCATCCGGGGTGGGGGGGGGGGGGGGGGGGGGGGGTGGGGAGAACAATTGATAGGTGCATCAGTGCTAATTTAAACACCACAGTAGCCGGTCTTCACATTCAGTCGTTGTATGTGGAATATGTGGAGCGGGAACCAGTCTACCAAACATGGCGACTTACATGAAGCGTGTAGATCATCGATATTTGTTTAATTAAATTGTTAATTAAAATTTGTTTATTCTATCGTTGCAGCAATGTATTTTCTTGTTCATTATTTGAATATTTTGTGAAATAACAGCAAAGTAAGGTATAATGGGAGCCCGGCGCTGAAATGCCAACTTTATGTTCTTTATTTGCTGCATTACGAGTATGACTACGATAGGTAATCTTTTTTAATGAAGACATCGCTGGGAAAAAAATACCATACACCCTCACTAGTTGAGACGCAATGCACTAAGTCTATGGAGTATGACAAACAAGTGTTTTCAAAGAAATACTTGAAACTTTCTCAGTGCTAAATTTATATTATCTCACTATTTTGACACTTTTATTTTTAAATTAGCTTGGAAACTGGCAGTTTAAGATTCCTATATGTTCCTATAACCATATTTTGTATCTAACGTATTGTGGCGGAAATTACCTATCGTACACTAATGATGATTCATATGAACTACAGAGGGCGCACGATGCTGCCGGCTGTAGTATAAGAAGCCGCGAGCTCAGCTCGCGCAGTCAGAGCTCAGTCATCTGTTGTTAGAACAACATCGAGAAAGACGTTATCGTCAGTCCCCAATCGTATAGTCGGGTGCCAACCTGAGAGGATTGCCAGGTAGGCACGGTAGGACGTGACGGCGTACTGAGCGGTGAGGTGCATGGAGACGGGCTAGAGTCTAGACAACGGGCGTCCGGAGGCTACCGGAGGCGGAAGTACGAGAGGCTACCGTACGACGTACCGTGACGGAGCCGGAAGCGTACGCGCTTGGACCCGCTGCCTCGGACGGAGGACCGAGGGAATATAGACCCACTCGGCGCAGATAGCGCGCGCACGGGTCAGGAGGCGGAGTACCGCGGTACACGGGAGGCGTGCAGCGCCGCGAACGGACTCGAGGCTACTATACTCAGCCAGACTTCGCCGCACCGTCCAATACAGCCAGCATTTAGATGCATACACGGGGAAGCCTCAATTAGCCTCTGTTGGATTAAATAAAGGGTCCAGATGACATGTTATTGATCATTAAAGTTTGCGTTCACTGAGATTCAGTCTCCTCTGTATTTACTTCATTGTACATGTATTACCTTCCGACAATTACTGTGAGGGTGAGGTTTAGTGCAGCCACGCGTAGAGGCGGTATATTTCTGTCTAAACGGGCCTTCACCTCCGATCGCTGACATGATCTGCCGACTAGAGGAGTAGTCAACACTTGGACTGCTAGAGGTGACAAGCGGGGCGAGATCGGCCGCCACAGTATGAAAGAACCTTAAATATTTTTTTTGGCTAAGACAGTGTCCTGTCAAAAAAAAGTTTTAAAATGAGTAGCTACTTTTTGGTGAGTATATGACATCACAACTCTGCTCATTAATATAAAACTAGAAATGTTGGTTCCAACTAAAAAAAATAATTTCAAATAGTACCTGAATGTAGTATTTGCACAGAAACAAAATAAGCTACATGTACCGAAAACTGATTTAAAGGTTCACAATGCCCCAAATCCTCTAACGTAGTTTTTACTCTTCACTCAACACAAAATCTAAGCATTAGTTTTAAAGATATACAGTCCCTGCGTTTTTAATTGATATTTTTTTAAACGTATACAAGATAGTTTCTTAATTTTTTTTCAAATGACACGTCAACCAAACAAACTGACCAAAGTTTAGTTATCGAACGAAAAATTATTGTCCCGAAATAATTTAAGGCATATATTTGCTCATCCTCTTGCAACAGTGCCCCTTTAACGCACTCCCTAACTCCTGCGTACAGTGGCCCTGTTGAAAAAGGCCCCATTTGGCGGTGGGACTAGCGACAGAAATCTTGTCGCCTCTGCTGGACCAATCAGGACGCTTCATGTGCATTGCAGCACGATTGCAGACATTCAAATGTAACGCGCGCAGATTGTAAACACCGTGCATGCATGCGATACATGTACTCGGTAATGCTGGCCGTTGTCCGCGTCGGCGATTGGCTGCTATTTAAAGCATACTGGGGAATCCGTTCCATTACATTCGTCAGCATGCATCCCTGTTATTAATTTGAAAAACCGCGGAGTAAATAAGGTTTGTTGTTTGAAAGTTTGGTAGGAATGGGACAGTCATAAGGAACGGAACCCAATACAATTTCTGGAAAGTATAGAGGTCGTTTCTTTTCGGCATAACATGACCAAATTGATTAAATTACATCAAAATTACTCGGGCGTGAGTTGGCTCAAGACAACAGCCGGCTTGCTCCACAGATTTGCGTGTATTTCCTCAGGGTATTGTCACGTCGCTTTGCAGAGTGGAAATTCCCTGAGATCTCAGGATGATATTTGCTTAAGTCTGTCCTTAGTATGGGCGACCGTATGGGCGCCGGCGCGCCGACGCACAAGCTGAGCTAATATATTCCAAAAAATGTGAAGAGTTCTTCCACAGACCTTATATAGCAGTTAATGGCTGCGCAGGACGGCATAACACTGTTATCAGTGCCTAAAAACGGGTAGAAATCCATTGAAACACATTGCAGCGATATTTTAGGTGTGGTAGCCTACACAAATGGCGGACGGTGGCTTCAACGAAAGAGGGCGATGCTTCATCCAGTGTATATATATCAATGAGTCAAAGTAGCCTAGACTGGTTCCCGATCCACCTAATCCACATACAATGAATGAATATGAGGACCAGCGCCATAGTGTTTAAAATAGTACTAAGCATTTAATACGTCATGCGTTTATTAGGAACACATAACCGTTAATTTTCAAAGCATGCTGCGCTACGGCCCGAGTGTTTGTAGCCATAATAAACAATTTGAAAAGGGTTATTCACGTATGGCCATTAAATATTTAGTCTAACCTGAAAAATTTTCACATGCATTATAGGAACAAATTCAAACCTGGTCTGCATCCTCATAAAAAAAACATGCGGCGGAGCGCGGCGTCTATTCAAGTTCTCGAAACAATGACTAATCGCACCGGACGATTAACGATAACGTCCGGACGTGCATTCGGGTAATTCCGGAAACTTCCGAAACGGAGAAATTCCTCCTGAGGTCACGTGCCGTGGCAGCTGCCGGACCTAAAGATCATCTCAGAATAGTCTGGGAACCAGACTAAAATTAGCCTACCGACGATCCAAAACTTGGCGGGAGGTGAAATAATATTGGCGGTATAGGCGTGCATGTAAAACCAGGACAATATGTCCGTTTTACACTATTTACACTAATGAAGGTTTTGTCTAACGAGTCTTGTCCGGTAACATGAAATTATATGTCATGAATGTATTCAAGTATTGTGTGTGTGAGGTTACCAGAAGTAAATGTTCAACAGCTCACAGTCCCGGACCGCGCCCGGGAGGTCACGACATTGCGAAAAATTGAAACGATTTTAAGGAGAAAATCCTCAGCTTCACGGTTCAAATTTGTGTTGAACTCCATGGGTCCCGGAATCGATTTGTTTCTGTCATTTGCGCCCGGTTTTCATTGAAACTCCGTGGACGGGACAAATTGGAGAAACATTTTCCAAGTTGTGGGTGATGACACTTTAAAATGGTGGGCGATCTGGGAAGTTGGCACCTTGTTTTCTTCGTCGTGTTCGTTAAAACTTACAGTAGAAAGTTTAGGGATAACGCATGTTTTTGCCGATGATGCTCACGTGTTTAACATCAATTGAATTCTTGGAGCAAATGTGCACAAGCTCTTCATGGACCAAATTCGGGTGATCGGGTCCCAAAATACAAAAGCAAACTGAAGCATTTCCTTCAAAAATCATTCGAATTACCCCAGTCCTAAACACAAGAGGCAAACTCGAAAATAAACAGCCCTTCGAAAATAGCATTCACAACAGTTGCTGACAAATGAAATCAACATGCTTTTTTTTTTTTTTACTGCCATGGCCCGGGGCTGACCCGGTGCCGAGCGTCGGCTACGCCAAACATTCGAATCGTGAACATAAAATCAATCTTGGGCAGAGCGATTTTTAGCTGAAGCTAAAATCGATTCAAATGTTCACGACCGTACAATTTTTTGGCACTGTACAAAACGGGCTCAAAGTGTGGAGGTTAGAAACTAGGGACCGCTCACCCGGCACGGCCGCGGGGGCCTTCGCTGAGGTGACCTGAGCAAGATGATCGGGCTGACGGCCGGCGTACGTTGGCAGAGCTTGGTAGGCAGGGTTGGCTTCGTTCGCACGCTTATTGAAAAGGCTACAGCGTATAGGTTCCCCGGCATGTCCGGTCGACCGAAAGCCCAAATTTCCGAGGTATTGTCGAATAAAGGGTTACCGCAGCGTGTGTGTTCGTGCCAAAACTTGTTCCTTGCGTTGTCGCAGACTTTCAAATGAAGTTCACAACCTTTTGTCTTCCCAATTCTTCGTCTTTGACGATTAATTAGCTCTCTGCCTCCAGTGTTCTGCCCGAAAGTAAGCTGCGAACATGTCCGTTGATTGTCCCCGTATTATTTGGCAGAGAGCGACTTTAACGCGTCCGAGCGAGAACAAATTTGAAACAAGGTGACCTGTATGTCGGCGCGTTCAGCGCGGGGTCACCAGAAAGGCATCCTGAGATCTCAGGGAATTTCCACTTTGCAAAGCGACGTGACAATACCCTGAGGAAATACACGCAAATCTGTGGAGCGAGCCGGCTGTTGTCTTGAGCCAACTCACGCCCGAGTCATTTTGATGTAATTTAATCAATTCGGTCATGTTATGCCGAAAAGAAACAATTTCTATACTTTCCAGAAATTGTATTGGGTTCCGTTCCTTATGACTGTCCCATTCCTACCAAACTTTCAAACGGCGAACCTTATTTACTCCGCAGTTTTTCAAATTAATAACAGGGATGCATGCTGACGAATGTAATGGAACGGATTCCCCAGTATGCTTTAAATAGCAGCCAATCGCCGACGCGGACAACGGCCAGCATTACCGAGTACATGTATCACATGCGTGCACGGTGTTTACAATCTGCGCGCGTGACATTTGAATGCTTGCAATCGTGCTACAATGCACTGCGTCCTGATTGGTCCAGCAGAGGCGACAAGATTTCTGTCGCTAGTCCCACCGCCAAACGGGGCCTTTTTCAACAGGGCCACTGTACGCAGGAGTTGGGGAGTGCGTTAAAGGGGCACTGTTGCAAGAGGATGCCAGAAAGGGCACAGGGCACCCTTCCGAAATTGCAACATTGTAGAGATTGTAATCGCGAGAGGGCGTAATCACCATATCATTTTGTCAAAATGACCGTCTGGGGAAATCCGTAAATTTTGCCCCCGAAAAAGGGGGGATATTAGTGCGCATGCGTTAGTTTTGTATGCAGATACGGGTAGATTTTTCTTAACGCACGCGCACTTATGAGCAAATAGCCTGGTACATGCACCGTACGTTTGGCGCTTACCGTCGTGTTGATTTGAAAGTTTCTTCTTGTTTTGTATGTACGTGTAGGCGCCGCGGTTGATTTTACCGGTACGCGTTGTTGATTTAGCCGGGTGGCTCGCGCGGTTACAAGGGTAGGCCTACGGTACGGGTAGGCGAAGACTCGCCCGGTAGGCGAAGACTCCTACGGGTGGCGAAGTAACAGAACCTGGCCGCGGTTAGGCTTCGGTCGGTCTGAAAAATACCCCGGGAAAAAATACTTGGGGAAAAATCCATCTATACCGCACGAGTTTTGAATTTTGGGAAAGAATTTACAAGTCGGACGTCACATAAACCCTCTGCGCTAAACCTATGGGACAACTCAGAAAAATTTCCAAGTAAAATTTTCCAAGTAAAATCTTCATATTTTTCCCCCTCGAAATCTTGGTTTTTTATTAGATTTTTACTTGTTGATGCTTAATAAGGATTTTTAAGGACAAAATAGTAGTGTCCGAGTGCGGAACTCTTTCCTAATAGCCATGCACGGTTAGCCCTGTTTACGCTGAGTCCGCTTGAGTACGCATAGGCCTAAGGATTTATCTTCTGACAGTGCTATTGCTGGTTTTAAGTTGACATTTTTAAAAACCACTCGGAGCTTGAGCTCGGAGGGAAGGGGAATTTATGTCACGAATTTAAAAATGTTTTTCTCTTGTCCTAGGCCTATATCATATGTTTTTGTGCACGCACGAGTCGCCTAGTGTGCAGTGTTTGCTTTTTGCGAGTTCCAGATTTTGCGTGAGCATTACATGGAGCTATTTAAAACTAGCTCCATATGGTGTGAGCGATTTTCTCTGTTATGGGATGGTAAAATAAATGTGGATGTCCAATATTCCAGATTATTTCAGAAGATTTATGAGCCATCGAAATTTAGGCTAATAAACTGTTCAACACACGATCAAGCTACGGCAACAAGCAGTGTTCAAGTTTCACCCGTTTTTGTTTCCATTTAAAAAAAATGTACAGCTTGAAAGATTATTTTCCCGAACCGGCGGGTTTTAAACTGTCAAATATAGGTTCAACTGTGACATCGATTATCTGTGGAACAGTAGGCCTATACCTATTTGATAGTTTTTTTAAATTTGCAATGGCCGAGGGCATTACGATTTTCCCAGCCCGCGGCTTCCCTGTGCAGTCATGCCACGATGTACACAGGGGACTAGACATCGTGCATACATATGCATAGTAAGCAGGGGACAGTGCGCTCTGCATAACATTATACAAAACAGATGCGCGCGCACGGCGCTGTTGCGCCACTAAATTCCCCAGACGTTGTTATTGACTGTGTCGCGGTGATCGGTTTTCGGGACGAACGCACGTTCAAAACAAAAACAATAACAACGTCTAGAGCCGACCTTGCAACTGGAAGCATGAAACTAGTGGCAACTGGTGTTTCCAGCAACTGGGAGCAACTGTGATCAGTTGCTCAAAAAGGTCGATGTACGCGTACTTGCAACTACCGGCAACTGAAAAAAATCCTAGTTGCCGCGAGATGCTCATGTTCTACTTTCTGGCAACTAGTCGTACCCAGTTGCAGTCAGTTGCGTCGATGTACGCGTACTTGCAACTAGTTGCTGCCAGTTGCTCGCGTGCATCTGATCACGTGCGCGCACATCAACAGCAACTGCAAGCACAGTTGTTCCAGTTGCAAGGGCTATAGGCACTCTGCGCTTTACCGAGTTGCTGTGTCGATGTGTGCGCGCTCTGGAAATGTAGATATAGCTGGATGCTCCCAGTTGCCGCTAGTTGCGGAACTAATCCGTTTTTGTCGATGTGCGCGCTACGCACACATCGACAGCAACTGATCAGTAGTTGAGTTAGACCTTCCGGCAACGCGCAACAGAAAATTATAAATTATCTTAGCATGAACATAGAAAGAGAATTGCTATCTCATTGTAAGTGTGAGAGCACCTGTTGGTGGGTGTTACGTAAGGTTGGAAGGTTTATGCACTGGTGCGTGGAATGTGACGTGCAAAGCGGCACGCATGCTGGGCTGTTGCAAGTCATTCGCAGTCACCGCGTCGTATAGTTAATTTTTTCAAGAAAGAGGGTTGCACTCTTGTCCGATCTCATATCACTTCCATCTTTTATCTTCATCTAAAGGTCTTAATTCCATGTCCGCATACTTTTGTTCTTTTAACCCCGATTGCCCAGGGAATATGGTTTAACACAAGATGTGTATTAATTTTATTACGTAACTTTTCGGTATTAAGCACATTTGACAAGTTCAGTAGCCTAAGATTCCCCGAGTATACTGAGCACAATATTTAAAGAGTTGTCAAATTAGTGTGCGCATGACGCATATAAATTGAATTATGGTGCGTTTGCAAAAATGTCATCTTAACACTGAAGTAGTATGTGGTTCATCGCATGCATTTTCTTTCAATATTGAGGGCAATTTGGTCACTTCGAAGATAGGACACCGCACAACACAGGCCGTGTAGTCTTTTCCACAGCCTCTGTATTGTCATAAATGAACAACTTAATAATAGTACTTCAACAGATAACGTTATATTTCGTTCGTTCTTATTTTCCTCGAGAAAGACTACCCTGGAGTCAACCAGTACGATTCTGAGGGGGTCAAATAGGAATTTTACAGAGTATTTTTCCGCATTATCAATTGGCAGGTTTTTATCTCTGTTTTTTCGCCTATCTCAGGGTATAGGGGCAGATTGGTTGGGTTCGGACGGTGTGGTTGGTGGATGTGGGTCCGGCTGGTGTGATGGTTGGGGTGGCCAGTCGTATTGGTTGGGGTGGCTGGTTCGTATCGAATAACCAATGCGGATTGGGCATTTTAGCCGGTGTGATTGGTTGTTTTGACCGATATGTTGGTCGGACGGGCATTATCTACCGGCCGTGTTGGTCGGATTCAACCGGTCTGTTTTTGGAGTGTATTTTGTGACAATTTTTCTTTTAGAAATCCACTAATGTTGTTTCAACTAGTTTGATAAATCGTGATTGAGCTTTTCCAGAGCGAGATTTGTGTGTTTATTACGTGTATAAAGTTTTAAGTGGGCCTACTTAAAGTGGGCGTAGGTGACTGCAGCATCCCAGAATAAAACAGATAAAATATAGTTCCGATGTCACGTTGTTTGATTTGGTATTACGTACATCGGGGCTGAAATGAGATCATCTTTGGCTCAACTTAGACTTGAATGGATCGTGGCTTGTACAAATTACATTGTGCCTGAATGCACAAAGGACTTCAGAGGCTTGAATGTGGCTTTAATATGTTATTCAATTTATGTTTTAGAGGCTAGAGGCTAAACAGCTATTCCATAAAAACTTCAAATATGGCATTTAGGGGCCTTTTTATTTGAAAATATACAAATGAACCAAATGAACCAATACGTTCACATGAACATTGGTGATTTCATGTTTTTAACTGTGAATATTTTATATTATGGTTCAAAAATGTATTCACCTTTAGGCAGGAGCACTTGAACAAGAAATCGGTCTTCGGCCCACGACCCATTGCATTGCATTGTGGTATTGTAACTGAAAATATTTCCCTTGTAAAGATTTTTTTGCTTGGAAAAGATGCAAAATTTACAGTTGTTGGGTACAAGTTAACTTAAGCCGGCGACAGATGAGCGACTAATAGTAAATTTAATTGTAGTAGTGTGCAACCGTGGGCTATACGATGTAGGCCTATAGCTATAGCATTTTCGGAGTCGACACCGATTCCAAAAAAGAATCGCGATTCCATTCGGAATCGATTTCATTTTTCGCGAGAAAACAATAAATATACTGAGCGTGTTTATGTCATGTACATGTACATCGAAGATACTACTTTTGTAGTATCTTTGACGACCCAATTATTGGCACCGAGTGGCACTAAACGATAGTGAACGGCCGGTAAAGCGTATAACTCGACTATTTACCGTTTTTACTAATTTGAAGCTTTTGTGGTTAATAACGGGACATTTTGACAATCTTTTTTCACAAGGACTATCTAAAAATTATTGTCAAGGATGCTGTATCACTAATTTACGTAAATAGTAGGCTGGTGTGTACCTTTAACGGGACAACCGTTAAAATTACGACAGAAAAGTGGCAACTCGCTGCACACCTTTCGACCGTACAATTTACGGGCATTATTGTTTACAGTGTATGCAATAGATTTTGAAGGTTTTTTGAAGCATTGGTGCATTTATGTTGCTGAAACCTCTGCAGACTAGTTTATTCCAGGATAGGAATGCATATCGGTCCCAATCGGCTAGCAGAGGGCGCCAGCACCAGTCCACGGTTAGGCCGGCTGACGAGCTGAGGGCGCTAACACGGCTCCACAGGGAGCCGGTTGGCGCGAGCCCCTGCTAGAAGGTTGGGACACCCGTTCGCGGGGGAAACGTTTCATGAGCGCCATTGTTGTTTTGGATCTTCTAAAAGCACGAACAGCGTGCCCGGCGCTACACCCGACGATGCCGTTCAAGTGCCCGTTCGGTTGCGGGAGGAAGTTCTACCGGAAGGACATGCGGCAACGCCACCTCCAGTACTGTGCCTGGCGACTAGGAAGGGTGGCGACCGTGACAGCCACCGACGAACTGGAAGTGTACGCCAGCGACGACGAGCTGGACGGTGAAGGCAGGGAGCGGAGGGGGCTGGCGATCACACGGAGCCGCCCGCGCCCCTAGCTGCTGCGGCACTCTGGCCGGAGTCCAACCTGTCGGAGCCGCCAGTTCGTGGGGGAGATAGCACCACCTCGGAGCAACCCCCGGTCGCTGCTGCACCACAGCCGACTCCACCTTCCCCGGGCCGCGTGTTTTTGTTTTACACCGCAGCGAGGGGTACACCCCAATTTGTCAACCCGAATAGAGTCTAAGTTTCCAATGACTGACACTTCTCGAGTGACAATCTTGGAAATAGTGACAACTCTTACTCTCACTATTAGAGAAAAAGAAGAAACCGAGAAATTTCGGAAAATCCCAAATATGCATAGATTCGAACCAGGGACCTTATGATTACAAGTCGAGCTCTCTTCTAACCAGACCACGAAGCTGGTTGCAAACCGACCGCATTCAAAACCCAAAATTCCTTTAAAATAACCAACCCTAAACCCTAACCCTGATCCCTAACCTATTATATAGTCTCCTCTCAAGACGCTAAAAAGGTACAAACCCCATTGTTCTCCCCTCGCAGTGGTGTAAAAAAAAATTACGCCCCCCGGCCGCTGGCACAGAGGAGAGGACCACGCCCGGAGAGCCCCGATGTCGCCCCCATCGCACCATCGGCACCACGAGGGAACCCGGTATCGGACGAGATCCCCGCCGCGTCTGCGAGGGCAGCCACCAGAGGGGAGCCGCATCCGGCCGGAGCGGTCCCATGCTACCATTTGTAAAGGAAACGTCTCCCCAGCGAGACAGCGGGGTTCGCTGCCTGCTTTGAGGACAAAGCAGGGTCCTCGAAGGGGGCAGTGTAACGCCGGTCCCAATCGGCTAGCAGAGGGCGCCAGCACCATCCACGGTTAGGCCGGCTGACGAGCTGAGGGCGCCAACACGGCTCCACAGGGAGCCGGTTGGCGCGAGCCCCTGCTAGAAGTTTGGGACACCCGTTCGCGGGGGAAACGTTTCCTGAGCGCCATTGTTGTTTTGGATGTTCTAGAAGCACGAGTGTCAGAATAAACCAGCAGTGTATTCTTCCTGAGAACAGGTTTTCCTGTGTCTTTTCTTCCCGGTGTCGAGTGGCAAATAACAGGGGGACATTCTTGTTACAATATTTTGCAATCTATTCGCCTCTAATACATGCAGTCCTTAACAAACACCGCAGCAGTGGGACGCTCCTGTTTTAGATTTATATTTAAATTTTGAGTCCAAGCACTTTTGGAAAGGTGTCCAAATTTCTAAGGGGACACTGTACATGGGTTACAGATAAGTTGGTGTGTTTCGATCCATTTGAGATTTGTAGACATGCACGAGACATGGTGCAAAGCAAATGAAAAACAGCAAACAAAATAGAAGTAGCCTGCAAAAACCCCCGCCCCCCTCCATCTGCCCCCTGATCTGCCTCACTTTATTTTCATGAAGGGTTTTAAGGTATGATGTCCGTGTTCTCGATCAGCAACAATACATTTATAAGGAAGGGTTTAATTACTGTGTCATACTTTCATTTTTTTTATTTGGTTGTTTTATTTCAAAGTGCCTCAAATCCCAAAAGCAAAAGTGTTCATAATAGTTCGATTTATATAAACGAAATTACGGGGGAAACGGACATACAATAATTCACATACTAACCAAAGAAAACTACATACAAGGCAGGAGAAATACGGTTCGTTAACATTATGATGGGAGACGGATTGGGAGATGCATTTGATGTTTGGGTGGGGCATGAGGTATAAGGAAATAATTTGGGAGGTGGGGTAATAGGAGAAGGGTGGGGGCGGGGGGCACGGTCATGGGAAAAATTACACTCCCCTTAGTTGTAGATACCACTGCTAAATGATTTACATTGTAATCCAACCATTCCACATTGTAATCCAACCGTTCAACACCGGCCAGTTCAGTCATATCATGGAGTGGTTAAGACGAACAGTGGGACAGGTGAGAATGCAAACTGTGCCCAAATAGTCAAATTGTGATTGTTCAAAAAATTAAGGATTGTGTGGGTCTATACAACTATTATATAATAGAAATAATATTCATAACATTTTTAACTTCAAGTAACACCGTCTTAAACCCGACGAGAACAGACAAATCACGAGAAAAACCATGTTACTTCTGCAGTAATTATATTATTTTAAACGGCCATTACGACCGCTGTGTATATAGAACATGAAGTTATGAAAATTGACTTGAAATTAACATTCCATATTTAAGAGTGAGAGACTGTAAATATCGAGAATCGGGTGGCCACGGCCAAAAACAGATTTTTTTCATACTTTCATATTTGACGGACCTTTGCCCCAAACTAACAAATTTGGTTACAATTACGATTTTAGGCTAGTTTTGCAATTTTTTCACTTTTTGAAGAGTGAAATTTGGATATTTTCAAAACTGCTTCACCATTAAACAAGATATAGACAATTATTTTCTTTAACAGGTATGGATAGGTGGGTCCTTGGAGGCTGCACTGGATGTTAATAATCACCAGGAATGTCGGTGGGTTATACCATTTATTTCAAATAGGGGTGTTTTTTTACTTTTTCAAAGTATGAAAATATACAATTTTTTGACAGCTCATAACCCATATGGTAGTGCTTCAATTTGAATATCGGCCACATATTGTTATTGGTCTTGTGGAATATAAAAAGAATAGCTGGGGGAAATATTTTATTTTTCGCAGTGTTGCCAGACATTTCCCCATTTTTTCAAATGTTGGTGGAAGGCTGAGTAGAATAGGCGACATTTCAAAAAGGTGGCAGAAAGAGGATTTTTTGTAGAAGGTTGTAACATGTTGATTTGACCTAATTTTGCGGTGGTGAATCCAAAAATGATGGTTACGAAGCTGTATCCAACCACATTTTTGTATTTGTTTTAAGGAGAAGTGTATCTGAGAAACAAACAGCAAAACAAACCAAAAACATTAAAAAGTTGCAAGCAAAGACATAATTTTCGACCACTTTGTTTTAGGACGAAATGGATGAAAAGGTAGGATTGGCATGTTCCCGATTTATCTTAAAATATTGGTTTTGTACTAAAACAAGCATGCATTCTACTATACGCAGATATATATATTTTTTTTTTAACCAAACGAACAGTATTTTTTGCCAAAAGCCCGTTTAACTTAAATTACAGCTTGGCAACCATTTTTTTGATTCAGCACTCCAAAATTAGGTAAAAGTAACGAGTAACGACCTTCTACTAAAAAAAAGCGTCTTCTTGTCAATTAGGCTAGGACTATATCTCTTTTCTCCTCTTTTTTGTTTTTACCAAAAACTAGTGTTTATAAACTTTTTTATGTTTTACCCCAAAGAAGCACTTTTGCCCTCAAAATACAGCTTGGACACTGTCATTTATCGATTTAGAAAGAGTGGCATGTTATGGCATGTAACCATGTTCTATTTGAGAAAACAATGGGTTTTTATGCACAAAAACTCGTGTTTTTAACAAATTTCTTGCATTTTTGGGCCACATTTTAACTTAAATACAACTTCATAACTGTCATTTTTGGATTCAGCACCCCAAAATTAGATTAAATCAACATGTTACGACTTTCTACTTAAAAATTCCTTTTTTTGTCACGTTTTTTAAATGTCGCCTATTACTTAAATTTGAAAAAAATGGGAAAATGTCTGGCAACACGCGAACAATAAAGTATGTTTCCCCCAGCTGTTTTTTAAATATTCCACAAGACCAATGTCTCATCTCAACAATATGTGGTCGATGTTGAAATTGGAGCACTACCATATGGGTTATGAGCTGTCAAAAAATGGTATATTTTCATACTAATTCTTTTTTTAAAAACACCCCTATTTGAAATAAATGGTATAACCCACCCAAAAACCGGGTGACGATTTTTATACATACAGTGCAGTCTCCAGGGACCCACCAATCAAAACCTTTAAAAGATCATTATTTTCTATATCTTGTTTAATGGTGACGCAGTTTTGAAAATATGCAAATTTCACTCTTAAAAAAGTGAAAAAGTTGCAAAACTCTAAATTTGGCTGTATAGCCATAGCAACAAAGGTATTTTTTCAAAACTTTTACCACTTTTGTTAGTTTGGGGCAAATGCCTATCAAGTATAAAGGAAATTCATTTTTTGGCCATGGCCAACATTTTTAAAAAATTCTTGATATTAACAGTCCCTCACTCTTAAGTTCAATTAAATCGATTGCAATTTTACTTTTGTATTTCTTTCGAAAAAAACACGGACAAACACAGAAAAATAATGTTAAAAAGTAGTGTGCTTTATTCATTTACTCTGAAAATAACTATTCCCGATGATTACCGCCTCAACTGTAATTTTTCCCAAACGCCAAAACCCTTAAAAACATTTTAAAACCAAATTGGGCTGCTACAATTTGCTACCCTTGAAGCTCTTTTGTTTTTTGTGTAGCCCACATTTGATATACTCGGCTGGGTGTGTGTATGTTTGACCGGTTATATTCCCTTTAAGGCTTCTATTCCTTTCCTCTGTCTTACATGTACCAGGAAAACATTCCTGGACTTCATAGTATCGATTGTGTTAGTTTTTTTATGAAGTGAAATTGTAAAAAAAATACATGAAAAAATGCCAATAATTTTAGGCTCGTGTACGTAGAGAGGCCTTTTAAGAAAGACCAAGGCCAACTACGGAATTCTGTTTTAAAAACGTGTAGTTCGTGCACATAAGACGCGCAACCACATCATATGTGGTTGGCATTTTGGTGCATCTTTTTATTAAAACAAACGTCCGTAGTTTGGGTTGGGTAAGTTTCCCATTTAAGTGACGTCACAAAGATTTAAAATTATCACCATTGTATTCTACGGGTTTGAAAACCCTTAGAACTCCAGTTTCCACTAAAACAGACAAATAGTTTGCCACACTTTCGTTTTATTCTGGCCCACTGTGCATGTGAGACGTCTGCCGAGAGTCATGTGCAAGAGTTTGTGAGTTTGAGTCACATCGGAGCTCACTATGAGCTTGGGGAAGCACCGAGTACACAGTTAATAAAGTTATATTTTTAGGAAGCAGCGAGCTTCGCCGTTCAAGTTAAAATTACAGTTAGTACTCTTCAGCCGAACCTGCAATGACGCACTGGAGAATCAAAGTGAAGTACGTCGCCCTTGGTCAGTTGTCATTGAAAATGACGTTACACTGACGTCAGTTGGGTTTGTTTTGGACGCAGTACATCATTAGGAACAATAATAAGGGTGCAGTAAATTGTGTTACTCGTGACAACACTTTTAATTGTGACAACACTTTCAAAGTTTTACCATTTCTACCATTTTGGGCACTGCCAGACAGAAACACCCTGCAGAAGCGTGGAAGCCAAGGTCTCATTGGCCGCTTTTGCCATAAGCTTCATGTTATCCCCTCGGTGGTACACCCAGCACACGTTGCTGGTTGGGTTGGCTGGGTCCAGCAACATGGGCCTGCAATTTAGCACATTGAATTAACACATTACTAAAGTGTGACGTCAGTTGCCAGGTTAACTGGGTCTAAACATCTGCTAGTAATCAAAAACATACGTTGCTAAAGCGGATGGAAACAGTTGGCCGGTTTTAGCGTAGACCCATGTATAACCTTGGCAACACATAAAGAGTGATGTTTTCGTATACTCTATTGATAAAATAATTATGGATGCTACTTTCATTTTGTCATTTATCGATCGTAAACAATGGATCGATGTGAGGTCAGCTTTTTTTAAAGTGACCACAACATGATGCTTAAACAGGTCCACGTTGTCCATTTCGTCTGTCCGATATAAGCTACTGTATGTATATCCATCAAGTCTGTCCGGACTGATCGCAAGACTTGGAAACAAGAGTGTACGCGTGTGCGCAGTCACAAAAACAGTACTCGTGTTTCTGTGTTTTTGATGCCCGTTTTATTTTGTGTTGTAAGGAAAAATGCCTGTAGCTGGAATACTGTATATAGCAAGCTATATGTAGAACAGTGTTTTTACATCAATTGCACTGTGCCATTTTTTTCCAAGTTGCCCGTGGCAGTGGCGATTTTGAGAAATCGAGCAATAACAATCGGTCCAAGGCATATCTCGTATACATGACTGTTATATTGTTTACTTATTAAAAAGGACAAAATCAAATCAAGGAGGCCTTATTTTTGTAACCTTAATCTCTCCCCGACCTAGATTCGGCCAAAATGGCCGATGAAGGCAGGGATTTTGATGAAATATCACGCTCTACCATTGATGTTTTGATTAGTCAAGCTCAAAATTAATCTCAATCACAAACAAGGACCAGAAAACGATCAAAATCAGAGTATAATGATATATACAGCGACTCTGACAGTGAACACCTAAATACCCGACACCATCCCAAACGTCGAAATACTCAAAATCCCCCGAGTCAACCCACTTTGATAATGATTAATTCCCCTGACGTTAAACTGTGTAAAGTCAGCCCACTAAAAATCGCAAAGGCCTTAAATGACCTGGGTGGCAACATGATCAAAAGTGTATCGAAAAATAACCGAGGCGGTATCACTGTCAGATGTCATACCCCAACACAAGCTAAAAGAATGAAAAATATATAACGCAACTAGATAAATGGTATGTAACCGCAGAATACGCAAAATCCGAAACCCAAAGCAAAGGAGTCATCACTAACATCCCAACCGACGTAGCAGAAGATGATCTCCTGATTGCTTGCGACAAATTTGGAGTTGTTGACGTTAAGCGTTTGTTGCGCAGAAAGGACGGTAAACTTGAGAAAAGCCTGTCGATGTGCCTAACCTTCAACACCCCAACTCTACCAAAAAAGTTACCGCTGGGATACAAGAGCTTCGTCATTAAGCCATACATTCCAACTATTATTCGCTGCTTTAATTGCCAGCGTCTGGGGCATACGGCCACCAACTGCCGAAGTACAACTCGCTGCGTAAGATGTGGGGGCCCACACACCTATGACAACTGCTACCAGAAAGATAAGATCCGGTGCTGCAGATGTGGCGAGGAGCACTCATCAGCGTACGGAGGCTGCAGTACAATCAGACAAGAAAGGAAAATTCAAGGCGTACGAATATCGTACAATATTTCCTATGCAGATGCAGCAAAAGCTGTGAGGGCGGACATTTTTGTACGCCGTGACATGCTTAAGTTACCCAACCAACGCCGATATACCCAAGAGAACACAAACTACAGCATACCCTGAAACCGCAGCCTATTCAACTCAGGCAACCAAAAGAAACACCCAGACTACAGCTGTAACAGACGGACCATCACACAATGGCTACCCAGACAGAACACGCGCATTATTGTCTGTGCAACGAACAATACGTCACTGAACTGCCCTCTTGTGCAATGCAGATTTGGGACAACATCAAAAAGAAAGACGAAAGAATAGCAGCGATCAAGACTCTTGTCGAACACCTGGGTCATTCTGAAGAAACAACGAAACCCAAAGAAAAACCAGGCAAACGCCGAACAGCATCCCAATCACCGAAGCATCCCAAAACGAAGCATCCAGCTCAAAATCCCAGACAAAAATGGGCCCACCTTCCACCCCAAAACCAAACACACGCCAATCCTCTAAATCGAAATCAAAAACCACATATCATGGTCCTTATTTTACAATGGAATGCACAATCCCTAGAATTTAAATATGACATTAACTCATGGAAAACAAAACCAGATATCATTTGTGTCCAAGAAATCTGGTTAAAAGAAGTAAAATGTTTTAAATTGCCAGGTTTTAATGTTTATCGTAATGATAGAAAATCAACTTCTAAAAAGTGCGGTGGAGGTTGTGCATTTCTTCTTAAGCACGGTTTAGCCTTTAAATATACATGTATCTCAAGTTTCAGTGGTCTAATACTAGATTATCAAGTTGGTGAGATCTATGACGTTAATATAAACAAAATTAATATAATAAATGTATATAATCCTAGTCCAATTATAGACAGCAACTTACTTTATGAAATGCTACAGAAAATTGACAAACCTTGCATAATATGGGGCGATTTTAACGGCCATAACCCACTATGGGGTAGCTCTAAGCTAGACCACAATGGCAAGATCATTGAAGATGTTATTGTTCAAGACAATTTGGTATGCAATAATTCAGGTGAAGGGACCAGAGTAAACACATCACATAGTACGCTTTCTTGTATTGACCTTACCTTTGCCTCCCCTGAAATTGCTACAAAATGCAATTGGTCGGTGCTCAACGACACATGGGGTAGTGACCACTGCCCAATTGCCATCGAGTTGAATCATCCTATGCATAAAAACACTGCCAAAACTATCCCTAAATGGTCAATCAAGAAAGCTGATTGGAACAAATTCCAAGATGTATGCAACCAAATTATCTCTGAACCAAATACTGCTGATGACATAAATTATAAATATAATAACTTTATGCATCAACTTGATCTTGCCATGACTAATGCTATACCAAAAACTAATCCTAACTATAGAAAACGTCCCACTTCTTGGTGGAACGACAAATGTAAAAAGGCTATAGAAAATAAAAAGAATGCCTTGAAAAACTTAAGAAATCTCGACTTCCAGCAGATTTAATTGAATATAAAAGAACATGCGACATTGTTAAGAAAACTACTAAAAGCAATTCACACAATAATGAAATTTGGTATGGATAAATATCATATTGTAAGGACGTTCCTAACACAATTACGTCATCATGACGTCATCAGGTGTCAGATTAAAGGGGTATGAAATTTAATGTTTTCCATATTCAAAAATTCATAAAAAAATCAACCGTTTGACTTACGATCTTACTTCCTGCGGCAAATGCAATAATTAATAATTGTCTTTGAGATGCTCACATGCCTTGACCTTTGACCTAATTTTCTATTGGTCAAACAGACTTTGCCTTGTAGTTTGAAAGTGTTAAGGGGTAGAGGGATGTGGTAAATTGTTACGGTTCGACGAGGGTGGGGTATCCAAAAAATATGACCATGACCTTTGACCTTGCTCACTTCCGGTCAAAACCGGAAGTGGCCCTTAGTTTACAAATGGTAGGAGGTATCGAGATGCGGTCAACGGTGCTAGTCTCAGTGCCCATCGGGCATTCTAAAAATAAAAGTGATGACGTCATCGTACGTTATAGCGCCCTCTAGCGACAAGATAAAAATTCTTCAAAACGTATTTTAAACAGATGTCTGTGGGGAAGTTTGTCTAAAATTGATCAAAGTTGGTATATAACATGACCTTGGGTCAGTGCACATACCTGTGGTGTCAAACATTGATGACGTCATCATGTGGAATTTTACATGCATTTCAATTTTAAAGTTTTGATAACCCATATCGGCAGAACCCAACAGCGCAAACAAATGAAACTTTGCAGGTACGTTGTCTGTAATTAGGTTAGTGACATATTGTAATGACATCGCCATGACCTCATCGTGTGTCATATTACAATAAATTGAAAATTAAAGGTTAACATTTTCAAAAATCGATAAAAAAATCAGCACTTTAACATATGACCGTAATTCGTGTGGTAACAGTCACAGCTGACCAAGATCTAAATTTCGTACATAGACAATGACCTTTAATTTTGATTACTTCCGGTAGAAACCGGAAGTGCACCTAAATAGACCTATTTTTTGAAAGTGGTACAACATGCAGAGATCGGACTTGCAGTGTTAGTGTCCAAGGTGAATAGACAATCTAAAAATGTAAATGATGACGTCATCACTTGAAAGGGCGCCCTCTGGCGACGAAGTTAAAAATGTCCCAAAATCAGTTTCTGGGGCAAAGTTTTGTGCAAAACAGCTCATCATATGTGATTATGGAGCATGTTGACCACCAAACATGTTTGTGTAGTCAAAACAAACATGCCGTCATCTTTCCTTTAAAGGTACAACATTAAAACAACAATTATATAAATATATTTTAAAATCAAGAAATTGGTGGGCTTTTTTACCTGTGATCAAAGTGAAAGTCCGTCTTTTTCAAGATTTGCAACAATTAATAATAATGATTAGATTTGTATAGCGCACATATCCACCCTGCAGGGTGCTCAAGGCGCTGTTACCATTATTACCGCTGCCATCAGGGAATCACCACAACCATTTCGCTTCAACTAGGTGGCTGCTGGTCAGGCGCACAACCCTATAAGCAGTTATATTGTGGCATTCCCCTTAAAGAGGAAGTCAGAATCCCCCTTGACGAAAATCCAGCATTTAGGCTTTTTTCGATAGTCCAAACATCCCTCTTGCCGACGTGGATTTTAATTATTTTTTAATTGTCGGTTTTAAGTGGATAAATTGCAAGCAAAAGTGCGCTTTTCGAAAATGAGATTTTCGCGATTTCTGAAACGCTCATTAGGTATTCATGATATGCGCATGACCCCGTGACGCAATCCTGAGAAAGAGAAGTCAACACGATTGTTAGCTCCATACGTTTACACGCAAAAAACGTGGAAAACCGTCTATGTTAGATGGTGTTTTTTTAAGAATTGTGTTGGTCCAAAAAGCCAGATATATGCCCAGTAGCTGCGTGGTTGTATGTTTTACCAGACACTATGAAAAAAAAAGAGCAGAAAGGTTTTATTTTATATTACCAAGAGAGAAAAATTAGTCGCTCATTCTAACTTGTACCGGCCGATGTTCAAACACGTGGGAACTACGGCCCGCAGGGAACCGTTCCATGCTGTACACAGACAGCTGTGAATGCCGTTTGTTCCGTGACAAAACCACCCCTCGCAATGCACCAGTATTTACTTCAAAAGAGCTTCATTGTGAGCCACAATTTCACCGTTTTTTCACAAAACAGGTAATAGTAGATTGTTGTCATATTACATTTTGAATTACAAGGACAAAACAGGCATGATAAACATTCACTTCGTGTATTTTCCATTCAATACTGCACAGGCCGTTTTGTATGTTTCTCAGGATGACGTCAAAACCCTGTTGATAAACAAACCAAGTGACCTCGAGCGTTTCAGAATTTCGGGTGAAGAGGGTTGGAACTGCTTTACGTTTTAAGCAAAAGCCTGTCGATTGTTTTGTAAAAAACAAGTTGTCATGGTGTTGTGGACACATACACCTCAATGATAAACAGAAAAACTTAAAAATGTGGACGGGGGGATTCTAGCTGTTTAACAGCTTCCCATATATCGCTTGGGTTGACGAGGCAACTTGGATTAAGTGCCTTGCCCAGGGACACAGACACGTTGGTCGAAGTGGGGCTCGAACCCACAACCTCTGAGTGGGAGTCCCGCTTCATACCCACTAGAAAAGTTCTGTGTTTATACATAAACACAAGTTATATATTCTTTATTTATAGAATTTTGCCTCCATGATTTGATATTGTGATTTGCATGCGCATGGGCAAAGGGGCCACTGGAAGCACAGCTGCGCTGGGGATTGGACGGGCACAGTGCCACCCTTTCGTCACCCGGAGGTATGCGGACCTGCGAAAAGTACCGGGTGGGGGCCTTGTGCTCTTACTTGGGAAACGGCCGGCCTTGCGGGACCTTTTGCGGCACTGTTGTCTGAAAGATCACCGGCGCTCCTCCCACCCTTTCACCCATGCCTTACCACGTCCCTTTGGATCGAGGGTCCTTTCGCTCACTGATTTCACGTTCATCGTCGCGACCAAATGAAGTGTTTCTCACCCGTACCTAAGTGGAATCACCCAACTCCGATTTTGTCGTGCAGTATATTGTTAATAGCGCAAAGGGCACATTGTTTGCCATAGGTGCCATAATCCACAACAACAACAACAACATAACTAAAAAGGTGGGTTTAATGTGGGTTTACGCAGTGGTCAGAGTGATTTTTTTGGTGGAAAATGGTACAGCCAATTTAAAAAACTGTTCACTCACTTATCATTGCCGAATTCTTTGATCGATTGTTCGGCCATTTCTATATCGTAATACTCCGTCCAGTAGTAACGCAAATCTCGTAGGTCTGTTAAGGTTTCTAAGACGTCTTTAAGCCCCTGGGCTTTGTTAAATTGTGTTGGCCTTCCAGCCCTCTGCCATCGGTAGATGGTGATCAGCTCCAGAGGGTAGGACTTCTGGAGCTTGTCTGGAAGTTTGGTGTAGGCCCAATACTTGACGAGACGAATGAGTTCCTTGACGTAACAAGGCTGACCTCTAACGAAATCTCGCTGGAATTTGACCAAAGACGCCGAGTAGAAGCCCCTGTCATAATCACTGGTTACTAGTAGGATTTCTTTGAATATATCACGTGGCCCTATGGAGAAAAAAAGAATTGTTTACCGTCCAATTAAAATGATTGTCGAAAACATTGATATACACAAATGAGAGAGCTTATTCAGAGTTATTAAATTATTCTGGGCATTTTGTAAGGAGTTATTCAACGCGCACTAACAAATCCCCAATAAAGGAATTGTACCAAGCAAGTATTGACTTTTAGTAACACAACCAGGGGCAATTAAAATTTGTTCAATAAGCTATGTTAAGCTAAGGTCCCACGAGGCGATTATCGGCTTGCGAGTGCCTACTTGCAACCACACGCTATGCAGAACTCGCCCCGTAGGAACGGAACGCTCCCAAGCTACTCTCAAACTACTCACAAGGGCAGTCGCAGGTACTCGCCAAGTTTTGAATATGTTCAAAACTTGGAAAATTCCGCTCAGACTCGCAAAGATCTCGCTAAGAACTCGCCAGAAGTCACGAGGTCACTCGCCCTCGTGAACGCGCAAATCGCTCTCCGCAAGGCAAGCGAGTTTGATTGCAAACACGCCAAAACAAAGTTATTCCTAGGAATGTGTTGTAAAGTTGGCATTCCCGTTCGGGCTGCATGAAAGATGGGACTCGATCGCTGGCACTCGCAGCCACTCGCAGCCGTTACTCGCCTCGTGAGACCTTAGCTTTAGGAAAACTTCACTAAATTCATACTATATCCAAAGAAGTTGTCGGCCGTTGGTAGAAGATCGACGGTAATCCGCTTCCCGCGAACCCACAAATCGAAGTTGACCAGATAGGCGTCTGCCTTCCTGATCGTTACTTCACTCACGCCGTTCAGGGCTGTCTTTAGATCATCCAGAACGATTCTGAGCTGTCCTCTGTACTCGTCCGCCGACTCGCACTCGCACATTGGCTTCATGTGGGGACGGTTGATGAATGCAACCAGATCCACGTCAGATTTGTCTTGGACCATCGTACCCTTTCCGAGTGAGCCACCCTACTCAAAAAAATGAAAACAAAATAAATCCAAGTGTTGGTAACACTCTGCAGGGATTTACTTCCTGCTGAAGGCTTGATAAAATCACCTTCTTTCTTTGCCTTTACTTGAGGTGGTTGCTTTACCTAGTAAGACATGATACGATAACCACCGTCAAATGTTAGGTGATCGGGCCGCGAAACAGCCCGATCACCTATTACTACTGTACGATTTCTTTGTCTTTTCTTCTTCTTTTTCCCACTCGAACGATTCCAGAGCTTTTCTTCAAAACAGTTCAAGATATCAACTTGAAACTTGATATAAGTATCAAGCCTCATCCCAAGGTGTGTATCAAAGTTAATAATTCAAAATAATCGGAAAATATAATAAAGTTGGGTGTAGGACAATTTCACCAACTTTCACACCATCAATCTGTGTCCACTGAGGCCCACGATGCGATGAGAGCAATATTAGCTGATCTTGCCCACGCATATGTCTAACGACACGTCAGATTTCTACATGCAGCGCGAATGTCTCAAGGCAGTTCGTGACCTCTGCACAAACCCGGATATTCACATTTCCAAGCCGGACAAATGATCTAGCGTGGTGCACGTTACTGAACAAAACCGATTATGAAAGCAAGATGCTTGACGTTTTGAATGACGCTGCCGACAGTGATCGCACCGCGTCACTCGAACACAAACTGTCCAAGAAATTGCTTGAACTACACAAAACCGGTGAAATTTCGACCACCGTATAAAACCGATTCCAGTACTAACAGAAGATTACTCACACCTGCTCACACTCGTTTACCATACAAATGCATTCAGCGCGCATATATGCGCGGCCAAATTTCGCTGAAAACTCACGTGCGCCACCAGCATCCGACTCCTGCCCCAAATAACCCTTTCAGTACCATGCCTCCACCCAAAGTTTTGCCTTTCACAACCACAGTGTTGAAATCGGCATTGGCCGCTCTGTACCAAAGCATTTTTGGAAATTTACCTGTATGGCGCCCTCACAGGGCAGTGCCTGAAAAGGGTGTTTATCTGCAGGCAAATAAATTGAGATAAATTTGTGCAAGGATTCTGCGGCTTTCAAACTGTACCTGTCACTATGAGCAACTAACAATGGAAATTGGGCACAAACCATTGTTATTAACAATGGTGTGTGCCCAATTTCCATTGTTAGTTGTTCATAGTGTGTGTATGTTCAAAGAATGACATACATGTACTGTTTATATGTCGTCAAGTTTTTGACCCTTCTGTCGGTTCTAACCTGAAATGAAATGACTTCAAACCAGACCTGTGTATATTCAAAGGTTGGGGAGGGGGTTGGAGGGGGTTGGGGGGGGGGGGGGGGGGGGGGGGTGGACGGTTGAGGATTTGAAGGTACGCTACTGTACGCTACTCGGGCATTTAGCACACATATGTCGAGAATGGTGACAAAAACTCTCTTCCACCATTTGACGGAGCGATGTGAATGCGTGTAATATGAGCACAGTTGTCCTCCCATTCCTTTGTGGTACTCGGTGATAATGGCTAGTTTGTTGATATCGCGATATCCTGTTCCATTCTCTTTGCAGCGGACCTGTGTTGTCGTGATTCTGCAGTCACCGTAGTTTGTGAGAAGTGTGACACGTTTCTTGTCCTGCCACGCGACACACAATTTACCAGCTTTCTCATAAAATGTAGGGTCGTCGCCTCTCTTCATCGGAAACTTCTTTGGGTCAGCATCGAGTGGTAGTCCTTGTGAATTGTGGCGGACAGTCCCACAGCATCCTAAGCCCAGCTGGGTCAACCTGGCGAACAGAGCTGGACTAGAATACCAATTGTCCATGAATAGTGTATGCCCCCTGTGTAGTACATTATCCACCAGTTTTAGGACGGCTTGGCCTGGTAGCGAAATATGGGTTGGATGGCTTGTTCCAACATTTATTCCAGTAGGTTGACTGATATCAGCCTGGCTTTGACTGCGTCCTGTGTAGATGTTCCAGGCACACATGTATCCCGTCTCGGATTCATTCAATGCGTAACAAATAACTCCCAATTTTGATCGGTTTCCGTGGCATATGTACTGCTTGAAGCTCAGTCGTCCTTTGAACCGTATCATGCTTTCGTCAGGGGATAGGTTCTGTCCAGGACTGTACACACGCAGAAAACTTGGGAGGACTATGTCCAGTAGTGGCTGGAGTTTGGACAGTTTCTGGTCATGAACGCCATTTCCTGCTTGTGGTCTGCGGTTGTCAGCAAGATGCAGGTACCGGAGGATAGTTGCCGCGTATAGGGGACACCTCAGAATTTCCGATGTAGACCAGTACAGACTATACATGCAGAGGAGAAGTGCCACAAATTCCTTCATTTCGGGGACACCGACAGGACTCCATGCTTGGAGACTACCACTGCAGGATTTGCGTCCAAGGTTTTCCGAGCGTTTGCCGCCCTCTTTTGGTGAAACACAGTGGACGATATGGTCTATAATATGAACAATAATGAAATGTCGAAAATGTTGGCCATAATTCTCCGCCTCGGAGATTATCGTAAGGTTTTAAAAATCCTGGCACTTTTGTTCTTATTTCGTGTGAGGCAGACAGTGTATAGCATAATTATAGGCCTAGACACCCCCTTCAATCGGAGGTTTTTCCAAGCCTAGCTAGCCTATACTACTTACTAGGCTATATCATATGCCCATACCTCGAACTAGCAGAACTGACTTCCTGCCATCCGAGACGAAAGTTCGGCTTCTCACCAGGACGTGGGGGTGTTAATGTTGTGGAGACGTCCTCTTCTTCGCTAGCACTGGCCGGCTCGGAGTCACTAGAGAAACTTTCTAGGGAAGAAAGGTCGGACCCGCAGTCGGCCAGGATTTCATCCAAAATGTTTGTAGCTTGGTCGCTTTCCATGCCGTGTCGCGTCGGCGGGTCGCGTACTGCACAGAGTGATTTCAAATTTGGCACGCCGTCTTTTATAATGGGACATATGAGGGCGCTATAGCGCTTTGCGTTCAAAGCATTACAACTTGTGCCATAATGGCACGTTGGTAGCGAGCAAGACATTTTTGTGTGAACATCAGTGGCACAATGGTACGGAACCGTCCCAAACATTTTGAGCCCGTTTGGCACATTGGTAATAAAAGGGATTAAAAAAAACCGCGCGAAGCGGTCCACACACATTGTATTTTTAGCGCAGTTGAAGCGCGAGCATCGTTAGCCAAGTATCTTGTTTAATCATTGCTGACTCGTCCAAGAACAAGAAACGTGCCCCAGCTAGAAGTGATCAAGCTGCTCGCTATTCTACCGTGGCGACACCGAGTTCCCGCTCGCCACTTGTAAAAGATCCCCCGGGACTCCCTCTATCGGCACTACACCCAGTTTGTCCCGGAAAATCACGCATGGTCCATTTGTCAGCCTTCGCCAACACATGCAGGCAGTTGGCGCTACATCTGAGGTTCAAATGCTAGCAGGGGATCGCCGAAAGAGCCACCAATTTCAAGTCGGCTTGCGGCGAGTCACAGAGGCAACGGGGCACCACCGCTCCAGCCTGCGGTCCACCCGTACAGTTCAACGGCTCCACCGCCTTCTCTTTTTTTACGGGTCTCAGACATCGTACACAGGTCACATTCTGACTACATATACCTTTCTGCACAGCATCAGGATCCCCTCCTTTGTTCACCGAGGTCATCCCATTTATGTTTGGATTCAGACGCCACTCGCGGCCATTGTTCTCGCCCCCGGCATCGTTACAGCAGTGCGCATGTTCCTACCATTGTTCGCATGACCAATCACGCCACACCTCAGGGCGTTCTCGTTCCCCTATCACACGCCAGGGCTCACCGCATCGATCCACCGAGCGCTCCTCACGTCGGAGCCTTCGATCTCCGTATCACTCGGAGCGTTCACGCTCGTTCCCCGGGTACACGGGCACGAATATTACCAATCCCTGACTTCGCGTCTGAAAGATGTTTCCATGGTACGCAATTTATACCAATTTTACTCTTCATTATCTGATGAGATTGATCAGCCCTCCTTTCGCACCTCCTTCCAACAATCTTCCGATCGTCTCAAAACCTTCCCCGTTGAAAGAGAGTGCGTAGCCATCATGGATAAAGCCCAGGTTCAGGTTCAAGATAGCCGTCGCCCACCTAGAACCCCAGTTTGGAGCAAAGTATCTTGTGGCAACATGTACACACAGACGGACGGCGTGGCTATGGGGGCCACCACTGGGTCCGATTTTGCTACCCATGAAATACACGCCACTCGTGTACTACCGTACGGTTATGTTGACGACACTTTTGCTGCGTTCGATTCGGTTGCAACATACAAAATAGGCTTGATCAATGTACTGGTGTCAAGAGCAGCAAACATCTGTTCCCCGTGTAAGCTACACGACGAAATATACCAAGTCAATCCTGCGCGAAAACGGCTATCCGGAATCAGTAATAAGCAAACATGTATCCCTCTCGCTCGCAAGCCGCTCTAAACCGCGACCACATGGACCGAACAAAATGTCCCGTGTATCTTAAAGTACCGTGGAGAGGAAAGGTTTCACAAACTTTCGAACAACAAGCGACGAAAGCCTTGACTCGCGCCTACTACGCCGTTCAGCCGCGTGGAATATTCACTGCGCTAGTTACTTCCGGCAGTCCGTAAAGATGTGCTACCTACATGTACCACACAACTTAACAATGTTATCTATGCATTTTGGTGCCGATGTGAAGCTCGGTACGTAGGTCGTACGTCCTAAAGACTGGCGGATCGCATTAAACAGCATGTTCCATCCTCCATCCGCAGCAACCTGCCTGCTTCCCGTAAACAGCCGTAGCGTGTCTACAAGAACGCTCGCAAAGCTGCCACACAGCCCGAACGCACATCTGCTATAGGACAACACTTGCTTGATCACCCCGAGTGCTCGAAACAATACAGAGAACAGCAGTTCACTGTACTGGTCAGAGCACGCAGTATCATGCATCTTCACTTCACAAAACCCGTGTTGTGTCGTCAGAAAGAATTTGTGCACATGCTCCATGTCATGTGGGTAAAAGGTCATCAAGACCCACAAGAAGTGTCGTAGTCTTGGGTCGTTAACATACCCATAATACACGACAGGACACTTATGGGATACAAAGGAAATGGTTTCAGAAATTAAATTATTTATTAATATTATTATAAACTCAAGTTAATAAATTAGCATGAAACAAAATGCGTTTAAATCAAGAAACTCATGCAGACTTGTAATCTCAGGCAAATAAATATAAACAAGGGGAAAATACGCAAAGAAAACTCGACTCAAATGGCTTCCACAAAATGATAAATTAAAGGCCCTGTAGATGATCTGTTTTTGAGCGATTCTGCGAATAAACCCATTATAAATCAAAAGGAAGACATTAACAAACTCATCCAAAGAAATTTCAGCTTTGTCAAATGTACCACGTTGAAAATCCATATGCGTTTTCCTGGTCTTGGCGGGGTGTTTCAAATATTCGTTCTCAGTTGATCGGGTACTATGTGGCTTGCGTCATGCACTCTGTGGCGCACATACTGCGTGTGCGCGCGATCCATACAAATGCATCGCGTTGGATGGAACACGCATACGGTATACACAGCGCCCATGCATTTTGGACCGCGTAGATGCGAACCAAAAATAAGTAAATCGTTTGCAAACGATCTAAATAATTTCATCTTTACGGATTATTTTCTGGTAAAATTATATCATTTTGAGCGGAAACCTTTCATTGGGTAGTTGCTATTAATTCAATCTTTACTTTCAGAACTTTTCCCCTGTAAACTCGTCGATTACTTTTTGAGGTCATTGCAAATGATACACTGGGCCTTTAAAGTAACAAAGCAAGAACTTCTGCTGAACTCAAAATAACAGAAAAACCTTTCTGCAAAATCAATAACAAAATCAGACAAACCTCAACCCAGCAAGCAATAAAGTTAGCGGTATTAAGGAGTAAACTGAACGAAAAATTAACTTTGATTCAAAAAATGAAAATGTCACATACCTCGCTTGGATGTATTTTTATTAATGTTATTGATCATTCTCAAATGACGTCACTTCCTACAAATTGTCACGTGCATCAGGATCTTGAGCGTAAATTGTTATGACGCGCATCGGCTGCGCCGTATTTCGAACAAATTTCGAGCAACACGCGCCCGCGTTTGAAACATTTTCCTAGGGTGTGCGTGCGCGTACTTGATGGACCTACCTTTTGTACTACCTGGAATAGTCCCTTACAATGGAGAAGTAGCTTGTTGTTGTCCGTGGGCAGCAATAAGAGCACTTTATCTCCCACTTCCAATCTCCTGTCCCTGCTTTTCTTGTTGATAGTGGAAAGCGTACTGAGTAGATGACTTCTGAAGTTCTTGGTCTGCCAGTTCAAGAGTTGTATCAAGTCGATTTTTGAGGTCGACTACATATTGATAGGTAGTCTTGACTTCAGGTTCAATGCCCTTCTCTCCACTCCATAGCTCCTTCAGAATCAGCATCGGTCCTCTTACTGATCTTTCATAGAGGAGTTCGAAGGGAGAAAAACCAAGCGACGCCTGTGGGGTCTCTCGATATGCAAATAGCAGGGGATCAATATATCTGTCCCAGTCGTTCGGCCTATCTGCGCACATCCTTCGAAGCATAGATTTAGGAGTGCCGTTGATCCGCTCGACCAAGTCGTTACAAGCCGGATGGTATGGCGTTGTAAGCGGCTGACGTATTGACATAAGTCAGTCCACCTCCGTAGTCTCTCATGATGTTAGAGGTAAATTGCGTACCTTGATCTGAAAGAATTTATTTAGGTATGCCCACTCGAGAGAAAATTCTCACCAAAGCTTCTGCCACTTCGGTAGTCTTAATGCTGGAGAGAGCCACTGCCTCCGGGTATCTTGTCGCATAGTCCACAACGGAACTTCTCTCTGAAGCCATCCTCCGTTAGTCTAAACTGCCCAAACAAAGCATCCTTTAAGGCAATATAGTCTGAAGCTTGTTCCATGGGTAACATATAGTAAAACATCTAGAGACTTACCTGTAAGGAGGGCACTCTGATTTATTGCCCATGAAATTTCTTAATGTTAGCTCTTGGGTTGTTGGCTGTAACAGGCTTACATGTACACCATAATCAAATTAATGACTTAACATTACATGTTTGTTCACAACGCCCAAAACATGTCTTCACCCTAGAGTGTGTGGCTGGCAACTGCCAACAATGACCACCCCAAAATAGCAAGTGCTAAACTAACCCCATGGAAAAAAAATGTGGCAAGAATTTCATGCCCAAGCAAATCTCATTCAACAACTAACCATGGCATTGTTCACCACAATCACTTAAACACAATACATCAGACCACTCCTGCAAAGGAAAGTTTATTGTAAGCTCAACCATGTCTAACCATGGCACATTCCACCCTTTATATGTACCTTAATGCAAAGCACTGGCATAGCAATTGGAATATTCATCACTACAAACTTTTAACCAATGGACCACACAGTGCTCTCCAAAAACATGTACTTGTTTGATTTTTTTTTAAATGTTACTTGTGACAGTAACAACCCTCATCCAAAGGTGTGTATACAAGTTAGACTGGTTCCTTGTCCTCGTATTTACTTCCCCTTCGTCGTATATGAGGACAGGTACACGCCGCCATGTTTGGCATAAATATCCAGGAATTCCTGGAGGTTTATGCAAATAAAAAGGGCTGTGTCACGGTTTGCGAAGGCGCTCAGAAGAACGTAGTGCAATTTGTTACACAACGCCGTTGGTTCATGTGCGTAAATGTACATCGTAGCACGTGCTGCATAGGCAGTGTGTGTATGTTCGTTCATGTGTGTTTACAATGCATGTATGAGATTCTGGCCTACAATTATGGTCCAGCAGCCGATTTCACGAAACTTACGTAGTTGCGTTAGCCCACTTGCGCAACATTTTATTGCGTAAGTTGCGCAACATTCTTCCGAAGATAACACGCAAGCTAGGGGGCTTGCGCCATTTTTCAAAAGTTGCGCAAGCTGCGCAATGTTTAGTGAAATCGGCTGCAGCAGTCGATTTCACGAAACATTGCGCAACTTTGTTATATTTAATATTTTCTTCTAAAAGAATAATAGTAAAATACACTGTGCGCAAACACAATGGATGTAAAACGTGAGCGTGAACCAGTAACCATAGTTACGGTCCAGCGCCCGCAATGTGACGTCACGACTCTGCCAGCGAATACGCAGAATTCAACTACATACATTGTGGCCATCCATCGTGAACGACCATAGTTAACTGCAGTCACAGATTTATATTAACAGCTAGATAAGAAACGTTAAACAATAGTGCAAGGTGCAAAGTGCAAATAAAATAAAACTAGTGCTCAACTTACGAGGGTGGACCAAAAAGAAACGACGGTGTTATTGAAACGACTGTGTAATAACACATTCAATAGAATAGCACATCATCACCGTAACCGGTTTCAGGCGGTTTGGAACATTGTTTTACATACATAATACTGAATACGCTATCTGGGAGTGTTTGTGTAGAAATGCGCGGCTGAACAATGGCGGCGCGTTAGAAGGGTATTAAGACGTCACTTTGCTCATGCTTTGCTGGAGTATGTATACAGTGCATATTATTATGCGTAAGAGTATAGGAGTATTGGGAAATTTGTTGTTTTGGGAAATTGTCTGTCTCCTTTCAAAGAATTTAAGAAAGTTTAAGTTAATCCCGTGACGTGTTGACAATCCCCTTATATAGGCTAGCGTCCTATACATGTATATTTTGAAACCAGGTCACGGCTGAACAATGGATCAGGCCAATTTCATAACAGCTGTTTAACAGAAAATTTCGCTTAAAAATACAAAACGTTGGGTCGCCGTGCCGGCAGTCAAAAGTGTCATATAAACTTGTGTCCTCGGCAAGATTAGCAGAAGACCGTTGCGGTCAATTAACTCAAATTGTTTTTGATGCACATACGATTTTGCAAAGCAAATAAACTTCCGACTCCCTCATTTTTCCAGTGGATGATTGAGGTTTTGATATGCATGTGTAATACTTTTCTCATTTGTGCATTCTGAAATTTCGTGTTCTCAATCCATATTTCAAGGATATCGTGAAAAACCACCGATGTTTTGTAAACTATATTATCCGGTTCCATAAATCAGTTCAATAATTACACCAACCTGCAATGGGCATACTTCTATAATTACCAAAAAGATGATAAACAAAGATTGTACTAGGGGGCCTACTTACCTGTTAAATAATCTTCTATTTCGCCCATCTTCCTGGAAACAGTGCACTGCAAACATGCAGTAGGCCTATCCGTCACCTTTGTTATCTCTTTTAAAACCAATTTCGACAAAACAATCTATTTTCAACCCCAAATTGACAAAAAAATGAAGAGAAAATGCTTACACTTTTTAAAAACCTCGTTTGAATGTGTACACAACGCAAACGAACAAGATTGTTGTTTACCCTACTTTAAAAACGCACGCGCGGACGCGATTCTAGCCAGATAGCGTCTCCAGTGTATATATATGTAGCTCAATGGTTTGGAACGCGTGCGCGAGTAGCGCGTTTTGAGTTCGAACAAAACAGGCGCGATCGTCACAAACATTGAGAAAGTGCGCATGCCCAAAACCATGCACTAATGGTGCCCAAAACTATGCTAATGAAAAGGCGCGGTTATGCGCGTCCCGGCTCCGTTTCCGTTCTATATAGTTTTTAATGGAGTTCTGTGACTATAGTCGACTAGTGTCCCTCGAACGATGGGTAATTTCCGTTGTTCGAAGGACTTTTGTAGAACTATAGTTAACTATGGTCGTGAATCGAACTTGGCCCGTTTTGCGCGCCTTCGTTCGATTTGGCATCACGCGCGGGCGATCAATGTCTTTCCATTGACATAATATATGCTGTAAAATTGCCGTCAGGTTGCAAATAAGCATACTAGTTTCGGTGGGAATCAAGGTTGAACAAATTGCTGTATCCAACCATGTCATTCTAATTGATTCTAGTCCCAGGCACAATTAATTTTGGTTTCAGCTTTTAAAAGCCGCTCACTAATTAGTACCGATACCTAGAGAGTGAAATGGACCCTTCCCCAAAAGCTAGAAAGTAAAGATTTTTCACCAACATTTTCAAACGCACACCTTTCAAAGAATGTGTACCCTTCATGTTCTACAAATTAACATTTTTAAATGCATTTTCTAATTGATTCTAGTCTCGGGAACACTTAATTTGGATTTCAGCTTCAGTCGCACATTAATTAATACCTAAAAAGTGAAGATTTTTTACCAAAAGAGCATATTGCATATCTTTCAAAGAAATTGTACCTTCATGTTGTAAAAATTAACAACTTTTAATGCATTTTCTAATTGGTTCTAGTCCCGGGCACACCTATATTTGATTCCAGCTTCAGCCGCATATTAATTAGTACCTATTTAGGGAGTTAAAGGGACCCTTTCCCACAAAGCTAAAAAGTAAAGATTTTTCACCAAAATATTTAAACGCACATAATTCAAAGAATTTGTGCCCTACATGTTGCACAAATATGAGCCACTCCACCAAAGGTAGGCTCTTGCATAAAATAATGAAAATGGAGCTAATGACAAACATTGTGTCAATCCGTCAAAAATTGACCAAGTTATGACCATTTCCGTGATGACCAAGAGCACAATCTTTTAAGAAGCGCTTTAGAGAAAAATTGCCATTATCTCAATTCTGGCCTGTGCGACAAGCACCTACTTTCGGTGGAGCGGCTCACAAATTAGCAACTCTTAATGCATTTTGTAATTGACTTTAGTCCCGGGCACACTTCAATTTGATTTTAGCTTCATCGCACATTAGTTAGTACCTAATTAGGGTACAAATTCTTTGAAAGATGTGCGTTATACTGTTTTTGTGATTTTGGTGTTTTTTTACTGTTTAGCTCGTCTTCGAAGACTGTACAGTAATCTAGCCGTGGTGAATATGTACAAAACCGTACTCGACAAGCCCATTTGCTGCGGTATGTCGATCTTGGATCTGAGCAAAACGCTCATGTACGACTTTTATTACAACCACATCAAACATCAAGGCCAAATATGACGAAAACGTTAGCTTGATTTACACCGACACCGACAGTCTGCTTTTAGAGATTAAGACTCAATACGTCTACGCCCACATGATGTATATAAGTTGAGAGAAGGGTGATTTTCTTGGGGCTATTTCGTTAAAACAACTAATTTTTGGTCAAAAGTATGATTTTTTCAGATATCGATATTGGAACATCCACACAACAAGCCTCATCACGAAACCAAGTTCTCGGTCGATGTGATGCTCAAGTATTAGGAAACGTTGGTATAAATTTTCTCAAAATCATATAAATTGTTTAAAGTAACAATAAAGGTCATTTATTTTTTGTCGGGGGAAAATATACCCCACACGCCCATATCATGCATATTGGATAGCTTAATATCTCATCTTTAAGGTTAAGCATGATGTGGGACTTAAAAGTTGGGAGAAAGGTTGATTTCGCACTTTTTTTGTCAAACCCTCATTTTTTGTCAACAATAACATTTTTCCGATATTCATATTCTGAATATCAACACAACAAGCTTCATCCCGCAAACCAAGTTTTAGATCAATGTGATGCTCCATAAATCAAAATGGGGACATAAAAATTGTAAAATGTACAGTAACTATAGCGTTCTTCTCAAAATCTATTATTGAAGTGAAAATAAAAGTCAAATGTTTGTTTCCCTCCCAAATAGGCCTATATGCTAAATGTTTGAGAGAACCATCTGCAGTAAATCGTTCAATAATCATTCACATTTCGGTTACTTCAGTCCAATACGGAAATATTGAACAAAGTAAGATTTTGAACATTTTTAACGTCAAGGTATATAAGTTTATAAGTTTTAATTCGATATGTGATGCTCCATAAGCCAAAATGAGCATCTGAAAATTACAAAATGTACAGTAACTACATGAAGCATCCGATAGAATTTTGCATTTTGTTCTCAAATTCGAATTTTTGAAATAATAAATTTTGAGGCCTACCATTGGGCTTCAAACAATTTATCCCCATTGGGGACACACTTGTGGTGGGTCAGCCGGTCAGCGGCCGATCGTGACCATGACTTTACCACACTTGTTTTTGGGGGCCGATTGACTTTACTCCACTTTTTGATGACGGGTATCTTGGTGAGCAGCCGAAGGAGAGAGTTATATTTTATTGCTTTTCATGTGATCAAGTGTCTCTTTCAAACCCACCACTGCCCCTTGACTCCACCCGTTTTCATTAACTATTTCACCAGCTTCAATTGCTTAATTTTGTTCACACCTTGCTGACTCTAGACTGTTTTACTTGGTTGCCATTCTGAAGCCGGAAAGGAGTTTCGCCTCTTTTCCCTTGATTTTTTTGGGGGGGGGGGGGGGGGTGGGGGGGGGGGGGGGGTGGGGGGGGGGGGGGGGGGTGGGGGGGGGGGGCGTGTGCTATATGAGAAAAACTCAAAACGTTTGTTCGCCACCTCCACATGTTTAGTGTGTGTTTCAGCGGGCGTCCTCCAGATTAGCGTTATATTACTTCATCGGGGCTGCGGACGAGACTTATCTTTATACTGATAAACACTTAGGTAATTAAGTACCATATCCACAAACTAACTTTTGTAAAAGTCCATATATGTTCTATTTATTGATTTTTCTTACGTGAAAACAGTATTCAGCTTTGCGCGATATTGGTTGGTACCCGGTACCAGCGCGCTCTGTTGTAATACGCAGAAACAGTGAACGGTCACCACCAAGAATTCATGTTCGTCAGTATGGGAAAAACAGTTTAAGTGAAATGGGGTTGTTCGTCTTTTTCAGATATTTCATAACTCAAAAACCAGACATATTTTGGTTTGAAATGTTAAGAAATGAAAGAGGGCATCCCAAGAACCCAAAAAATGTCAAAAACCGAAATTTGTCAAAAAGTGACTGTTCGTCAGTATACACCAATCGGTAACTAATATCTCCTCCCTGCATATCCGCCATAGCTGGGGGTGCGTCTCAGTGCTTGGGCTGTGCGTTTTGTGTTGCTGTTAAGGTGCGTTCACACTATCGCGGAAAAATCACACTTTCACGCTGCGCTCACCGCATTGCATGAGCTCCCAATCGCCGATTATTCCACAATAGAAAATTCGACTCTGGTAACTTGGGGCTTCTCTGATACCTCATTGGCTGCGCGTTGAAAGGTCAGCGCACCGCGGTCAAAGTTCAACAGATCTGAACTTTGACCCAGCTCAAAAGTTTTGCGCGTCGCGATAGGCCGCGCACAAGCGGCAAACCAGTTTGTGTACAAACCAATGGATCAGTGTGATTTTTCCGCGATAGTGTTAGACTTGATGTCAAGTCTGTAACTAGACGGTTGTTTCGTAACGGCAGCAGCGTAGTCGCGAATGGACTGGGAACAAGTCTAATCGACCTCTAGTTACAGACTTGAGAAACCTGTTTCCGTTTTGTACACGGTCTATGGAGATTGCTACCAGAATTGGACGTAGAGAGCTGATTGGTCGAAAACGCAGGACTACATTAATATTCATGGTACTCCTCTAAATGGATGTGTTTTTGTGAATTTTGAATTGGGTTTTCATCTCCATCGTAATAACGCATGCAGCAAGCTTGAAGTGCAATTTTTTGTAGGGCTATATAGGCTACATGTACATGTAAGCCTATTCGACTTGATCAGTTTATGCGAATTTGGGATTATCGATGGTTTTTGTTTAAAATATAATCGCAAACGCTGATGATTGCATGATTGTCAGATCGTGGTTTTGAAGAAAGATAGAGCTGAAATTTTGACAGTGCTGTCAAGCATGGGCGCACAGAATGGATTTGGAAATCTGTGACATCGTCAGCCACGCAGTCGTGACACTATTTTTGATATCTGTTGCAACTTGTCTGTTGTGTGAAAATTGTTTTAAGTTTAACTCAAAATAGAAATTCATCTATAGGCCTAAAGCAAATGGGGCAGTTTTAATGTGCTTTTCAAGCTTTCGGTCAAATATGTCACCTTCTCAACATTTGCAGTTTTGTCTGACAAGGACGCAGATCGTCGAGGTGAGGAAAGATTTGTTTGCAGGACTTATTTCTAATCTGGAGCGAAGATCTGATTTATCAAGACTGTGATATTTCTTGCAGGATAGCTAGTAAAGTCGTGTTACAAACTAAGCACGCACGCCACTTGTAGGTATTATGCTGGCCATTTTAGCCACCAGCAAACGTTTTGAAAATCAACTAGTCGAAGAAGAATGTTACAAACAAAAACCCAAAATCCAATTTGTAGTAAAAAAAAAAACAAACACGGGCAAAATTACTGACCTGCTAGCTCGAATTTGGAAAGTTGGCAGTGCGCTCGATCCTTTCAATTTTACATAAAGCGCATCTTAGTCCGTGGTGCGTTAACTGGACTGCAGTGCACAACAGTTGGAAAACGATAAAGCAACAGAACGTAAAAATAGTTTTTATACATTCTGCTCAGCTTCATTTGTTTTCTGCGACGTGGTAAGGGCTGTGCAGTTTAATTTATCGAGTATTTAGCCCTTGACGTGACACAAGTATTGGCGCAATCACATCTAAAGGGACTGATACCGGTTAATACTTCAATATGATACTGTTAGAACACATTCATCAAAAGAAGCTGATACAAGATCTCCATAATCATTATAGGATTATAGGGGAGATCTTTTTAATGAATATTGTTGTACATTTATTTGTACATCATAAATGCTCTTGACTGTAACTTAACATACTACATTTCACTAAACGCTTAACACAGTTTCTCTAAATAACAATATTGAAGTTTTAAAACACGCATTAACCGAATCAGATAACATTACATCCCCTCTGGTAGAAGTGGACGTTACCACGGCACGATGGCCGAAATGTTATTGGCTGGTTCTATGGCAACAGCGTGATTATATATTACGCGCCATGAAAAAAATAATATTGGCGCGAATACAGGTTTCTCAAGTCTCTAGACAGGTACTATTCATAACAACGACTGTTGCGTGTGGGGATTATAGGCGTCAGACGGACCAAATACGACTGTCTAGAGACTTGACCTCAAGTCTACGATAGTGTGAACTCCCCTTGAGAACGAAAAGCGCTCATCCATTACATGCACGAACGAGCCTCCTTCGCGTATACGCGACGCGCCCGCCTTTGCGTACACGCGACGCGCCCGCCTTCGCACGCACACAACCCTACAAAGACGCGCAACTTGTTCGAAGTAAACAAATGCAGCTTCAGCAACAACAAAAACATACAGTTCATTCAGTGGAAGCCCCCCCCCCCCCCCCCCCCCCCCCCCCCCCCCCCCCCCCCCCCCCCCCCCAGCTATGGCGGATGTACAGGGAAGAAGACCTTATTACCGGATTGGTGTATAGGAAAAATTATAAAATGATAAAATGGAAATTGTATTATATTATATACAATTGGCTCACACCTATCGGTAGACATAAGTTTCATGTTTTTATTAACGTCGTCATCATGTTTGGGAATTTCACGCCTGACTGAACAGGGGCTAGTCTTGTAAACAAAGCTAAAATTAACTTGCGCCAAAAAAATGGAAGATGCAAAACAGGATCAAGGGGCATGAGAGGTAAATTTGACATGTCCTTTCTTTGCTATCAACTTTTCAGAAAGTTTAGCTAGCCCCTTAGCGTGCAAATCTGTGTACAGAAAAAGACGGTCACGTGGAGGACGGAAGGGGCTAGCCAAACTTTCTGAAAAGTTGATAGCAAAGAAAGGACATGTCAAATTGACCTCTCATGCTCCTTGATCCTGTTTTGCATTTTGATCCTTCCATTTTAAGTTAATTTTAGCTTTGTTTACAAAACTAGCCCCTGTTCAGTCAGGCGTGAAATTCCCAACATGATGACGACGTTAATGAAAACATGAAACTTATGTCTACCGATATGACTTTGTGTGAGCTAATTTTCTAAATATAATACAATTTCAATTTTATGGACAATTTTATGAGTGTATACTTGTTTGATACACCCTGTAAAGCTTGTATATTGCCGATTTATGCTTTAATGTATCGCGCGTCAGCTTTGACTGGGTGCAGAATCATTTTTAAACTTGCTATAATTATAGCTTCGAGATTTAGGCCCTATAAAATTGCAGAATTATGCCGTAACGTAACGCGTGTCAGCTTTGAAGCATATTGTGGGATTTTGATATGTTTTGCAGATTAATGCCAAAAAACGTTTCGCGGGTCAGCGTTGACCGGAATCGTAAAGTTTGCAGTTATGATGTAGGTCATAAGACTATTGCCAAATGTCTTGTACGACTGAAATAGGCTGCTTAAGCCATGAAAGCAAAGAATTTTTCACCAAATTTCCTTTTGTTTGTGTGTCCTAGATTTGGTCGCATGCGGGGATAAACAGAATTTTAACGTTAGGTAAGTTTGCAAATAAATATATGTATTAGAGCGAAGCACACCCGTAAATAGTAGCGGTATTGGGTAATTTCCCACAAATTGGGTAATTTTCTCACAAATTTAACCAACTTTACATAGCTAAAGACCAATGTTGGAAAAAGTGGAATTGCCCAACTTGTTTTAACCAACGTTTTTACATTGCACAGAATATTGGTGTTTCTGGCATTTAACTGCCGTACAGCTGAGCGGGTTTCGGAGTGGGGTGGTGGTTGTGTTAGGCACGAAGTATGGTTCAATCTGACAAATGGGTGCTCAACGAACAAAGCTGATTTTAAGATATGAAGGTATTATGCCTTTTATCGACTTTACTCGTCTGCCAATTTTTCTCTTGTCCCTTCTTTAACTCTGACCTATCCCAACCCTGTTTTGATACAAGGGGTGGGAGGTGAGGTGGAACATTCGATCGTCCCTCTTTTAAGGTGGACAACAATCTTATCCACGGAATTAAGTTGAACATTGCTTAAACATCAAAGGTTTTTTGTAGGCCTAACGACCTTATCCGTATGACGCCACGTAAATTCTTTGTTACTATAACGTAGTGTACATGGGTTGACATTTTGTGCTTCTGCATGTTGCATGGTGGAAAATGTAAATGCCAAGAATTACCTTTTCAATATCTCTGGAAATGTCTGCTACACATAATATCTCTGTCGATTTTACTATAATTATAACCCGCTACATACCTTAAGGGTTCGTGGTGGCTTAAATTGCTCGTAAAATGTAACGTCTCGGTGTGTATGGAAATTTAAGACAATATCGACGCGACAGAGGAAGCGCTCAGCTGATATCACTGGGCGTGTCCCGATTATGTTACCCAGCAATGGGTATAATAATTGTTGAACATCAAATAGACCTAAAACTTGGTTTGCTGGATAAAGCTGGTTGTGTGGATGTGCAGAATGTCAATATGTGAACAATTGTATTTTTGACTAAAAATGAGGGTTTTAACAAAAAAGACCGAAATCTACCCTTCTCTCAATGTTTAAGCCCCAAATCAAGCTAAACTTTATAAAGCCGAGATATTAAGCTATTCAATGATGCATGATGTGGGCGTGTGTGGGCATATTTGTCCCCGACAAAAAGAAAAGTTGACCTTTATTTTTACACAAAATGTACTTTTAAAATGTGATTTTGAGAATATCGCAAATTCATACCAACGTTTCCACTAGGCCTACTTACTGTACATTTTTTAAATTTTCAAATGGTCATTTTGCTTTACTGGTGCACCACATCGACCTAGAACTTGGTTTCCGGGATGAGGCTTGTTGTGTGGATGTTCCAAATATCGATATCTGGAAAATCATATTTTTGACAAAAATAGCCCCCAAAATCACCTTTCTCTTAACTTGTAAGATCCACATCATGCCTAACTTTGAGGTTGGGATATTAAGCCGCCCAATGATGTATGGTGTTGCTTTGTGTAGGGTGGGGACATTAAAGAGGAAGAATCCCCCTTGACGAAAATCCAGCATTTAGGCTTTTTTCGATAGTCCAAACATCCCTCTTGCCGACGTGGATTTTTATTATTTTTTAAGTGGATAAATTGCAAGCAAAGGTGCGCTTTTCGAAAATGAGATTTCCGCGATTTCTGAAACGCTTATTAGGTATTCATGATATGCGCGTGACCCCGTGACGCAATCCTGTGAAAGAGAAGTCAACACGATTGTTAGCTCCATACGTTTACACGCAAAAAACTTAGAAAACCGTCTCTGTTAGATAATAATAATAATAATAATAATAGCAATCTTAGATAGCGCCAAATGCCTCTAGGCGCTTTACAGTATAAACCAAAGCGATAACATACATGGGCTAATTCACAATAAGTGTACACTTTCAGTCTCACTGGCAAATGGGGGTCAAATTTCAAACTTGTCCAACTCACAAAAACTCTGTTGATCTAAAAACTTCAGGATGTATACTAATAATTCCTAAAATATCAGAGCGTGGCATTATGATTAACATGTTTATTTTTTCCAATGAAATAATGATTTGTAATTGGTTGTCTGGAGAGGACATTTTGTTAAACACAGAATATCACAATATAATGGCCAGACTAAATGTTGAAATGGTAATGCCATGCAATGTCCTGTTAAAAGGAATGGTACTGTTAATTTTACAAACATAACATAAAATATTTCAATCATGGTTGACATGTTATATTACAATTAACCGCTGTCCTGGAGAGGACAAATGTTTAACGGATTTTCCACAACCCTGAATATGATATTGATAATATTTACTCAAATCTCTCCCACGATCAAATTGTCATATTTACTCCATCAAATGTGTCCTGTAGATGATACAAACATACTTGTGAGTACATATTTATAAACTATTCCATTGTCATGAATACCTTGTCCTGGAGAGGACATTACCATATTTTATCGGGAAATCCACTTTATTTTGAAATGTTCATAAAATTAAAATTTTTCGACCGAATTACACCAACCCAAGTTTCACAATATTGTTGAATACTCTATATCCATGATTGATCAACAAATGATTCCACTTAAACTAATGTAAAACTTGAAATGAGACTCCAAAATGGTGTTAAAAGTGCATGTAAATAGAGAAATTCAAAACGAATAACTCGTAAAATTATGTAAAAATAGTTCTGTAGCTTGTCCTTCATATTGTAACATGGACACAAATTGAGAATTACCTATTTTATTGTTATAAATTAGTCACTAGATAAGTACACCGTAGTTTTTGACGTCACACTTGCTAAGTAGCTAGCTAGAGCGCATGCGTGAGCCTGCCGCGAGCGCGCGAGTGGGCAGTTGCAGTTGAGACTTCGAGCTGAGCGGAGCTAACGTGCAACCGTGGGTCCGTAGGGTGGCGACCCGAGGCAGACCCGACGTCTCCTAGGGAGGACGCCCGCTGTATGAGCGGTTGTGTCCTGAGGCGCCGGTGTCGCGTGTATTGAGGCGCCGGGCCGTGGCAGTTGCAGTTAAGTCTTCGAACTGAGCGGAGCGTGCAACCCCAGGCGACGTGCACGGGTAAGCGACGCCCTTACACGTGAGGCGGCCCGAGGCAGACCCGACGCCCATATGGGAGGACGCCCGCTATATAACGGTTGTGTTCTGAGGCGCCGGTGTCGCGTATAAGAGATAGCGAACCTAGCTCGCTGGGCGCGAGCGGTGAGGCCGCCTGATATAGTTGGACGGCAGGGCTATCAAGTAGTAAGGCGCTAGGAGAAGCAGCACTCGAGATGCGCTAGGAGTAGTGCAGCTACATGCAGACGGCCGACTAGCGAGGCGCTGAGTACAGTGCGACGACACGGCGAGGCGCTCGGCCAAATTGAGCATTTGGAAGTGAAGTAAACCTCTGTAATTTTCTTAAGATGCCAATAAACCATTCGTCATCAAATAAAGTCAGTACAAGGTCCAGTCATTTATTTACCCGTTAGACGAGATCCCCTTCTCCGTGGATAGACTCCGTTTTTGGCTCTACACACGCGGCGGTATATTTCTGGCCAAACGGACTGGCGCTTAGTGAGGCCCTAGACGCTCGTTTTTCGAGACCTTACTTATGTGACCAACTCAGTAGGGGCGAGGAACCGGGTAGTAGAAAACCAGTACTACCACGGATTTTCCGCCACAAATGGTGGCAGCGGTGGGATAGTGTGTTCAGCCAAACGTCGGTGATCATTTCAAGGAGAACAGAACAAATAGGAGCAAATGACAGATTCGACTTCAATTGAGGCGTCCGAATTTACAGGAGGCGCACGACGCACAATGAGTGCGGACAAACCAGGAGATTGCATGGGCACCTCCACTCGTGAGCGAGCCATGCAGGAATTAAATGAGAGACTTCGCCTCCTACAGAGGGAGACGGAGCAAGCAGAGGCCCAAATGAAACGGCTTCTGGTTGCAACTTCGAGCTTGACTCACATGAGGCCTGATGAGGCCGACAAGGAGATAGAGTTTAAGAGAGGCGCAAGAGGCGCCATGGAAACCACAGGATATGGCTCTGTGTCGGAACACTCGAGCGTGATGCAGAGGAACATGTCTGAGGCGCTACAGCAGAGCGCTATTATTACGCCAGTGAGGGTGATTGAAGATAGAACGTGGAGGCCGCTAGCGAGGTCCACGGAACAAAGGCAGTCAAAGGATGACAGCGAACTCAATGCTGCGCCTCCGACGGACGCAAGAGGCGCAACGCTACTGCAGGTGTGGAGTTAGTAATTGACGGGATGGAGGACAAGAAGGCCTCTCCCGATGTCCCCTGGAAATTAAGGAGGGACGCGAGATTTCGTGGAGACAAGCAATGGAAGGAGCGCTTCGGTTATGACGCGATGCGCCCAAGGATTGTTCCAGACAAATTCAACGGAAAACAACCGTGGATATAGGGAACACTTCGAGGCCTGTTAGCAGGTAAACGGTTGGAGCGATGAGGAGGCCGCGGCCTATCTTGCCGCTAGTCTCCAAGGACCGGCCGTGAAAATCCTGACCAGTCCGTCAAGGAGAGGCAAAGGATCGGCGATTTAGTTACCGAGAGATAGTGGGTGCTTAGAAGGAAGCTCCCCACGTCTAGAAACCGACTCGGTCGAGGGCGCACAGGAAACCGATAGCGAGCGGGCCCCACAGAGACGGAACCCTGCGCGGGCAAGGCGGCTGCACCGTTTTCGATAGCCCAGTAAACCGGGACTGAGACGAGCACCGAGCTACGTTCCAGACGGGCGCCAAGGTCAAAGAGATCCGAGTAGAGAGAATCTATGACGTGCAGTTTGACCACGATTTCGAGAGGAAATAGAGATGCTGTAAAATCAACCTGTCGCCGCTTCTACCTGATGTTCCCAAGAACTTATTTATTCCAATGAGAACTGATCAAGATTATTGACTGTGATTTCTTGCAATGATTTTCCAAATTGCACACTATTTTTAAGTGTTCTACAAGTATCAACTTGTACGGTAGTTTTTAGAAGTACGGTAGTTTTTAGAAGTTTTTATGTACGGTTCCTAAACAGAATAACAACATTGGACGTTTTTAAAAGTTAATTTGCTCATGTTTTATATTAAGTTAAGCTTTCTCTGAACGAGGACGTTCAGGCTTAGAAGGAAGCCGTGTAACATAGACACGTGAGGCGGCCCGAGGCAGACCCGACGCCCATATGGGAGGACGCCCGCTATATAACGGTTGTGTCCTGAGGCGCCGGTGTCGCGTATAAGAGATAGCGAACCTAGCTCGCTGGGCGCGAGCGGCGAGGCCGCCTGATATAGTTGGACGGCAGGGCTATCAAGTAGTAAGGCGCTAGGAGAAGCAGCACTCGCGATGCGCTAGGAGTAGTGCAGTTACATGCAGACGGCCGACTAGCGAGGCGCTGAGTACAGTGCGACGGCACAGCGAGGCGCTCGGCCAAATTGAGCATTTGGAAGTGAAGTAAACCTCTGTAATTTTCTTAAGATGCCAATAAATCATTCGTCATCAAATAAAGTCAGTACAAGGTCCAGTCATTTATTTACCCGTTAGACGAGATCCCCTTCTCCGTGGATAGGCTCCGTTTTTGGCTCTACACACGCGGCGGTATATTTCTGGCCAAACGGACTGGCGCTTAGTGAGGCCCTAGACGCTTGTTTTTCGAGACCTTACTTATGTGACCAACTCAGTAGGGGCGAGGAACCGGGTAGTAGAAAACCAGTACTACCACGGATTTTCCGCCACAATATTACCCATCATATAAAATCACTCATAACATGTATTTGCACTGATAAAGTTATCCAGGATGGGTTATACTGTAATTTACTCAAATGACCACTTATTGTGAAATAGCCCACATGTACATGTACATAGATAAACAAAAACATTAAACGTTAAAACCAAAGAGCATCATCAAGAGCATGCTGTTAGGAAGACCATTCCAGAGGTGTGCCGCTGAAAAAACAAATGATCTATCAGCATAGAATTTAGTTGATGAGCGAGCAGGTACCCTCAATTGACAGTCCGATGATGATCTTAGAGACCTAGATGGGGTATACAACTGGACAAGGTCAGAAAGATAACCCGGAGCTCTGTTATGAATGGCCTTAAAGGGCCTGTGACATGCTAAACAACTTTGTGCCTAATCTTTGCTTAATATGATGGATTACTTGTTCAGCAAGACATACAATTGTTCGTTTGGATGTAAAATCAATAAAAGGTGACCTTTTTCAACTTTGAAGATTTCATTGCAATAAATCACAGACAGAGGGCGCTGTTTTGAGTGCATCACATAAGGAAGACAGAAGGGAAAAGTTAAGAAAAAAACATAAGACTTCAAGTTGGACTTGTGGCAAATTGCTGCAGTTTCTACCCCCAGTTTTGTCATGGCTTACAGCAGGCAACATGTAAAACAAACTCAAACAGCCATGGATTACAACAGTTTCAGGAAAATTGAGAAAAAAGTGGAATCTTTTGTGCACAGTTGAATGTGATTTTCCTGTGTTTGCCTCTTGTGACATCGTGACCTTGGTCATGAATATGCATTTTTGCATTAGCATAAAAACTAAAAACCTTTGTTTTAACCCCCAAAGCAAGCTCCAAATAGGATTTTTATGACTTTAACTGAGTAGAGTGGTTTTAAAGCATAGATTTCATTGATAAAAATCCTAAATAAGGGGCCCTTTAAAGGTAAGTAAAAGAGTCTTAAATGCTAATATTTGCTTGACTGGAAGCCAATGGAGCTGAAAGAGAATTGGTGTAAGTTTATTTCATGGTCAAACAACTGCCCTGCCTGTTTTTCACTCTTGTAAATTGGTTTGTAATAACTGTTAATGTTTGCTTGTGCGGATAAAGTAGCACTAGTGTTGTATAGAAAATTGTTGTTTTGTCTGTATATCATTTTGTCAATTTCCATTTGTTTTTATTTTGTTTATTTCCCAGTCACTGTTCGTGAATACGCGTTTACAATTCGATTATACAGAAATGAATGACCGACTTGACTTTGCTTGGCCACTAAGTGACCGCAGCGACCAACTTCCTGAAAGAAAAATGTCTTTGGGTCAGTTAAAAATATATACAGTCTGTGCGTTTTGGGAGTGGCACCTCGAAAAATAAAGTTTTTTGAATTGAGGATTTTCTAGTCAATCACGCAAGTAGTTCAGTATGGGTTTTGCAAAAACAACATAACTCCCAAGGTGGCAGGTCGTGGCAGATAAATTTGGTTTTATAATATTCTTGGGTTTTATGCCTTTATGAAAAATAATAATTAAGGCGGCAATCGAAATTTGTATTTCCAGAGATACTGAATAAAGCACACTACTTTTTTACATAATTTTTCTGGGTTTGTCCGTGTTTTGTCGGATAAATACAAAAGGAAAATTGCTATCGGTTTAATTGTCCTTAAATATGGAATGTTCTCTAATTTCAAGTCAACTTTCATAACTTTATGTTTTACACAGCGGTCGTAATGGCCGTTTAAAATATTATAGAAATAACATGCTTTTTCTCGTGATTTGCCTGTTCTCGTCGGGTTTAAGACGGTATTACTCGAAGTTGGAAATGTTATGGTGATTATTTTTATTATAAAATAGTTGTATAGACCCACACAAAACAATTCAACACGCTTTTGGACCTGACCATCACGGATTGAAATGAAATTTGGTGTGCTGATTGGACTCCTTGAGAAACCCCGAGAACAAAATTAATTCGGTCAATTACTTTTTGTGATACGGGTCAACGAACGTTTTACTAATTAGCATGACCTGCTATGTTTAGACAGCTGTATCTTTAAAAGTATAATGGACCTATAGAGATAAACTCTGCATCATTTTAAAGCTCTTGAAATAGCCTTTATATATAAAATGACATCAAAATTGTATCTCGTAACACAAAAAAGTACCACACAGCACATGTACATACACAGTTATTAAACTGTACCTTCAGATTTTTCCAGAAAATGGATTTCGTTCTAATCTAACAATCATGTAAAATACCTCCCCAAAAATACAATCCATGGGAAGAAAACAGAAAAGAAAATTTGATATCTCCAATTTGGATGTGGAAGCAAAAAGGTTGGTGTAATCGTCGGATTGAGAGCGCAAAAATTCAGAAAGGTAATGAGAAAAATACGACAATTGATATGATATCAAAATCTCTACACCCATGGGAAAAATGGGGGTGGGGGAAGGGGGGGTGGGGGAAGGGGGGGGGGGGTGGAAAAAATGGACACGCTCCCTTAAATTTACTGATCGATTAATCGGGAGCAAAATAATTGCGATTAATCGATTAATCGCGATTATAAGGTTGAACATTTGTCAACATCATTTTGAACCTTCAACTGTGCTAAAAACAAAATTCTCTGATTCACTGAACACATTATACAGGCCAATCCCACAACAGGTCCAACCATGATGATTTCCAACACACGGCCGGCCGGTCGACATGGCGCCAATACTTTTCACAACAGTCAGCAACAGTACATGATATACCCAGTCTAAACTACCGGTACGTACATGGCGAATTGTACTGCCCCTGCATGAACAGTTGTACATCGGCCGGCCGGCCGGCAATCACAACAGTACCCAGCCGATGTAATTTGGACTGTACATGTCGATGGCGGATTGACGATAGGCGATGACTAACATCGCCACTCACCACAGAGAGTATACCCATCACGATTATACCATTAATCGCGCTATCATGATGCATGATTATAATCGCCCCATTATACAGCATACGCACAGTAGGCCACGTCACGATTGTAAATCATGATTCACACGCATCGATTATGAGGCGCCCTGTTCATGAATGTATGCGTTGTCTATTGGTCTGCATACTGTATTACAACCAATCGAAGCATTAGCTGGCAAGTCACGAATTATGTACCATCTATTGTGGGTGGGCACAAACTCATAGCTATACGCCTTTCTTAATATCTATGCTGACGTCATCACTTGCGGACCAAACTGAGGCTATAGTTAAGTTCCTCCGAAAAGTAAACAAACCATTGAACGCACGCACGATGCACGGCAGCTATCGATGTCAACACAAGGGACCTTAGCTTAGCCTCAAGTTTTGTCGATTCATGGTCGACTCCAGGATTATATCAAAAGATAGACAGCTTGCATGGCAAAGGATGCAGGTACTTCTCAGCGGCGTAGGTGCAAAATTTGAAAGGTATAGGAATGCTGTAAAATGATGGTGTTTACATCCGCATAACCTGAAGAAAAATCGTAACGAACGACATGTTTGCATATGCCTACACTACACATGCATATTTACTCGTCATGCATGCTCGTGTCGTGCCTTCGTGGTAAATTTTTACTGAAATGCCTGCACTACATTTTCCTTTATTACGGCATATTAAAATCAACCACCAAAACGTGAAATTATGTTAAGAAATCGTAATATTAGCGTGGAAATGTTAACAAATTTCTGAAAAAATTGAGAAATTGAAAAATTGGCTAATTCAGACCTTGTGTGCATACTGTGCAAAACATGAGACAGGCTCAAACATGTGATTCCTCACAGTGATTCCTCACAAAATCCTAAATTTTCCCACTCGAAATTTTTGTTTTTACCATTAAATATGCACATTCCAATGCTAGATGAGTCATTTTAAAGAAATATTGTCAAGGACGGTGACGACCGTCCCGAGTTTGCCTCAATATTTTTTTTTGGGGGGGGGGGGGGGAGGGCAGGGGGCAGGGGGGAGGGGGACAAAATAGCCATGTGGGGAAACGTACGTTGCTGCCAGCAGAAAAGCATGGGCTCTATTGTTCACACTTCCAATCTGGAGGACAAATAGGGTAAGTTTGGTCAGGAAACATGATTTTAGCAATGAAAACACTTTAATTATGTCATGCTCCATTGTATTCTAACAATTTCTTTCTCTTTCGTTTTTCTTTGTTCTACTCCTCAGACCCACAAATTAACAGAGTTGCAATAAAGTATGGCATGAAAGATGGAATCTCTGTCGGCAAAGTATTTCTGCGAGGTAAAATTTGTTGTAATTTAGGGTCTTTTTTCACCAAAAATTCCAATGTCACATTTAAGATAGCAGTCAATCCACCCATGCTGGCACACACAAACCCCGGGCACAAACCCATGTTGAGCATTTACTGGTATTTACTTTTGCAGTCTCTATACAGGGGAACAGTGACAAAAATCACATTATTATTAATACAAGATCCACCTTATAACAAGCTTTTCATGCTGATATTACAAAAATCCTGTTAAAACAGGGCACTTTTGCAGTGCCTACACAAGTATTGAGTTCAGCTGTGTGCATGTGCAACTCGTACCTGCTTGATACAGTGTAGTAGAGACCAGGTGGACAAGGCTGTGTCCTTGATGTGCATTTGATGAGCCATGGGGAAAATGAATTTAGTAATTACAATTAAATGCCGTTTTAGGCAGATTCCTACTAAATTCACACGATTTACTATCGTATGCGATTCCTTTGCTTTTTTTTCTTCAGAAAATGAGGAATAAGATTGACACGGGATTCTCATACTTCCCGACTACTTGCGACTTCTCCCGACAAGAGTGTGCAATCCTTTGTCTCCACGCTTTGGTCTTCTTTAAGTACAAATTACCTGTAATTGGCGACTTGATCGCTGTTGGATTTGGTTAATAATTAAATAAGTAAAATGTCCTGTTGCTACTTCGTGTCTGGGGCTTCCATAACCCAGGTAGCAAGCCCATATGGGGCCCATATGGGAAATACCTGGGCTATCTGGGCATTGCCAAACCCATATGTATTCCATATTGGGCCCATATGGGTTTCCTCAAATGGGTGTCCATATGGGCTGGCCCGTATGGGTAACATATGGGATAAACCTGGGCAAGCCCATATGGGATTAACACGATCTGGCCCATATGGGATTCTTATGGGATACACCTGGGCAAGCCCATATGAAATCTAGCTGGGCTGACCCATATGGGAATCGTACGGGATAAACCCGGGCAACCCCATATGGGATCTACACGGGCTGGCCCGTATGGGTAACATATGGGATAAACCTGGGCAAGCCCATATGGGATTAACACGATCTGGCCCATATGGGATTCTTATGGGATACACCTGGGCAAGCCCATATGAAATCTAGCTGGGCTGACCCATATGGGAATCGTACGGGATAAACCCGGGCAACCCCATATGGGATCTACACGGGCTGGCCCATATGGGAATCATGTGGGATAAGCTGGGCAAGGCCAAATGGGATTAATACGATCTGGCCCATATGGGATTCTTATGGGATAAACCTGGGCAAGCCCATATGAAATATAGCTGGGCTGACCCATATGGGAATTGTATGGGATAAACCCGGGCAACCCCATATGGGATCTACCTGGGCTGGCCAGTATGGGAATCATATGGGAAAAACCTGGGCAAACCCAAATGGGATATACACGGGCTGGCCCATATGGGAATCATGTGGGATAAACCTGGGCAAGCCCAAATGGGATCAACACGGGTCGGCCCATATGGGAATCATATGGGATAAACGGGGGCAAGCACACATGGGATTTATATGGGTTGGCCCACATGGGATTTATATGGGATAGACATGGACAAACCCATATGGGATATACACGGGTATGCCCATGTGGGAATCATATGGGATAAACATGGGCATATCCATATGGGATCTACGCGGACTGGCCCATATGGGAATCATATGGAATAAACACGGGCAAGCCCACATGGGATCTACACGGGCTGGACCATAAGGGAATCATATGGGATAAACCTGGGAAAGCCCGTATGGGATCTACACGGTTCAGCCCATATGGGAATCATATGGGATAAACAAGGACAAACCCACATGAGATTTATATGGGTAGGCCCACATGGGATTTATATGGGATAGACTTGGACAAACCGATATGGGATCTACACGGGTTGACCCATATGGGAATCATATGGAATAAACATGCGCAAGCCCATATATGGGATATATTGCACGGGTTGGCCCATATGGAAATCATGTGGGATAAACCTGGGAAAGCCTATATTGGATCTACTAGGGCTAGCCCGTATGGGAATCGTATGGGATAAACATGGGAAAGCCCGTATGGGATCTACGCGGGTCAGCCAATATGGGAATCATATGGGATAAACAAGGACAAGCCCACATGATATTTATATGGGTTGGCCCACGTGGGATTTATATGGGATAGACATGGACAAACCCATATGGGATCTACACGGGTTGGTCCATATGGGAATCATATGCAATAAACATGGGCAAGCCCATATATAAGGGACACAGGTTGGCCCATATGGAAATCATGTAGGATATACCTGGGAAAGCCTAGTATATGGGATCTAAGCGGGCTGGCCTGTATGGGAATCATATGGGATAAACCACCGGTTGGCCCATACGGGAATTATGTGGGATGGGTATATAATCCCATATATTGGATTCATCTGGGCTGGCGCAAATGGGGATCATGTGGGAACATCTCGGCCGGGGAATCCCATATGGGCTTCTCAAGAGTTGGCCCATATATGGGTATCATATGATAGAAACATTGACATGCCCACATGGATATTGGGGGAACACAAGTTTGATATAAAAACTGAATGGGCTATAGCCCAAAATTGGTGTCGTGTGGGTCGAAGCGTGAGGATACTAGTCTAATTTCCTTTGTGAGAATATGTTTGGGGTATAGAAGCTAGTACTAGTACATACATGTTATGTAGGTCGCATTAAGTCTAATTATTATGTCGGTACTAGTGCATGTTTTGTGCACTGAGCCACTCCTTGTTGGACATTCCAGAGCCATCTGTGGTTTCTCCATTATGAGGCCTTGGGGCATGGCTATAGTGGTTTGTTTACTAGATAGCCAAGTAGCTTTATAGCACAAGGCTAGCCTGGGTAAATAAGGGTGGTTATTAGCAGTGCAGCTGGGCAGTGCAAGTATATTTCATGCACTCCCTTAATCACAATAGTCATGCTATTATGGCTTCGAACATGACGGACGTGTGTGACACTGGCTCTCCAATTGTTTTGCGAAAAGTCGACCCCAGTCTGAAGAAAATCATCCTAAAACTAAAGGATCGTCCATCCGTTCCTATCAAGACAATTCTGACCAGTGAATTTGCCCTGGACGAACTTTTACAAGCCAGGAAATTGATTTTTGAGTGTGCTATGGAGAGACTACTGAAGGTTCAAGATGGCGGCGAAACACCAACGGAGTCATCAAATGAAAAGATAAGTACCATTTCATCTTGTAACCTTAAAGCTCGCAGATCTAAGGATACTGCAGCTGATGATATTAGGGAACTATGCCTTTATGTGTTTGGTCATAGGAAACATTTTCCTAGGTGCTGCATTAGTTCGACCAGCGCACCCAAGGCCAAACAATCTCTCCCTCAGCCCGATCGCGTGGACGCCATGACAGCCCAGCCGTCACAGCCGGCCACACTAGATGCCGTTTTGGAGGCTGTAAATAGGCTACACAACGATCTCAACGCGCTCGATGGTAAATTTTCTGATCAATTTTTAGCAATGTCTAATCATATTTCTAATTCTTTTTCGTTTGTGAAGGAGAAGATCGACATGTTGGAGAAGGAACGCGAAGACCTCCATTGCACTATTGATATGCTAATTAGCCATTCTACCGGAGACGATACCCGGAGTGAGGTGTATTCGTGCCCACCGAGCCGGAACCTTGCTAAGCCCCGCGCGCACAAAGGCCCGAATTCTTCACCAGTGGCCACAAGCAACCGCTTTTCGGCACTGGATACACAGGACGTGGTTGAAGACAATAAAAACGCAAGTGATTCGATTGTTGAAGCAGAGGAATTGATCGACACGTATTTCGACATCCTGAACGCTAAAAGTCCCGGAAAGTACTCGAGTCCGAAACAAACAACGAACACAAACAAGGAGAAATCGGGCGCAGCTAAAAGTAAGGTGTCCCATGAAGAACAGCTGAAGAAGTACCGCGAGAGACACAAGGAACAGCATCGCAAAAAGACAGAGCCACCGACCCCCACTGCGTCTGCGGACATTCTTATCATCGGTGACTCCATGATCAAACACCTGCAACCTAGGAAACTAAGCAAGAAATCAAAGGTAGTTTGCCAAACAATGCGAGGCGCAAAGATTGAAACTGTTACTCATGAGGCTCAGCAGTTATCGTCCAAATACGGCGTATCGGAGGTAATACTCCACGTCGGTTCCAACAACACAACGGACGACGCCAACACCATGACTGCCAAAATTACGTCTCTCGGGGAAGCGCTTCAGCCAAAGAAAGTGACAATTTCATCAATTATCCACCGTGGAGTCGCGTCAGAATCTAGGCGTAAGGCCGTCGACGATGCGAATAACATGCTAAAACGCACCGCGGAGTGTAACAAATGGGGGTTCATCGACAATGGGGGGATAACGCCGAACCATCTTGTGACAGACGGCGTACATCTGAATTCCCAGGGTGTGTGTATTCTCGCCAAAAACATCATTCGGCACATCTACGGACCACCGAAACGGCCACATGCTGTCGACGGGGGGTTGTATTCCGACGCCCTCAAGAAACCGGCTACGGAAAATACACAAATGGATTTTCGGAAGGCAAACCAGTACCGTCCGCAGACACAACGTCAACCCACCCGGAACCACCCATACATCCCGAACCACCCATACATCCCACATCACGGGATGAGAGTCCCTCACCCCCGCACTCCGAACCAGGAATGGATAGAGTATCTCCAGGAGGTCAGACAACTTCTAAATCCACAAAGCAGGGGCCAAATGTAAGCCTAAAAGAAAGCTATATTCGTCTTTAAAAGCATCAATTCCTTGGCCCCGCAGTATATGGCAAGTCTATTTACACCTTACGTACAAACTCGAGAAACTCGTCAATCTGCCGAAAAGACACTGAAAATTCCCTTTGCACGAAAGGGGTCTTACGCCTCGAGTTTTGCTGTAACTGGCGCCGCAATTTGGAACAGCCTCAGTGCTCACCTTAGAACTATGTCTTCTTTGAGCTCATTCAAATCGGCACTTCGCCAAACATACACATAATATTCACATGATCAACTTCAAGTGAGAAATGCTAATTTACGGAGTCGTATGACTTGGTTGCCATAAAATCAAACTTTAATTTTGGAGCCGGAGGGGAATTTTCCCATTTTTAAAATTTTGTTTTCTCTTAAAAAGAGTTTTTGCGGGTTTTTCGCCCTTCCCGTAATTAGCGTAAATTTTAGTGTCACATGCATGTATAATAATTACTTGTGATGTTCTTCTGTAACCATTCGGTTTTTTTTTTTTTTGTATTATGTTGTAATTGTTGTACAAATGTATCTTCTTCCAGTTTGTTAGTAATTATGAAGTTGTTCAATTTAGTATATTTGTTCTATGTGTGTTTGCAGGGCCCCAATGGAAACCAGTTTTTGTAAACTGTTTGGGCACACCCTGGGTAAATAAATGGAATAAATAAATAAATAAATAAATGCAGTTTTGGAGTAATTTAAAGAAAACGTCGTGCAGTTGAAAAAGTGTATTTTCAGTTTTCAAATAATTATTCGGAACCATATTTTCAAACTTAACATTGGAAACATCTATAACAACAAATTGAACATATAAAAAAAATGCAAATTTACTGTGCACACAAGTGTCCAAAAATCAAAGAGACAATACTTTGAGGAAGCGGGGAGATCATTTTCTTTGCTTCAGTGGAATGTGCACGGGATAAAATCGTACGAATTCGGGCAATCGAATATTACTTGGTTTCCAGGAGCCTCAGATCATTCCTAATAGTTGATTAGGCTGCATAGTCCCGGTATAATCAGCTTGTGCCCGTTGTCATGTGTATAATTATGTAATTCATTAGTTGTCCAAATTAATGCATTGTTGCTTAAAGATGTGCGTTTTTGGGTGTGGCACCCAAAACAATATTTTTTTTTTAATTGACAATTTTTTCAGAAACAAAGGTTATTCGCTTTCAAATGATATAAAAATTGACTAATGTTTAGTTATCAAATAGTTACTGTCAATATTTCGAATTATTGGCGGTTCGCCAATAATTGAACTTACGGCAAGGCGTAAAAACAGCTGTATCAAAACGGCATTTTTCACAGGGTTGCCGATGCATGAAATACGTAATGATTTTTGTCCACCTTAAAATAAAGTAAATGCTTCGTTAGGAGAAAACAAAAATCGAATTTGTTAAGAACCACGGACATTATAACTTAAAAGCACCAATATGTCATTTTTAAAAAAAAATAAAGGAGTTCTTAAGAGTGTTCAACTGAAGGTGGTTTTTTTTGTTATTAAAGATTTTTACCACTAAATATTTATGCACAAAAACAATGCATGGATTTTTCTGCAGTATTGCTGCATCTACATGTACATGTATGTGACTGAAATTTCTACAAGGCACGTTTTATAATGTTTTTAAGTCGGGAGTGGAAATATCGCCTTTTTTAACAATTACCAATCATGTAGGCCAACTCTATCTTTAGAAAAATTATACCATCTGCAGCCATCTAACACTAGTTGCACATAAATACGATCATGGGGATATTTGCTACCTTGTTACCAGAATAAAAACAATGAATAAATTGTGACCTAGTAATTTCCCTGTTAAAAGCAGTACATGTATGTTAAACAGTAGGCCTACGTGCTATTATTTATGAGGTTTGGCTATTTTTTGCAGGTCACACAGCTTGCTGTACTGATGTGGGGCAAAAAGGAGTTCCAACGCCTATAACATAACAAAATAATCTGCGTAAGTATGGTTCGAAACTGTTTTTAACTTTTGTAATACACTCTGGCAGCAATTAATGGGCTACATATTGAATGGCCAGTTAAAATAAGCCTCGTATACTGATGGATGTTTACATATTTACTTGTTGGGCCCCTGAACTAAGAAAAGTATGACATAATAATAGGTTCAATAAGAAACTAGAGCTTGGCGTTTGTTTTTTAACAAACGCTAGGTGATCGGGTGACATGCACATTGAGCTCATGATGACGTCACACTTTTGAAATTGGTTGAAAACTTGAGTTGGTCGATGTTGCAAAAGAAACATTCACTTATCGATTGCCAGTATTGGAATTCTCAGTACATGACTCTTTGACTATTCAACGCTAAAATTGTGAATCTTATGACGTCATTATTGGCACAGTCAAGCTCATCACGACGTCACTATTGTGTGCACAAATTGTTCAAAGTTGTACTGAAGAACAAGTTCTTTACTGTGGTGAAATAATCTTTCCAATATCTATTAGAGTTCTCAAGATTTTATCATTTGAGATCATATTACGTAACCGCTGTGCATGTGATCATTGTGAACGTCATCATTGGTATAGTCATTGGTATAGTCATAAAGTGCACATGTGTTGGAACATTTCGATTTGTAGAACTATGGTCAAATTCCCTACCACTTTGGCTCTATTTGCATTCAAAATGCTAATTTTCTGTTAACTTCCGGTTTAGACCGGAAGTAGGGGTCACACAGGGGTTATGTCAGTGTATGATTTGTTTAGTTCATTTCGACCTATAATGCTGTGAAAGAATTGTTCAAGTATCTATTACGGTTCTTCAGATACGAATTTATGAAATTTTGGTAATTTGACACCTGTGATCCGACATCATGATGTCACACTTTTGTGCACAAATTGTTCAACAATTTGATGAACATCAAGTTCTTAATTAATGTGCGAAGGAATCATACAAATATCTGTTGTACATGTAGTTCTCAAGATGCAGCATTTTTAAACAATTCAGCTTCAGTATCTTGTGTAATTTGACACCATATTACGTAACCACCGTCGATGTGATGACGTCACCATTGGTGAGTGCAGCGCGGCAGTGTGATTTTTCCGCGATAGTGTGAACTCCCCTTAAAGCACGGTTCACACTACTTTTAGAAAGCTAAAAGTGTTTATTTGACGTTTATATTGGGACGTTATCATTTTTTAAGTTACACTTTTAGCCCTTTAACAAGTTAACCTTATTCGCCGTGGTGAAGCATGGTACACGCCCTTTAATGGTCCAAAAACCTGTGTCAATAATCTTACGTGACATTCCAAATCAGACATTTAAAAACACACAATAATCAGATTGTAATCTGAAGACTTCTGTAGCCTTGTCGTTCTTTTCTGATGTTCGAGTCATCATGGGAAAAGAATGACAAGGGTACAGATTGAGATTACAAGGACCTCCATGGTGTGTTCTTAAGTGTCTGATTTGGAATGTCGGGTAAGATTTTTGACACAGGTTCTTGGACCATTAAAGGGCGTGTAGCATGCTTCACCACGGCGAATGAGGTTAAACTGTTAAAGGGCTAAAAGTGTAACTTAAAAAATGATAACGTCCCAATATAAACGTCAAATAAACACTTTTAGCCTTCTAGAAGTAGGCTGCGCGTTGGTAAGGTCAGCGCACCGCGGTCAAAGTTCAGCAAATTCGAACTTTGACCCAGCTAAAAAAAAAACTGTTTTTTCCGTGATAGTGTGAACTCCCCTTAAGTGTGAACGTGAATCAACCCTTGCACGTAAATTTGCCGTGCATCAAAGTTACGCGCGTTAACGTGTGAAATAGCTCAGCCATTAAGTTTAAGGGGAGTTGACACTTTTGCGGAAAAATCACACTGCCGCGCTGCGCTCACCGCATATTGCATGAGGTCCCAATCACCGATCTTTCAACTCTGGTAATTTGGAGCTTCTCTGATACCTCATTGGCTGCGTGTCGCGAAAGGCCGAGCACAAGTGGCAAACCAGTTTCTATACAAACCAATTTCTGTATAATTCAATGGCACAGGCGCGCGCAAAGCCATTTTTGCCGCGATAGTGTGAACGCCCTTTAAGAATCTAGCCTAATATTAAGAAGAGTGTGTTTATATATTATAGTAATTCTACTGATGAATTTTCACTTCAGGTACTGAGACGTAATACAACAAACTACAGATGCGACAAAAGATGAAGTCCAGATATGTGCACGACATCCTTTCTCGATAATGCACGGGATTTAGGAGCATGGAATTTTGAGGGTGTAACAGCAGGCACGCAAAGACAGGAATTAAAGCAAGTCATCAGGAAATCCAGTGAGATGCAAGCGATGATGACGTGGAACGTACACTATATCGATACAGCTGTCTCCAAAGCTAACCGCATGTTAGGCTTCACTCGTCGTAACCTGAGCAATGCTCCTCGCAAAGTCAAAGTACAGGCTTACAAAAGTTTAGTTCGCCCACATGTTGAATACTGCAGCTCAGTCTGGGAACCGCATACAACCCGTAACATCAAAAGAGTTGAAGCTTCATCATGAATGACTATGGAAGAAAAAGTTCCGTCACTGCCATGTTGAGGGAAATTCAACTTCAAACACTTCAGGAGAGAAGACTGAATCAGAGGCTCGTCACCATGCAAAACATCATCCATAATAATGTAGACCTTCCGTTGGATGATCATCTTCAATTTAACATTTAATAGAGAACCAACTGCCACTTCAACAAGAAATCACAACCCCCTCTCCCTCAAAATCCCAGCTTCAGCGATTAATTGTCATCATAAATAATTGTCCCCAACACTGCTAGAGACTGGAACAAACTCCCGTACTCAATTTCAGAATAAGCTGGTAGCTTTCAGCAAAAAGCATGACTAGCTCGCCTCAATTACCGCATTGACTGTTGTTCCAATTGGAGCTGTTTTATAATTACACGATTAAGATCAAGACGTAATGGACACTTATATACAGTAAATCAGTGTTGCGCGCGCCGCGTTTGACGTTGCACTTACAAACTGGATACTTCAGCACGACACGTGTGCATGGTGCGAACACAAAACGGCAATTATAGAAAGCTCACACTGGATATTATGTAAACGACATTTAACAGTACACTTGATTAAAGTGCTGTATTATTATCTTATTTATTTACAGTTAACGGTATCAATCAAAAACTTGCGTTTTGGACACCTGCCATATCATATCCAACTTCGATAGCATTTCATACCCAACAGGGTTCACGTAGGGACATCACATTGTTTCGATTTGGTTTCTGGCCTCGTAACTCCATTGAGCTACTCATCACGGAATAAATGTTTTTTTTGTTGATTGGAACAACTGAGTTCATTTACGTATATCTCATTTGCGTACGACACAAGACCTTTTTGATATGGGGATCCGCGGGACCCATATGGTGTGCCTGGATTGACCTATATGGGGTCCACACGTTGGAGCCCATATGGGGCCCCAAGAATTCTGCACTCAAGATTCATATGGGACCCTGACCCATATGGGTTAACCCAGATACCCCATGTGGCACCCACATGGATCCTAAATGGGGACCCACATGGGGCGACCCATATGGGGCCCTAAGGATTCTGCACCCAAGATTCATATGGGACCCATATGGGTCAACCCGGATACCCCATGTGGAACCCACATGGGTCCTAAATGGGGACCCATGTGGGTCCAATGTGTGAAACCCACATGGGTCCCACGTGTGGAACCCACATGGGTCCTACATGGGCTGACCCATATGGGGCCCCAAGGATTCTGCACCCAAGATTCAAATGGGACCCATATGGGCAACCCGGATACCCCATGTGGAACCCACATGGGTCCTAAATGGGGACCCATGTGGGTCCAATGTGTGAAACCCACATGGGTCCCACGTGTGAAACCCACATGGGTCCCACATGGGCCGACCCATATGGGACCCCAAGGATTCTGCACCCAAGATTCAAATGGGACCCATATGGGTCAACCCAGATACCCCATATGGAACCAACATGGGTCCCACATGGGTCCTAAATGGGGACCTATGTGGGTCCAATGTGTAAAACCCACATGGGTCCCACGTGTGAAACCCACATGGGTCCCACATGGGCCGACCCATATGGGGCCCCAAGGATTCTGCACCCAAGATTCAAATGGGACCCATATGGGTCAACCCAGATACCCATATGGGACCCATGTTGGTTCCATATGGGGTATCTGGGTTGACCCACAAGGGTCCCATATGTGCCCCACATGGGGTTTCTGGGTTGGCCCATATGGGGCCCATATGGATCTTGGGTGCATAATCCTTGGGGGCCCATATGGGTTGCCATATGTGGGACCCATGTGATTTGCCCCATGTGGGACCCATGTGATTTGCCCCATGTTGGACCCATATGGGTCCCCATTTGGGACCCACATGGGACCCATATGCGTCCCATATGGGTTATCTGGGTTGGCCCACATGGGTCCCATTTGAATCTTGGGTGCAGTATCCTTGGGGGCCCATAAGGGTTGTCCCATGTGGGACCCATATTTGGCCCATTTGGGACCCATATCATACCCATATGGGCTTGCTACCTGGGAATTGATGAATGATTGACAATTACAGCTACACAAGACTTTTTTCCTAAATGCTCTGCAGCTAGCTGTATAGACTTTGTGAATTATATTAATTGCAAAGGACAGCCACACACAAAATGGTAGTTGTAATATTGTATCATTTGCCCTCCTACCTACATTGTATGTAGCGATTGCATCTAGGTCGGTGCGTGCATGACCTTTGACCAACAGTTGATAACTCGTTTTACGGTGAGCCGAACCTTGTGTGCATGTCTCCATTTATTTATCAACTTAAACACTACAGTAGTCATTAATCAGAATGAATTGGACTGTGTTAGAGCCTTGCTTGACACATTCTTTTTTTAGCATGTGATCAGCTACATGTAAGTATATGTACACTCCATGGTGTATTCACATAACATGGAGGCCTACTTGGCAGATGTACATGCAACTAATGACAGTTATTTGATAATCATGAATGAACCTACACTGTACATGTAAAAACATCTTTGTTGAAATTTTGAGCAAACTGTCCAAGGAGGGAATAGACACACTTTGTGTGCCCTTATGAAAGCCACTGTAAAAGTGCCCAATTTCACGGTGCTGCTTGGCTTACTGATTTTGAAAGTTAATTTTTCTGAGCTATGAAGGTACATGTACATGTACATGTTCCTGCAGCACCCATGGGGTCAAAGACGCGTCGCAAGTATACCAAATCCATTGCATCTTGCAACGGGTTCAGCGAGTTACGATGGATTTGGCTACTTTTGCGACGCGTCACAATTCTTTGTGATATCGACCCCTGCTCCTGTATAGAAAAGTGTACATACAGTTGAAGTCAGAAGTTTACATACATGTACACAACTACCATCATCACCAAAAATGGTAAACAGGACTACCCGAACCATTGCAAGGTGTGCAAGCTATGTTTTAAGTACTGCAAGCACGTGAGGAATTCCACAAAATCCCGACTTTAGTAAAGACTGTAAACAAAAATGGTGACAACGCAAGTTTAAGCACACCAGCTTTAACACAGTTGTATGTAAACTTCTGACTACAACTGTATGTGAACAAAATTTGACAGTTAATTGAGTCCACTCAAGCATGCATGCCTCCGACTACACAAAATAAATGCTACATTACAATTGAATTCTGACCTCCAAGTTTTTGTTTATTCTTTACATGTATAGACTATAGTCATCAGTGGTTGGGACAATTATTTTTCTGTTGAAAAATAGATTTGTGAAAAGACTGACGTGCCTGCATTGATGTAGCAACACAGCAAGCTGTAATAATAACGTCAATTATAAGATTAGTACTAATTATTAGTACTATAGTAAAACAATCTGCTTATCACATTAATGTTCAGGCTTTAAGACATGATTGGTAAACTTTTAAAATGGTACGAACAGCATTACATGGATGCCTTTTAAAATTTCACTCAGCCATAATTCAAAAACCTTTAAAGTACATGCATGTTTTTTTTTTAAATGGTAGGCCTAAATAATTCATTTGCAAATTGTCCAAAAAAATTTTTAGTTGGCAATTTCTCACACAAAAGTACCCGAAAGAATTGAGAAGTTGATCATGGTATCAGACCTTGTGTGCAAAACATATATGACACAGGCTGAACAAAATGTTAAGTGTTTTTCCCCAAAATCTTAAATTTTTCCACTTGATGTTTATTCCATCAAATCTGCACATTCCAATGCTAGATGGGTCATTTTAAAGAAAATACATTTTGATCAACTTCTCAACCCTTACCAATGGTACCATTTTATATCAAAAAGGAGAGAATTTTCAAGTCAGACGATCTACTGCCTCATGTATACGAATACGAGATCGGCTGAAAAATGGCAAAGTTTTGTTCAAATATAATCGTAATTTCTGCACTTACTGACGGCTAACATTGGTTAATTAGTAATTTTTCAAGGAATAGTGATGTCCGACTTGTAAATTCTTACCCGTTAAATCAACAGAGGAAGGAAAAAGAGTCATCGTCGCTGCATGGCCCAATTTCCGGACACGGTCCGAAATAATTGTTTAAAATGTCCTTCAAAGATCTGTCCTTCGTCTCTCCTAATTTTGATGAGCCCCTGCTTCTGGCGGTCATTATCACTCAGAAATCTATAGAAGCAAACCTAAAAAGGTCCAACGACGAACGTTTTACGCTGTCAACTTGGAGCACATCGGTACGGTTCGTAAGCCTATCGCACGCATACAATCCGGCACTGAAATGAGAGGAACTATAGCCTCGCTTTGGTCCGTAAGTGATGACGTCAGCATAAATATTAAGAAAGGCGTATAGACAGTAGATTATGGGTGACACTATCATGAATATGCAAACAGTGGGTGGTCGGCAGGGGAGAAACGGGGTGTGTGTATGCGTGCATATACAGACGTATTGTATGTGCGGGTTCATCTATTTCAAACCGCGGACGTTTAACAAAGGGAACAATATCGTCCGCGATTGCCAAGCGAACGTCCGCGATTGCCAAGCGAACGTCCGCGATTCCAATCGTGTACAAAACAAACGAGAGGAGTAGGTTAAAAACTATGTCCAAACAAAAGAGGAACGGTGGGACGTCCGCGGTGGGACGTCCGCGGTGGGAGGTGAGTTCACACCAGTGTGTGTATACAGGCATCCTGAGATATCAGGGAATTTCCACTCTTCTAAGCGACGATACAATACCCTGAGGAAATCCACACAAATCTGTGGAGTAAGCCGGCTGTTGTGTTCGGACAACACACGCCCGAGTCATTTTGATATTTAAATTCGGTCATGTTATGCCGAAAAGAAACGATTTCTATACTTTCCAGAAATTGTATTGGGTTCTGTTCCTTTTGAGTGTCCCATTCCTACCAAAATTTCCGGCGACGATCTTAATTTACTCCGCAGTTTTTCAAATTAATAACAGGGATGCATGCTCACGAATGTAATGGAACGGATTCCCCAGTATGCTTTAAATAGCAACCAATCGCCGACGCGGACAACGGCCAGCACGGTGTTTACAATCTGCGCGCGTGACATTTGAATGCCTGAAACGCACTGCCAAGCGTCATGATTGGTCCAGCAAAGGCGACAATCATGCGAAATGGAGCCGGTTTCAACAGGGCCTCGGTACGCAGCAGTTGGGGAGTGCGTTAAAGGGGCACTGTTGCAAGAGGATGGTATACAGGGTGTATCAACAAAAAGTATACACTCATAAAATTGTAGATACAATGGAAATTGTATTATATTTAGAAAATTGGCTCACACATATCGGTAGACATGAGTTTTATGTTTTTATTAACGTCGTCATCATGTTGAGAATTTCACGCCTGACTGAACAGGGGCTACTTTTGAAAACAAAGCTAAAATTCACTTGAAGATGAAGATGCAGAAGCATGAATATTCGCTAAGATATCTCACAAGAAAGCTATCACTTAGGCCTACTGTTTCGTTTCGACAAACAACATGCATGTTGAACGGCTACACAGCGCAAAAATGTATGCGCGAAAATGGGAGGGTACCCCGGATGAGGACTAAAAGTGAACCCATGAGTTTATACAAAGCCAACCCCTGAGTCTATACAAAGCCGTTACATAATACACATGCCCAATGGTGAATAGCACCATTCTGTCGGTCGCACATCCTGGCACTTTTGTGACCCGGTGTCGTATGCCTTTGTATACGGGAATATAGCACCATGACTGGAGTGAAAAAAAATCGTTCATGCTTAGATACATGTAGCGTAGACAACGGCTTTGTTCCTTCGCTTGTCACCATGGCCACACGGTTGTTTTCACTCCGGCCCTACCGGAGGTGACGTTGCGGCGACCGACAGAATTGTTCAGAACCCCAAGCACTTGCTAAGGAAGCCAAAGCAAAGGGTTAAGAATATGTTTTCAAGCAATTGCTTTTGCGTTTGCTTCTGCTCTTGAGCTTATGCTTTTGTTCGGTGCTTCTTCTTATAAGCAGTTGGTAGTTTTTATGTATTTGGCCTATTGTCTATGCGTACCTTTACAACCCGATCGACGTCAAAGAGGTAATTATTGGAGGAGCATTCCCTGTGTAGATATCGGACCACCCAGTCGATGGCTTCGCGGCACTCGTCGTCGAACGTTGCCGTGCCTCGCTGTATGTTTTCGTTGTACCAAAACTCCAATGAAAACGCATCCAAACTCCAAGGAGGGGATTCTGCAGAAAACCACGTGGATAACCAGCTACCCATGATTCTGTTGAAAAAAATACCGATTTTGTTCTATAGGAGACGTTGAAGTTTATATTTTGAAATTTGTCAAATAGCCTACCCTGCTTTTTTTGTTTGCACACAGCGTGCAAAATGCTTACATTTCAATGGTTGAAAATAAACGATGGAATCGGGTGTTAGTTCCCGTGTAGGTCCATCAAAACAGTAACCTGGTAACGGGCGAACGATATAGAGTTCATACCTGGCCAACGCTAAGACGTTCAAATCTACTACTGAAATATACTACTGAAATAGCTTAAAGTAGGCATATATAGTTCTGTATTTTAGCGTGTAAGAATCTATAGACATTTCCCGGAAGTGAAGTGTACGACGAAATGATACGTCCCTGGTTTTCGACGGTCTACGTTGCAGTTTGCTTGCAGGATACCAAGCAAAATCCTGGAAAATCCCCGATGAGAAATACCACAATGAGACACCGCTGTATAGCGTAGCGACACGTAATCCCTATATATATGCAGCACGATATGTGGCAGAGGGTATCTCCCCTACCATTGTTCCCCCATTGTGTCTCACACATCCAAGGAATTTCCAAGGAATTTCCAAGGAATTTCTTTCAGTTTTTAGGTGGTGTTGGTAAGTTAACAAAATGGAACAGTGTGTTGAGGTATAGGGGCGTTAGGGGGAGTCCCCTTGCCACATATAGTGCTCGGTATACGTAATCCAAGCGCTGCGCGTCGTCTGCTTTCAATATGTAGCGCCCTCTCGTGGGGAATTATATCCAGGCCATTGCAAAGCAGTCGCGCGCACGATGGGCGGAGTGTACTCAAGTATTGTTTATTATTAATTAACTTATGAATATACAAATTGGACTGCTGTTCTCGAAGACCCGACCCCGCCACTACAATATGGACGTCTTTCGAGGACTCGTCCGTGGCAAACTCGAGGTGAAAAATGACCCTGAAAATACGTCACAAAATCGTGATTTTGCGCACCAATATATGGGTTTCTTTGTGGCTGTTCAGAAAGTCTGTGGAAATTTTCTTGACAAAAATGCAACTATGCTGTGAAAGACTAGTTTTCGTACGTTGTGTTTGTAGTAAAATCAGACTTGAAAACCTAAATGGAAAGTACATGTACTGCACAGAACATGCGTGAACATTTAGGCTTATGTACGTATACGGACACCCATGATTTGCCTTGTTATAACCTATATAAACCAAGTACAAATGCTGGTTTGAGGATAAAAACGGAATTAAAGAAACAACATTTTCAGAGTTATCCCATAAAACCCACTTAGTAAAGCCTGAACACTAATTTGTACAGTTTCATAATGCGGAATTAGCACGATACTCGGGAAAGCGAATCAAACTGCATAGACTAGCCCCTAGTCAGTGGCTGACGTCATACTTAGATATGCGTACTCAGTCGGTAAAAATTGAGGAGTCATATTCATCAAAATCTCCTTGTTTCTTCGGAGTCCCACAGGGATCAGTTCTTGGGCCATTGTTATTCTTTTTGTACTTTTCGCCTGTCGCTGAAATAGTTAAGAAACATGGCCTATCAGTCCAGGTTTATGCTGATGACACACAGCTATACTTACCATTCCACTCTGCAAAGAAGGATGAGGCAGTTGCACGTGTTGAGGCATGTGTCATTGACATACAGCAATGGATGACCGCCAACAAGTTCAATCACCACACAAATCATCCGATGTACAGGTTGACAATATCTTCATTGACGACCATCCAATATCCACCTCCAGTATTGCCAGGAACCTCGGAGTCATCTTTGATGAACATCTTGACATGAAAGCACATATAAAACACGTGTCTCGTTGTTCCATGTTCCAGTTGAAAAACATAAGTCACATACGTTCATACATATCAGATAAAGTTACAGAACAGCTTATGCACGCCTTTGTTACATCTCGACTTGATTACTGCAATTCGTTTCTGTATGGGCTTCCAGGCTCTATCATTAACCATCTTCAAAGAATGCAAAATATTTCTGCCAGAATTTTGACACGAACAAAAAAGTTTCATGAGATCACACCAGTACTCAAACGTCTCCACTCGGGAATCAAAGAACCATATAAATTGGTTGGAACTTAAAGCATGTCATTTCGCCCTGTTAGCATTGTTTCTAAATGAGCATGGCATTCATGTTCTTTTAAAATCAGACAATTCAACGGCTGTAGCATGTTTATGCCACCAGGGCAGTACTCGCTCCCAGGCATTAATACTTTATCTTGCTTACTCTCCCGTTCTCAGACAGACGTCATCCGTTACGACGTCACCTGAGACTAGCTGCTTGTCTCTTGTCCGGGAGACCTTACGAATACAAGGAATTTCAGGAGAGTCTGCCGCCATCATCATTGCCTCCTGAAAAGATTCTACCAAGCGATGCTACTGGTCAGCCATCAACAGATGGATTTCGTTCTGTGCTAGGACTAAAACTGATCCAGTTCGATCAAATGTACACACAGTAATTTCTTGCCTGACGGAGCCATTTCATGACGGCGGCATTTCATGACGGCTGCGGATACAACAGTCTCAATACGTTACGTAGTGCGCTATCGGCGGTGGTCCTCCCCGTAGGGGGCGTTACTATAGGCTAGCATCCCCTCGTCAAAAGGTTTATGAGGGGCGTATTTAACCTACGACCCGTAACGCCGAAATATTCTGCCACATGGGACGTTAAGATAGTCTTGGACTAGTTCTTAAGATGATAAACTATCACTGAAAGACATTACTATGAAAATTGCTGTGATTATTGCCCTTGTGTCAGGACAACGTTGTCAAACTTTATCACTACTGAGCCTAGACTGTGCTCAAGTCGCCACAAATGGTGTTGTTTTTGTCATAGATAAACTTACAAAAACTTCCAAAATCGGAAGGCCAGGTGTTAATGTAGTACTGGAAAAGTACCCTCATGTTAAGTTGCTTTGCGTTGTAACTTTGCTTAGAGATTATCTTCACAGAACACGCTCTGTGCGTGGCTCGAAAAGAAATCTTTTCTTGAGCCATGTTTCGCCTCATAAGGAAGTAGGCGTTCAAACAATATCTCGGTGGATCAAGTCTACTTTAAAAGATGCAGGTATTAATACGAATACCTATTCTGCCCACAGTACCAGATCGGCGGCATGCAACACCGCCTATCGGCGCGGAGCTACGTTAGAATACATCATGAAAACTGCAGGATGGACAAGATGTTCAACTTTTGCAAAGTTCTATACCACAAGCCAGTTGAGTCGGCTGATTTTGCCTCGGCAGTGCTGTGCCATAACAATGATAAACTCGTTCGACACGAATCTTGTTTGTGCTAAGTAGCAATTTTCAATTTAATTCGGAAATCAGAATACACCAACAGTGACCGCAATGACGGCACAAACAAACTGTTTACGTTTTGTGCTAAGCAGCAATATTCAATTCTTTTTTAAATCAGGTAATCCTGAATAAGCCAACAGTGGCCGCAGTGACGGCATCAAATGAACTGTTTTGTTATATGCTAAGTAGCAATATTCAGTTTCCGTAACAAACACAGTTTGGTATTGATTGCTATACAATTTGGGTACCGAGATACCTTTCTTGCATCTGACTTTGCTGTCGTTTCTTTTGCTCTAAACTTCTCATGTAAGGCCGAGGTGCCATGAGATAACGAGGTAGAATTCCCTAATTAAACGAATGTAATTTATGAAATGAAGTTTAATTATAATTCTACCGAGTTTATCGCTAGCACCGAAGGGCTTATACATACCCACCCCTTGGTGAGTCGGCTGCAAGGTACCAGCCGTAATTCAAGCGGTTTTTCCCAACCCTGCAGTCGGCACAGTTATATAGACGGCCTCTTTTGTTTAACTACAATAGATGCTCTCAAGCGTGACGATACATTCCGGTGACAGGTGCAATCTCATGTAAGCCCTTCGGTGCCAGCGATAAACTCGGTAGAATTATAATTAAACTTCATTTCATAACCAAATTTGCAAACAAAGTGCCATTTTGCCAACATTTTGCCAATTAGTTTAGCTCACAAAAACAACCTAACATTTTGAAAGAGTTTTGCAGCAAACAAATGTATAAACCCTGTAGTCGTCAAAACAATACATCTAGGCTTGACAGAACTCGTGTAAGGGACGTTTTCCCCTTTGTTACTACATATAACCTCGATTTATCGAACATCATGCATAATATGCAAATTAGCATAAGTACGCACGCATGCTGGGAAGGAAATTAAAGCTTGGAACGTAAGTGTACCAATATGACAGCGCCCCTTATAGCACGGCGAATAGACTACTAAAGTGTGACGTCAGTTGCCATGGTTATGGGTCTAAACATTCGCTGGTAATCTGAAACGTCCATTGGTATAGCGCAGGGAAACAGTTCACTGGTTTTAGTGTAGACCCAAAAACTATGGCAACACACAAAGGGTGACGTTTTCACTTTAGTAGTCTATTGTCAAACTGCTCTCGGTTGTTTGATAACTTTTTAGAGTAGCTACAACGTGTTAATTGGTTTAGCGATACCACACCGAGCAAATTCTCAAAACCTCGTTGGGGAAAACCAATAGACTACTAACGTGTGACGTCAGTTGCCATGGTAATTGGGTTTAAACATTCGCTGGTAATCTGAAACGTCCATTGGTATAGCGCAGGAAAACAGTTCACTGGTTTTAGTGTAGACCCAATAACCATGACAACACACAAAGGGTGACGTTTTCACTTTCGTCGTCTATTGGGCTAGTTTATAGCCGCGAATTTAACTGCACAGGGCGCGGGATTGATTAAACTTATGTGCAATGCTGCGTACGTGCCATGATCAGATTATATGATGTAAGCTTACTCACGGTAAGTATTTAAGGAATATCGTAGAAAATAATGTTATTGCAAATAAGCAAATTTCGGGGAAAATCAGTAAGATTTGATTTGAATACCTGCACTATACGCTATTTTCCTTATTACAGTTTGTAGAAGGCACTAAAAAGTGAAATTTTGATAAGAAATCGTGATTTGTACTTACAAATTTCTGTTTTCTTTAATTTTCAGACCGTGTCTACAGCGTTGAAAGTGCAAGTGCCCAATCTCCACCAAACGTCGTTTGAGAACCTTGAGAACCTTTTTTTGCATGTTTTTACGAAATTTTGCAGAATTTGTCAAAACAAATTTAAAAAGTGGGGTCCATCTCCAGTCCTGCCAACCTTCCCATATTTTGTCAATTAACAACCTCATCAGAGGTTTTTAGATGTGTCTAAAATCAGGAGGTCTTCTCCAAAATAATGGGAAGTTGATCTCCGAATTTATAATCGCCAGGTCCGTGGGGTCGCCACCCGGCCTATTCATCAGCCATTGTTCATCAATAGAGTGGCGAGGTCACAGATGTGGCGACTATGCCGACATTTATGTTATATTCCTCATATTTCTATAGGTATAGGCTCAACCCACCCCTCCATGAATTTGAATGAATTTTTGTAAAGGTTTCGTAAGCGCACGGATACGGATATAGATTTATGGTTAAAAGTACCCTAACTCCCAACAAATTCTAACAAAAGGTTTTTCAACGGTATCTGGTCCTACTGAATGTGGATAATGACAGAAAAAAGTCTACCAAAATCAACCCACCGGTAATGGGTGAAATCTGGGTCAATTCCAAGATAGCCGCCATTGACCTTGAAAATCGCTGAAATGGCTGTAACTTATTTAATATTTTGAGTAGAACAGTGATTTAAATGTCCACCCTAGGGTTTTCGGGGCTAGGGAATTCATTGGTATTCATTGGTATACGACAAACAAGAAAAGCCACATAGTCAAAATGGCGGTCATAATTACAGGCCGTGGAAGGGGTAGAGTCAATAACTGCTTTAGAGACCCGTTCAGCACGCTCATATTCGCCGCATGTTCGCTGGGCATGCGTTTGAAGCACACTAGGTGTGCACTAGGTGTGCACTAGGCGTTCGCTAGACCTCAGCCGCCGAACTTACAACGAATCACAGATATCTATTAACAACAAGATAGGAAACGGAGGCCGCGTACAAGCATAACCGCGCCTTCTCATTAGCATACCCTCATTTACATACTTTTGGGCACATTTACATACTTTTGGGCACCATTTGCATAAGTATTTCCATATTTGCGTGGTTTAAGCCACCTCATTTGCATGATTTTGGGCACCGTAATTTGCATGATTTTTGGCACTTCTACATGGGTTCTCGCGCATGCGCACAGATGAAAGCGACTCGCGTCGCGTCCTCAAGTTTGGATACGCGCGATGTACGCAAAGCCCCATTCGCGACGTGCGCGCTGTATTGGCACGCGTACGCGTACACCAGAAGGATGAACGAACTTGGTTGCTAACTGTATACGTATATTGGTATTTCTGTGCACAATTTAGCGTGACTTTTTTGCCATTTTCCTCCGGATTAAGCAGTTTGGTGATGTGTAGGGTATTTCTAAACCCGTCAATGCCAGAGATTAGGACACACGGAACCTTGTTTGCACATCGTCTTCCAGCACAAGGTAGACAATTTGAAAAACTTTCTTATCAAGTTTGTGCCATGTTTTTGGAACTTACATATCCCGGACTCCGTTCGCTATGTATGCGGTAACGAGTCCATACCGTCGCGACGACGGTCGAAATTGTCTTAAATAAACCTTGCAATATCGTGGCAGATTCTATTCTGTCAAGACATTGCTTCAATTAGATACAATATTCAAACTACATCACCTTTATAGCTCCATGGTTACAAGTTTAAAGTATATTTTCAGCATAATAAGCCCGGAATTTGCGCCACACTGGTCAAAAACAAGATGGTCTTATTATTTTTTTTTTCTTTCGGGTATGTTAATTTTGACGTCATGAGATCAAACATAAATTACATAAATATTTAATGTTACGCACGCGCACACGTTCGGAACCGCCCCAAGCCGGTAAAGGCCCGGTCACACATAGACGACGCACGGCCCGCGCACTGAAAATTCAGCAAAAATGATCAGTGCGTCGTTGTGCGCCCAACTTTTGTCAGGATTTGGGAGAGGCTAGCGAGTTGACACCGAATGCATAGCGTGTTGCTGACGCGCTGCGCGTATACTGGGCGCATACAAAGCGCATACAGACCGTATACAGAGCGCACATGTCAAAAACCCCAACGAATACATCACGTGTTGCTAGCGTGTGGGACGAATGGCCAGCGCATGCACCGCGCGCTCAACGCACAGCCCGCGAACGGCAGCGGTCCCGTGATCGTATTTCATCTTCTGAGATGGTTCTTCTAGACACGATCAGTAGGAACCTCTGTCATCACTCATGAGGGTCGGAGGAGAAGTGATGAGGAGGTGGTGCGGGACCCGCTTATTTACCCTATGACTACACGCTACGTACACGCTACGTACACGCCAGGTATACGCTAGGAACACGCAAGAAGAACGTTGGGTGCGTTAGAGACCCGTTCAGCACGCTCATATTCGCCGCATGTTCGCTGGGCATGCGTTTAAAGCACGCTAGGTGTGCGCTAGGTGTGCACTAGGCGTTCGCTAGACCTCAGCCGCCGAACTTACAACGAATACACAGCGTGCGCTCCGCGTATGTCTGGCGTTGGTCTAGCGGGCTCTGCGCGTGTCTGGCGTCCTTTTGACGTGTACATTCATGCGTCGAGCTCCGCGCACATTTTTGTGCATGCACACAAAATCCTGACGCACACAGCGAATGACGTCGAATGCATAACGTTGGTCCAACGCGCTCGACGAACGAGTAACGCATAATGACGCACACCTAGCGAACGACAACGCACTGGTCAAAATTGCAATTTTTTAATGCGCGGGCCGTGCGTCCCCCGTGCGTCGTCTATGTGTGACCGGGCCATTACGGTGATGTGCCATTCAATAACACTGTCGTTTCCTATCTTGTTGTTAATAGATATCTGTGCAACGAATACACAGCGTGCGCTCCGCGTATGTCTGGCGTTGGTCTAGCGCACTCTGCGCGTCTCTGGCGTCCTTTTGACGTGTACATTCATGCGTCGAGCTCCGCGCACATTTTTGTGCATGCACAAAAAATCCCGACGCACACAGCGAATGACGTCAAATGCATAACGTTGGTCCAACGCGCTCGACGAACGAGTAACGCATAATGACGCACACCTAGCAAACGACAACGCACTGGCCAAAATTGCAAATTTTTAATGCGCGGGCCGTGCGTCCCCCGTGCGTCGTCTATGTGTGACCGGGCCATAAAGCGGAACGGCTTGGGTTGATGAGGCGTGGTTAAACTGCCTTGTATAGAAATTTCAGCCACATATGCAGGAATAATTCAAAACCTTAAAATTCCATACATGGGTTTTGTGTTTATGGCCCGGTCACACATAGACGACGCACGGCCCGCGCACTGAAAATTCAGCAAAAAATGGAAAATAGGATCAGTGCGTCGTTGTGCGCCCAACTTTTGTCAGGATTTGGGAGAGGCTAGCGAGCTGACACCGAATGCATAGCGTGTTGCTGACGCGCTGCGCGTATACTGGGCGCATACAAAGCGCATGCAGACCGTATACAAAGCGCACATGTCAAAAACCCCAACGAATGCATCACGTGTTGCTAGCGTGTGGGACGAATGGCCAGCGCATGCACCGCGCGCTCAACGCACAGCCCGCGAACGGCAGCGGTCACGTGACTGTACCTATAAAAAGCGTCGGCTCGAAGATCGTATTTCATCTTCTGAGGTGGTTCTTCTAGACACGATCAGTAGGAACCTCTGTCATCACCCATATGAGGGTAGGAGGAGAAGTGATGAGGCGGGACCCGCTTGTTTACCCTATGACTACACGCTACGTACACGCTACGTACACGCCAGGTATACGCTAGGAACACGCAAGAAGAACGTTGGGTACGTTAGAGACCCGTTCAGCATGCTCATATTCGCCGCATGTTCGCTGGGCATGCGTTTGAAGCACGCTAGGTGTGCACTAGGCGTTCGCTAGACCTCAGCCGCCGAACTTACAACGAATACACAGCGTGCGCTCCGCGTATGTCTGGCGTTGGTCTAGCGCGCTTTGCGCGTGTCTGGCGTCCTTTTGACGTGTACATTCATGCGTCGAGCTCCGCGCACATTTTTGTGCATGCACAAAAAAAACCGACGCACACAGCGAATGACGTCGAATGCATAACGTTGGTCCAACGCGCTCGACGAACGAGTAACGCATAATGACGCACACCTAGCGAACGACAACGCACTGGCCAAAATTGCAAATTTTCAATGCGCAGGCCGTGCGTCCCCCGTGCGTCGTCTATGTGTGACCGGGCCATAAAAGAGTGGTATAAAATAATTTGCAAACGATTTAAAAAAAAAATTCAGTTGGCAATTTCTATCACAAAGGTAGGCCTACATGTATTATTTTACATCATGGGAACAAAATAATGTGTTTCTCACCATTGCTATGAAGACAACACATTTAGTTGGGTTTTTCTTGTCAACTACAATTTTGGGTCACTGCTAGTGCTGGTGGCGCACCCAAAAGGGGGGGGGGGGTTGCTCGGGATTGCCCCGCCCCACCCCACCCCTACCCGCACCCCTAAGGTTTTCATTTTTATGGAAAACAAAAAACAGAAAATTGGCAACCAGCGTTGTTGTTAATGTATGGCATCTTTGGCATAAGGCCCTTTATGCCATCAACTATACGGTTGTAGCTTTAACGAAGAAGGAGTTGCAGTTTTAGAAGCAAGAGGAGAAATCCCCAGGAGAAAACCCACGCGGTCGTCAACCAGCGTTAGACTCGCCCTTATACATGTTTGTATAGGGCTATGGATATCAGCAATGAAGACGTCATCGATAGGGGGCCATAACAACATGCTGCAGGTGCTTGGATTTGTATAGACATCATGCGACAAGTTGTGTCAGCCAGCCCCTCTAACGACAAATATGGGTGCGCCACGCACTGCAAATTATGTAATGGGGCTTTAACAGAACTGATTCGCAGGCACGATTAGCAAAGGCTTAAGGATGTATATGAAGCAATTTTGACCGTGTCCTCTGAATCAGTTGTTAGTATGCTTAAACTGTGAAATTCTGATTGGTGTCGGACTGACTTATGAGATCCAAACCTCATTATACACGTGGACTTTAAATGTATACCCTCTGCCACATATCGTGCTGCATATGTTTAAATGTGTCTAAGGTTGAATCGGACAGCTGACGCAAAGCAGACTGCGTGAAACATGTGCACAGAAAACACAATAATTAGACAATTTTAAACAGCTTAATTTAAAAAGGCGATTTATAATGATTTTGCGTTAATACCAATTTCCACCAACATTGTCATCAGTGTCACTGAGAAGGAATTTGCTAGGTCTTTCATGGAAAATCAGGTAACGTGAATTAGATTTAAAATTTAGTGATCGTATACAAATGGTTTGTATATGCACTTACAGCATTTTACAGCTATCACACACATTTTAGCCGTTCACCTTTATAAAGCATCGACACTATATAGACTCAGAAGTCGAGTTAAAGCTTCTTCCCCACACAAACTACATAATACTTGCATGTTACTTAAAAAAAAAACATTTTCAAAAGATTGTGAAAATGACAATAAGATGACCGGCATACATAACGTTTTAAATCGTAGCTTTATACATCATAAAATCAAATTGCCAGCCTTCATTGGGGTTTAGAGTAAAATAATTATATGGTGATGTGGGACACCCTGTTTCAATTTAATCGAAAGGCCCAATGTATCGTTTGCAGGATAAAACTTTTTATGGATTACTGCAAGGGCATGACATATCTAACGGGAAAAGGCGGTAACTAGTCTCCAAACAAATCAGCTACATAAACCTTCAAATCCATTGTTTGTTTGTGTGTTAAGTGAACGGTGCATGCAAAATGTGTGTGCACACAGTTTTTATATTAAAAAAAAAACACCTGTCTTAGACAGAAACGAATACCGTTGCTATCAACACTTTGAGTAAGTTTTTCTTCTCAATTCATGAAGTAACATTTTTGGTCATTGCCAATAAAAAAAAACATGGCCTTTAATCAACCTTTATCGGAGTATGGAATAATAAGATTTTACTTTGAAACTTATTTTTTAATTATACTTTCAAAAGTTTTCTGACGTTTTTGCTCCCATCTTATCTCGGTTCATATTGCTCGTTTAATATTGCTCAGTTTACCCGAAGTCAAAATCAACAGAATTGTGTATTTTAAATTGATGGATTATTTTTTTGTAATAAAAAACTCTTTCAACGCGCAATGCAAACAAAATGCTAAATTACTATCAATGCTAGAATAGGGCGACAAATCGTGTGTAAAAAAGGTATATTAGGGCGACCTGCTCAATAGGGCGACATTTTGGTGTCGCCCTAATATTTTTAAGTTTAAAATTCATTTTTTAAGGTCAAAAACCATTTTTTGTTTAGGTCGAGAACCATTTTTATCGGGACTGGAGCTGTTTCTCTTTGGTCTGCAACCATTTTTGGAAGCTTTGGGTAAAAAAATAAGGTGTCATTTTGAGTCACTCTTGCCGAAATTTCGGTGGTCTCCGGTGAGAGTCTTCCCGAAATGTCGCCCTATTGCGGCATCCAGCGTTGTTTAAAAAATACTACTGATTATACAAAAAAGAAAAATAATAATTTTTAAAAAAAACTTTCACACTACGTATTAAACTAAACAAAGTACATAAAGTAATTACCAAGTGCTCATTAATCATATCGTTCATATGAAAATACAAATCTTCACAATGAAATAATTATTCTGCTGTTTTTGGGTGTAGTTTTCGAATTACTCAAGTTTATGATGAGGCCCACTGTGGGAAAACATATTTTATTAACATTACCTTGTAAGTAGATCAATAATCAATATGTCCAACACAGTGGCAATCTTATTGCATTTCACCCACATTTATAAGAATAAGGCAGTGAGAATGTCGAGCACATCGAGACGAGACAGATGCTTAAAGGCAGTATACATCATTGGTAATCTCGAAAATCAGAAATGTTCACAGATTTACGCCTAACAATATAAACATGATAACTGTAGAAAACTTCCCCTGAAATGGTTTTGTCTGAAGTATATAGTCTTGAGAAATGAGTAAAACAATTATTTTTCGTCTCATGAGACGAAAATTCAAATCGCCCCAAAACCATTTCGCCCCAAACCACTTCGCCCGAGTGCCATTTCGCCCCAAATTACTTCGTCCAAACACTACATCACCCAAATGCCACTTCACCCCAAAACCACTTCGTGCACAGGCCGTGGTTCAGGGCGAAATGGTTCAGGGCGAAGTGGTTTTGGGGCGAAATGACTGCAAACCCTTTTTTGACTGTTTTCTCAAAAGTTAGACGAAGTACGGAGCTGGTTTTTGCTCAGGCTGGTTTTAATCATGCATATCTTCAATCACACAGGGGGATCAAACTATTTGTAAACAGTTTACCAATCATGTATACTATCTTTAATGACAAGTGCAGTCCGTTTATAATTATAACAAAAATATGACCCACTAAAGAGCTGATACGAATTTCTTTAAGAATGACAATTGCAGCAATGTCTTGTATTATGGGCATCTCCATGAGTGTAACGTCAGTTGTTATGGTAATTGGATCTAAACATGCGCTGGTAATTGGAAACGTCCATTTCTAAAGCGCAGGGAAAAGGTTCACTGGTTTTAGTTTATATACCCAATAGCCGTGGCAACACACGGACAAAGGGTGACGTTTTCACTTTAGTACACTACTCTATTTAGTCCGAAACTGGGTGAAGAATGACGTTTTTGCGTACAGCACCCTTCGTACAATCCTATGGAAATATATAGTATACACGAAAAAGTAGACAAAAACGTCATTCTTTGCCCAGTTTCGGGCAAAATAAGGCATTGTTGCTATTGTCATTCTTTCGAAAGTTCGTATCAGCTTTTTACATTGGTGTTAAACGCAATGTCCTTTTCTTTTCTTTTGTACAAAAGTCATGTATATGGGTCTGTCCACAGTAATGGGTACATTTCTGTAACATTCAAGATCTTAGGTCCCAGTTCACTTCAAATGTCTTAATTTTATCTTTCAATTATCAAGCTAAACTGAGCAAATAACTTTTTCACCAAGGAGTAAGAACAATAGTCCTACAACATACATTTGTGAAAACCCCGTGCACAATTTTTCCTATTACGCATGTAACAAAGACGGAAAAAAATGTCACAAAATTGTCTGTCCACGTTACATACGTAATAGGAACATTTGTACACAAGCTTTTCAAAAATGTATGTTGTGGCAGCAATTTCTTACCTTTTTGGGAAAAAGTTATCTCCTGAGAACAAAACAAGGACATTTCTTTAATTCTGAGATAAACTAAAGACATCTCAAAGGAATTATTTACTTATTTTTCAAATGTACCCCATTACTGTGGAAAGACCTATATACACGTACTTTTTTTCTAAAGAGCTGTGTCACGGTTGATACATGCGCCAAATCCTACAGGAAAACCAAACAACTTACGTACGACACAAAACATGCACAATAAAGGAGACATGTAGGAAATTCTTGTCACGTCAGCACTGTTTTGTTGACGGATATGAACTCTATTTTGCATTCAGAATGAATACCTGGTGCACAATCATTTGCTTGCGACTGAAGTGCACTGTGGTATACATGTACATGTGTGTATGGGTTATTTAGACACTTGTACCAAAACATGAAAACATGTATTTTCCGTCCATTTGTTTTCTAATAAATGAAAATAATTTCCATTTGCATACATAAATCGATTTTGTTCACACAAAATTGATAATTTGAGTGACTTTATGCCATTAGAAAAACATGCTAACGTTAAAGAAACTGCTGACCCCCTTATATTCAGTTTGGCACGCCTGTCAATTTACAGATTTGTGCCAGAGGGACTTCGCCTACTAACTTTTGTTAATGAAAATAATTCCTTTAAGATTCACTGACCTGATCGAGATACAATGGGAACACAATGGGTGGACGTGGATTCCCCTATGTCACATATCGTTCGACAAGACTTTGGACGAAGTTTTTTGCGACTCAGTACTTATGCGCACACCGTAACACCGCCCCCTCAACGAAGCTCTGATTTACCTTTTTCGTACATGTATAATAAATTGCATATTGGCACGGTGCCAGACTACATAGAAGACTACATGATTTGAATGTCTTTTCTCACGGAAACATATTTTTACATTATTTATTGAACTTCCAAAAATAAAGATTTTGCTTGGCTTTCAATCATATCTTCTGCAGTAGATAAAAGGAAAATGAAAAACAACACATAATATATAATAAAGTAATATAGTAGCAGATGCTCTCTTAACAGGTGGTCAACGAATAGAGAATACAAAAGACAGAAATGTGGTAAATATCATTTATGTCCCGTTCGTACGCACGAATACATTTCATCGCGACACCTTTTCTGTACATTTTGTCAAACAATTTACAAATTCCATGTACATTTTGCAGTACCTGCTTCAACACGCGAATCAACCAACTATACATGTACCATTCATTTGGTATAAGCACCGCAAAGTTGAAAGAGGGAGATTTCCGTACTATTTGTGAAATCAGTTAGCCTATTTGATGGCTTAGTACAATTTAATTCGGGTTGCTAGCTTTTTGGTAAAATTAGGAGAATACCTGATTTAGTGCTACTTGCTGTATATATATCGCCTTAAGTTTGAAAAGCCTACCGATAACTTTTTTCATCCCTCAAAGCGATAACTTTTTTAAGCCGATAATTTGAGCGATGAACTTTTTCATCGCCTCTGGAGATCTCGAATAGTGGAGTTTAGTCTTTAGTGTAAAAACGAATTTCAAAGATTATTGCTCATTTTAGCTCCTACGCCACACCTACGTGACTATAGAGGGATTGTATGCTCATTTCAGATTTTACTTACTAGATTGTACTTCTCAACTTCTAAGTGCGAGCACAATTCCGTCCAGTATAATGATTGGTTATAGTTAAAACGGTAACATTTCCCCAATTAAAGGTTGCTATTTCACTTACGTTGCGTCGATTTCTCTCGAAAGAGTGGTACAAGGCGCCATTGTCCCCTACGTAAAGAGGAGAGACCGTGTTTATCATTTGCCGTACCAAAAGTGGCCTCTTTGCAACAATAATAATACGAGCATATCCTCTACTCATCGAAGAAGATTGGCGTTATGGCAGACATTGCTTTATATTTTGTAATTTGCTGCATAGATATTTTATTGTATAAATACTAGACTACTTCAAAAGAGATCCTTCGTTACTGTGACCTATGAAGAGCTGACCATATCGTAATATTAACCCTTTAACTATGTTATGTTAATTATTGCCTTCTCTGATGATAATCGTGATCGGAGTATTAAAGCATTTTTTTATACGTCGTCTAAGCAAGCGGTCATAACTCTAAATTCCATACACGTACGTCACTTAGACTGAAAGTCAAAAGAAACTTATCAAGATATATATTTGTTAGATTTTCGGCAGAAGGGTCAAATTGGGCAGTTCACAAATAGAAATGCACTCAAGCATGCTGTGCTCAATTTCAGGTTACCAATAGGTGAAATTGACATTTAGGAATAGTTGTCATCGGTCATAAATGTTTTATCATCCTACATTCAAACAAAATAGTTGATAACTGTCTTTTCATGCTCAGTATATTTTCCATATCACCCGACATCCCGCAAAAAGTGTCAATCTGGTGAGTAAACAAGTTTTGGAGTAAAAATGTTTGAATTCTTCTTGGAAAGCACAAACTATTTCAGTCCGGCCCACATATTTATTATGCATGACGTAAGTGTATGGAATTTTTCCCACGGGTTTGAAGGGTTGATTCCATTTTTTTTAAAGTGCTAACCGTGGTCCTCCTCCACTGCTAAACCGTGATCCCGGGATAGGACAGGGAAGCACTCCACCTTGTGGCCTCTATTCCAGTGGAATCTTTGGCAGTCCTCACTGCAGTATCTGCTGAGTCTACATCTTGAGCAGAGTCTGAATTTCCGGCCAGTTTTCAACTCTTCAGACCGACCGCATCCTGGTGAGGAGCACCATCGGATCATCTTGAGGTGAGGCGTGCGGAAGACGGCAGTTCGCTTACTCGCAGTGCCCGGGCTCCTGGCCCACTCCATATAGGCACCGTCTCCTTGCCGTAGGTTCTCTCCAAGCTGTGCTATAAGCCCCGCCACCAGGAACCCCGACTTGGCGATCAGATCTCTGCGAACCATGTAATGCCAGAGCCTGCTGGCCTCCTTCATAACTTGATATTCTCTCAAAAGGGTTCTGCAAGTACTGCCGCCACTCTCTCCCATGAGATCAAGAATTCGTAGACAGATTTCCCCTATGATGATATTCCTAGTGCGACTGAGCAGACTGACCACGGTACGAACAAATCCACACTGACAGCATACAACCATGACGTCTCGATCCCAGGAAGCGAAGAGACAGTTGTAAGAGATGGCAAGAGCTGAGACCACCACACTGCTCATGCTGTACGACGATAACACCAGCTCGTCCGACGCGGAAGACACAGATTCGCGACTTATCTTTCGTTCTCTCTCCCCATGTCGATTATTGGTTTTATTTTCTCGGAGATTGTCAGAGGTACGGAGACAGGACAGTATGAGTCGGTTCATCATGGGGATGAGCTCTACTCCATCCTGGGCTATTCTCTGTAATGAAGGATTATAAAGACACGTCATCCACAGAATTCTCAAAACACTTTGCGTCTTTAAATCCAGACACACATCCGGGTTGCCGATGTCCGAGCATAGATAACCCAAGCAATGTTCCAGCAGTGTTTCGCCAAGGCGCTGGACAATCCGGCAGTATAGGTATTGATCCACGGAGCTGAGATCATCTAATCCATCCAGAAGCTGGTCTAAGGCTGCTTGATCCTCGGCACCTGGACGCCTGAGGTGACGGCCGAAATTTCGGATGTGCACCTCCAGGTCACCGTGGCGAAGCGCGGTGACCACTTTACTGGTCGGTGCTACTCGAGCGGCCGGCATACTGCTGCTGCTCTGATAAGCACTCTGACTGCTGGTCGCTGGACTAGAACTTTCCCCATCATGTAGTTCCCCATCTGCCTCTGACGACGGAGGAATCCCTGCGTATTTGCTTCTCCTTTTCATCTCACCAACTCGTTTCGCCTCCACGCCTCCGCTGCCGTGGCAAGGACTAGGCGTGAAGGCCGTTGCATTTTACCCTGTTCGCGCCTCGACGTCAACTCGTCTCTATTTCAACATGCAAAGTGTACCTTGTAGCGATTCGGTGCATATTTTAACACTTCGATTGCATTAACTTGACATACAACTGAGTCATCTGGCTAACGCACTACACCACATAAGAATAATGAAACATGCATCACGCGTCCTTGGAAAGGAAATGCACGTTGAAAAGTTTCGATTTTAGCTGGGATAAAAACCAATATGTCGGTTCTACCTCATCTATGTTGGTACAGCTGTATTTCCATTGCTTCGCTGACGACTGAGCAAAAATATTACCACAAAAGACACCCATGGGGTATTTTCTCTATTTCAATGCTTTTCCACGCGCATGGCGGAAGTTGTTGTCGTTCTGTGTATAGGCCTATAGAGAAATCCACTTCCAAAGCTCGTGAGTTGCGTCAACTATGGCAAGGTCGTGGTGACAATGGGCGTCTCGACAATAGGGCCCCAACAATCCCTGTTCATGACCGTATTGTGAATCGTTGACCTGTATGGGGAAAAAAGATAAATATAGTTAAGTATACGCAGTACTGACAAAAGTCTTTTGAACAAAAAGTAAGCACATATTTTAATAGCGCCATGACATTTATCAGTAGATTTTTCAACTCCATTTTTGAAACGCACTACTCAACAAAAGGCAATACATATAATTCACATTTGGGTCTTTCCACAGTAAAGGGGGCATTTTGGCAACACAGACCTTGTTTTCGAGGAAATACCTTTGTCTGGTCTCAAAATAAAATAAATAAGTTTAAGATGTTCTGAAGAGATAGGCCCAAAAAAGGGTTACAAAAAGTGTGACAATATGCCTTTCTAAAAACCCTGTGTACAAACTTCCAATAATCGCTCGTAACCTTAACCGGGACGGATACTTGTGTTACATTTTAGGCCGTCCCAGTTACGAGCAAATATTGAAAATTTGTACACATGATTTTTAAAAAGGCATGTTGTCACACTATTTGTAACTCTTTTTGGGCCTAAGTTATCTGTTCAGAACAACTGAAATTTATTTCTTTTATTTTGAGACCAGACAAAGGTATTTTCTGGAAAGTATTAGACTTGAGGTCAACTCTCTAGACAGTCGTATTTGGTCCGTCTGACGCCTATAATCCCCACACGCAACAGTCGTTGTTATGAATAGTACCTGTCTAGAGACTTGAGAAACCTAGCTGTATTCGCGTCAATATTAATGCATTCATGGCGCGTAATATATCATCACGCAGTTGCTATAGAATAAGTCAGAGGAGTAACATGAATATTAATGTTGTCCTGCGTTTCGACCAATCAGCTCTCTACGTCCAATTCTGGTAGCAAACTCCATAGACCGTGTACAAAACTAGAGGTCGATTAGACTTGTTCCCAGTCCATTCGCGACTACGCTGCTGCGGTTTACGAACCAACCGGTCTAGTTACAGACTTGACTTCAAGTCTAGGAAAGTATGTGTTGCCAAAACGCCCCTCATTTACTTTTAATCATTTATATTTACGAATGAGTCAAATTTACGATGACCCGTTTTATACTGGACACATGCAGTTTGGTAACCAAACCAAATCTGTCATAATTGTCCGTTAGCTCTTTTGAATGTAGTCCAAAATACGTTTAGGGTCTAGAGGGACGATGTGATATCGCTTGGAATTTTTGTTACGAGCTCAGGCGTGAATGAATTTTGCTTCGCACATCGTTGTATGACACAAAACACAGTAAAGGAGTCAGTAAGTTGCGGTAACTGGCATTTTTTGCTCATGGCATAAAGTCAAATTAGTAACGTGAATTCTCGAAAACGTTTCTCTCTCAGTAAAGGCCCATGGTTGAAACAAGACAATTTTTTTGGTGTGAAAACGGAATTATGTTTTAAATATAGTCTGGGTGAAAATGCAGTTAACGTTTTCGAATATTGTTTTACTGAAATGTCAAAATATCCTGAAAAATAAAGCAGTGCTGACGTGTCAGGACATTACTGGCCCCCTTCACCATATTTTGTGTCGAATAGTTTTTGCATATTTCATCGTTTCTCCGTGCATGAATCACCAAAATATTAATTCGGCATAAGTGCCAGCTCGATCGTTCAGAAAACGCTTTTAATATTCAACTTTGCAAAAATTTTTACACAATTTTAATTGTGTGGAAGCACGTATATGTTGTTCATGCCACTCAAATGCTTCATGTGTGGAAAGGTGTGTATATGGGTCTTTCCACAGAAATGGGGTACAATTATGTGACATTCAAGATCTTGGGTCCCAGTTTACTTCCAATGTCTTAATTTTATCTTTAAATTATGCAGCTAAACTTAGGAAATAACTTTTGCACCAAGGAGTAAGAACAAATAGTCCTATACAACATACATTTGTGAAAACCATGTGCACAGTATTAAAGACAGAAAAAAATGTCACAATTACATACGTAAAGGGATGAACACAACATATGGTATGGTATGGTGCCTAATCACCATACGTAAAGGGGAAATTTGTACACCAGCTTTTCAAAAATGTATGTCGTGCATGGCAGCAATTTCTAAGATAAACTAAAGACATCGGAAAGGAATTATTGACTTATTATTCAAATGTACACCATTACCATGGAAAGACCCATATACATGTATCTCACATTCTTGTAATTCTGTCGGGGCGATAAAAACGCTCCCTAAACTGATATTGTTCCGCAAAGATACGCTTTGGAGTTTCGGAGTCACGTTTTAAAATTTGTCCTCGGAAAAGCTTTGGCGCAAGGCCCATGCGTGATCGATTGCATACGGCTGCGCTGACCTATGCGTCTATCGTGTTTCTTCTTTGCAGTATTTCTACTTACGTTTATATAAATTATTGTTTTTAATGATTAGTCTTACAGATCCAAGAAATTACGTTAAGGCACAATTCCAGGGATGTCGGAGCAGAGTGCATCTTTAGCAATTTTAAAACGTTTTACATGCTACATGCACCAACCTATGAATCGAGCTCCCAAGAATCTGGCTTTGTAACTACGATTGTTATTTTGTCATGCCAACAAATTAAATTTGCCAGCTTTGTGTGTCTACCTAATAAAGGAGACAAGGGCGAAATTTCACGGTTCTTAGGCCTACATGAGAAAAACATTAGTTTGAGTCCTTTACAATTCTGAATTGCAGTGTATTTATTCATGTATGCATTAAGTCGTGAGTGGTTTTTAGCGCGAGAACGCACCTAGCGTTTAAAGCCCAATACATCATTTGCACAGTACAGTTACCCATAATTTTAGTTCACGAGTTGACAAGAGAAACCCGACTAAAAATAACAATACTAACAAACACCATATAATTTTTCCCTGTGTAATATGGTACCATTGTGGGAGAAACTGCATGCCAACTGAGCCGGAGTGCTCTTAAAAAGTCATCTCAAATGATTTGTTTTTTTACATTCAACACAAAATGGATTTTTCTGAAGTAGGCCTATTAGGCCTACTGCATCTACGTGGCTGAAATTTCTACAAGGTAGTTTGTCAATAATTCTTTGGTTACTATAATGCTGTTCTTCCTGTTTTTAAACGTTTTCAAATAATGTAATCTATCTTTAAGTCGTGAGTGATTTTTAGAGCGAGAATGTAATTAACGTTTAATTTATGTAAATAAAAATAGGAAGTTGTTAATTTTAATTTGAAAAACTTATGTACCCCTTTAATACTTCCTGGGCCGGACACACGTACATGAACCGAAGGAATGTATTGTGCGAGCCATGCATGCCACAAAAAGCTGACGTCATTAAAATTATGACGTTGCTTTTGCTGCCACACGGTGACCGAGCGATGTGACGTCACCACAGAGTTCAAGATCATCTTTTCTGTCACGACAAGCGTTGCACAGTTGTGCTCGATATGTGTGGGGAAATTACTATTATCGATCAGCAAAAATAGAAACACGAGATAAATAATAGATAAGGTCGTTAGGCCTACATTACCGGCTTGCCTGTTCGGTTTTAATTAGATTGGGTGGTTTTAACCTATATTGCAGGGTCGGAGAGATGACCAACATGCATGTGCATGAAAGCAGACAGAGTTTATGTATAGGCACCTAATTTTCAGTTTTCACCATGAGTCGGCACCCATCTTCTTTGATTTTCATATTTAATAAATACGAGACGAGAGTTCACGGGGAACATTTTCACAGACTTCCCTTCAAGCCACGGATCAGAGTTCCTTGCTGGATGGGTTGCGCGGTCTCGTCCTTCTCGATGATGAAAGGAAACTTCTCATTAGACCTAGTCACGCGTACTAATTTCATTGGCATGTCTGGAGGACATTTGCCTTCCGTATGCGACAATCAAATACTTTATTAAAACATTTATTCCGAGTGACGCTCATGTTTCGTCGTAGTTAATATCTGGACTAGTTTTGCTCGGTATGTTGTTTAAAGTGCTCGATATTTTATTGCTCGGTTTGTATAGTGTAGCGTATACATGTAAACATATAAAACCGTTTCATTATGTCTTTGCGTGGTATCAAGCAAGTTGCACACGCTTGAATTCAGATCATGCACGCTCGCCCCGGACGACACATTTGGAATTTGTCCAGTTTAGGAATATACAACAATACAGCAATCCCATTTATATATTTGGATTCATAATTAACTTGCTTCGTGCTTTCCTCAGACTATTTTGCCTCAACGTTCCATCTCGACTTTTCTGTCATGTTTTACCATCATTTTGCATTTCTGTAATAATCTACATGCACTTGTATTCGGTATGTCGGCGCTGTTTTGCTTTCTTTCCTGTCTGTCCTAAGTAGCACAAGCCTTAATTATTAGATCCCAGTATTTAAACGAGAGCAAACTATACTATATTTTGCTCTCGTTAGGCGTACAGAAAGGCCTTTCCACAGGGACCACTCAACGTTTATGCCAATAATATCTGTGTTGGTAAAACTTTAACGGTGAAATTAGTAATTGAAGAAAAATTGGCAACGCCAATTCAGTACATAAAGTGATGCCTACAGAATATCCATAAATTAAAGAAAAAAGAACAACTTCAACGCAGTAGGCCTGACTGTCCAGCGCCCGTGTACGCAAAAATTGCGCGGAGACCGCGCAAATGTTATTTATAAATGTTATAAGTAAGGATTACTTTTTTGAAATTTCTGTCTTCCCTTTTCCCCAGGGAGATGTGCCCTATACGACCAGGGTAATAATGTTCGTAAGGTGCCATGAGCATCCCGCAATGTACACCGTATAATTAGGACTACACCTTTATATTGTTAATGTTAAGAGTGTCAAATATTTCTTACCTAGATTCCTACTGGTACTACACAAACAACTTACTGATACAGCTCATGTCCATTGTGTGGAACCGCGGTGGACGCAATTTAAAAAAAAAATGCTCAGAGCATAGTAGCCTTGGAATTTAATAGCACTCTAAATATCAATTCATGCCACTTAATGTTTACCTATAAGCGCAATCAGATGCAGACCACGCGCATAAATCTCCCTCTCTCCGTGAGTACACAAAAGGCACGTGCTTAATGTTGCATTCATTCACGAACCATATAAAATACATCATGAAAATGTAATTTATGACGTCATTTACAAAAATTATTCACGTCAAATCGAACAGAAAGTATACCTGCAGAGTTTATGTGCAGTAATATGTACATGTAGTAGGCCTATAATTAAACGCAGTATTTAACGCAAGGGCAGTATAACGAGTGTATTCTGTGTGTCGCCAATTCCTTGGCCCAAAACTACGTTTTAACTGGGTCTTTCTATAAATTAGGGGTCCAAAAGTGTGACATTTGGTGTTCCCCGTTACACCTGATATGTGTTATTTTTCGTACAAAAATCATTAAAATGGCTTTTAAACCATTTTGTATGAATTGTACTTTATGTACTCACTCTTTGAGATGGAAAGTATTTAAAGGGCCTGTGACATCCTAAACAACTTTGTGCCTAAGCTTTGCTTCATAATGACGGATTACTTGTTCAGCAAGACATACTATTGTTCGTTTGGATGTAAAATCAATAAAAGGTGGCATTTTTCAACTTTGAAGATTTCAATAAATCACAGACAGAGGGCGCTGTTTTGAGTGCATCACATAAGGAAGACAGAAGGGAAAAGTTAAGAAAAAACATAAGACTTCAAGTTGGACTTGTGGCAAATTGCTGCAGTTTCTACGCCCAGTTTTGTCATGGCTTACAGCAGGCAACATGTAAAACAAACTCAAACAGCCATGGATCACAAAAGTTTCAGGAAAATAGAGAAAAAAGTGGAATCTTGTGTGCACTGTTCAATGTGATTTTCCTGTGTTTGCCTCTTGTGACGTCGTGACCTTGGTCATGAATATGCATATTTGCATTAGCATAAAAACTAAAAACCTTTGTTTTAACCCCCAAAGCAAGCTCCAAATAGGATTTTTATGACTTTAACTGAGTAAAGTGGTTTTAAAGCATAGTGTCCTGAATTTACAAAAACAACATGTAAAATGTAACGGGGGACACCAACATTGGACCCCTAATTTATAGAAAGACCCAACTAATTGTTTAGTTCCTGTTGGAGCGCGGCGGAGTAAAGACTGAAACTTAAGGATTAGAGGACATTAAAGGTAGAGTAGGCCTACATGATTGGTAAACTCTTACCGGCAAAGGGCGTTATTTCCACTCGTTATTAAAAGCCCATGTTGATAAAACTGCCGTGTAGAAATTTCAGCCAATACTTCAGAAAACTTGAAAAATCCATTCACGGCTTTTGCAAAAAAAAACGTTTTCTTTTAGAAAACCACCTTTAGTTGTTAATTTCTCACACAAAATACAATTTTGGACAGAAAAGAATTCATATGAGGTTTGGTACCATTGCTATTAACTTTTTTAGTAAGGTTTTTCTTGTCAACTCATGAAAAAAAATTGGGGTCAATGCAAACGATGTACTCTACTCTAAGGATATATTACAGGATTGGAAAAACTGTTACACACAGTGTTATCCCCATGTGCGATTAGGGAAGTGTATGAGAAAAACCAACCTGTTTATAAGAAAGCTCAGTACAACGGACTCTACGTTCCGAGAAAACAATTAAAAACTGCGTTCATGCTTTCAAGAAATAAATAAAGCCCGTGGTGAAATCTGTGAAGAGAGGACGATCAGGCAGTGCTTGGTTTATTTAAGAGGTGGGAAACACTGCAAACGTGCACGTCATTAAATATCTTAGACGAGTCCAGAAATAATCCATACAGAGAGCTAAACCAATCAAACTAATGTCAAAATAAAATGAACTCAAATTTCAAGTCTAAGTAACATGGTTCAAAAGCATGGTTCAAAAGGACGTACAAAATGGCACATAATGCAGCATAATGTGGTCTGTTGATGATATCAAAAAAGTATTGGTGCATTGCAAGTTGACAACCAAAAAGGATCTAGGTTTGATATCGTTGGGATAAACATTGACAGCAAATAGGTTTGGACTAATCACATGTCAGCAATGGCCACCAAACGCTGTAAAATTACTTGGAGCTCTGCGGAAGGTAGCCAACAAATTAAACTGGGCGTCAAGGGTACAGGGCAATTAAAATATATAGAGGAAGCCACTGTTACAGCTGAGAAGTTGTATCATATAGGAGTCAAGTTGCTGCAGCCACTGTATGAAATGGTGTCATTATCATTAAAGGTATTTACTGCATGTGTGAAATTTCTACAGGCAGTTTATCAACATTATTCTTCAGTTATGTAATGCTGTTGTTCCTGTTTTTAAAATTTCCAAATTATGTAATCTGTCTTTAAACATTGGGGGATGCCGGACTTCGTCCAAAGTCTGATCGATCGATCACGGAAATGGGCATGACATTGTGGTGTTACATCTCACCACTCATTTCACTCGTGTTGTATCTTTGGGCCTTTACGACGTGCTGCACGCTCGCATCCGGCCGCCAAATCTAATTTTCACATTCTCGAGGGAAATAACAGCTTCTTGCCCGGATGTACATGACTTTCCCAAATGTTATGCGAACCAACAGCCGGAGGCAACGCAACGTGAGGACCCTGAATGGACGCAAAGGCCTTGGAACAAGCTATGGGCAAGACTTCAAAGCTTGGGGCATTCATTTGTATTTTTAAGGGAAATTTTACCCGAATTAGCTAATTTGTAGATATGCCATAAAACATATTTATCATACTGTTCCTACTCAAATCAAAGCACAATGTTTGTCATTGTGCTTGTTATATTATGCACAAACAAAAACGAAAAAAGTGATTATTATATAAGCATCTTGTACCGGAAACCGCCATCTTGCTTTGGCTCCTTGTCGATCAGCCAATCACATTGCGCGTTAGTAATCACATCGTAAACTTGATATTTGATACAACTGGGAGATCATTCAACAATGTAACTATATGTTTTTGAGAGTTTTTGTGTTTAGGCTAACCTTTCCCCGATACGTCAAAACAATCATGCATTGTAATTTACTCACAATCATTAACGTAGACCTATGTTACATGTCCTACTAGTATAAAGATAATCTCACTCGGGATACGTACAAGATATTGCGTATAGACCTTTGTATCAATTTCAGTCACAGGTATCTCGTTGCATAAAATTGGCTTATGTCGTATTTTTCATCTTGTCTCTTTAATTGCTCACGTCCCACAGATGTCTTTCAAATCCACAAAGGTATTGTCATTCATGCTGTTTTCTTCAAATAACATTTGGATTAAATTTACATGTCATAGCGCAGTGATAACCTTAAAAATAGCATTTCTTTTCAAAAACACGATTTACATGCTGTAATTATAATAACAGAGACAGAATTTTGAAAATGAATAAGTACAAAGTGAAAACTGCAATTTTTTTGCATTTAATTCGAATTTATACTCAAATCGAAGTGCTCTCTCCTATTCCGCGCAATACTCTAAAAAGGCTAATTGGTCGTCTTCTGTGTTGCAGTTGGTGCGAAACAATTTGGGTTTTGCACAAATTTTGCAAGCTTATGGAGTGTTTACATTATCAACTACGTTGAGTTTAGTTATGGATATTCATCGTGTATTATAAGCGACTAATAAATAAGTATTTCAGAAACAAATGCACAACTGTAAATGATTCTGTTGGACGCCATTGCACGAATGTATGGACATTATTTAGATGTACGTATGCAACTCTGATTTTTGTCAAGTTGATACCACTCTTTTGGGAAATTGGTGAAAGGTTTCAGTGTGAAATATTGTATGAAATGCAGGGGCGTAGCCCGGGGGTGCGGGGTGCAGACGCCCCCCCCCCCCCCCCCCCCCCCTCCCCCCCCCCCTCCCCCCCCCCCTCCCCCCCCTCCCCCCCCCCCCGCCAGCAGCAGGAGAGTCTTGCAAGAAAAGACCGAAACCGACCTACGCTCATGAAATATTGCCTGCAAATGAACTAAAACCTTGTCCATACATGTATTTGCTAAAAATGTGCTTAACGAATGCATCTTGTCTTTGGCCTTGTGATTCAAGTTGATTTCTTCACTTTGAAATGACTTCTTTCTATATACCCACCTTTATTTTCATTTGTGAAGTTGGTCATGTGTACAGTTTGTTGACAACTGGAGAAGAAATTGATTTTCAAGCATGTATATATTTGACATGGTTGACTGCACCATTGATGTGAATACCATGCACGCACATCCGGCGAATCTAACGCAAATTCACCAACACGGTTTTGATCCAGTCCATCAACAGCTGCACCACTATAGGCCTATATAAGCTAAATATTTTGAAAAGATTGCTCCCAGTATAGTACACGTAACTAGTTTTGAACACCTCCAAAAATGTATAGCCTTTGACAGAATTTATAAATATTTCATCCCAAGCATGGATTCTATTTATAGCTCGTGTCATTTGAACCTCTGCTATGTGATGCACACGAGGTGTATACATGTATGCACAAATGGTCGGCCGTGTCAAACTCAAGTGACAGACGTACTAGCACCATGATGTAAATATGGATTTAATGAAGAGGAAATATTGATGTAGAGCCAATTATGTGCGGTTCAGTTACTGCCCTCAGTTCTATCGTCTCACTCCTATTGCTGTGTACAAGTTTTCTTCCTTGATAAAAACACTGCCAAAAACATGCATTATAAATTATAGCCTACCGATCAGAAGTTCACTAAGTAACATTGTTTTGACGGCGTGCAGGATAAAACAAAAACAAAGTTTGTGAAAAAGGTGTACTCGGTTGATTTCATGCATGCTTAGCATATTTGATATATTTTAATAATTATGTATTCAGAAATAATTTGTAAAACACTTTTGCTTACCTTGGGGTCCGCAAGGTTCATTTCATACGTCTTTCAACATCACAATCAGTGCTCGACAAATCTCCCAAAAAGACAGTTGCCAGTGGGCAACTGCATTCTTGCATTTGAAAATGGATACCCATGATATGTCAACTTGCCCCAGATTAGAAATAGTGCAGTAGCTTTTCCAGATTTTCAGGTTGTCCACGGACAACTATTTGGGGGATTTCTGATAGTCCAGCATTATTTTTTGTTGGGTTGTCCGGGGCTCCTGGGCAACCGATTTGTCGAGCACTGACAATAAATGGCCAAGAATTATTTTTGCACTGATTTAAAATTATTAGATAATGGGCTATTCTCCGCAAATTTATTATGTATGGTAAAGGCTATTATTATAATGTCTACCGATAAAGTTTTTCCTCTTGCTAGCCCATTAGCATCAGCGGCGTAGCGAGGATCTTTTTAAGCTGGGGGCACAGGAGGGGCACTGCGTTTTAGTGGGGGGCCTAGTGACTTACCGACAATTTATCTTCCCGTTCCACCACGTGCATACATGTACATGCATGTATAATCAGGGCATACAGCACTCTCAGCAGACATCAAGTCACTTACAGCTAGGTATATTGTATTCAAATATCCTTTTTTTTATATTTCGAGAAATAGATCCCATAATTCTAAAAATACTAATAACATATGTTCTTGTAGTGTTGTTTGCTTAATATTCAAATCGGTACTATGGCGGCAAATTACAAGAACATTGTTTTCTGTTGATAATAAATGTCATGTATTAACATTAAAGGAGTTTTGTGTCTGAGAATGTTAAGTTTGGCAAAGTTAATTTCACTCACCAGTTCAGGATTACATTGGCATTGCCTTCTCTGCTTGCAAACTTCACAGAACATTGGTTTTAATTCCTTTTCATCTGCACTGCTTTAAGACAGGTTGATAATAATCCTGTAATGATTATGTCACATTAGGCTTTATCCCCGCCGGAGTGATATCGTCCACATGTATTTCATCATCTCTGCTGCTGCACCGCGCATACACTATATTTTCCTTGGAACAGTAGTTCATCACTGACCTAAAATCAACTGGGAAAATCATAACATCTTTCCTCCAACTGTGAAGATGGCACGGACAGGCCAAGTTCAACCCGCGGAGAAAGCCTTCTGGGTTATTTCACACGTACACCTAACCTACGTCTACAGCAAAGATGAGTTGAGTTGATCATGTAGGAATCTGCGGCATGTGCTACAGCCCAGGCGTACGTGGACATACAGATGTGCTTGTTTGCATTGGTATAGGACTCCAGACACAGTCTACCGCATCAATAGATGAAGCAAGGCTTCAGTTGTGAATGTCATTGCCATAGTATGCATTCATTCTCGCATATCGTCCCCCATCCTATGCAGGCAACGGGACAGCCTCTGTGCAGTAGTTTGTTGACACTGCTCATGTCTCATTCTCTCCATTCAAATCGGGGATGGCAGACAAAAATATAGCCATGGCGTGTAAATGGCGTTACACTGCCAAACAAAATTAGCAAAGCTCTAATGAAAAAAAGGATAACGCGGAAGAAGCGCACAAAGCACCATACTACCCAAAATGTTATATTTTGTTTAATGTTTATTGTTTGGTTTTGCCTTTTGTTAATAATTTAATGTGTATACAGGATGAGCGAAAATGCTCTACCAGCTGAGCTATGATAAACAAAATACCTATAGGCCTACATTGTACTTCGGGTTTCCGCTATGAACCCAATTTTTTATTCGTGTTGAATGAGCACCAAGTTACGAACGCAGTGTACGTGGTACGGTGCCTAATAATCACCATCGAAATGAAACAACCGAACATGAGATAAGAGAACAATACATATTGCTCATTATTGAGGTTCTAGCAGTTGAGCTATATAGTAGCTGAGCTATGTGGTAAAGCTGGAAGAGCAACTGCCCGGCGTGCCAGATCTACATGTGTAGGTCTCTATATCTCGTCTTATAACAACATCCATGCTCCTCCTGCCCTCCCCCACGCCGCCCGCCCCCACGTTTCTCCTTGTACCCAAGACCAGTCAACCTATCACCACTCAGCTGGAAGCACGTTGCCATCCTGATGACGTTTGGCCTCAGGAAATGATGCCAAACGGGAGCCATGTTCGCTTTCTGAAAGTAGTTAAAGCCATGGTCCCAACATCAACGACATCAGGATGCTTCACTTCTGAAGACAAATGAACCGGTCCGTCTAATCCTAAGTAAATGGCTCCGGGGAAATGGCTTTAGCATGCCTGGGCTGTTTGGTCTTGATGCTGAGCATCTAGAGTGATTTTCCGTGGAGTATATGGTCATCCTGTGGATTTTGGGATATTGAGGTGTTTGGCCAGCTTTCCCATCGATCAGCGTGGATCCTGCAATTGAAAACGACACTGAATGGTATCATTGGCGGCTGCGGAGCCTGCCACTTTACATTTCTCCTGCCATTTACAGAGCCTTCTCCCTGATCACAGACGGATCATAAGCTGTGTGGCAAGACGTTCTCCCTATCTGTCGCAGAAATATGAATTGACGAATGTTGGCTGAGGAGCGTATAGTCAAAACGTCGAGTATCAGACCACAAAATATTGAAATCAATCGTGTCGTATAAACGGATACACACGTTTTGCATCCAATATCAAAGAAATAACCACCGAGAACATGATGTGGGCAAAAGAAACCCTAGTTAACGAGAACGTCATATAAAAAGGTTAGCAAACCCCAATGGGAACAACACACAAAAATAGACTGGGACAATCACATTAAGACTACGTTGTGCAGGATACGTAAGCATGCAGTCAAGCAAAATAATTGTGGTGACACGTGATATAATAAAAGGCCTACCTGTATTTCCAAATTCCAATATCCGAAGCAAACTGAACAGTGTAGGCCTACTACTCGTGAACAGCGGCGTAGCCAGGATTTTTTTCACTGGGGGCGGACCAGGGGTGGGGAGGGGAAATTGATTTTTAGTGGGGGGTGGGGGGAGTGGGGGGAGTGGGGTTGCAGGTGCCAGTGGCGTACCGAGAAATTTGACCGGCCAGGGGGAGGCCATGCGTGTGCAGAAGTCGCTCAGCGGCGGCGGGGTGGGGGAGTTGGTGGAGGAGGAGTTGGGGGAGGGGGTGGGGTGGGAGTGCTACCCTCCTTCCCCTCCACCCCAGCAAGAATATTTATTTCAATTTGCCATACGTGCATAATCAGGGCATACATCCGGTGTCGTTTGCAAATTTCCTTTTCCCCTTTTTTTCTTGCCATTTTTTAGGGCACTACATATGTATCAGGATTTGTTCGTGAGGGCACATGGGGGGGGGGGGGGGGTGCACTGGCAATTTGTGGGGGTGCACGTGACCCCAGGCCCCCGTGGCTACGCCGCTGCTCGTGTACAAGCAGACTACACGGGAGTATCGAAAAGGGAGAAGTCGGGGGTTAAACATGTGATCTGGACACGCTCCTTTAAGTGTGATGACATTCACGGAACCCCGTACAATAGCCTGCATAGTAAAGAAAAATAATAGCATCGAACACACACACACGTCCAAGATGGCCACCTCCATGTATGGATAATTTTTTTACACCGCGCCGAAGAATTTTGTTGCAAAACCTTGGCGTTTTCTTTCATGCCAAATGCGCATTTTGCGAATTTTGTTTGTGTGTGAATTTGGAACAGTTTGTCTGGCCTGTAGTGGTTTGAAATGGGTGGAAAGAGTTCTTCTTTGGTGAACTCAATCGCATCACCCATCACCAACTATTTTTACGGCAAGGAGAAAGAATCAGAAACGGATGGACAGTGTGAGTGTTTGGCGGTCGGCCGTATGAAAGTAAATCCCTACGTTCGCACAAGGAAAAGGTAAAGACATTAATTAATATGCACTTCGGTATTTTTTCCGTAAACATTGAACAAAGATTTGATGGAAATTACCTCCTACTAACTGACTCAACAGATTATCCAAAACCTTATCGACGTTCTCAATGCATCATGAGATTGGATGACAAAATTGTCCGGTTAAGTGTGAATTAGGCCTAGAACATGAACAGGCTAGGGCGTCGTATCCTCTCACTACTTTTTCTTTGATACTTATTGTGTACATGTATCCAATCCCATCTGCCCATGATGCAATGAGAACGTCGATAAGGTTTATTCTCATGAATTCAAAGATTCCACTTGCACTTCTGTCTGTCGGAAATGTTGCATTCCTGAGATAAATAAATGATGATAAAGTTACTGCAGAGAGTCGTGCACTAAATTACTTCAAGATAGCTGAAAGTATACATGTATGCCCTATTTTTTACTGAAAGGATATTATTATAAAATAAAGTCCTATACTTTCAGTTGAACTAAATTTGTCTCCCATCAAAAACGCGGCTCCAAACAGAATCTTTAACCAAGTCTTTTTACAGGAAACTGCAATTTTTGGGTAAAGATAAAATTGCTACACGCTCTACATGTACATACCGCAGTGGTCGCTATACTCTCAAAACTTGCGTACATTTCTTCTTTTTTCTCCAGTCGACGATTTCACCTCGCTCCGATCCACGTGTGTCTGTAAAATGGCGATTGGCTGGCCGCACTGAATTATGCGTGGCCACGCAACATGGGTCCGAGTGGCAGGAACGAACGAATACGCACACTCGACGTGTCACGAACAGATCGCCCGAACTCGACCATTGATTGTGAATTGTGCCCTCTTTGTCCGTGTCGTGTGGCCGCCCATAATTCAGTGCGGCCAGCCGATCGCCATTGTACAGACACATACACGTGGATCGGAGCGAGGTGAATTCGTCGATTGGAGAAAAAAGAAGGAATGTACGCAAGTTTCGAGAGTATAGCGACCACTGCACATTTAGAACGTGTAGAAATGTTTTTACCAAAAAATTGCAGTTTCCTGTGAAAAGACTTGGTTAAAGATTCCGTTTGGAGCCGCGTTTTTTATTGGAGAAAAATTTAGTTTGACTGAAAGTATAGGACTTAATATTAATATCCTTTCAGTTAAAAACAGTGCCTATAGGGCTTGGGAATCGACATCACGACACCATTATTGACGTCATTCTCGGCCGCCATACTTCAAGGTAGTGAGAGGTTGCTATGCGAACTGGCATGCAGCCTCGTCAACTTTAGATGCGTGCGATGCCCGCGCGATTCTATATCACACAAACAATGACCTAGTAGTTGAATTCGACATGTTGCGGCGCGGCGCACGCATCCTGCACGCGTGGGAACAAAACAAGCTGAACGTATCGTTAAACTGTAGTGCAAAGTGCACAAAAATAAAACTAGTGCTCAACTTATGAGGGTGGACCAATTTTGTTGCCTACTAGGCCTTCGTCAGGATGGTTGTGGGTCTTTGCACTACAGTTTAACAGTTTAACAGTGATACGCAGCTCCCATTGCTTATATCTGAACGTACTCGCGCATGTTACTGGCAACAAACATGGCGGAAACCACTGCATTGTGACGTTGCATGACATCACATTCCCAAGCCCTATACACGAATCCGGTAACTAAGGACTCCTTCCACTTGCGCGCCCGCCAGCGCCATGAAGTGTGCGTTCTGTGTTGTTAAAATTGAATACCGTAGTGCACAACATGCCCCCATTGTGTGCACAGGCTTCAACAATGAATGCGCAAATTGTTCGAAGTGACAACATAATGTAACGTACAGTTCATGGCACTGGATGGCCCCCAGTTATGGCGGATGTTGGATCTCGGCTCTTAGATTGGTCTATACATGCACCGGTACATGTATGTACTTTCAGCTATCTGGAAGTAGCACTAAATTATTTATGCACTATCAACAATTTTACCCCAGTGGTGGGAAATTTGTCAATCGAAAAGTGACAATCCCCACCTCTTAGGCGGCACAGCACAAGGGGGCGGGGAAGGTGCATTACATCACGAGTGCTCTTTGCAAAAGCGCGACATTAGAGGGCGCTGTGTGTGCATACATGTAAATGATTATCTTGTGCACAAACTTAATGCAATTTTTGAAGGAGAAATGTGATTTTTCTTTAGAAAAGCAACATTTGCGACAAAAGTGCAAGTGGAAAGTATTCTTGGAATTAGATTATCTGTTGATTCCAGGAGGTAATTTCCTTCAATGTACATGTACAGTATACAGAATATTGTACAATTTTGTATTTTCTGTAGGCCCCTCATTCAGTATACAGAAATATAAACCTTAACCATAACAATGTTCTCAATGCATCATGGGATTGGATGACAAACATTGCCAGGGTACATGGGGTAAGAGTTGTATTGAGAAGTTAAAATGACTCATCAAGCATTGGTAAACTTGTGCAGATTTGATGGAGAAAAAAAACATTTGAGTGAGAAAATTAAGATTTTGTGAGAAAATTTTAAGATTTTGTGAGGAAATTTTGTTTTGCACACAAGGTCGGAACTCTGAAGCCATGAAAACCATGATCAACTTCTCAATTCTTTTTGAAACATATAAACATACTGACCAACATGTCCCGAAACAGAAATGTTGCAAATGTGAGAAATTATTGGGGATAGGCTATAGTAGTGGGTGAGTTCGAGTACCATGCTCAATGCAACTTACATGTAGGCCGTATACATGTAGGCCAGTTCACCAGTTGATGAGTATCCATGCACTAATGTAAGTCTACGGGGCAGGATACAAAAATCTTACTTTTTTTAAAAAGAAAGTAGTTCCCAGTGCTAAAATTATATTTCCTTGCCAAATTTAAAATTGTTTTGGGCATTATCATGTCATATTAGTGGCGAACGTGTATGGTACATGTATAAATTTATACTGTACCTTTTTAAGTGTTTTTAAGAAAATCTTCAATTTTTCCCACACTTACATGTACATGTTGTAAATATTTTGGTTTTTCTATCACAGATCTGCACTTACATGTAATACATGCATACATGTACATGTACACTACTTACAATAAGTTAGGGATATCACTTTATCAGTATGTTGTGTTTTCACCTACATGTATTCCATGACAAGGTGTGTCTGTCATATACAATTGTCTAATCATATATACATGTACCGTAAATTTCGGACTATAAGCCGTGGCTTATACACATATATACCTTACGTTGATTGTGCCGATAAGCTGGGCGGCTTTTACGCCGAGTTTTGAAGAAAAAAATTACATGCACATCATTCAAGTTGAATGAATTAAATATGTAAACCCCACAATATCCCTAACTTATTGTGAGTTGTGTACATGTACTTGATAACTTATTTTAATGCAAATGATCAACTCCAATTCTTACTGTAATTTCATCAGGGTAAATTGAAGTCAGTATTGTTTTTTTCCCCTGCCATCTTAGCTCAGAGTTTTATGATGAGGATGGCCATTTAGCCCACGAGTTCTACATCGAAATTCCTGCGTCAAGGAGAAGGAAAATGAAGGCTGGAATGATGAGAATACACACTAATCTCAGGCCACAGGTACATTGTAGGTATTGTAATCAAAATAAACCTCTGCGCTGTGCATTATTTTTGTATACAATATGTACACAGCCACAATCCCGGAGACATGCCACAAAAAGGTGTTTACTAATGGGGGAATTATTTGAAACCTTTCCCAGATTTGGACAAGACCTTTCTGACGAATAATTTTCTTGTCGATTCTTGTCCAACTTTGTCCAACGTCCACCATGTCCACACTTTATAACTAGTATTAATGCATAAATTGATACAGTGATTTGTCTGTCAGTGGTCTCACCAAGACTTTTGACATTTGGTGCATGATTTTTGAAATACTTCAACAGGTTGTTCTAATGGTTAGTTTTACATATATTCTTTCTTCTGTTAGGGAGAGATAGCACTGGATCCACCAAGGCTACGACCCGAGTTGCCGATTATCTTGTGCCAAGTATGACACATGTAGGGCATGACCTTGGTGCTACCCAGGTGTATGTATATTACAAGTATTAGTCCTGCCTGAGAAATGCATGATTTAGAAGTTCTGGAACATACGGTAGGCTACAATGTATGCCATCTATTCAAGGCAGTCGTTCTTGATGAATAATTTCCTTGAAAAATGGAATGTCTGTTGTTTTGTTCGAATACTGTACATGTACCTGTAGGTGTTTCCGTAGTCTTATAAATGCACAAACCTGATATAGTTGCTCATCCGACAGGTCTGGATGGATACTACCTGTGAGAGTTCATCGCTGCTTGGCTAATGAGACCAGATTTCAGTGCACAACCCCTGCGAATGTTTTGATTTACACAACCCACAATAAGTTAAAGATATTGGTGTGGTTTTCAAATGACTGTCATGCAGACACAATTGTCTAATCATACAAAATCACTAAAGCGGAATGCATACCTTGAATAAAATATCTGCGTACACCAGGGTTGTAGTCGAGTCTATCACAAGTCCAGTAACAAGAAGCAAAGGATGAACAGGCACAAAAGAATGCTTTTATATGTTGGAGTTCATTTAAATAGCTTGTGACTTGAATTAAGGTGGTGGACTTGTGATGGCTTGTGAGGATGAGTGATCGACTCAACTACAACCCTGGCGTACACCCAACAATATCCCCAACTTATCACAAGCACAGTGGGTAAAGAACGGAAAACACACCAGTACCGTACGAGACATTAAATGTTCTCAATTAGAAGCAAAACACATACATGTACATTGTACCTTCACCGTTATCACACACATGTAGGTTCATTCAGTGAGCCATATTTAGTAATTGGCATATCTTTATGACAACAGGAAGAATTTATAGTCAAACAGGAAGAATTTCCTTCCCCAATTTCGGTCAAAAGCAATCATAACAGTTTGCATAACAATTTGAACACCAATAAGAGTCTAGTGGCTGTATTTTATAGCACCGTGCCATACATATCGCACCAGATCTGTATTGCACCAGACTAGTGGCACACGGCCTTGCTGCTAATATATAGTGCGCTGGTTTGATCGAATTGCCAATGATAGTGTACGTGGTGTCAACCAATCAGCAATGATCCCTTAGTCGTGTTGTCCAGGCCTGTTGGGCGAGCATCCCCATGGGTCTGGGCACGAGACTAGTGTCAAAGATGTTAATTATAAGCAATCTTAAACATGCCTACATTGAACTTTTTCAGTAAAACGTATTGATGAGCCGATGGGTAGTTTAATCATATTAAGTCCAGTGCAGACAGCCAAGGAACTTTCCTTTTAGGTACTTTCCCCAAGTCCAGTGATTACTTTTACTGGCCAGCCTTTCTGAAAAACAAAATGACCAGGTCAATTTATCAGAGCCAGAAAGGCCAGTGTGGACAGTTTGTCTTAATTGGTAAACGTTTGTGAGTGTATGGTGTTAAACCATTGTTGCCGAAGTATAACATCCTAGTCACTTTAGCCATTGTCTCAGTAACATCAAATAAAAATAAGTGCGGACAACAGAAAAATTAACCACAGGAATCTTTGCGGATTTGGAACTGGTAAATGCCCTTTTTTATGGCCATGGAAGAAAATCACTTTAAAAGACGTACTACATACATGTAGTACGTAAGACTTAAGGCTATGGTGGAAATCAACACGTTTGCGGTAGCACCACGTGAATGTCTGTTTTGTATAAGGTTCTAAAAAGAACAGGTCAGAGTGAAATCAACGTTTCGAACAGTGTGCTCTGTTCGTCTTCAGAAGTACATAATGTACATGTAGTACATTCATTGTATTTCAAAACATGGTGTTTGATGCATTGGTCCCATTTATGTGCATGTACCAAAGTGCAGTTTAAAATGGTCCAAGTATTGGCTGCGATTTTTCTTTAAAACTGCATTTCTCAGGCAGTGTATACAGTATGCTTATTGTACATAAGATATAATTTATTGAGGAAGCGAGGCGGAACATTTAGTGAGGACTTCACAGCAGTCATAATCATGAGTTGTGGATCATTTAATCAGGGAAAACTAGTTCAGTGGCTGAATATCGTCACATAGCAAGCTGTGTGATGTGCCGCAAAACATTGATGGGGCAAATAGAGAAGTGATAGCTATGAGCATCATTTGTGAAAAATCCAATTGTTTGCGAATTTTACCATTTCTTCAAAATGAGAGGCACATTTAGACCCATCAGTGCCAGTTCACACTCTCACTGTCAGTGTAAAAAGGGTTTTTCCTGGTCAAAAGAATAATTGCCTAAACTCAAATTTTTCTCAAAAGTAGTAAATAATGACTTGGGCAATTACATTATGAGGGTTTTATTTATTTGTTGGGCTGGGGGGTGGGCGTGGTTGGGGAAAGTGCTGAGGTTCTGCTTTTTAAATGTGTATAGAAATAAAACTTACCATTGACAGCCATACATGTGTGCATTAACTATTTAATCCTATCAATATTCGTTATGATTTGAGGTGTATAATCGCACTTGCACGTCTGAAACCATCCCATAAGTGTTAAAAATCGGATAGCTGAATTTTTTTTTCTTAAGCCATGGCATACTAAAATGCAGGACAGAATTTGGTAGGAAAACTAAGCGACATGTAAAAAGTATGTGATGTTTTCAATCAGGACTGTACTTAATCCCCCAAATTACATATAGTTAGGATTTCCGCCCGTCCCAAGGAATTATGGTTTGTATTTACGTACACTGACATCATGGATTGCTTAAATTTGTTTTACATCCAGTCATTTAAGCCAACATACCGGTATCTATCCAAATACAGTGTAGTTATAAAGATAACTACACCATTTGTTAGTTTTTGCATGATTAGATTGACAAGGCTTTGAAGCAGAAAATGTATTTAGTTAGCGTCACGTCCTCCAGTATATTTAGTACATGTAGTTTAGTGTCTTTAACTATTTTAAGTACATGTATATACATGTAGGATATTTATTTATTATTATTATTTTTGGAAGCTCTTGAGTATTGGAAAGAGTTCGATTTTTTTCTAAATGCGTTCAATATGTCAATCGAATGTACTTGTAATTTGAGTGTTAGGACGCTTTGAAGATAGGGCAATGAAGGTTTCCAAACAGCACTTGTGGTTTGTGTACATTGTTCTTAATATTTTACGTTTCATATACATGTACATGTAGCACAAAACGAACAAAGTTAACCCTAACGTTAACACTCCTCAATCCTCCAAAATCGATATGATTTTACATACATGTACACCCTAGGGAGTTAGGGTTAAAACAGGAATTTTATTCCGATGTTGCAAGTCATAACGAAGTCGCATTGATAAATTTTATAGTAAAACATTAGCATATTTGAGAAAAGAATGACAGGTTACAATTTTTAAGAAATGTCCCTTATGATAAAAAGCTGAGTATGCTTTCTGTGCTTACTGTGCAGACCTAGCTTATAGCGAAACTTTTGTGATTTATGTGCCATAAAATTTACACTGTTATAACTGTTGAATATTTTTATGGTATAAAATAGAAAATGCAAATATGTGTTTCGGATCTGTTATAAATGAGGAAAATTGCATATATACAATGTACATGTATCATATGCACAACGGCTTTAGTTTTTTGTCATTTAAACAGCTAGTATCGCCCCGTCCACATTTTTTAAGTTTTCATGTTTATCATGCAGGTGTATGTGTCTGCAACACCATCACAACTTGTTTTCCACCAAAATCTACAGCCTTTTGTTTAAAACGCAAAGCAGATTTGACATAAAGGGGTTTGACGTCATCCTGGGACATATGCAGCACGATATGTGGCAGAGGGTATCCACCCTACCATTGTTCCCCCATTGTGTGTCAAACATCCAGGGAATTTCCAAGGAATTCCTTTCAGTTTTTAGAGGGTGTTGGTGCGTTAACAAAAGGGAAGAGTGTGTTGAGGTATACATGTAGGTTAGGGGGAGTCCCTTTGCCACATATCGTGCTGGGTATATCCCTAAAAACACACAAAACGGCCTGTGCAGTATTGAATGGAAAATATACGAAGTGAATGTTCATCATGCCTGTTTTGCCTTGTATTTCAAAATACAAACGTGAAAAACACTTGATGTACTATGACATTAAAGGCACAGGCTCGTCAGCAATGCGCGCCCGCCAAATGTGTGCCACGCAATACGCAGCTCCATAGCAAAGGCATGGAGCTGCGTGTTTCGAGCACGAATTTGGCGGGCGCGCATTGCTGACGAGCCTGTGCCTTTAATCTACTATTACCTTTTTTTGTGAAAAACGGCGAAATTGTGGCTCACAATGAAGCACCTTTGCTACACGAAGCTGCGCATTGCTGACCTGCGCATTTCCTGTGCCTTTAATAAACATCATGCAGTAAATGGTGGCTATACTCCGCATTGTGTCTGCTTTGGCGATTTTGACTCTTATTCTGCTAGTATAGTGAAAATGTTTCTTGTCTACAGATCGAGCTATTTTTTAAATATGGTTTGTTTTGCCCTTACCCGACGTAATTATTAACACTGTATACTCGGTGCTTTCCCGAGACACTATGAAAAAAAACTTCATAGCGCGCCCGGGCGGAACCCGAACCCACGACCCCCTGGCCCTGCAAACAAGGCAGACGTCTATTCCCTTTACCTTGATATCATTAGCCTTTTGGAAGTATGGCGGAACAAAAGGAGAGGGCGCAATTTCATTTGGGTATGATTTTTTTTATCAATTATATTTCTTTACAAAAACTTGATTTACATGTTGTAATTGTAATACATAGACAGAATTATAAATAAAATTAATAAGTGTAAAGTGAAAAACTGAGTTATTTTGCATTTTAGTCGATTTTATACCCACTGCAAAGTGCGCCCTCCTATTGTGTCCGCCATACTTCAAAAAGGCTAATTCGGTGTACGATACTGCACTGTAAAAAAACTTGTTGTTTAACAATGGTCTACAACGGCCGTTCTGTTAATTTTGATGGTATTGACTTACTTTAGCATGGAAAGACCCACATGGCAATGCCATGATGAATATGGTCAAAAGCCTTGGCAAAGTCCGTCAAGATCAGGCAATGAGATGTTGACATGCCACGCGCTGATTGCCAAACTGTCTTGGGTCAATCGCAGACTTCATGTCTTCCAATGAAATGTCCATTTTGAGATGAATCCCTCTGGTAATTTGGCAAAGTGATCCGTGAGAGAGATGGTGCTTTTAGTACATGTATATTGCTACAGTGAAACTTGTATATAGTGGTCACCCAAGGGACCGACGAAATGTGGCCAGAATATGCAGGTGGCCGTTATATAGAGGTTTAGCGTACACGTGCAGGAATATCCAAACATCATAAAACATACCACAGTGCATGTCTATAGATGAAAAACTGTTAAAGTGTATGAAAGGTTTGCTTATCAAAAAGTTGAAAAATGTTTAGTTTTTAATAATTGTTTTAACCTCCTCGTAAAATGTCCCAGAGTAGCTTGATTCATTGAGGCAATTTACTGCTATAGGATTGTACACACAGGAATCCAAGTGCCCTGGCCACTAGCCGCGTTAGAGGGGGGCCCTAATATCAAGGTTTAACCTCAATATGTTTGTGTACAAACTGGTTTGGGACCGAACAAATGTGGCCACTTTAGACAGGTGGCCTCTTTATAGAGGTGGCCCTAAGAGCATGTTTCATTGTAATAATGAAGAACAGAGGATTGGGACCTAAAATGTTCGTCGTTGTCGTGATTTTTTTTAATATGTTCTAATAATTGAGGTTCGACTGCAAAGTCACATGCACAAATCTACATGTACATCTACAGAAAATCGCATTTGTTTATGAATCGTGCCTTTTCTAATGTGCCACATTCCACCTTGATTTGGCAAACCTACAGTTCATTAAAATATTAAATATTAAATATTAATTTTTCTGAGGGACAGAGTGTCACAATTTTTTGGGATATAACCAAGCTGGTCATGGTCAACAAGCATTGAGTGACTGTACAAGACGTATGTCCATTTCGACTACATGTAATTAAAGCCCCAATACATGCATCTTCCTGTCGCAAGGGTATTGCTCCACACCGAGTTCCACAAAACCCTTGCTGTAACGAGTTGAGCTAGGCTGTATTCGGGACTTATATGAATATTAATTAGCAAGTGACAGTGACTAACCAATCACGCGCCGCGTAACGTTTTTGTTCCGTCATCGCGGGCGCGCGTGCACGTAACCTTGTTTATGTGCGACAATCAAAATTGCATCATAGCTACGGACGCTGTTAATGATAATAATGAGATTTGTAAAGCGCACATACCACCCTGCAGGGTGCTCAAGGCGCTGTAAACAACAACAAGTAATTAATTCTTGAAAATTTGCGACATCAAGTAAGTCTTTAGAAGTGATTTAAACCTAGTTGTACAGTGGCATGATCTGAGTTCAAGTGGCAATGAATTCCAAAGTCGAGGAGCCGCAACAGAAAAAGATCTGGCGCCCCAAGTTCGTTTAGAATTTGGTTCCTTGAGAAGTTGCTGCATGGTTACTTGATCGAAGAGTTATTGCTGGAGAATATTCATGTAGTAGGCTAGTTCCTTAATGTAGTAGGGAGCCTTGTTGTTGAGAGCTTTGTGGACCAGAAGCATGAGTTTGAAGACAATCCTTTGGGAGACAGGAAGCCAGTGTAGTTCCTTCAAAATGGGGGTGATATGTGACAGTTCCTCCATAGTTGGAATGGGGTCAAGTTCGCAAGATTTTGACGGCGAGTTCATGATGACACGCTTAATTTCGTTAACATTGGTAGGCTCAACTCGTGGGACAGAGTTGGACACCGGCAATAATGAGGATTGGATGTTCGTAATCTAGTGACAAAATTCATAGTTAGTGAGCTGGCCAGTTAGTGCGCTGGCCAGTTAGTGCTGCAAGAGGGCGCACTACTGGGAATGGCCAACGCGTACACAAACCAATATCGATTAGAGTAGTCTTGGGCCAAGACTAGTGTGCATTCAAAACACAAAAACGGACGCTGTTGCCAACAGCAAGATGCAATCACGGTAATTCACACACGCCTCGCTCCGTGTAGTGGTAGCGTCCACTTTTACCGGGGGTGGGGGGGAGGTCTAAATAATGTTTAAATGAACAGTCAGGACATTTTTCAATGGATGCGTATGACCTGCGTTTAGCTTTTAGCGAAATATAGCAAATCTCCCCCATAAGAATTGTGGTAATTGTCGGCTACGATTTTTGAATTGATTTTTTAGCTTGAGCCAACGGAAAGGTTGAATTATTATTTAGCATGATTGTGTCTTATTTTGAAATTCTTGAGTAATAGATACTGATAGGTTTGCTGCTTGAGGCAATCTAATTCACAAACAGTTTTTTTTTTAAATGTCGCGAGCTGATACAACGCGCGAGATGATTGGTCGAAACGGCTTCATTAAAAAGTCAAAAGTGCCAGGTCAAAAGTTTTTAGTATCTCTCATTGGTCGAGCAGCCCGGGGTCCAATACAGCCGAGCTCAACTCGACGCAGCAAGGGTTTTGTGGAACTCGGTGTGGAGCAATTACCTTGCGACAGAAAGATGCAATACATAGGCCTATCATTTGGAGTTACCTAAAATGTTACTTCACGAGTTGACAAGAAAAAAAAAACAGACTAAATGTGTTGATAGCAATGGTAACAGACACCACGTGATTTTTTTCCCGTGTAAAATGGGACCTTTGTGGGAGAAATTGGCAACTAAAGGTGCTGTTAAAAAAATAATCTGCAAATGATTTTTACTTCATTCAAACCAAAATGCATTTATTTTTCTGAAGTATTACTGCATCTCTGTGGCTGAAATTTGAAGGCAGTTTGTCAATCATTCTTTAGTTATGTAATGCTGTTCCTACCTTTAAGATGATCCAGTAACCGCCACTACACATGTGTGTATAAAAACAGGAGGAATTCCCCTTCTCCGAAAGGGTCTTATGGACCAAGGACAGAATGGACTACAAAATGAGGAGACTTTTTTAAAAGCAGACAGGCTTTATAGAATTCTGGTATTTTATCTGATGCAAGAAAAGCTTTCGAATAACAGATTACGAAGATAATGTGACAGCTTGGAGCATGCCTAACCTTGATTGATGAAGCAATGTCATTTGGCCATACCAATGATAGAATCAAAATACCAAGGTTTAAGAATTTTAAGGAGTCACTTTGATGAGAGCATAACTTAATGGTACACAAAAGGGATTATGAAGGAATGGGAGGAGTGGAGTAGTAAAGTCGGCAGATACCTTTATCTGTACCATGCATGGGCATGCCATTAAATGATGGCGAGTGTCACGTTTTTAAGATACATATATTGCCCGATGTGCTCCGAACCAACTTGGAAAAGTGTGCGATTTATGAACGTTTGACGTCCAGAGTCTTGATAGTAAACAAAACTATAAAAAAATTATAAACGTCTGCAGAACACCGTTAATAAAAGTATACAAAATCTTGTGTATTAGTGAATGAATGTAATTCGAGTGGTTTCAACACCAGAAAACTGTTCATTTATATTCAAATTCCAGCAATTTCAAAACCTTTAAGCAGATCAACAATGTAGGGCCTACGTATAAATGCATCCTTTGTCAGTCGTTCCTTGATTACTTTTAGCCTCTCAGGTAGTGTTTCTTAATTAAACAATTTCTACGGTTTATTCGAAATTATGAAACCAATATGAAAATATGAGGTATTTATTCATACATGCAGAAATATTGTATTTATAAGCAGAAAATCTTGTTCAATAGGAATGTATAATCTCTTTTCTGAATATATATATATATCTTTATTACTCATATATGTACCACGCACATACACTACGTACTCACAATAAGTCAGGGATATTATGGGGTGTACAATGTATGTAGATATTTTGAGGGTATGTATTCCACGAATGAATGAGTTTTTGCAAAGGAACTCTTTAATTGTATCTGCCTGACAGTCTTGCAATACATGTAGGTGTCACTACAATAGTTAAAAACAGTCATTTGAAAAAGAAAAGAAAAGATTCAAAAATTGAACCACACCAATATCCCCAACTTATTGTGAGCAGTAGCGCATGTACCATTCATTTACATTTACAATTGAACATGAACATTTTGATGACTACACACGCAAGGTATTGAGTCTTTAACGATAGTAATAACTACATGTACAGTGTATTGGGAATTGGGAAGTTTGATTCAGGTTGCTGTGCTGATAGCCTAATTGGCCACAGGCAATATCATTTATTCATAAATACCTTATACAGTTTACGCATCCTCATTGGCTGAGAACACATCATGTGCCTGGTTTTAAACGAATGATAATAACTAGTGTTTAAAACAAGCTGGCTCGCGTTTCTGCCTGCGCCCTAGTAAGCGTATGGAACTCGCACACGCACGCGGAAACTGCACGTTCCCGACAACAAAATTTGCATTGTGCATGCGACATCTACCAGGTCGTCTGCGTGCGCGTACACAACACATCTACATTATACGCGTAACTCGCGCGATCGAACAAACAACTCGAAGCATAGCTAGCAGTTTGAACATACAAACAATAAGATGAAGTGAAAAAGTGGATGCAACGACAAGCTAATTTTGGTGAGTTTTACCGATTTACACAAAAAAGGTATTGATGAATGGGATTAAAAGTGGGTTTGAATGGTCTTAAACAACCGTTTAAAACCGGGTCGGGGCCTGGACGCTGATAATGGCCCACGCCTTCGGCTTGGGCCATTATCAGCGTCCAGGCCTTTATCCGGTTTTAAACGTATGTTTAAGACCATTCAAACACACTTTTAATCCCTAAATATTGGTCAGTTAAGTTTTATACAACCCATAGTAATTAAAGCTAATGTAGAGAAGTTGTGTAATCTTTAACTCCATTGGGTACGCACATGAAAATACCTGTTAAATACACGTTTTAACAGTATATTTAAAGTTTGTAAACTTCAATTGAATACGGTACCAAAACAGGTACATGTACATGTACTTTTCAACTACTTGCACAAATTATACTCTCCCAACCAGTTGTGATCATTAACACTTCTGAGTTGTAAACTTATTTGTAATCTCAAGTTTATGTCAAATTTCAGTTGTTTGAAGGCCACAGCAATTTTCATAATCAGACAATTTATAATAATAATAATAATAACTAGCGAAAAAGCCAATAATAATAGACAGTTCTAATATAGCGCATTACAGATCCGACGGATCTCTCTATGCGCTTTTTGCATTATTACCCCTGGTCATTGGGCTCAGTAATATCATATCATTCTTAGCTTCCTGGGGAGTATACAGTCCCGTGCTGCTTATGCGCACAGGGACTAATCAAACACATTAGCTTTCTCTACCCTCACAGGTACCCAATTTCCTCCTGTGTGGAGAGAGGCAATTCATGGCAAAGTGCTTTAATTGCCCAAGAACACACGCACCATGGACAAGCCGGGATGGGATTCGAACCAGTGGATTTACCATAGTCTTGGATTCAACACGCTACACCGCTCGTCCATGGTGCCCCATGCACATTACACATTTGTAACGGGTATACATTGTAGACAGACAGAATTTCCTGGTACCGGTATACATGTACTACAGTATGTACTTCTTGGCAATTAGCAAAATGTCACAAAAGAATTGAGTAGGGTTTATGCATGTACATGTATGTAGTTAAAATCAAATTCAACAACCATGAAATTCAAAATTTTAAACTTTCTGAAACCTCCCTGTACGAATTTCCAATATAACTTTCCTGTGACGTACATGTGCATACATGTACATGTACTTGCACAGAGAAGTTTTACAGAAAGGCATGTTGCCAGACTATCCGTCACCGTCTTGGGGCTTGAATTATCTTCTTAGACCAAATTAAACTTACAGTATTCCTCACAGTGCAAGCCGTGTGGTAGATTTGATGAATCCAGTGCCAGTTCCACTACACAAAACAGCCCACACACGCACTGCGTACACAATTAAGGCCTTTTCACACTACTCACTTCCGACCCGGGTAACTTTCTACCTGGGTAGCTGCAAATAACACGGGTAAAATTTTAACCCGGAGAAACACTCACCCGGGTCATCAGCGACCCTTTTCCCGCTGAAGTTCTGCACGAGCATCTATCCGGGTACACCAAGCAGGGGCTTAGTTTGCGACCATGATTACTGATTACTAAAGGCCATTAGCGGTGACTTTTATGGCTGTAAAGTCAGATTGAGTGAGCGCTACTTGGAGCATTGACAGATGATGCCCAGTGTAGACAACTGTATTGGTGGGCGATTTAACTTTCAACAATAAACTACATGAAATAGGAAAGTTTCTTGGTACATGTACATGCTTTGTCATTGGTACACAATGTATATATATATATATGTACTTCAGCAGGGAGACCATGTTTGACGGTGTCTTGCACTGTGTTTACACTTGATGGCAAAGTTGGATACAAATCCCACATTTTTATTGCGACTGCAAATCTTAAAATTTGCCATTTTTACACAACAACGTCTTGATTTGGGTTCAATCTGTCTTTAAAACCGCAAAAATCACCGCTAATAGACTACCAAAGTGAAAACGTCACCCTTTGTGTGTTGTCAGGGTTTTTGGGTCTACACTAAAACCAGTGAACTGTTTCCCTGCGCTTTAACAATAGACTTTTTAGATTACCCGCAAATGACCCAATTACCATGGCACGTCACATTTTAGTTGTCTATTGTGCACGCAGTGCATACATGTACGTACATGTACATGTACATTTGTGCACGCAGTGCATACATGTACGTACATGTACATACATACATGTACGTACATGTACATGTAGGCCATTTTGCATTGCAGAACTGACACAATTAAATCTACCACACGGCGCACACACCAACCTTGAAAAAAGGCGACTTAAATTCACTTTTTCTGTTTACACTTAGTGCTAGTACATGTACAATGTACCTACATGTAGTTTCAACAATAGGGCTAAGCAAACAGTTTTGTGTGACTCACTTCATACAGTTGAAGTATAAATACATACACACCACTACCATCATCACCCAAAATGGTAAACAGGACTACCCGAACCATTGCAAGGTGTACAAGCTATGTTTTAAGTACTGCATGCACATGAGGAATTCCACAAAATCAAGAATTTTAATAGTAAAGACTGTTTTAACACTTGGTTGCATACAGTTGTATTTATACTGCTGACTTCAACTGTATATATGCTCTGCAGCGTACCTGCATAATTTCCGAACACATTTCAGAACAACAGTACAACATGAAAAACAGGAACAGATATACTGGGATTTGAGCAATGCAGTTGTTACAGCCATAAATCCTTTTTGTTTGCACACCATCTGCTCAGCAGTTGGTACGAAGCACTTATTAATTTGGGTTTGTTTACCCTTTTCCAATATAACTTTAATAGCACTGTATACTCAGTGCTTCCCCAATACACTATGAAAAAACTTCATAGCCTGATCGGGTGGGACTCGATCTCATGGCCCCCTGCATACCCAGTACATGTACATCAAGGCATCTTAAGCCCTTTTCGTACGACATAAAAAACAAAAAACAAAAAAACAAAAATTTGCAAGGTACAAATGCATGAGACAGATCTACGAGCGGTGATTGCTTACTTTATGATTACACGGTAGGGCAAATTGGCAAACTTTCACACGACACAGCGAACAGTCACTGGCATTCCTTGAGACAAGAATGCTTATTTCACTGGTTGCCGGCAGACCATCAATTTTGCGCACCAATGCTGCTGGTACCAGCAGTGCTTCGAGGTTTGAAAAAGTGTACTGTGACAGCTGAAGAGACGGATTCTTCGAAAAAGTTGTGGGTCAATGATCAGACTGTATGTAAGTCATGGAGCCTTCCACCATCCAATAAAAAATGGATGTCATGGTCAAAATTGCTAGGAGTATCAAGGATGAGAATGATGATCAGACCTATGACCGGTGGACGTACAAGGTACATTACTAGCCAAATACATTCGCTTTAAATTTCACGGAACCGTTGCGCGTGCATGCTGTCACAATGGTCATGTACCGGTATACATGTACATGTATCCACACATTGCATTTGCATTGTACATGTATTTGCTATCGCACAGGACATTGTACACATCTCTAGCAGAAGATTTTGGACCTCTTCCAAAATATTTAAAAGATTGAGAAAATTTCACCAATGCTTGTCACTCTCAAGCACTGGTCATGCACAATGGCACTTTTGTAAGATTTTCTTAAGCATGAGAAAATACCTCAAACCTTGCAAGTTTGTTGGCCTCATGTGAAAAGGGCTTAAGCCACTCAACCACCAAGCTTGCCGGCATTAAATGGTTGATTCAAATAATTTAGCAGCAGAAACCACAACTAATGAATGAAGGTAATTTAACTTGCATCAGGAAGGATGAATGTCAATTACATGTAGGGTTTGTTTTGCCCTCACGTCGACAGGACATGTTACATGTATAATTCATTCTCCCTGATGCAAGTTACAAAATGTAGAACACCTTCAAGCACACTGATACATGTACACTCGACCAAAAAAGTTCTGTCACCAGTAAAACATTTATATATATTTATTATTAAATTGGATTTCGTGTAGGAAAATAATATATCAAATTTTAGCTGAACATATCACTCAAAGGAATAGAGCTCAAGAGAGATCATGATGGCAAGCTTCACTGAACAGGAATGCAACAAAGGAGTGTGGGGTCAGAATGAAAAACACCAAAAAACAATGCAACTTGTGATTTGGGCAATTTGTGTGTAGACAAATAGGAAATTTTAAAGTGAGTTTGGATTTATCAATGTCTTGTCAAAAACATTCAAATCAAAATGGTTAAATTGTCCAATCTGAATTGTGCCATTGCATTAGGTACGGTGGAAGCAAAATACTGAACTGTAACTCCCTTGCTTAAGTGCAATAAAGTTGACATCGTTGTTTTTTGGTGTTTTTCATTCTGACCCCAAACTCCTTTGTTGCATTCCTGTTCCGTGAAGCTTGCCATCATGGACTCCGTTGAGCTTTATTCCTTTGAGTGATATGTTCAGCTAAAATTTGATATATTATTTTCCTACATTAAATCCAATTTCATAATAAATATCTACAAATGTCTTACTGGTGACAGAACTTTTTTGGTCGAGTGTACTTAACTAAATTTTCTGGAGGGGTATAAAAAACTGGAATGTTTCAAATCCGTTACGGTACCCGGTATGTTGTCTGTTCATCAGTGCTATTTCCAGTCATCTTCAGAGTTGGCGGTATTTGACCTACTCCGGTTGGGCTTTGGCGGGGCCGGTATCATCGCAGACAGTTTATCCATGGTAGAGCCGCTGTTACTGTTCACTTTGAAGTCCTCTGTTCCACCTCCACTAGCACCTCCACCTGCTGGCTGGCGTGATCCCGAGATGCCCTTACGCCGCATTGACAACTTGGAAGCCAAGTCATCCATGAGACTCATCCCAGTGACTGCTTGATTCTGCTTCTTTTGCTTTTTCTCAATCTTGCGTTCCTTGACGTTTCGCAACAGGGCTTTGCCCGAGCCGCCTGCCATACGGATGGACTCCATTAGGTTTGCGCGCCCATCCGGTGGTGCAAGTGAATCAGCCGAGGCTCCGGGTGGGCCAGGGGGAGGTGGTGGTGGGGGCGGAGGCGGGGGACCACCCATACCACCTTCTATGCCTGGTGGAGGAGGAGGAGGAGGGGGTGGTGGAGGCGGTGCCACCCCACCGGGTGGAGGAAGCGCTGCCATGAAACTATCCTCAGGGGCAGGAAGGGCAGGTAGATCCTGTGCGGGGGTACTGGGCAGTGCATCCATGACACTAGGTAGTTCTGGGACGTGGCTACCTGGCAGGGATGGTGCAATAGAAGGACCCAAATCTGCACTGTAGGTCAGATCGTCAGCAACACCTAAATGAGATGAAACAAGACACAGATTAAAAGATGCAGCAAAGGATTTCAATTCTCATTTTCTTAAAATATCAATTCTTGATCAGAACAGGAATTTCTTGAATACAGTGAACTTGTGGATAACAAGGCACCTATCGAACAATCACTTTGGAATCACTCTCAAGATTGTTCCACTTCAGTGTTTTCATCCAGGTCCAAGTGGATTTAGACAAAGTCCCACAGCAATAGAATGTGACGATTTCTGTTTCTGGGAGAATACCATACTTGGAGGACTTTCAGAAAACTTATTACATGTATAATTATAATAATAATAATACACTTGTATAGCGCCATCTATCTAGATAAATCTATTCCGAGGCGCTTGAGGAAAGAAAGAGCAAATACAATGTACTGAAATAATGAGTAATTAATAAGATGAAGCTGCGGATGCATCGTTGGTGTAACAGTTCTTAAAAAGAAAAGTCTTCAAAAATTTAAAAGTGTCCAGACTGCTAAGTGATCTAAGTTCTAGTGGTAGATTGTGTCGGTGCGCAGGAGGACAAAGCTCTATTTCCGTACGTCTTGTGGGTTCGGGGAATTTCTAAGAGGTGCTCGTTTGAAGATAGAAGACTGCGTTGAGGGATGTAAGGGGTAATGAGGTCCTGTAGATAGGTTGGTGCCAGGTCGTGTACTGCCTTCCATGTTAACAAGAGGATTTTGAATTGAATACGTTCCCGAACAGGCAACCAGTTGAGTGACTGTAGTACCGGTGAGATGTGATCGAACTTTGATGTCCTGCTAAAAGACCCAAGAGCATTAGTTTGCAAAGAGCAGGAGATTCTCCCTGGTGTTTCTGGCTTGGCTGCCGAAGGCGCCACCCACCTATAAAGCTACATGTTTAGGCAGTTCCCGATAGATGTCTGAAAACATTAATTGCACTGTACAAGAACTAGTTAAAATAGTTTTTATAGATCGTGTGACATTTGTTTATAAGTAAACATGGTAAAGCATCCTCTATTGAACTCCTGTATGCCATTGTGTGTATGCATCATACTTTGCCTAAATTTGCTCAGGGAATATCGTCAAAGCTCAGACAATATAAAGCCGATCTAACTGGCAGCCTCATCCCAAATCCAAATTTACGCACAGCACGATAGCCACACCCCAAATGTTTTGATGCCTGCCATGACATCAAAGGTCACACCAGCTACACATACAGCACATTCCACAGAATCATGACTTCGGTATCATACCTGGAAGGTCTGGCAGGTAGTTCGGAACATCAATCTCAGGAACATCTCCAAGGTCAGGAACATAGAAGTAATTCTCCATGCCTTGCCTCTCCATCTGTTCTCTCTGTGTGATAGACATAGGCGCTGCTCCGATCTCTTCTTGTTCTTGCTCAATGGCCTTCCTCGTCTTTGTCACAGCGCCCAGGGGGTCGATCATCACATACTTTTTGTACCTGTCAATGGCCAAGCAACAAAAGCATTTGGTATGGTACCTACATGTAATCACCACTAAAACGAAACCCACGAAACATGGGATGAGAAAAAAGAAAGAAAAGGGTCTCACTCTCATCAGGTTGAAACTTGAGACCTCCGACTCACCCGGCAGATGCTCTGTTAGCTCAGCAATAAGGCACAGTACAGTGGTATACTCCCTCATGTTTTCGTACAAACCCAATTTTTCTCTCGGTGTTGCATGGCTCCACAACTAAGTAAAGTAACAAACGCAATGTTTTATTTGTCACTTTGCTCAGTTGGGCATCCATGCAACACCGAGTACCTCATATAGCTCAGTTGGTAGAGCATCTGGCTGGTGAGTCATACATGTAGGTCTCAGGTTCGAAACCCTGATGAAGCCTTTGTGATTTCAAATTAAAGCTCTTAAGTTTTCCGTACACATATGCAATACTTTTATATTTTTTAAGACTTTTGCACCCTTGTCGTTCTTTTTCCATGATGACTCAAACATCAGAAAAGGATAAAAGGGAGAAAAATTTTGAGTAAAATCGACAAATCTCAACCAGTTTGGTACCACGGATTCTTCTAGACCGCGTCAAAAGGAAAGTAGTCCCACCTTTGAGGATGGATTTTATTTACACTATGTTAAGCCTAGACTGGCCCCCTGTCTACATATTTACTTCCCCACGCGTCATATATAAGAGCGAGAGCAGCGTAGCGCACATAGACAGGGGACCAGTCTAGGCTTAACATATGTAAACAAAATCCATCCGCGTTGGTGGGACTACTTTCCTTTTGACGCGATACTAGCAAAGTCAAGTCTCCAATCTGTTTGAGATTTGTCGATTTTACTATAAATTTTGCTCCCTTTTTTCCTTTTCTGATGTTTGAGTCATCATGGAAAAAGAACGACAAGGGTGCAAAAGTCTTGACATTACAAGGACCTCCATGGTGTGCTTTTAAATGTCTGATTTGGAATGTACGGTAAGATTTTTGACACAGGTTTTGGGACCATTAAGGGCGTGCAGGAATGTTCCACACAGCGTGTTAAAATGTTAAAGGGCTAAAAGTGCTATATAAAAAATGATAACGTCCTAATATAAACGTCAAATAAACACTTTTAGAAGGGGCCAGTCTTGAATGTACGCCTTGAATTATTGGTGGACTGCCAATAATTCAAAATATTGACAGTAATTGCTCGATAACTAAACGTTGGTTGATTTGTTTTCGTGGATGTCTATTTAAAAGCGAATAACTTTTATGTTTCTAGAAAATTATCATGGACTACATGTATATCTTGAAGATTTTGCGAGAAAACACTTAATTTTTCAACCTGTCTAATATGCCTTGTACTCAAGGTCTGAGGCCATGATCAACAACCCAAGTCTCTGCTTATTTGGCCTTGTTTGGGATACTTACGGATTTTCACTGGTGTTAAACAGAAGCAGGGAATTAACTGACTCGACATGTTTGGGAAGCCCACCCAGGCCTTCCAGTGAACTTTCCCCGTCGCGTTCCTTACGGATGTTCAGCTGGACATTGTAGAACTGGAGTTTCTCGCGCAAGGCCCGACTGTCTAGATTTTGATGTTTGCTGCTCAGCTTCCGAATTGGGTGTTGAACCTGCCCAAGAGGCGACTCCCTTTCGTAGACGGACTTGTAGGCTGCATGGCTATCTGGGGCAGGGTATTTAGCACTGGAAAAGACTCTGATAGCCTTGCGTGAGCCCTTGATCTTTTCGACTTTAGCATGTGCAACATCAATTCTCTTGTTGATGCTTTCCAGTCGAGTGTGGTTTTCTGTGACCTGACTGAGGATGCGATCAAAGACATCATTGGCAACCTTCTCCATGTAATCCAGAGTATCTGCAATTTGTTGTATGGTCTCCTCGCGTCGCAGGTCTGGCTGGATGATAGGGATGTTGTACACCTGGCTCGGCATCTTGGCAAAAATCGGCAGGCTGTATTTTTTTCTAGCAACAACTGTAGTAAAATAGAAAATGCTGCATGTTATAAGTTGCAAGCGGGGTAGCCCAACAAATTAGGCAGTGCTCCTGCGGTGTACCTCCGCCTACGGTAATGGTTGCCCAGAGAGCAAACTTGAGATCATTTGGAACCTAATACCTTTCCCCGTCATTTGAATAGGGCTAACGGCTGTAAATTTGCTGCCACCATTGAGGAGCAAACCCAATCTTGTGTCGGTAAATCTACATGTTGTACGTATGTGCTATTCTTCACACCAGCTGCGAGTGCATTGTGCCAACATGTGTGTACCGGTATCCTGTGGCAGACTTTTTCGGGCAAAATGCACTCGTGGCTTGTGGAAGCATAGTACAACATGTAGATTTAGTGACACAAGACTGGGCTCGTTCAGACTATGAAGTGAAAGTTGTTTAGTGGCCACCCTCAGAACCGTAAAAAAACTGGCCGTGAAACCGAATCTGCTGGTTCACATGTTGCCGCGTAACTTTCATATTAATGCAAATTAACCCTATTTTGGGAGGGTTTAATTGTTAATATTAAATTGTTAATATTTTGGCCATGTTACTTTTTATATTATAATATTGTCATGAATGATTGTTAGATTCAAACAGTGCTTGCAAAGCTGATAGTGATACGGATGCAAAGATTCAATAAACTGTGCACAGAAACCCCCCCCCCCCCCCCCCCCCCCGCCCCCCCACTCTCACCCCCATCCTCCCCCCCCCCCACTCTCCCCCCCCTCCCTCCCCCCCCCCCCCTTCCCCAAAAAAAGGCCTACACAGTACAGTCGAGTTGGTTCAAGTCGAGTTGGTTCAAGTCGAGTTTGCAAACGTTCGAGTTGACTCGACTTTGAAGTGATGAAGTTGGTTCAACGGTCGAGTTGGTTCAACGGTCGAGTTGACTGTAATTTTTAAACCAGCACTCGAGTGTCTACAGTATTAACCGTAGCTTGAAGCATGTGACTGCGCTGCGTCGTGACTTCAATCACTGCAAGTGCAACATTTTGACTTACATAGTGTACGTGAGTTATCGCTCTAACAGCTGGACGAAACGACACTTTCTTCTTCCATGAATCTTTTAAAAAAAGTAAAGCTGTTTTTCGTGTATGTGCTGCATGATCAACTCCCCCAAATTATGTAAAACGAGCCGGGTAGTACTTAGCCCCGCGAGCAGTGCTTCGGTTTTCAAAACCTTAGCCCTGTCTTCTGCTATACACAAAATCTGTGGCAAACTCACGCAAATGAAATTTGGCCCACGGCTCTGATATTTGCTCAATAGGTGCACTCACCCCAGTTTATCAATATTCCGAAGAGTACGCATCGATCCGATGTCTAGTTTCGGTGAAATCGTGGGGACAGTTTGAGACATTACTTACAATGAAATTCACACTCTTTGACCAAAAATCAAATATGCGCATGCGCGAGGGCGGAGAGGTCAACATAATAGCGCCATCTCGCGACGGCGTCGTCACGTACCAGCTGCACAACGGCTGTTTCATGAGAGAGCACATCGACTCTATGGTGGCGTACAAGAGACGTCGCAAATCAAAGTTATCTTTGCAATATGATGTCGAACAACTTCGATATCTACCTGAAAATGATCAAACGTCTGGCTTGGCGGCATGGCATCGCGTGCAGCGCGCGCTGTACGTGTAGATCTATAGAACGTACCGCGCGATAGAGTCGATGTGCTCTCTCATGAAACAGCCGTTGTGCAGCTGGTACGTGACGACGCCGTCGCGAGATGGCGCTATTATGTTGACCTCTCCGCCCTCGCGCATGCGCATATTTGATTTTTGGTCAAAGAGTGTGAATTTCATTGTAAGTAATGTCTCAAACTGTCCCCACGATTTCACCGAAACTAGACATCGGATCGATGCGTACTCTTCGGAATATTGATAAACTGGGGTGAGTGCACCTATTGAGCAAATATCAGAGCCGTGGGCCAAATTTCATTTGCGTGAGTTTGCCACAGATTTTGTGTATAGCAGAAGACAGGGCTAAGGTTTTGAAAACCGAAGCACTGCTCGCGGGGCTAGGTAGTACTATACTATACATGTAGGTTAGACTTGACTCAAGCCGGGCTTGCGCCAAGAGTAACCCGTTTTCTTCGCGCCGCGCTCTCTGCAGCGCAGTACTAGGTGTGTGCCAAATACCGTGTTATTGTTGTTGTTGTTAATTGTTTATGGCATCTTCGGCAACTAAGGCCCTTTATGCCATCAACTATACGGGTTTAGCTTTTAACTATACTTTATTATCAACTACAGATGACGAAGAAGGAGTTGCAGTTTTAGAAGTGGGAGGAAAACCCCCAGAGAAATCCCCAGGGGAACACCCACGCGGTCAAGTAGGGACTGCAAACCCAACCAAATACCGTGTCACTGCTCCGCAACATGTACACTGAAGCGTACGTACATGTACATATAGTAAAGGAGCGTGACCAGGGGCCAATTTCATAAAGCTGTTTAGCAGAAATAAAAATGGGTTAAAAATCAAAATTGTATGTCAACTTGTGTTTTTAGCAAGAATAGCAGATATTCTTGTGAAAAACACAAGTTGACATGCAATTTCGACTATTAACCCATTTTTATAAAGGAAACAAATTTTTGATTAAGCAAATGCTTCTGCTAAACAGCTTTATGAAATTGGCCCCAGCTGAGATCGCACTTTTAACGCCCCCATTTTTCCCAATGGGTGTCGGTTAAGATTTTGATACCATAGGCCTATCATGTGCCGTATTTTTCTCATTGACATTCTGAAATTTTGCGTTCTCAATCCGTATATTTCCTGGGATATCGTCAAAAATCCACCGATAAGTAAACTAATTTATCCGGTAAAAGCAGTGCAATGTAAACACCAACCTGTTTGCTTCCACACCCAAACTAGAATTTACAAATTTCCTTTTTGGGGGTGGGGGGGGAGTGGGGGGTGGGGGGGGGGGGGGGGGAGTGGGGGGGGGGGGGGGGGGGTGTGGGGGGGAGGGGAGGAGGGGAGGGGTGGGGGGGGGGGGGGGGTTATTTTATACTTGTTTCGTTACAATAGGGGAGTGGGGAGGGGTGGTTTGCCAGTCAGATTTTTTTGCACACAGATATACTGCAGAACATACAGAACATTATTTGTTTTGTTCAGAGCAGGGGAGGGGGGAGGGGCGGGGGTTGACACAATGGGGAACAATGGAAGCATGCAGCACTATATAGTCACATGTGTATCGCGCGTGCTGCGGAATCATGCTGTATATAGAATGGTTCACTAATTCTCCAACGTGTGTCATCCAGAAAGAGGAACTTAAATCAAGAAAATAAAGCTGCGTATACAGTATCCACAGAATGCATGCACGACATGTGGCAGGCAGAGAATATGTCATTGTGATGCACACAATGAACATTTTCATCACGGGGCCAAACTATTTTTTTCTGCAAGCCTTGCTTTGGTTACGTTCATTTTTAATAGAGGGAAATGGACCGGGCCGCAACGTGATAAAGGTCTATTACTATTGCCTTTCAAACAAGGTCTTTCTTTGCGGATTTTCGAGAGAGGGGGTGTAAAGAAGACGGGGTTGACAACATAATAAGGGAAGAAGAGTGCGATGATTCGTGAGGGGAGTCCCTGTCACATAAATTATTGTTAATATTAAACCGTGCCCTATGGGCCGCGCCGCGTGAAAACGGCGACGCGGCGCTGACCCGATCGCAAAGCACAATCCATACAGTAGTTCCGACCTGTCAATCAAGCCGAACCCGCCGACCAATCACAACAGAGCTAGCAGACAGCGCCCACATAGGTCAAAGTGCATTGCCTCACAACAACATCACGCGATATTCTGCCCCAAAAAGTTTATACAGTGTTGTATGCGATGATCCGGGTGAATTTTTGGTTTCAAGGTTGGTCGTTTCGTTGTTCAAAGGTACGAAAGCACGTATTTCATGATATGATATCATGTATACTGGCCCTTTACTCGGTGTACTCTAAGATAACTGTCGACCCTGAAACATGAATACCTTTGAGTTTTCTCCAATGAATCTGTGCTTTCCGTTGAAAGTCCCATTGCTTTGTGCGTTGTGTGTCGCCATTTTGACGATAGCGTGTGAGGCATAGCAACAATATCCAAGGGGGCGGGGTTAACTGGGCAAACTCGGAACTGTGCATTGCCGGCTTGAATCGAGTCTATCCTTCTCTCAAGGTCTTTCGACTCTGAAATATGTTTAGTTTCCGATTCCAAAATTATGAACACTATAAAACAGCATATACTGGATGGCGTTAAACTTTTGTCATTGTATGTGCCAATTTGTGTTGCAATTTTCACCGCATGTCATTTCTAAATTTTGTGGAAAACGCCCCGGAAAATGGAAATGTCGTTCCCCGTCCCAAGTTAGATTGAATAAGTAGCCGTGGCGTAACAGACCTCGGAATACTAGTAATCGATTCCGCTTGTGCACGTGGTCATGTGATTTTAGACTAAACTAGTTCCCACTCCTCATATGCACTAGAACGTGCAAATGATTCAGAAATACGCCACATAGTTGGCCTCTTAACCAAGGCTTTATCAAGGTGGCCTTAATAGCAGATTTGACTGTATGTAATATTGAAATAACATTCTGTTTTTGCGAAATCGGCTTCAGCTGTTCACCGCAAGTTATGTAACGAGGAAAGTTAGTGACAGGAAGCCAGTCTATTTAATGATAAAATGCCGATGGGGGCGGTATACTGTGCATGCTCGGTTCGGCGAGCGCGCGCGATCGACGATATGCAGTCGATACTATAGTCAGCATGGTCAATGTGCTTGGCGACCACGTGCTGGCGAGACATGCAAGAAACGTTGGGCCATGGGACAGATCCGGATATCCAGGGGACGGACCAAAAATTTTCACCATGGGTGCTGTTTCTGCAGTGGTTTCAACAGTATGAACACATGCCATAGGCCTACCGTGATTGATGTCGCCGTGAGCCTAGCCGTGGACTTCTTTCACGCCACGTCTGTACGCGTCTCAGCATCCACCATGACGTTATTAAAACGTTTTTTGCAGCCCCGAAGAAATCTCCATAATTCAGTTCTGTTGCCTATCTTTCGATGGCGACGGTGCTCAAGTACACTTTGTGATAGTTATAGACATGACAGAGAACGAAACATGTCAAAAATACATGTACGACCACAAGAACATGAAGAAGCTAGGCATGTCCCATGGATGGCATTTTTAAGAACACTAACCACAAGATATACCAGGGATACATTGCAGAATGCATTTCAGCAAGCAGCCGATGAGTCAAAATACGAATTGCATAAATTGCGGTCATGGGCATTCTCCGTAAACCAGTTTGGCTGTCTTTCGATCAACACTTCCCATTCAGTCAGAGTTGCCCCTATTAATCCGCATGACCACCCGGCAGCAGACAGAGCCTTTGTCCATCTACTTATAAAAGTGCAAGTCCAAAGCAATGGAAAAACGACAATACTTGACAAAGTTGGCTATGCAAATCTTGATAGCACGCGTACGTGTCATGTTCAATACGAGAAAGATGTGGTCATGGTGTCAGGAAATGCCAGAGAGAAAGGACTAGATAAACTGCAGGGTTTTGACCATGTTGATTCTACCAAACTTTTGTGGCTTGTTGAAATTCCAATGTTTTATGGTAAGCCTTAAAATTTGTTTACGTGTTTGGCAAATAGAAAAGAAATTAATTGGGGACTTAATTCCAAACCACTCTGAGAATGTCTGTTAATGATAAGACAAGTAAAAATGGAAATATAGAGATAGGGTACACAGTAGCCCTAAAATTAGGGCTGTAAATTGCTCGCTTTTCAAATCTGACTTATTACAGTCGCAAATTCACAGCCCTAATTGAGGTATGTACCGGGTACATGTACGACAATACCAAGTCTCAAACTGCTCAAATCTGACAAAGTTCCACTACAAATATCGTCCGAAGCACATCAGACCAGAGCACTTTCACATACACCATTGTCTGGAAACATTGGACAAAATTCTGACAACGTTGTGACCTGCATCTCTATGGGCGACGCCATCTTAGCTGATATGCTGGCGCTTCTCGATCATGAGACGTCAAGAAGCCCGGATAACTGTGCAATATGCATAATTCAAATTGACGTCGCGTGTGTTTATCCCAGCTGACAATACGTCACGCGCGCAGTGCAGCTATAGTTATCGAACTGTGCGAGTGACGTATTGCCAGCTGGGATAAACACACAGACGTCAATATGAATTATGCATATTGCACAGCCGGGCTCCTTGACCGAGAAGCGCCACCACGCGTCCAGCATATCAGCTAAGATGGCGTCGCCCAGTGCATACAGCTCAGAACGTTGTCCGAATTTTGTCCAATGTTTCCAGACATCGTAGATGGCTAAATTGACGATTCCGTAAGCGTTACCGTTATTTTATGAAACACTAGACTCTCAGGATTGCAATGGTGTATGTAAAAATGCTCTGGTCTGATGTGCGCTTCGGACGATATTTGTAGTGGAACTTTGTCAGATTTGAGCAGTTTGAGACTTGGTATTTTCGTACATACCTCAATTAGGGCTGTGAATTTGCGACTGTAATAAGTCAGATTTGAAAAGCGAGCAATTTACAGCCCTAATTTTAGGGCTAGGGTACACAGGTAATAACGCCCATTGGCACCCAATTCACTAAACATGTGCTGCGGGAGAACTTGATCTGGGAAAAACTACCAGTTGAGACTCCATGCCAGTTGAGACTCCATGCACACAGTCTATGGAGCACGACATAAAAATCCTCATTGCTAAAATCAGGTTTTCTAACCAAATTTACACTTTCTGTGGCATTGTCATAGTTTTAATAAACGTGTACGGTATTTGTACCAAACTGTGAAAAATTCCAAGTTTTTCCTTAGTCTTACAGGCAAGATTACCATGCACGGACACCCATAATTTCTCTTGTTAATATGAATTACATTTAGGCCTAAACTATTTAAAAATAAGGTACGAGTTGAGAAGTTGATAAAGATTTATTTTTTAAAGGCGTGTTTTTTTTTCTCCAGAAAATGGATTTCGTTTTATCTTAAGAATCATATTTAAAAAAAATTAAATACTTCCCCAAATTACTATTCATGGGAAGAAAACAGGAAATTTGCAATCTCCAATTTGGATGTGGAATCAAAAAAGTTGGTGTATTAAAGGCACAGGCTCGTCAGTAGTGCGCGCGCGTGCCAAATTCATGCCACGAAACACGCAGCTCCATAGCAAAGGCATGAAGCTGCGTATTTCGTGACACGAATTTGGTGCGTGCACATTGCTGACGAGCCTGTGCCTTTAATTACTGCTCTGCTTTATGGAACCAGATAAATTTGTTTGAAAGACCGGTGTTTTTTTGACGATATCCTTGATAATACAAGGATTGAGAATGCGAATGAATGGTAATGAGAAAAATATGACAAATGATATGGTATCAAAATCTCAACACCCATGGGAAAAATGGTTGACTCAAAATGTGATCTGGTCACGCTCCTTTAATATGACTCATCATTCCAGCATCAGTATTTATAAACTATAAACAAAATGTTTGAGTGAGATTTTTGAGTCTGTCTCATATGTTTTGCACACAAGGTCTGAAACCCTGATCAAACACTCAGTTCATTCCAAAAATGCTTGTTTTGATAAAACCACAAAATTAGGAGGGAAAATGTTATGATATCGGGTATAATACGGTACAATAGGCCTTCATGTTCTCCACTGCATGTAATTCACCCTAATACTGACAATGCCCCAGAAGGTTTAGATTTGTTGAGGAAACGGGATTTAGCTGTAAGAAAAGTTAATTTATATTTTGTCTCGGAGTGTTATTAGCAGGGGTGTACTGGTACAGAGAGACTGGCCAGTACAGACCTGGACAAGGTCGTCCGAGAGCCAACCCCTGCCCAAGACCATTACCTGAGAATTCTTACATCTGGAATCCGCCATGTAAAAGCGGCATTGAAGGAATTTTAAGTGAAACGATGCACTGAAAATCACTTAATTACATACTGTATTAAAACACTTTCCGTCCAAGCTACATTTTAATTCTGTGGAAGAAATTTGGGGTGAAACAATGCACAGAAAACCACAGAAATAGCTTGGACATGTTGAACGGAAAGTCTTTCATAATTCAGCAACTTTTCAGTGCATCAATTCCAGTCACTCAAAATCCCCTCTGCATCGCTTTTTCTCAAAGCGATGCGCGTCGCAATTACGCGCACGCGAAAAGGCTGTGAATTCACCATTACAACAAACGCACAAATTGTTCGAAGTTATGTCACAATGAGCATCATCACATACATGTAAGGCATGTAGTTCATGCACTGACCGCGTCCCAGCTATGGCGGATACAGGGAAGGTTTCCATGGTAATGGGAATGGTCTATATAGGTTTACAGTCACGAAAATGTTAATGAAAAATAGCCATTTGGCTGTAATGGCAACTCAAAGTTGAATCCTGCACCTTGTGGGGACACAGGTAATCTACACAGATTTCTGGTAACTTGACCCATGCTGGTTTTCTCTTGCAGATGTTGATGCTATGGTAACTGAAGACGGGTCTGTCACTGTTGAGGAACTTGAGAATCAGACATGTACAGTGCAAACATACAGTGGTGACATTGTCACTCGCAAGCTAAAGGTAACAGTTTATACTGACAATTTAACAATGCAGCACTTTTATATAAATTGCAATGTGTGAAAAATTAATTTTTACACATTTCTAGTGCTAGACTTGCATTTAACCTGATGCCTTTGCAGTTGGCTGTTGCACATGCTACAGTACATTTTTGGTTTTTTTGGCAAAAATGTCGCGGGAGTCGTGGTGGAATGGCCGAGTAAAAAAACGTAGTGTACAAGTTGCTAATAAAGGATCTTTTCTATTCTTTCTGTATATAATTCTTCTTGGTTTGCATATTTTGTCAACAGTCGGACAGGCTGACGTTAAAGAGTGTGTCTGGAAATGTCAACATTATGAAGATGCTGCAGGGTAACCTCACCATAGAAGCAGAAAACCTGGGAGTAAGTATAAACTCTACATTTTTGAAAATTTCAAAAGTTTGTACCTGTAGGAATATTTTATAAATACGCAAAGTTTGGTTTATGAACAATTTATTTTCCAAACACTTTGCATGCTTCTGCTGAGCAGTCAACGTTTTTGTTTCCTTTGCCAGGTATTAAACTTAACCCTTACAGAAATATTGGAAAGCTTGCCGGCAAGCTTGCGGCATTAGCTTGCCGGCAAGCTTGCAGTGAGCTTGCAGAGAGCTTGCAGGGTTTCAATTATGCAAATTAGTTTAGCTTGCCGCAAGCTTGCGGCAAGCTTACAGCAAACTTGCTGCAAGCTTGCCGACACATTTATAATCAAGCTTGCCGCAAGCTTGCCCTCGGCTTGATTTTTTGAACTTTGCAAGCTAATATATTTACATGTACCGGTACTGCAGGGACAACTCAGAAAAATTCAAAGCTTTTGTCAAGTAAAATCTTGACATTTTCCTCCCATTTTGTGTTTATGTCATCAAACTTGCACCTTTGCATACTTACAATAGTCTATACAAGATAAAACTTTAGTGGCTGGATCGATATGGAATTAAACCTGCTGTCATACTGTACATACAGAGCTTTCAATTTAGCTATTGCTTGTGCCTAATGCTGTAACGAAGTCCGCAAGTTCGGGTTCGGTTCGGCAAAAGTTTGGTCATTTGTTTGGTTCGGGTTCGTCAAGTATTGTCAGCGGTGTGGGTTCCGGTTGAAAGTGATCACGCACGTGCAGCTAGCTTTCTTTATAAATTAGGGCCTATAGATGTATTTTTTAAATCTTCAAACCCGCTCTTTAACACAATTTTTGTCGTAATGAACAAGATAACGGCTTTGGTGGGATGAAATTGACCCGGGAAACTGAACGGAATCCGCAGCTGGAGCGCGGCGCTACTGTCGGAACTTGCGGTGTGCATGCATTTTGTGATTTGTACCATGTACAAACCATCGTGAGACTGCGTGGGATGGTATTTTTTTCCTAGCCTTTGGTGTTTATTTTCTGACGATTGTTTGTACCGGTAGTACCCGCAAGTATCGCTGTGTTTCTGTAAGAGGGCTTATTGATTTCCCTCAAAATGCTTTTCACAATGTTGGTGCGAAAAAGTCTGTGCAAGAAAATTCTGTCCCGATACGCCATTTTCACAATGCAAAATGTATGCCACGCCGCTAGAGGGCATTATCAATCAAACCGTTCCGATCAATCGACAGTTATTATCAGCATCGTGCAGATGCATACTGCGCGGTAACTCTATGGCTTTGGCACATTGCGGCGATGGAGCCAATACAATATTTGATCAGCACCGATCGAGCGACGTCCGTGTAGATATCGATTGTGAAGTCATGTCGGTACGGAGTCATGCATGTCGGTACGATTAGCGCCAGCGCCAGGCTAAAAAAAGTCCTTGAATTGAGATACCGGTAATGTAAATAAAATTACAAACATGCAAGCTAGCTAGCTGCAAGCTTGCATGCATGTTAGAAGCTGCCAGCTTGCTGCAAGCTTGCAGGTACTCTTGCTGCAAGCTTGCTGCAAGCTTGCAGGCACACGTGCAAGATGTGGCAAGCTTGCTGCAAGCTTGCAGGCACACGTGCAAGATGTGGCAAGCTTGCTGCAAGCTTGCAGGCACACGTGCAAGATGTGGCAAGCTTGCTGCAAGCTTTCAGGCACACGTGCAAGATGTGGCAAGCTTGCTGCAAGCTTGCAGGCACACGTGCAAGATGTGGCAAGCTTGCGGCGAGCTTGCAGGCACACGTGCAAGATGTGGCAAGCTTGTGGCGAGCTTGCAGGCACACGTGCAAGATGTGGCAAGCTTGTGGCAAGCTTACTGGCACACATGCAAGCTTGCACTAAGCCTGCAAGCTTGCGCAGAAGCTTGCGCAGAAGCTTGCGCACAAGACTGCAATATTGTATAAGCTTGCCGCAAGCTTAATAAGCTTGCAGCAATCTAATTACAAGCTTAATGCAAGCTTGCGGCAAGCTTACATTTCTGTAAGGGATTGTCAGTCGGATTGTGTCTATTGGTTTGTAAAAGCTTGTTGATCATTGGTCAATTTGTATCTATTTGGTGAGTAGACTGAAGCCTGACATGGCTGTCTCAGTCACACTCATTTGGACCATTCACAAAGTTCTATTGGCGTTTCATATTCTGGTAAATGTTAACTTGTATGTTTCTACTGGTAGGAACGTTGCTATGCTGTGCATAAAAGGAAGGCCTCAAAAAGTGATTGGCGGTATGCCTCCGACTATAAATTAACTTTGCTGTCATTCCTTGGTCAAAAGCTAAATTCTGCAGAATAAGTTTAGCTTTTGTCAGACCATCAGTGCCCCCATTTGAAATTCAGAAAAATTTTTTTCCCCACAATTTTACAACATTTTAGAGGGTTAGTTCCCCCCTGGAAAAATGTGTGCACCCCCACGTGCCCCCTTAGATGTCTCACCCTAGTTACAACTCTGCACACCATATCATTTGTAAGAAAACCAAGCTCCTTGAATTGTTTCGGATGCATACACGTACAAATGGTCGGTATAAATACCATGTACACGTTCGCCACTAATTCCTTTTAATAAAAGAAAGTTCAAATTTTGTGATTTTTTTAGCAGTGAAAAAAGTAGAAGTTTTTCTTTGAAATTGTTATGTCATGCTATATAGACTTAAGCATACATTGACCTTGCAACTGGAAGCAACTAGTGGCAACTGGCATTTTCGGCAACTACCGGTAGGAGCAACTTGCGGCAACTGGGAGGAACTGCGGCCAATTTCATGGCGCTGTTTAGCACAGAAATTTGCTTAGCACAGAATTTCTTTGATTTATTTTGCAAAACTAGGTTGCCAGCCAAAATCGTATGTTGTATGTATTTTCCAAATTTTTGGCTCCTGTTGCTAAAAACACAATTTGACATACAATTTTGGCTGGTAACCCATTTTACAAAGCAAAGAAATTCTGTGCTACCGGTAAACAAATTTTTGTGCTAAACAGCGCTATGAAATTGGCCCCTGACCAGTTGCAACTACTGTACTGGCAACTGGAAAAAATCCCAGTTACCCCGTGGCAACTAGATGTACCCGGTTGCGGTCAGTTGTGTCGATGTACGCGTACTTGCAACTACATGTTGCAAGGTCAATGTACTCTAGTTGCCGTGTCGATGTGCGTGCTCTGGAAATGTAGACATGGCTTGATGCTTCCAGTTGCCGCTAGTTGCGCAGCTAATCAGTTGCCGTCGATGTGCGCACACATCGGCAGCAACTGATCAGTTGAGTTGCTTCCAGTTGCAAGGTCGATGTATGCTAGGCTTTAGTGTATGGAGTCTCAATTGGCGAACTGTCCTGTATTTTTTCCAAACGGCCAAATTCACATTCATTTTGAAAACTTCAGTGGATTTTTTTCACTTGGGGATTATTCACTTGTAAAAGTTAGCTATTTTATTGCAATGATTACTTATAGCTGGGGCCCCGACTGTGTCTGATTTGCATTGTTGATGGGCCTAATAATGCTTTTAATTTTATCACTATTTCTACATGTATTTCAGAATGTGACAGCAGACCGCCTACAAGGCCAGAATGTGTGTGTTAATACTGATTCTGGGGCCATTCTAATCAAAGACGTCTATTCCAGGAAGTCTTCATTCCATTCTGTGCGAGGAGACATCGACCTTGGGAATCTTCATGGTAATGTCACTGTTTCCTGCAAAGATGGAAACCTCAAAATAGGTAAAGAAAGTGTGGGCTTTTAGCGTGTTTCTATTGCGAGCACCGGCATTAAATGGTAATTTGCCGATGCATTAGGCAATTCCAACCGTTTGGCTGACTGGCTGTTTCTCCTGAAGACAAAATACTTATTTGGAGTGCTCCTGTGGCGGTTGGAATGGTGTGCTCCATTAAAAAAAAGCATCATCGGCTGTTCCTACTGCAAAAATACCATTGTGCGCACTGGCAAAAACATTCAAGCAGGTTTCTATTTGCTGTTGCAGGTTTCTATATCCTGCTCAGTATAGGTACACTCTTTGAGAGAGTGAAAACTGCGGTAAGGGTTTTCCTGTTAAAAGGTACATTCCTGTCCACCATCAGTGTTGTACAAATGTACTACTCTCATGAGTATTTTTCCTGTACTTGGGTTTTTCCCACAGTAAAGGGATCATTTTGGCAACACAGACCATATTTTCGAGGAAATACCTTTGTCTGATCTCAAAATAAAAGAAATAAGTTTAAAGTTGTTCTGAAGAGATAACTTACATGTAGGCTCAAAAAGGGTTACAAATAGTGTGACAACATACCTTTCTAAAAACCCTGTGTACAAATTTCCAATATACGCTCGTAACTAAGACGAACACTTGTGTTACATTTTATGCTGTACCGGTTACGAGCATATATTGGAAATTTGTACACAGGGTTTTTAGAAAGGCATGTTGTCACACTATTTGTAACCCTTTTTGGACCAAGTTATCTCTTGAGAACAACTGAAACTTGTATTTCTTTTATTTTAAGACCAGACAAAGGTATTTTCTGGAAAATATGGTTTGTGTTGCCGAAATGCCCCCTTTATTGTGGAAAGACTCGCTTATACTCATGCAATAATAATCAAAAAAATAATTGGACTATACTCGTACTCATAAAAAGAAGTACTTGTCCTCATGGCAAAAAGTTCTTGTAGTTACTCGCACGTACATGTATATATGTAAAAATGTACTTAACTACAACATTGCAAAAGTATTACTGGATTTTTAAGTCGCGGCTGTTACTCTAGTTTTCACTGGATATAAGCTTGCATTAGTTTAGTCTATTGAAAAGCGCTGTAATGACATAATGTACACTGTATGTATATGTATGTACTCGGTTAGTGTAACATATCTTTTTGTTTTACAGGAAGTTTGGATGGATCACTTAGAGCAGATGTTGAGAAGGGAAATATATCAGTTTACCTAGCACAGCACAAGGATGTGGAAATCATGTGTAAACAAGGTGGGCAGATCCATAAAACATTTATGATGCTGGAGCGCTACATGTACCGGAGACTAATAGACCGGCAGCCCAGAGGGTTTTGGTTAAACGAACGAGGTACCAACAACCGAGGAACATTTAGGAAGTGACCTAGTATTTGCAGATCTGGGCGTCTGCCATGGTCCCTCTGCTGCATTTGACCCCTGGGGATCCCCAAAGGGGGCCAAAAATTGCGCTGGATCAAACATTCGAGGTACCACATGAAACTAAGTTTAGATGAAAGAGCACATCACACAGAGTACGGAATGGCCCTCGCCAGACGAATTTTCTGCTGCAAAAGTTCCGCCAGACGCCCGCCAAAATCTCATTCTATATAATAAATGCAAGATACAACGGCCGTCGACAAACGAGTCCATTTGTTTTGAACGGGTAGCTTTGACAGACGGCTGTTCTGTGTTTCATCCAGCGTCAATGTTGGAGCGCTGTAAACGGAGATACATGTACATGTGCTTCTATTGCGGCGCGGGCTAACGAGGCGCGTCCTGAATTAATACACGCAGGTCTTTAAATGAATCTTTGCACGTCAAAGTTGGTGTGCGACGCCTGACGTTTAACGCGTATTGTATGCGCCAGTGTTGAGCTTTTCGGTGACCAGGAGCCAATTTCATGGCGCTGTTTAGCACCAAATGTTGCCGAGCACAAAATGTATTTGCTTTATTTCGCTAAAATGGCCCGCCAGCCAGAATCGTATGTGATTTGTTTTGGTTTTTTAAATATTTTGCTAAACTTTTTCTAAAAACCCAATTTGCCATATAGGCTAATAATAAATTGGCTGGTAACTCATTTTACAAAAGTAAATAAATTCTGTGCTTGGCACATTTTTGTGTAGATCTGTGATTATTACCAAACCATCGGATGATACAGAAAAATCTAACAAACATTTTTGATTTGTCCCGGTTCATGTACGGTCAGACCGGCCCGAGGTTTCAGCGCAAACATTTCCGTTTATGTGGGCCAATAGGCCGGTAAATCGCAAAAAGTGTGCGCCGGGCTTTAACAGCGGGTAAATTTGACAAAAATAATGCTACACGCAGAGAATTTGTATGATCCATCTCACTAAAAATCCCAGAATAACAGGACATTATTGTGCATCGCTTCACTCAAAATTCCTGGCCGTATTTTCTTCAAGCAGCGCGCGTCAAATTTGCATGCAGAAGTGAGAACACGTGAATAAAGTTGTGTGCATATATCCAATTCATCTACGTAACTTTTGTAATTCATTCCATGCAGCAATTCAAATTCCTTCCATCCCGCATTTTCGTCAAGCAACGCGCGTTAAATTTGCATATAGAACACGCGAAAAAAATCAGTGTGCATCTCCAATTCATCTTATTTTATAGGCATGTTCCCGGGGCATGTTCAAACGGCCAATTATCATCAATACTGAGGTTGAATAATCACACAGCCTTTTTGTGTGTAAATTTGACGCGCGTCGCTTTCATAGAAGGCGGTTTGGAGGGAATTTGGAGTGAAAGGATGCGCTACCACATAAACAACTTGATTTTGTGTATTGCAATATTCTATTTACGTCGCTTTTTCTCACATCGACGCGCGTCAATTTTATTTTCGCCGATGCAACTTTAATGGTGGAAAATGATACAGTTTACACTTCATTTACACGTAGTACTAACGTACATACATTGTAACCCATGGTGACCAATCGAAAAGATCTTGCTCTGTACATAATCATTTTACAAAAGTAAATAAATTAATCTCAATTTTTGCCTCTTATTCAGTGAATTAGCAAACAAATGGACAGAAGCTGAATTAAGAAAGATATTATTTTGGTATGGATACTGTGTCCAATTTTTGTGCCAACCCAGTACTCGAGAACTCCACTCAACATAGTCAATCACAGCGCTCCAAGTTTTACGCCGGATGAAACACAGAACAGTCGTCGGTCAAAGCTACCCGTTCAAAACAAATGGACTCGTTTGTCGACGGCCGTTGTAACTTGCATTTATTATATGGAATGAGATTTTGGCTGGCGTCTGGCGGAACTTTTGCAGCAGAAAATTCGTCTGGCGAGGGCCATTCCGTACTCTGTGTGATGTGCTCTTTCATCTAAACTTAGTTTCATGTGGTACCTCGAATGTTTGATCCAGCGCAATTTTTGGCCCCCTTTGGGGATCCCCAGGGGTCAACTCAGCAGAGGGACCCTGGCAGACGCCCAGATCTGCAAATACTAGGTCACTTCCTAAATGTTCCTGCCATCGGTTGTTGGTACCTCGTTCGTTTAACCAAAACCCTCTGGGCTGCCGGTCTATAACTGACGTTAGTCTCGGGACCGGTCAGATCACCAAATGCAACCATCAATCCGAAGGTCACCCCAAGTCCACACAAAACTGTCTTGAGTGGTCTCAGACTGTTCCACGTTTCGAGTGGTCTGTACACATTAGTGTGAAGGTAAAATTTACATCTTTTAATTTTGTTTTCGTTTCAGGTAATATATCTATCATGACAAGTCCTGACATTCAAACCAGGCTGGATCTCCAATCGTCAGGAGAAATCATCATTCCAGAGGAGTTCACAAGACAGTTTCAACCCAACAGTGAAAATCGGGAAAATAAAAGAGCTGGTGCAGAAGCAAAAGGTGGGACACCAGTTTCTGTTCAAGTTTCATGTCTGGAAGTGCACCCAGGATTTAATACATGTGGGTCATTCCGTGTCAACTCAGCCACCCATGTACACTGGTCAAAAGAAAATAAGACTCAAGAAATCCTTGTCAAATTTTTCAACCCCAGTGAGAAAAATAAATGTCTGTGTTATGTGTACGTTATTATTGATCCTTGACCATAATTACTGGGTATGTTTTGTTTGTCACGCTTCATTGATTTCTTCTCAACAGACTCAAGAGCGGGAGCCTGTATAAAATCACTGTTCACATACAACAAAACAGATTCGTTTTTTTCAAAAACAGCTTTATTGGAAGAAATAACGACTCACATTGTTCATTAATAATGGGTAAATGCACCTCTCAGGTTTACACACTCCAGACAACGTCTCCGCATCGAAACAACAGTGTTCCGGATCACTGGAAATTTGACAAGGATTTCTTGAGTCTTATTTTCTTTTGACCAGTGTATATGACACCTCTCAGATTTGGACACGGGACAGTGCAGTTGCATTAAGCTACTGACCGGACATGTATTTAAAAGTAACAAGTACATGTACTTCATACCTGCCACGTGCACCACATAGCAACAAACATTTAGTCTGGTCTGTATTTTTAAGGAAATACAAATACAACATACGCTATTAATGGGAAACACGCAAAAGGCCAACTGTCACCTAATCCTACTGGACCTAGTTTCACTACTTTGAAATTCCTATTGAATTACATATGAAAAGGGTAAGAGAATGCATTTTTAAAATTATGTTTTTAATGAAGGAGGCTGACAATCAAACTTTTTATTTATTTGGGGGTCGGAAAGGGTTATTTTGATCTGACGTGGTTTTCAGACCCCCACAATTTCACCACCAGTGGCACTATAGCCCTGAAAACCGTTCTGGTGGTGGAAAAGCTCCCAAATACCAAGAAAAACTATATTCCAACCAGAAAAAGTATTTGAACTCAGACCTAGGGACCTCCAAAAATTTAAAATTAGTCAGCGCCCCTACATAAATTATGATTTTTGGGGGTCCACCTCTCAGACTTCAGAATCTTGCAATCTGAGCAGAAGTCTACAAGCAAACCAAATTTTAGCTCCCTATCACTATTAGAAAAAAAGTTATGGGGCTTCAAAGATGCTACGAACTGCATTGAGCAATCCACATTTGTCAAAAAGGGGCCCGACACTCAAATTTCAAAAGGTTGTCCTGCAAAAACCGTTAAAGATATCAAGCTAAAACTTGGGATTCCTTCGTTTGGTATTTTTGAAAAAAGTTCCAGCAAAATCTGAGAGGTGTCATGTACGGTACGAGATATCTGAATATTGGCTGTTTTGACACAGAATGACCCATGTGTATTTCACGTTTCAGAACTGCTACGGATTTTGTTAGCATCTTTAGGGCTATTTCCATTAACCTTTTACAAATTTTCAGAATTTCTTTTGATTCTGATTCGTACTTACATGTACCTGCTGTATACATGATATATCTGGCAATAGACAGCCGAAGTGTGACGTGGTTGCCATGATGGCAATTGGCTCTAAACTATCATGGCCGTCGGAAGAGTACATAATGTACATAATATTGTACATAATATTGCAAAGCACAGGGACACGGTTCAGTGATTTTTAGTTGAGAGCCAATGCATAGTTCCGATTTTGCCCAGTTAACCCCGCCCCCTTGGACACTGTTGCTATGGCTCACATGCTATCGTCAAAAATGGCAACACACGACGCACAAAGCAATGGGACTTTCAACGGAAAGCACAGATTAATTGAAGAAAACTCGAAGGTATTCATATTTCAGGGTCGACAGTTATCTTAGAACACTGAGTAAAGGGCCAGTAATACAGGGATATCATATCATCACGAAATATAGCTTTCGTACCTTTGAACAACGAAACGACCGGCCTTGAAACCAAAATTCACCCGGATCGTCGCATACAACGCTGTACAAATTGTATGGGGCCGGCAGAACATATCGCGTGATCATGTTGTTGTGAGCGTACAGTGCACTTTGACCTATGTGGGTGACATCTGCTAGCTCTGTTGTGATTGGTCGGCGGGTTCGGTTGATTGACAGGTCGGAACTATGCATTGCCTAGGCAACCAACAAAATTTACATTGATTATGCTGATATGAAATCACATCAAATGAAATCACATCAAAAGCACCCGACATTCCCGGCTTTTTTCTTAGTAATTTTCAATGTGTAGCACAGCGGGGAAGAAACTCAAAACAGCTAGTGCAGCTTTATTGGTTGAGTACGAGTGCATAGACCACTGTCGAGACAAAAATACAAGTGTAAATGGCCTTGAAAAAATCCGTGAATTGTGTGGTTTCACCCACATTAGCGACTACAAAACCAACGTATTCATCAACCATTGCGATTACTTTTGTGCCATCATGGTATCGCGACGTCACGATATTCCAAAATGACACACGATATTTCATCGTGAGAAAAAAACATCGTGATAAACGTCTATCGGCACAAGCTTACAATAAGTCTTACTTTTGATTATTTTTCTGATTGTAGGATGCTTGAATGGAGATGGGGAGTCCTCATTAACTGCTTGCACCCAGAAAGGTAATATAACAATGTCCATCCAGTCGTGGTTTGAATCACTTCAGCTACACAAGTAAAAGCATCGTTTTCCTTGTTCTTTCAAGTTGCATCAGGACCGTAAGTCGACACACCATATATTTGTTTGGTTTTTTGTGGTTTTTTTTTAAAGCAAAATAAGGCAACGTCTTAGTTTATTTTGGAGATTTTGCATGTAATGATAGACAAATAGGCTTCTTTTGACAAATTCCGCAAATAAAGTTGCCCTCTTCCATTTCTGAAAATTTCAGACTGTGAAACACAGGGCAGACAAATCCTTTCTTGTAATTTTTTTCTCATCATGACAAACACTAGTTCCGTGCTACTGCGGACTACCAACCACCTCTGTGCAAAGCTAAATACTGTGTGCATCCACAGGCCCGACGGATAAGAATAATTGAGTTTTTTCTCATAATGACAAACCTGAATGTGCGTACCGGGGGTACATAGCACAAAAGAATTTTGTTTTTTGTAATACTGGTGATCACACTCAATCTGTTGTAATTGGTCAGATAAATCAAATAAATGATTAAAAAATTAAAGTTGAGATATTAAACAAGTTTATGCCAAAAAGTGGGATTTTGTTTTGACAGACAATGAATTGGAAATGTTAAAATAATTCCAACTAAAAACGGGGATTACTTGAAACTTCAATGTTGACTTCTTCGTCAATATGGGGAAAATGTTACAATATATAATGTGACGGTTGAAGGATGTCTGAATGTCCATGAACCCTCAAGTATTTTGTACAGAATGAATCGGCTATCAATGTGTGTGTGTGACTGACACTTTTACCAAATTACAGTTACCAAATCACGCACACAAATCATTCTTGTTTCAACCAGTAATATTAAGGTCACGCATACATGTACAGAGAACACATTTGTTTTATAGAATTATCAATGATAATTTGACTTTATGCCTATCCTGTAGAAAAAAGCTAGCATTACGGTAACTTAACTGGTTCGGTCCCTTTGCATTGATTTGTGTGTCAATCCTTTTTTATTTTTCGAGGAATAATGAAATATACACAGTGTGGTAATCAATCCATGCAGGTTCAAAAATATAATGATTTTGTCTTGAATTAAGCAAATGCATAATTTTTGGTTAGCGCTGAGAAGAAGTAAGCAGGCATTGTCCTTGCCCTGTTTCTAGTAATTAATAAACAGGTCGAAAATTAATTGGTGCATGTAGAATGTACAAATAATTTAGGTTTTCAAAGCCATTATATTCTAACATGTGTTTTTTTAAATCAGGGTTATAAAACAGTTGTTTGGTAATTTGGAGTGTAAACTTTGGAAAGGCGGTTTAGAGCATTTGAACAGACGGTACCAGAAGGGAAGCTACTTACAGTAGTACATGGATAATGTAGGTAAGCACATGTTGTAAAGCCAGCATTCCCCCATAATTGTCACAAACCACACTATTGGTGACATTGACATCAATGTCCAACTCTGTGCAAACCAAAAAAACTGCTTGTCGCATGAGTACCGCGAGCAGACCGATGCAGAGAGATGGGTAGATGCCAACAGACGACCAAATCTCAAGGCATGATCCAGAGCCAGTTTTGGTCTCGTAGGTGGTTACAAACTTTTTTATTTTTAGGAGCTGATGAGCTCACGACCACGTTTAAACACAGTAGATGTATCATGTGCTTCTTTCACCTTGTATGCCATTGTCATATATCTTTTCAAAGCACAAGATATCGAGTAGGTTTGACTGCAGCACTACGAGATAGTGCTGTTTTTTATTTTCCCAATAACTTGTTTCGGTAAAGTACATGTAACAGTTCCTTATCATACACCAAATACAAAAACGGAAAGAAAACCATAATTACCATTAATGTACATGTACGAAAGTTAGTGCGCGCCCATGCGCACTGTTTTCCCATACGTCATCAGCAAATCATGCTGTGTGCAAGAAACTTATCATTCTCACCGAAGACATCTTGTCTGTCCAGATCAAAAATCTTTCTCTTGCATCCCGCGAGCCACATCCAGATGTTCTCCATATTTGAAAAACCGAGGTTTATATTATTTTCCCCCCTCACAGTCCCGGTGCGACTCCCAAAGAGAGCGACTCCCCTCACCATTCCGGTGAGGGGACGCTCTCTTGGACCATCTTCTCACTATGATAGTGTCACGTTTGCCACTGATGGTACCAGTTAGCGCTGATTACTTGACAGTTTTTACAGCTTGCGGCAAGTACTGCATCCCAAGAGAAGTTCATTAAAATTGATGCTGTGCTGGTCATCATAAGGAGACCACCTTATCAATTCAGTCATGGCAATAAAGTTATTAAATAGAAAGCTATTAAAAAGTTTAACCAAGCCGTTTTTGTAGTAACTTGAACATTATGTTGCTAAGAGCAAGCTGCCTTCTGTGTGGTGCAGTACTGTAGCTTGAGGGACCTCTTGCCGAATTTTTACTTTTTCCCCCTTGATATGACTGCTTAATTGTACCTCTTGCCGAATTTTTACTTTTTCCCCCTTGATATGACTCTGCTTGTCCCCACAGAAAGCAGTGATGAGTAATCGCGACTACCAGGGAAAGGGCTCTTTATTTACACGAAGAAATTTACAAGAGTAAAAACTTGCTAGGGATAACAATCATAGAAACTAGTGTCCTGTGGCCCATCAGGAGGGCATCTGTTGCATTTCGGTTTGTTGGAACAGTCGTTCCCAGAACTCCTACAGAAAAAGTCCGGGTACTGCGATGGAGGAGGTGCCCCCAGCATAGTAAAGTCACCAAACTAGGGATGGCTGGGTGGCAAGTCTTGGTCCGGTACATGTACAGTGTACATGTAGTACGGGCATACTGCTGCCAGTAGGTCTCTAATTGGTGTACCGATACTTCGTAGACATGGGTCAACTGGGAGTCCCTGAGTGGGGTCTTCCATCATTCATGTACCGGTACACTTGTCGCAAGCTTAGCGCTCACCGTAAGGCAGAATTTTGCAGCATTCTTCTCAATTTCCTTTTGGTCAGGATGTGGCTGGAACTTCCTTTCTAGAGACTTGTGCATACATGCCACGTGCTGCTACATGTAGCTTATCTTCCCATGCTCCAATGCAAGCTGAACATGGTCTTCCAGTGCTTGAGATGAACCACTGTCAACTTAGACATAGAAGCTGCCAGAAGATCCATTCTAGGTCTACATGTAGAATGGACCACACGCTCTTCTTAGTAGCGATGTTGTAATAGCTAGTGTGGCCGATTCTCAGTTGTGCTGCAATCTTCACGTCATTCTTTCTTGACCTACATGTACATAGTCGGGACTTGCGTCTGAAATGCTGCTGAGCCAAATGTGGAAAACGAAGGGACTTGCAGCCGAGTACATTTCAAATGCCTTTATGAAATGTTCTTTTCTTAACTGAAAACATACAAGTTGACCACATTGTAGGTAAACCAAAGACGAATTTGCCTGAATTTAAGGAGTCAATTCAATTGGTTGACAGGACAGAAGGGTGCTTAATTCTGGGGGTGGCTCTATTTTTAGTAGTTTCGTTTTAATCTTTATTTGAATCTTTCCTTCATGGTTACGTATTACATCGCTGCCACTGCTGACATCCTTGTCACTGCTGAGACCATTGATTGGAACTTGTTTGTTCAGATTTAACAGAATCACCTTTTTGGGTATTTCCAATAAAAACATTACATACAGTAGGCAGAGCTGCCCACCCTCCCGGATTTTGGGGAAGACATTTGGGAAAACGGGTTCTTAATTGACAATCCAGGAGCCTCCGGGTTATATCCATGTCAGGACTCACAAAATTAGTGTTAGCAGCTACATGTACATGTAGGTATGATTTATAGCTTTATTTTTATAAACTACTGGTAACCACCGTTGATGAGCAAAACTTACAACTTTCCAGGAACCTGCTTCTCCTGCTTTATGTTTAAAAGTTTCAAAATTGTGAAAAAACCGCCGACCCACAAGTTTTTGCAAAATGCTTGCCTCCCTTGGATCTCTTTCCTGCTGAACTGAAATGACCAGCATGGCGTTTTGGCCTCGGCTGTGACATCTGAATCTGATGGGGAAAAGAAAAGGATTGAGAAAATGGAGGTTTTACTGTTGTCATGATTGCCATTCTCCTCATCAGGAGAAGAAATGTCAGTCTATCTGCATCATCCTTTGTTATTGCAATTGGATCCTAATCAGCGACTTTTGCATGTATTTCTGCCTCATTATTATTATTATTATTATTATTATTTCTTTCTGGTATTCATACCAAGGATTCCTCAATAGTGCTCATTGCACTGTCACTCGTAAGCGTGAGGAAACCCATGAAGAATTATAATTAGAAATGGCCAGAGACACCGGGGAATCCCCATCAGTTCCACAAGACATGTGTGTGCATTTGTGTTTGTATACATACCTGTAAGTCCCTCGCCCTTTCTCAGTTTGCAACAGTATGTTTTCCATTGGTATGTTTTCCAGAATCAAAATGTCTGGACCACCTGTTTTCATTTCACCAGCCGAGTACTTTCTTGATGAGACCTGATGTACATGTAATATTAAATGTGCACATTTACAAGGTACATGTAACAGGATTTCTTTGTTCGGGTACCAATTTTCCTTGTACCAAGGCATTATTACAACTTGTTCATATTCATAATCTCCCAAATGACGCAAAGATTGAAGTGTCATCAATACATGTAAATCTCACAAAGAGAATAAGGAAGCCACTGCTAGCTTACAGCTCTTTCATTAATGACCGATTCCACAAATACTGCTGGTTACAAAAAAAATGGGTCAAGTATTGACATTTCAAGAACATGTTGACACATGCTTGGATCTTATACTGGAGGCATATTTTAATAGGGTTTAAATGGAATTGGAATGTCGCACACAACTTACCTACGTTATGTGCTCTGTAAAACAAATTAGACACTCTTAAAAATTCAGTGAAGACAAAAATGTTCTTTAGCGTAGAATAAAACACGGACAGCAGCGGCGCTATTGGTCTTGTGAACTTGGCAAGAGATCTGAAACATCAAATACATGCATGTCTGGTTTTTGTTTAGAGAAATACTTTCCAACCTTGGGTACTGTCCTACAAACTTTCATGTCAAATATCTCTTTTATACGTGCTGATGCAATGTTTCTGCATTGGCAACTCTTAACACTTGTTTTTCCTGGTTTCCAAAATATGGTTCATCTGGTGGTGTGCTCAGCTGATTGTCAATGAAGACTCGTGTTGGGACTTAATGGAACCTCTGGTTGCTGTCACTGTCAGCATACATGCTAAATCTTGGATTGCCAGGTTGGGAGCCTATACTGTCTTTGGCAGATTTGTTTTCTGCGACCTGGAACTCGAGAGATCATCTTTAATACAGCTGTTTCTAAACAGAACCATGTCTGGCCGGTTCCTTTCAAAGCAGACATGTTTGGTCTTCGGTTGGTACATGTACATGTACATGTAGTTGCTGGCAGCAGACGTGATTGGTAATGGATGGATAGGTTGGGAGTAGCTGGCAGCAACTTAGCCAATCCCTCGAAGAATTTGCTTATAAATAAATGGGTGCATGGCCCAACAACCAATCAAATTCAGTACAACTTGTCTTACTTCTAAATTGTTTAAGGCGTGGCAGCAACTCCTACAATGGACATGTACCAACCAATCAGAATGATCCGATAATCTCACCCCACCTACATGTATTTTGCTTAATAATAAAAAAGTTCACATTTTTGGTCATTGAAGGCATACCAGGTTTGTGGCCTTGTAGCATCCTGATTGTCCTCTTCACACGTTCCGTAGTATCCTCTGAATTCAGACATTGTTTGTCCAGTGGCATCTTCGCATTCGGTACAAAGCAAGACAACCTGCGAACCTTGAATCTGTCTTCACCTACATGTAAGCCAACAATAGAGTGCAGCTTCCTTGTGCCAGGCAGTGTTGCACTATCTACTCTCTAGGCCTTTCTCTCTCTACTTCACACACTTATTCAGATAAATAAAAACTTACCTTGAATAGTTACATTTTGCCTCACCGTCAAACTGGCTTTTGTGAGCCGTCGGCAACAAAACTCGTAAAAAGGAGCACCCTGAATAATGCACCCATCTTCAGACTTGACAGCTCGAGTAACAGCACTTTTTACCACACCACCTTTTCCACCACCTGGGCCCATGTGCTTAAAAGGCTACTAGTTTAGCTGCCAACTAGTGCTTAGTAAGATTATAAATTCCCTAGTTTATACCTACGGAGTTGGCAACTAATTTGTGTTGCATAAAACCTCACTAGGCACATTGCTTACTAGTTGCATACTAGGACAATTTGGTTTGTAACTGATTTGGGTGCTATGGCCTTGGAGAGGAGGTGATTATGTCAGATACAATAGGCTTGTAGACAAGTTTATTGTGTTTGAGCTTCGAACCACATTCCAACTGAGCATAACTCATTTTTAAGGGTCTTTGTAACATTGCATTACTGCCCAGTACTTACAAGTAATCCGTCATTGTGAAGCAAAGCTTAGGCACAAAGTTGTTTAGCTCCATGATTCTACGAGCCATGTTGTCCAAAGGCAGACTGATTAGTTGTCATCTAGTGACTTAGAGGTACCCCAGATCAACTCTAACTTTTGCCAGAATTTTAGAATGTTACTATATCTAGTTGGGTTTTATGCATCACAATTAGTAATCAACTCGGCTTAGTAAGCAACTTAAGTCCATTTTAGTTGCCAACTAGGCCTAGTAGCCTTTTATGCACATGGGCCCTGGGTTTTTTGAACCAAAGTATATTCTACATTGAGATCCATCCTGCCACGTCCATAAATGGAGTCCTGGATTTGTATTGACTTGAACACCCATCTGTCCACTGAATCTCTAGGACAACATTCAGACTGCGGTTGTTGACAACATGTGCGGTTGCTGCTTTAGTGAATGTATGCACAGTATGTGCATAACGGCAGATGTCATTTGACACAATGTGGATGGCTTGTCGGACAGGGTTATCATCTGTACATTGCTCACACTTTAAGCAACCATTGGGTGAATGGTTAGCGTGTAGTTTTCTCTGGTGGACGTCTGATAAATATGAACATGCTCCTTTACACATTGTTTTCTTGAGTACGAGTACATTTTCATGAGTACGAGTACATTTTCATGAGTACGAGTACAAGTACTCTGGAGTCTGTTGGCTTGAATCCGGGGAGGAAACGAAACGGCACCTCCCCGTTTGCCGCCTCAGGGTATCTCTCCTCTGCTTTCACCCACAATCGATTGGCATCCCATAAGATTGCCGAAGATTTCCAGCGCCTGAAATGTGACAACCTGCATAGATATTGAAAATATCACACTTTGTGTGTTCTACATGTATAATCGTTCTAAACTGAAACCAGTGAACTGTTTCCCTGCACGTTGACAATACAGTAATAATAATAATAATAATAATTACATTTATATAGCGCGCATTCCATATAAATATGTTCATGTGCGCTGCACATTTTAAAAACGAAACTAATTACCGGTACATCATCGTTACTTAATTAAGATTAAAAATCATAAATCAAAGGCAAGTTTAAAAAGATATGTTTTAACTTCGGTTTTGAACTTCTCAAGACTCCTAAGATTTCTGATGTGACCTGGAAGTTTGGACCATAGTTTAGGGGCAGTGGTCTTAAAAGCACAATCGCCTAATGAAACTTTACATTTAACATTCCCCGGAGTCAGTAACACACTATTCATTGAACGAAGACTATATCTGTTTTGACGAACAACAGACACCAGGTCACAGAGATACCCTGGAGCTGTTCCGCTTAAACATTTAAATGTTAAAATCAAGATTTTAAACTGAATACGATAGACAACCGGTAGCCAATGAAGGGATTGAAGAACTGGCATAATGTGACATGTACGTGGTAATCCGGTTACAAGTCGAGCTGCAATATTTTGAATTCTTTGTAATTTACCAATGTGTGTACTGGAAATACCATATAGTAAGCTGTTACAGTAATCTAGTTTGCTTGTTATAAAGGCATGCACTAAAGACTCTGTAGACTGTTGAGTTAAAAACTTCCTGATTCTACGCAAATTGTACAAGTGATAAATTGCAGAGTTACTTATTTTATTTACATGATACCCCAGCTTAAGCCCGGAATCAAACCAAACCCCGAGGTTACGAATAGCACCAGATGATGCACTAACTACAGTATTACCCACTTTCAAATGAGACAGTTACCTTTTCCAGCTGTTTTTTTGTACCTATAATAAGAAATTCTGTTTTTCCAGTATTAAGCTTGAGTTTATTTACAGTCATCCAATGTTGGATTTCATTGATACAATTTTCATTGGCACATTTAGCAACAGACTCATTTGTACCAGGTCCGGGTTTGAATGATAAATACAGTTGTGTATCGTCAGCATATGAATGTACATGTAAAAGATGTTTCTCTGTGACCTTAAATAACCCACTGGAATACAACAAAAACAGTAAAGGACCAAGACAACTACCTTGTGGGACGCCAGATTCAAGATGAAAACTATCTGATAATACCCCGTCAACTGATATACCCGGTACGTTGGGATCTGCCCAATAAATATGATTCAAACCAATATTGTACACAGTTCCAGTTATTCCAAAGTTATTACGTAATCGAGTCAGTAGTATGCCATGATCCACGGTATCAAAAGCTTGATACCTTGCAGGGTCGTCTTCTTTTATTTTATCTCTCAATTTTTTTGTCCGATGAATTCACTGTGGTACATGTATCATGTGTATTTTCTTTGGCTTGGAAATGCCTTGGTTTCAGCATTTCAGACTTTCGCTTCTCTTTTGGACTCCGGTAAGCCTTTCCGTGTCATTTTGGTATGATGTTGGACTCCACCAGCTTCTTTTGCTGTTGGACAGCGCAAGTTTTTTTCTGACAGGCAGTAACATCTTCAAAACATTGCTAGCCTGAGAAAAAAAAACCAAATAAATAATCATGTAAAATAAATCCAAAATATATTTCAACTTACAAAGGGACAACAGAATATGTCATTACTCATTTAGGATTTGGCAACAAACGCTGTTCAATATTATAATTACAGTAACAAAAAAATTTGAACTAAAATTGGAAAGAAGACAAATTAAATGAATCAAGTCTATTCGTACCTGAGCCAACTCGATCGTCCTTGGGTTGATCCACCCCCTAAAATTGACAACCATGTTAAATCGCCCCCTGGTCAAGTCGTCTCCTTGTTAAGTCGTACTCTGGTCATTAGTGAAATGTTTGCGTGATAGTATGCATCTTCCACGGTTACATAAAATCCACTGCTTGACATGGCTTCCATGACAAAAGTTATCTGCCTTGGTTTGCACAGGACAACAACGCGGTAGTGCTCCTTTTCCGTAGTGACGTTGATATGCTGCATCGTGCTCAAAAACTCCATGAGGGCATCTCCGTCCCATTCCCGCAATGTTGAATTTATGTTTACAAATATGTAATAAACAAGATCATGTGTGTTGGATTTCCTTTTTGCAATAATTTCATACTTTCAATCGGCGTGGCTTAGATGGTATTTAATTACCAACATTTTGTTCCACTAATGTATAATTTACAAAATTACAATTTACCTAACATTGCTTTCAGATGTGAAAAACATGTTCAGTCACTCCATACAAACTTTCTGAATGACAAAGCAAATCTAACCTTTGGAGGATCTGCATGGATCACTTCGGCTCCTTGAAAACGAGGAAACTTCTTTCTGATGGCATTGGTGCTAAGCTGCCGAATGTCTTCCGTTATTACAACTCCGCAGGCTTTGCCACAGTATAAGCCATCTTTGCGAGAGACTCCAGCTTCGTTGCGCATTTTCAATTTCCAACAGTACTCTCTAAGCTTGGAGTCTGTTGGCTTGAATCCGGGGAGGAAACGAAACAACACCTCCCTGTTTGCCGCCTCAGGGTATCTCTCCTCTTCTTCCACCCACGATTGGCATCCCATATGGTTGCCGAAGATTTCCTGCACCTGAAATGTGACAACCTCCATAGATATTGAAAATGTCACACTTTGTGTGTTCTACATGTAATGTATAATCGTTCTCAACTGAAACCAGTGAACTGTTTCCCTGCATGTTGACAATACAGTCTGCTTTAAACTACAGCATCTTTCTTGATCTTTTGATACCTTGCAGGGTCGTCTTCTTTTATTTTATCTCTAAATTTTTTGTCCGATGAATTCACTGTGGTACATGTATTTTCTTTGGCTTGGACATGCCTTGGTTGTCTTTCACTTCTATTTTGGACTCCGGTAAGCCTTTCCTTGTCATTTTGGTATGATGTTGGACTCCACCAGCTTCTGTTGCTGTTGGACAGCGCAAGTTTTATTCTGACAGGCAGTAACATCTTCAAAACATTGCTAGCCTGAAAAAAAAATCCAAGTAAGTATTCATGTAAAATAAATCCAAAATATATTTCAACTTACAGAGGGACAACAGAATATGTCATTACTCATTTAGGATTTGGCAACAAACGCTGTTCAATATTATAATTACAGTAACAAACAAATTTAAACTGAAATTGGAAAGAAGACAAATTAAATGAATGAGTCTATTCGTACCTGAGCCAACTCGATCGTCCTTGGGTTGATCCACCCCCTAAAATTGACAACCATGTTAAATCGCCCTCTGGTCAAGTCGTCTCCTTGTTAAGTCCTACTCTGGTCATTAGTGAAATGTTTGCAGATGACACTGTAGTTTCCTTAGTTGCCATTTCTTTGGAGGATTTGCTGTTTTAATAAAACCTTCAAAAACACTTGCATACATTTTAGAGGTGTGCTAATTTCAGTTTTACCCGCCTAACTTTTGTTTTGTTTTGCAGCAACATATTATATGCTACAGTTAAAATGGCACAATGCAGAATCTTGAAGATGCAGAAGTACTATCCCATATCCAATTTTAGTTCTAAAACAAAAACAGTCTGCACGGGTCCCCGGCTCGGTGGTGTTAGCAGTGTGGTATTCATTGCCCTGGTTACTCTACAATTTTCATTTTAATACTTAGAAATGTCCTGTTTTCTTGCCATGGATATGAGTGTTTAAGATAGATCAAAATACATCTTCCAGAAAAATATGAACATGCTCCTTTACACATTGTTATTTTGAGGAATGTCGGTCGTTTCGTACCCAAGTTGTTTTGTACCCAGTCGTTTCGTACCCAGGTCGTTTCGCACCCAGGATTCATTGCACACGTGACAAAGGGTTCCAAATCCTTTTCTATTGAACAACAATGCTACTGTCAATCACTCTTGGTGGTTCACGGGACGGTGTTGACGGCGCTGCGGTTTGTTTTGTCTGATTTTTTTTAACCTGCCACTGCATGGTTTTTTTTCTTCTTGGAGCTTACTGTTTGGAGCTTACCCTGCGGTTTGTGGGTCTTTTGAGCTTGGGTTATGATCGACGTTGTTTGTCTTTAATATTGTAGCGTGATTTTCTTTGGTTGCTGGTTTTTTTAAAAATTGTACTTTTTATAATTATCAAGTTTTGACTTTAATTAAAAACTGTCATAAAGTGCAATTCAAGAGTTTTTAAAATGTTCAATGCCTGAATCTACCCTGGTGTTAATGTTTTCACTCTTTTATAATTATCAAGTTTTGATTTCAATTCAAAAAACTGTAAATCACTAGTTTTGAAATTTTTTAATGCTTTTCAATGTGTTCAGTTTGGCATTGTTTTGGCAGTAATAAAAAAAAAAAAAATTCGCATTGCTTAAAAAAGTAGGCTCAATTCTAACCTGTGGAGAAAACAAAATAAATGTAATTTTTTATTAATCATTAATTTCCGTTTTTATTCTGCCTTTGATGCAAATCTTGACCAATCTCTCTTGTAGATGTGTTGGTCCTGAAAAGGACCGGTTGTTTTGTTGTTGGTCCTGAAAAGGACCGGTTGTTTTGTTGTTGATTTACAGGGCTGGACCTGTCGGGTACTTGCAGGCTGCAAGGAGTCCCGATGTTGTGATGCGACGGGCTTTGTAGTCGTCCCACAACTTGAAAATCTTGCCTTGAATCTGCCGGTACATCCGCCGCTGGTTCCTGCAGAGTCGCGCTTCTTTGACCAGCCTTAGCTGGACGTTTACGTAGCTGGATTCTGCGTACAGGAGCTTGACGACGTTGTAGAATTGGACGGTGTGACGTCCTGCCCGCCCATTCAGTCTCCGGTGCCAGCCTTCCACGTCGTTGTTCGTGCGGATACTCCGCATGAACACTGACCAGTCACGTGGGCTCCATGTTGAGTTCTCCAGCCACGTGGTGCGAAGGTAGCTGCACAGCTCGACCATGGCGGGTTGATCAGTCACCTGGCTGTTGAGTTCTTCAAAAGCTGGCCCGATATGTTCATGAGGCAAGAACGGGAGCGACAACAGCTGGCCGATGAAATCCCGAACTCCGTCGTTGGACATGTAGGGTACTGCCAAACCTAGTGCCTGACACTTTCTCCAGACTGCCTGAGTCCAGTGGAACAGGCAGCCCTTCACGGAAGCATCAGGAAAAACAGCTCGGATGGCACCCCACAGTCCAACTTCGAAGTCCACCACCAGCTCTTGAAGATTTGCAGCACGGGACGGCAGCTTTCTCCGCAGGGCCTTGAGCACTTTCTTGTAGTCCTTCTTTGTCCGCCGAGTCATCAAGACAAAGGCCAGCGGAACCTGCTTCATCCCACCGGTGTCTCCCTTGACGAAGGCGTGAACTGAGAACAGTTGGGTGAACGGACGTTTTACCAGCTTGAAAGTTCCATCCAAGTACCAGGTCTTGGCGCCATCCAGCACATGGAGTTGATCTGGTGTAAAAAAACACCACATGGCGAGCACTATCAAGGTGGATGTCTTTCTGGAGGAAGTGTTCGGGGATGAAGCCTTGGTCAATCATAAAGTCAATGTCTCGTGGCTCGGGAGGGCGCTGGCTCTGGCGGTGACGGTTTGCAGCCCGGGCAAGGTTGGTTGGATTAGGACAACTTGCAGCGGGTGCGTCAGGTTGAAGATGTGTGGTGATGACATCCTCGACAATGGCCCCTGCTGATTTGAAGATGTCAGCCTTGGCCTTGGTTATCACCAACGCCTTCACTTGAACTGCGACGTCTGCCCCGGGATGCGCTGGGTGCGTATGCTTGGTGTGAAGTCCAGCATGAAAAAGGTTGCCATCTTGGTGAACAGACACGGCACACCGGTGCAACTTGCCCCGGACACTACACAGCCATGTGACTTTGGAAGAAGTGGAACCGGCCTTCTTCCACATCTTCGTGTAGGTGTAGCCGTGACTATCAACCAAGATGACTTTACCCCGTTTCGTGCCGGACTCCACCGTCTTGTATGTAGTGATGTCCTCATCACCTAGGCCAGGGATTACAGCAGGTAGGGCAGCATCGGGGAGGGGGTTCTCGGCTACTTCCATCGGCACAACAAAGTCGGTCTCGACGTTGAAACCACCGTCATCGGTACGAAACGACTTGGGTACAAAACGACCAGGGTACCAAACGACCTGCTTCGATTTTGAGTACGGGTACATTTTCATGAGTACATTGTAGAAGTACACTGACAACTTTATTTCGTCAATTGACACATAAAAATTAGTCATACTCTGGGTCTTATTTGACTAATTTCCAATTAGTCATACGTGGTTTGAATTGACTAATTTTAATTAGTCATGAAAAAGGGTCTGATTTGCCTAATTCAAAAATTATTTGTCATGCGGCAAAATTATTTAGTCTTGCACAACAAATATTAGTCCTGCAGAAAAAGTATTAGTCTTGCAGGAAAATTAATTAGTAATGTCAGTTAGTCAGCCTGACAAACTTACTTTGTCACGTGCAATACGGTGTGTTTCGTATGACGTACTGAAATAGGCCTACGCAGAATACGTGCAATGACTGCACGGTGTGTTGTGTTAATGCAACAAAGATATCCGCAGTTTGATGACGATAATGGGAACAACATAAATGGAAGAGGCAACGACGTACCCAGGAAAACATCCAGTTACTAGTCGTAGCTCATTTTATAAACTTACTTCTAACTGCAGCGAGGAAAGGAGTCCAACCTGGGCTGACCTAAAATTACGAATACGTACTGAGTTGTCCTTACAGATCATTACTATTTGTGTCAATACACGGATGTTGAGACCCGAAGCACGGCCTCAACCATGTCTTTACTCCGACACACGACATAGTTTGAAACATGCAAACCAATTATTGCCTTATAAATCTCAGAGTCCCGCACAATGTTTTGGTGTCACACAAAACCCGTCACACGCTTACCTTTCCAGAGTAACGTCACAGGATGTTTAGTCCAGTCAAACACGACCTCATTTTACGGTGCGGTTCGCATGTAATGGCGTCGCACAGCTGCACGAAAACAAGAACTGAAGATTTATTTTCCCACGACTTTTTATGACTAACCTTTTTTACATTATCAATGTTCTTTACATTCTTTATAATCCCGCCAAAACTCATGACTAATTAAATTAGTCATGAGTTTCGGCTGCATCATTATTGCCATTATTAATGCAATAAGAAGTTAGTCATGCAATTAGTCATTGGAAAATACATCGTCATTGTTGTTGTTTTACGTGACAATACAAATTAGTCAAAAGACGATCATCACATTTGTCAGTCGTTCAGATTAGTCTTCCGCTAATATTAATCTGTCCTGCAAATTTCCAACATTGTAATGCAAAAGTTTTAATTTGTCATGCACCAACAATGATTTGTCATGCACCAACAAAAAGATGTCAACTGACAAATTGTATACATGACTAATAATTTTGCCCTTGTTTGACTAATTTTCCACTGTGATTGACTAAATAAAGTTTTCAGTGTACGAGTACCTGAATATATTTTTTAATGATTACGAGTACAGAAAAATGCATTGTTACACGTTTTATCTCAATTTTAAAAGGAAAAAACCCACACAAAACTTAGTTGGTTACCACTATAGATAACCGTCTGTATACTGTCGGCGAAATTGCATGATCACATCATAAACAGAAATTGAGTTGCAATTTTTTTCAAATATTTTTCCACCTTTTTACCCTGTGTAACAACGTGTATACGTGTGCGTGTTCAATCAAATTTGTGACGTCACTGACATGCCTACAGTAGTTATAGTGGCCACCTTGTTTTTTTGCCACCACAGTACTGGAGTATTGAATCATGATTCCCACCACCGGTACACTTTGGATAACTGACATGAATCCAAAGTTGCCTATTCAATTACATGAAGCAACTTTGGATTCATGTCCAAAATCCAAAGTGTACCGTCTGTCTCCAAATCAGTTGTCAGAGGAGGGGACAAATCAGCAATGGGGACCAATGATTTCCTGTAAACCACATCAGCATTGGAAATTTTCCAAATTCCATTGATGTTGTCTTCTACTGCTGGGCCCTTCCATCCAGCCTTGGCGAACTTGTGGCAGCTGTTCCCCACCTTGCACAGAAGGAAATACAGTATTTGTCCGTAGAACAAATAATGTTTACCCAATCTGTTCAATCTAGTTCCACCTGTTGTAAAAAGGCCAGCAACAAAGGATGATTTAACGGGCTTATTTGTGTCAATTTCACAACAGGTGTACTTTTGACATCTTGGGTACTCCCTCTGTGCAAGGAAGAACTTCTCCAGTACGGTCAGCGTATTGCTGGTGCAGACGCTTCCTTTGGGGAGGTAGCCAGCCATCGCCATAAATTGGCTGAATTCATACAACTGTGAAATAGGATGTGAAATACAGAATGTAATATTTAAAGAAATGGTATGCTTTCGAAGATGCATTATGCATGGCTGCCGCCTTCCCGTATTTTGGAGAAGAAACCTTGAAAATAGGTTGACCTTCTGACACATTTAAAAATCTGAGGTTGTTAAATGACAATCCAGGAGGGTTTTTATCTATGATAGGAGTCCCGCGGAAATAGTACTGGCAGTTTGGAAATGTACCGCATTACAAGGTACTCACCCTATACGCCTCAACCTCTGTGGTTTCTGGCTGCTTCCGGTTGAGGATTCTCCCGCCAAGGAACGCCATAAACCGCTCAAACCCGTACATCCACTGAGAGGTGGCTGGTCCGTACCTTTGGAGTGACTTTGTCGCATGGTGGAGGATATGCATACAAAGAGTCTGTTGTGTAGCTGTGTGACTGAGCTAGTCACTGATTGGATTTAATTCGATGATCTCCGCACTTTAACATCAGTGCTGGCCGATAAGATTAAGAAACTGACACAATGACAAAGTTCTGTTGATTTCTGTTCGGTCATTGATAAATGAAACTCCGGTTTCTTAGTTATACAGTAACAGGATATTCTTGTTATAAGTTGTTACGATACGAATGTTATCTTGGATCCTGTCGCTTTCTTGAGAATTATTTCTTTCTTGAGAATTCCTTCTGGAGAATTATTTCTTATGCTCAAGCAAGTTTCTGCGAATATCCGAGGCCGAAGGGTCTGTCATTTTTATTCCGATGACGCTGCTTCATTCAGGCTCTTAAAAAGTATGTGGGGAAATGATGTTATACGATATCTAAATTAATCCCACAAATATCTCCAGGGAATCCTGAATCTCCTTGTCCGCTCCCTTGAAGTTAGTACCACAATCGCTAAGGAGCTCATGCGGCACTACTCGACGTGAAGCAAATCTTCGGTAGGCCATGAGAAAATGGTCTGTATCCAGGTGCTCCACAAGCTCAAGATGTATGGCTCGGGTGGTCATGCATTTGAACAGCAACCCCCATCGTTTTTCCTGCCGCCGCCCCGTCTTCACCATCATCGGACCAAAACAGTCCATTCCGGTGGAATAGAAGGGAGGTAGGTTCAGACGAAGTCTAGACTTTGGGAGGTCTGCCATGCGCGGGACTTCTGGTTTACCCCTCCAGCGTCGACACTGCATGCAGTTGCGCAGTACGCCTCTAACAGTATACTGCGGCCACGCAGAATCCAGAATCGGCGTCTAAGGTAGGCAAACACCTGTCCGGTCCCAGCTTGGTGATTAAAGTGGCTGTCTGCATCTTTGATGAGGAACTTGCTTACAGGATGATTGTGGTCAAGGACTATCGATGTGGCTCCAAGTCCACACACTCTTGGACCACCTTCCTCAGGCGACCACCAACTCGGATGACCTTCATATTCTTGTCCATCTCAGGAGCAAGTTCCAACAGACGACTGGTTCTGGGGATGTCATGTCCGGTATCGAGTGCTGCAACTTCATTCTGAAAGCTCTCTGATTGAGCTCGACGGATGAGTTGGAGCTCCGCTTCACGTATCTGATCGGGGATGAGTGCACCTGCAGCATGTTGGTCACCTAAGTACATGTGGCGACCCAGTGCTTCAACAAGGTCAGACCAATTCTCTGCTCAAACCCGTACATCCACTGAGAGGTGGCTGGTCCGTACTTTTGGAGTGACTTTGTCGTATGGTGGAGGATATGCATACAAAGAGTCTGTTGTGTAGCTGTGTGACTGAGCTAGTCACTGATTGGATTTAATTCGATGATCTCCGCACTTTAACATCAATGCTGGCCGATAAGATTAAGAAACTGACACAATGACAAAGTTCTGTTGATTTCTGTTCGGTCATTGATAAATGAAACTCCGGTTTCTTAGTTCAGTTACAGTAACAGGATATTCTTGTTATAAGTTGTTACGATACGAATGTTATCTTGGATCCTGTTGCTTTCTTGAGAATTCTTTCTTTCTTGAGAATTCCTTCTGGAGAATTATTTCTTATGCTCAAGCAAGTTTCTGCGAATATCCGAGGCCGAAGGGTCTGTCATTTTTATTCCGATGACGCTGCTTCATTCAGGCTCTGAAAAAGTATGTGGGGAAATGATGTTATACGATATCTAAATTAATCCCACAAATATCTCCAGGGAATCCTGAATCTCCTTGTCCGCTCCCTTGAAGTTAGTACCACAATCGCTAAGGAGCTCATGCGGCACTACTCGACGTGAAGCAAATCTTCGGTAGGCCATGAGAAAATGGTCTGTATCCAGGTGCTCCACAAGCTCAAGATGTATGGCTCGGGTGGTCATGCATTTGAACAGCAACCCCCATCGTTTTTCCTGACGCCGCCCCGTCTTCACCATCATCGGACCAAAACAGTCCATTCCGGTGGAATAGAAGGGAGGTAGGTTCAGACGAAGTCTAGACTTTGGGAGGTCTGCCATGCGCGGGACTTCTGGTTTACCCCTCCAGCGTCGACACTGCATGCAGTTGCGCAGTACGCCTCTAACAGTACTGCGGCCACGCAGAATCCAGAATCGGCGTCTAAGGTAGGCAAACACCTGTCCGGTCCCAGCTTGGTGATTAAAGTGGCTGTCTGCATCTTTGATGAGGAACTTGCTTACAGGATGATTGTGGTCAAGGACTATCGGATGTGGCTCCAAGTCCACACACTCTTGGACCACCTTCCTCAGGCGACCACCAACTCGGATGACCTTCATATTCTTGTCCATCTCAGGAGCAAGTTCCAACAGACGACTGGTTCTGGGGATGTCATGTCCGGTTTCGAGTGCTGCAACTTCATTCTGAAAGCTCTCTGATTGAGCTCGACGGATGAGTTGGAGCTCCGCTTCACGTATCTGATCGGGGATGAGTGCACCTGCAGCATGTTGGTCACCTAAGTACATGTGGCGACCCAGTGCTTCAACAAGGTCAGACCAATTCTCTGCTCAAACCCGTACATCCACTGAGAGGTGGCTGGTCCGTACTTTTGGAGTGACTTTGTCGTATGGTGGAGGATATGCATACAAAGAGTCTGTTGTGTAGCTGTGTGACTGAGCTAGTCACTGATTGGATTTAATTCGATGATCTCCGCACTTTAACATCAATGCTGGCCGATAAGATTAAGAAACTGACACAATGACAAAGTTCTGTTGATTTCTGTTCGGTCATTGATAAATGAAACTCCGGTTTCTTAGTTCAGTTACAGTAACAGGATATTCTTGTTATAAGTTGTTACGATACGAATGTTATCTTGGATCCTGTTGCTTTCTTGAGAATTCTTTCTTTCTTGAGAATTCCTTCTGGAGAATTATTTCTTATGCTCAAGCAAGTTTCTGCGAATATCCGAGGCCGAAAGGTCTGTCATTTTTATTCCGATGACGCTGCCTCATTCAGGCTCTGAAAAAGTATGTGGGGAAATGATGTTATACGATAACCAAAATAATCCCACAAATATCTCAAAATTGACTGGAATAATTTCACCAAAAACACTTAATCAGGATTCCCTAAAGACCTTTAACTACTTAAGATACCATGACAAACTTAACTCACCCAGTCAAAGACTTTGGGAAAGGATTGGATATAACGGTGGACAAATGTGGTGAAACGAACGGTAAATGTCAACAATCACATGATGATAAGACAAAACTGGTAACTGTGAAGAGCGCCACCAAGTGATGGCAAGTTCACAAGAAGATTCCACCAGTAATTTGATAGAGCGTCCTCTCTTTCTGAAATTCAGATTCAACAAGTCTGTAAAGGGAAACACAATATGACATTTATGGTTTGTCTTCACAAACGTACAACTAGCAACCGGCTGTTGTGGGTCTATTTAGATCTCAAAATAGCTCAACAAAGCCGGTGTGTTCCTTTAAATATTTAAATGATAAAAACATGACTTTGCTATATGCAAATGGATAAATGGTTGCAAATTTACCCAGTGTGTACCCTTGGTAAACAGAACAGAGATATCATAGTACCCTTGAAATACTAGGTCTTCCGTATGGATAAACCTAAAATCCCATTACTCTTTTATGAGGTAATTGGCAAATGGCAACATGAGAACCTTATGAGAATTATAAAAACACGTTTACACAATTTATTAATCATAAAGGAAATAACCTGCATCCCAAGAGGGAAATCTCTTTCAACCAAGGCCAGGACACGGTGAACCTCTTCCTCTTCTGTGGGCAAGTTATCCAGGTCCACTGCATAATCGGTAAGGTTATGGACAACATCACAGAACCGGAAAAATGTGTTTCTCTGGTTCTCCCCAAGCATGTCTCGTAGCACATACTTAAGAATGCCATTGGCTGCAAGCTGGAAACAAGTAGACAAAAGAAACATGTATTGGTAAGCATCGGAAAAATGATGTGTATAACTCATTGGAAATGCAGTGCTTTTTATGTCATAATTTGTTAATTTGGACATGTTAACTGTGACTGAGAATTTTCTGCATTGCTCCCAACGGCTTTACATTCCTTCCGAAGGACGGAACAAGTGTGATTAAGTGCCTTGCTCAAGAGCACAAGTGCCACAACCCGTCATGGCCTGGAATCGAAACCACATCCTAGTACTGGCACAGGAATTAGACGTCTGCCTTGTTTGTAGGAGTCGCATCCGAGCATGCCATGAAGTTTTCTTAGTGTCTCGGGAAAGCAGAGTTAATAATTACATCGGGTAGAGCAAAACAGGCCCGAATTGACATACCTTTTTCCAATCGCTGCATTTCATGTATGGCAATGTCGTGCAGGTGAAAAGTTTTTTTGGCGACCAGTCGAATCCATGGATTGTCCGGATACATGTAATCCTTTCATCAGCAATGGCTTTTTCTGCTTTTGTCAGTGTCCAGTTGGCTCCATCTGCTGGTCTCCCAAGGGATGCCTCAGCTGCGTGCATTTTCGGTGTGTTGTCTCGCCCAGTGAAAAGTCCAAAGAACTTCTTCATAACTACCCGTGCAATCAAAAACATGAAACAAATTACAGAAAAACCTCGATTAACCTCAGGTGCAGCATACAGAGTGTTGGGTTTAAAAACGGTTTTGGTTTAACACAAGTGAAACAATATTAAATTGATGTACTTGAACCGTATGCATAAGTTCAACTGGTATCTCCATGTCTGCATAGTACGGCAAGCGGGACAGCTCCTCCACTCCCTTCTTGCCAGTTTCCTTTTCAAGTCTGCACGCTGCGGTTTTGGCCTTTTTTCAGTTGCCTCGGTTCAGTATCTGTCATGGCTCGCTTATGAAGCTCATCTACCCGCCTCCCATTCTCCAGCTGATCCTCCACTGACGGTGCATCATGAGGTGGCCGCTTCTCTGCAGTTTGAAATCCAAGAGACCTGTCCCGAAGTGGGGAAGTAGCTTGGAGATAACGCCTGCTTTCCAAGTACAGGACCTTCTTGTATGCACGGCTGTATTCTCCTGGTAAAATGAACAGTTTAAAACATTTTTAAGGAGTCGGTGAGAAATATGTTTGTCAGCTTGGATGAAGCCATCCATTCTGGCCATTCCCACCATCACACGTGTAGGATGTAAATGAAAAGATCTTCCATTAACTGCCTGTTTGAAAAACAAATTGGATGTAAAATGCATATATGCATGTTTAAAAACTTGCGTACCTGGCTGATATCCTTGTTCACGGTGAATTAGCTTACCTTTGATTCACAATTGATCCAGGGCCAGCACTCTTTAAGACCTTGGAGCTTCCCGGGTTATCAAAAACTCCAAGAATAACCCTCGCCTTCAGCTTGAAAGATCTTCCCGTGCTAGCATCAAAGCAACCCACACCCACTTCTAGTTGATTCAGTTCGTCTACGAGAGGCGTCATGTAAGGGTTTAAGTTGGATGGTGCCGAAGGTCCTGAATAATTCAAACATTGACATGTGTTAGTAAAGAATTCCATCATTTATGTACATTTTGATTATGGGCGATTTTTTAAAGAATACACATTTACCAGGAACAATTGAAGAGAGAATCATGCGCCCAATCTTGTCTCTGCTTGAAGGGCTGAAATTCAGACACTTCAGTAAGACTGGACACATGCTATACTGGACCTTCTGACGATTAAATGGATCAAAACCGTCAGCACTCGGGGCAAAAGCAAGACATCGGCCATCTCCTTCGAACGCACCACCTGCAATGAATAATATGGGCTACAATGGTTGACATTAGACAGAGCACTGACAAATAACCACAAAGAGTGAACAAAAAATGATATTAATTAATGGAGCTAGAATCCCCCATCCACATTTTTTTAGTTTTTCTGTTTATCATGGAAGTTTATGTGTTTTCTGCCAAAACTGACAGTCTTTTGTTTTAAATCCAGTTCAGTTCCGACCCTTTTCACCCGAAGTTCTGAAACGCTCGAGGTCACTTGGTTTTGACACGAACAGCCGTACTGTATACACACCCAGCAGCCTAGCTGTACACATAACCCAACACACGGCAGCCTATAGCCTGTACAAGTTTGCAAACGTTCTCATTTTTGGAAATAAGAAATAAAATGTTTCTGCTCTTTTATTTTCGTGACATTTTTTTCACGCAACTACCGGGGATATCTCTGGCTTTTTGGACGACATCAATTCATCAAAAAACACCATCTATAACACAGTTTTCCGAGTTTTGGCGTGTACATGAGTACATTAAGTTGAGTACAGAAAAATGTACTCGAGTACAAGTACTACAGCGTTGCGTGATAGTATGCATCTTCCACGGTTACATAAAATCCACTGCTTGACATGGCTTCCATGACAAAAGTTATCTGCCTTGGTTTGCACAGGACAACAAGGCGGTAGTGCTCCTTTTCCGTAGTGACGTTGATATGCTGCATCGTGCTCAAAAACTCCATGAGGGCATCTCCGTCCCACTCCTGCAGTGTGGAATTTATGTTTATAACTATGTAATAAACAAGATCATGTGTTGCATTTCATTTTTGCAATGTGTTCATACTTTCAATCGGCGTGGCTTCATTGGTATTTAATTACCGACATTTTGTTCCACTGATGTATAATTTACAAAATTATAATTTACGTAACATTGCTTTCAGATGTGAAAAACTCGTTCATTCACTCTAATGACTCCATACAGACATTCTGAATGACAAAGCAAATCTAACCTTTGGAGGATCTTCAATTATCAGTTCGACTCCTTGAAAACGAGGGAACTTCTTTCTGGTGGCATCGGTGCTAAGCTGCTGAATGTCTTCCGTTATTACAACTCCGCAGGCTTTGCCACAGTAGAAGCCATCTTGGCGAGAGACTCCAGCTTCGTTGCACATTTTCAATTTCCAACAGTACTCTATAAGCGTGGAGTCTGTTGGCTTGAATCCGGGGAGGAAACGAAACAACACCTCCCTGTTTGCCGCTTCAGGGTATCTCTCCTCTTCTTCCACCCACGATTGGCATCCCATATGGTTGCCGAAGATTTCCTGCACCTGAAATGTGACAACCTCCATAGATATTGAAAATATCACACTGTGTGTTCTACATGTATAATCGTTCTAAACTGAAACCAGTGAACCAGTTTCCCTGCATGTTGACAATACAGTCTGCTTTAAACTACAGCATCTTTCTTGATCTTTTGATACCTTGCAGGGTCGTCTTCTTTTATTTTATCTCTCAATTTTTTGTCCGATGAATTCACTGTGGTACATGTATTTTCTTTGGCTTGGACATGCCTTGGTTTCAGACTTTCACTTCTCTTTTGGACTCCGGTAAGCCTTTCCGTGTCATTTTGGTATGATGTTGGACTCCACCAGCTTCTGTTGCTGTTGGACAGCGCAAGTTTTATTCCGACAGGCAGTAACATCTTCAAAACATTGCTAGCCTGAGAAAACAAAAAGCCAAATAAATATTCATGTAAAATAATTCCAAAATCTATTTCAACTAGGTACAAAGGGACAACAGAATATGTCATTACTCATTTAGGATTTGGCAACAAACGCTATTTAATATTATAATTACAGTAAAAACAAAAATTCAAATGAAATTAGAAAGAAGACAAATTAAATGAATCGGGTCTATTCGTACCTGAGCCAACTCGTCCTTGGGTTAATCCACCCCCTAAAATTGACAACCATGTTAAATCGCCCCTGGTCAAGTCGTCCTCTGGTCATTAGTGAAATGTTTGCAGCGATTGGAAAAAGTTTGAGGGGTGTGGGAAATGTTTGCGCCGATCGGGAGATGTTTGCAGTGGGCAAGAAATGTTAGTGGCAATGGGGAAATGTTACTACTACAGTATGCACTTACATGTACTTGTACTTAATTGCACAATTACATGTACTTGTACTTACATGTACTTGGGGGCAGAAAACGATTTCGCATGCTCGAAATAGCTTATTTTGTGTGCTTGAAATTCTTTCCTTACGCACCCTAAAATTATTTATTTTGTTCGCTCAAAACTTCTACTGGAAATTAATTCACTTTTGTTCCTTTGTGGCGGGTAATAAAACAAGAATCTTTGATGAAGAATATAAAAAAAGGATAATTCTTCAACATTCATCCACATATATTACCCGTTTGTATTTACATTGTATTTTTGACCCGTGGACGAGTTGACCCTTAAGTTATTTAAGGGGAGGGAGAGGTACATGTACAGGAAAGCACTCTTTGAATACAAAAATATATATATTATAAATAGCTCCTCAAATTGTGTGGCCACACACTCGTAGTTATAGACCATGGGGCGTAGCTGCAAAATGTGTTCAGAAAGTGATTTTCGTGGCGCAGTTCCAATAACTAAGTGGAAATAGCCAATTCTATTGTCTATAAGCCAATGTCAAGTGAATTACAAAAACTCAAATCCACAAACCCGAACATCACCAGTTTTTTTATATTTTTACATTTGAATTTCTCCTTCAAAAATAGCGCCCTCTGTTGGCCAATTTGAGAGAACTGTGTGCATTTCCTATTGAGGTGGCCATGGTACAGTGTATATAGCCAAATTGTGCACTGTGTGCAGTTTATTAGCTTTTGCTATTAGAGGAAATCAATGTAATGGCTTCTAGTGTCACATAATGCTAAAAAATAATGTAAATCATAAAAGTCAAGGCAAAACTTATTCACCTATCGCTCTTTACTTCACCTGAACCTCCATACATTACATGGCGTGCCCTTGAAGTTAGATGGTGGTAACTGTGCCCAGGCCTTGAAGATGAAGCCAACCAGGTTTTCCTTATTGGTACCAACTCCAAGGAACTTCTTTCACTGCACTGGTAGTGGCTGACCTGCACTGCATATTCTGTGTTTCACACCCGGCTCTTCGTTTTCTCTCTGCGTTCTTGATGCTAAGTGCCGGATATCGATCTGTGACAAAGTTGATCTCCTTTGATACATGCTGCGATGCCATGGTTACTAGTTTCTTCAGCAACGTCTCTGCAAACAAACCACAGGTACATGGACGCTCACTTGGACGCAGTGTCTGCAGCATGGCCATTCCATCAATCACCCAAATCGAACCAACTGGGATTTGCTTTGTGGGTGTAATTTCAGAGCGAGACTCAATGTAGTGCGTCAAATCGGACTTGGAGTTCTTGTAGAGACATCCAGTATCCGATGCTATGGGTAAAGGCACTAGACCAAGACTGTAAGACAGCACTTCTTTCACGTTTGCATTTCGTACTCGACCAATTATAATCAGACGAGCAAACAGATCGTGGTTAGCTTTCAATGTCACTTGCTTTTTGTTCACCTGTTGCGAGAGTTCTTTTCCATGATTAGCAAATGTCTGCAACATTTCTTTTTTAAAGGGTCAAAGAAGGCTGCTTGATTATCCTGTACCGGTAGCCGCTCTTTGCAGAATTTCAGGCATGCTTCCTCTCCAATTTGCTTAGCTTGCATCATGTCCTGGCATGCCTTACACCTGATGAAATGTGCACCAAGTATTTTCCTTCACTTTCAAAGGGATTCAGCATGTTGGAAATTGTCTCCATAACTCAGTGTAGCTTGCTCATCTTGGCAAATGCGGGTTGCATCAAGATCTTTGCGTGATCTTACGCTGGAGAGATGAAGTGCCCAACCCCTTCCCTACTTGCTCTTATAGCCATTAGAAATACTTCAACCATATCAATGTATACTGAAACGCAAAAGAAACTTACCACTTGTTTAAAATGTAATAAAATTGTAACAGTTCAAAATAAAACAACCAACAATTGCTAATTGAAACATTGGCATTTTATTGATCGATGTCTGTCATTTGCAGAGTTGTGGAGGGTTTCTTTGTCCACCAGGGCCGATATCGTCTGGTGTGAACAGCCAAGACGACGTGCCACCTCACGGTAGCTCAGTCCGCCTTGCAGCATGCCCAGCGCACGCTGCCGTTGATCCCCCGACAATCGTGTCATGTTGCTTGAAATGCCCATTTTGCACTGGCCTTTTTAAAGCCAACATCAAGTCATCACGTGCGGCTCATTACAATCATCCCATACACCTTGGCTAATCACGGACAGTCAAAACGGCTGTTCAACAGCTGTGCCATGAAGTGACCATTGAAGGTTTAAATGACCTTTAAACACCGTTTGGTCCGACAGTGAGGACATTATTGTCCACAAATAAGTTAACACATTACTACACGCAGTGTTATTGTTGCTGTTTAAAAGGTGTTATTTTCCCTGCAATACTTGTCAACGTATTCACAAAAGGATGCTTCAGTGTTTGCGAAGTCTTCAAACTCCTCCTTTCTCAGATGGTCAGAGAAATCATCACTGCACATCAAATAGGACTGGTGCATCCTGTCAAGAAGCTGGTTGGTTGACTACGGTTGCTCTTCTGTCAGTGTGTCCAAGTAGGCCTCCCATTGCATTTGTTGCATGGCTTCACACATGACTTTGTGTGCTCTCACAGATCTGTTGTAGAGATGACCACTGAGAACACCATTTATAGCTCCCTCAGCAATTAATCCGGACTTAATGCAGATATCTCTCAATTCAGCATCTCCAAAGCGTTTTCCAATGCATGCCCGGAAAGCCATACAAGTGTGGAAGACACCTAGCCTCACAACCAATCTCTTCATGAAGATATCATCTTGCCATCTTATCTGTTGTGCTTTGGCGTAGATGGCCTGGTCAAACACAAAACAAAAACTTTTGTTTGTGACTTTCACATTCGTCTGCGTTATCCCCAAAACAGGAAACACCGTTTCGCGAAATGTTGTTTCGCGAAACAGCTTTTTCCTTGAAACATGTTTTCATCGAAACAGACGTTTTGGTCTACCGTCTGCGGTTCTTGTTTAGATACTGAAGAAACGATGACTTAGCGATGACAATCTTCGATCGTATTTCGGACCACGTGGTATCAATATATCATGCGACAGTACTGCTTTAGTGTTAAGTTGTATGGCATTTCTGTTTTCCGTTTGCGGGATGGATACTCTAAAACGCGAAACGATAAATTAGTTTACAACGATGTCCTTATAAATTTATGGAGTGCAAAAGTTTAGAATCGTAATGAAAAACAAAATATGACAATGATACGGCATTAAAATCTCAACATTCTTTATAATCCCGCCAAAACTCATGACTAATTAAATTAGTCATGAGTTTCGGCTGCATTATTTTTGCCATTAGTAATGCAATAAGAAGTTAGTCATGCAATTAGTCATTGGAAAATACATCGTCATTGTTGTTGTTTTACGTGACAATACAAATTAGTCAAAAGACGATCATCACATTTGTCAGTCGTTTAGATTAGTCTTCCCCTAATATTAATCTGTCCTGCAAATTTCCAACATCGTAATGCAAAAGTTTTAATTTGTCATGCACCAACAATGATTTGTCATGCACCAACAAAAAGTTGTCAACTGACAAATTGTATACATGACTAATCATTTTGCCCTTGTTTGACTAATTTTCCACTGTGATTGACTAAATAAAGTTTTCAGTGTACGAGTACCTGAACATATTTTTTCATGATTACGAGTACAGAAAAATGCATTTTTACACGTTTTATGTCAATTTAAAAAGGAAAAAACCCACACAAAACTTAGTTGGTTACCACTCTAGATAACCATCTGTATACTGTCGGCGAAATTGCATGATCACATCATAAACAGAAATTGAGTTGCAATTTTTTCAAATATTTTTCCACCTTTTTACCCTGTGTAACAACGTGTATACGTGTGCGTGTTCAACCAAATTTGTGACGTCACTGACATGCCTATGTAGTTATAGTGGCCACCTGTCTTTGGTCCCATACGAAACATTTTTTTGTTTTTGCCACCACAGTACTGGAGTATTGAATCATGATTCCCACCACCGGTACACTTTGGATAACTGACATGAATCCAAAGTTGCCTATTCAATTACATGAAGCAACTTTGGATTCATGTCCAAAATCCAAAGTGTACCGTCTGTCTCCAAAGCAGTTGTCAGAGGAGGGGACAAATCAGCAATGGGGACCAATGATTTCCGGTAAACCACATCAGCATTGGAAATTTTCCAAATTCCATTGAAAAAATCAGATGTTGTCTTCCACTGCTGGGCCCTTCCATCCAACCTTGGCGAACTTGTGGCAGCTGTTCCCCACCTTGCACAGAAGGAAATACAGTATTTGTCCGTAGAACAAATAATGTTTACCAAATCTGTTCAATCTAGTTCCACCTGTTGTAAAAAGGCCAGCAACAAAGGATGATTTAACGGGCTTATTTGTGTCAATTTCACAACAGGTGTACTTTTGACATCTTGGGTACTCCCTCTGTGCAAGGAAGAACTTCTCCGCTACGTCCGTCTGTAAACCCTGTGATGCCAAGTAGTCTCTCTCGTCTCTATCCAGTTTAAGGATCACCGACGGCCGTTTCCCTTGCAGAAGCTGGTAGACCTCATCTGTCAAAGGGCAAAGGGTGAACTGAGACATTAATTGTCCGAGTACTATGTTGTTGCTGCAGTCACCACCATTTTCCCTAAACAGGAAGCACCCGTGTGAAAAGCTTGAACATGGGCCTTCAGAGTGTCTGTAAACAATTTGTTCTTATAGTTTTTATGCCCATTGAGACATTTCTGACATGAAGTGAGGAAGACCTTCATAATGTCAGCGGGCGTGCGGTTTCCATGCCATGAAAAAAGAACACCATCGTTCAAATGTTGCACTCCTTTATAAAGGCATACATTTTTTAGGGAAATAGTTAACTGGGCACACTTACCATGAACAGGATCAATGGACTCCTCTGTAGCAGCCAGTACTGTCAGCGTATTGCTGGTGCAAACGCTTCCTTTGGGGAGGTAGCCAGCCATCGCCATAAATTGGCTGAATTCATACAACTGTGAAATAGGATGTGAAATACAGAATGTAATATATAAAGAAATGGTATGCTTTCGAAGATGCATTATGCATGGCTGCCGCCTTCCCGTATTTTGGAGAAGAAACCTTGAAAATAGGTTGACCTTCTGACACATTTAAAAATCTGAGGTTGTTAAATGACAATCCAGGAGGGTTTTTATCTATGATAGGAGTCCCGCGGAAATAGTACTGGCAGTTTGGAAATGTACCGCATTACAAGGTACTCGCCCTATACGCCTCAACTGCTGTGGTTTCTGGCTGCTTCCGGTTGAGGATTCTCCCGCCAAGGAACGCCATAAACCGCTCAAACCCGTACATCCACTGAGAGGTGGCTGGTCCGTACCTTTGGAGTGACTTTGTCGCATGGTGGAGGATATGCATACAAAGAGTCTGTTGTGTAGCTGTGTGACTGAGCTAGTCACTGATTGGATTATGCATGGCTGCCGCCTTCCCGTATTTTGGAGAAGAAACCTTGAAAATAGGTTGACCTTCTGACACATTTAAAAATCTGAGGTTGTTAAATGACAATCCAGGAGGGTTTTTATCTATGATAGGAGTCCCGCGGAAATAGTACTGGCAGTTTGGAAATGTACCGCATTACAAGGTACTCACCCTATACGCCTCAACTGCTGTGGTTTCTGGCTGCTTCCGGTTGAGGATTCTCCCGCCAAGGAACGCCATAAACCGCTCAAACCCGTACATCCACTGAGAGGTGGCTGGTCCGTACCTTTGGAGTGACTTTGTCGCATGGTGGAGGATATGCATACAAAGAGTCTGTTGTGTAGCTGTGTGACTGAGCTAGTCACTGATTGGATTTAATTCGATGATCTCCGCACTTTAACATCAATGCTGGCCGATAAGATTAAGAAACTGACACAATGACAAAGTTCTGTTGATTTCTGTTCGGTCATTGATAAATGAAACTCCGGTTTCTTAGTTCAGTTACAGTAACAGGATATTCTTGTTATAAGTTGTTACGATACGAATGTTATCTTGGATCCTGTTGCTTTCTTGAGAATTCTTTCTTTCTTGAGAATTCCTTCTGGAGAATTATTTCGATTATCCGAGGCCGAAAGGTCTGTCATTTTTATTCCGATGACGCTGCCTCATTCAGGCTCTGAAAAAGTATGTGGGGAAATGATGTTATACGAAATCGGTTGTAGCCGCTGTCTGCATGCGTACTGGGCGAGTTGCTCCTCCATATACCTGTAGGGGAATTGGAGGCTGCAAACCTGCAAAGGCTGGGGAAAATACAGGTGATGCGGGGTTTAACCCAACTTGGGCCAAATTCCCACTTGGGCCTGCCGCCCCATGGGATGAATGAACATTCATTGGGGTACCTGTAAAGGTAAAACCTGCAGTATGCAAATTTAAACTTGAAATGGTACCACCTGCACATGTATACGGATTCACATCTGCATTTCCCATGCTCGGCTGACCGCCTACTTTCCCGGAAGTTACTACAACAGGCTGAGAGGATCGAAGTACATGTAGTAGTCAACTGCGGGTGGGAAATGCACATTGTGCTTGGAATGGTTTGCTTTACCGGGGGCGAATGGGTCGAGTCCATTCCCCCTAATTCAGTAACATTAGTTAAATTACTAGAACTACATGTCTGTTCAACCCAATCAACTGTCCTTGAAAAAGTACTACATGTACTAGGCACATTGTCAATTGGTACAGCTGCAATGTCCGGTGGAAGCAATTGTTCTTTTCTTGCAAGGGTAGTAGCAGCCTCAAGTTCCTGTTGAAGCCGTTCGGTTTCTAACTGTATTTTAGCCTCTTGCAATTGCAAGTCTATTTGCCTTTCTTGGTGTTCCGCCTCAAGTCGTGCCTCAACAGCTAGACGTTCCTGCTGTATCTGCTCAAAACGCATTGCCGCCTCTCGTCGAGCTGCTTATTGACGAATGCGATTCCTTTCCTCTTCCGCTACCCGTATTAGGGCCTGCATTCGCTGACGGGACTCTTGCTCTGCCAGCTTTCTGTGCAACTCGGAAGGGGTTAAAGATTTTGCCGAGTCACGTGATGCTGCACTCAGCCTGGACATGTTGCTGCGGACTGATGGGGACTTGTTTGTGTCCATGGTCGCTATCCAATCACGGTTCAGAGATCTTGGAATCCGGCTCGCGGGACCAAATTATGTTGTGTAGCTGTGTGACTCAGCTAGTCACTGATTGGATTTAATTCGATGATCTCCGCACTTTAACATCAATGCTGGCCGATAAGATTAAGAAACTGACACAATGACAAAGTTCTGTTGATTTCTGTTCGGTCATTGATAAATGAAACTCCGGTTTCTTAGTTCGGTTACAGTAACAGGATATTATTGTTATAAGTTGTTACGATACGAATGTTATCTTGGATCCTGTTGCTTTCTTGAGAATTCTTTCTTTCTTGAGAATTCCTTCTGGAGAATTATTTCTTATGCTCAAGCAAGTTTCTGCGAATATCCGACGCCGAAAGGTCTGTCATTTTTATTCCGATGACGCTGCCTCATTCAGGCTCTGAAAAAAGTATGTGGGGAAATGAGGTTATACGATATCTAAATTAATCCCACAAATATCTCCAGGGAATCCCGAATCTCCTTGTCCGGTCCCTTGAAGTTAGTACCACAATCGCTAAGGAGCTCATGCGGCACTCCTCGACGTGAAGCAAATCTTTGGTAGGCCATGAGAAAATGGTCTGTATCCAGGTGCTCCACAAGCTCAAGATGTATGGCTCGGGTGGTCATGCATTTGAACAGCAACCCCCATCGTTTTTCCTGCCGCCGCCCCGTCTTCACCATCATCGGACCAAAACAGTCCATTCCGGTGGAATAGAAGGGAGGTAGGTTCAGACGAAGTCTAGACTTTGGGAGGTCTGCCATGCGCGGGACTTCTGGTTTACTCCTCCAGCGTCGACACTGCATGCAGTTGCGCAGTACGCCTCTAACAGTACTGCGGCCACGCAGAATCCAGAATCGGCGTCTAAGGTAGGCAAACACCTGTCCGGTCCCAGCTTGGTGATTAAAGTGGCTGTCTGCATCTTTGATGAGGAACTTGCTTACAGGGTGATTGTGGTCAAGGACTATCGGATGTGGCTCCAAGTCCACCCACTCCTGGACCACCTTCCTCAGGCGACCACCAACTCGGATGACCTTCATATTCTTGTCCATCTCAGGAGCAAGTTCCAACAGACGACTGGTTCTGGGGATGTCATGTCCGGTTTCGAGTGCTGCAACTTCATTCTGAAAGCTCTCTGATTGAGCTCGACGGATGAGTTGGAGCTCCGCTTCACGTATCTGATCGGGGATGAGTGCACCTGCAGCATGTTGGTCACCTAAGTACATGTGGCGACCCAGTGCTTCAACAAGGTCAGACCAATTCTCCGCTCAAACCCGTACATCCACTGAGAGGTGGCTGGTCCGTACTTTTGGAGTGACTTTGTCGCATGGTGGAGGATATGCATACAAAGAGTCTGTTGTGTAGCTGTGTGACTGAGCTAGTCACTGATTGGATTTAATTCGATGATCTCCGCACTTTAACATCAATGCTGGCCGATAAGATTAAGAAACTGACACAATGACAAAGTTCTGTTGATTTCTGTTCGGTCATTGATAAATGAAACTCCGGTTTCTTAGTTCAGTTACAGTAACAGGATATTCTTGTTATAAGTTGTTACGATACGAATGTTATCTTGGATCCTGTTGCTTTCTTGAGAATTCTTTCTTTCTTTCTTGAGAATTCCTTCTGGAGAATATCCGAGGCCGAAAGGTCTGTCATTTTTATTCCGATGACGCTGCCTCATTCAGGCTCTGAAAAAGTATGTGGGGAAATGATGTTATACGATAACCAAAATAATCCCACAAATATCTCAAAATTGACTGGAATAATTTCACCAAAAACACTTAATCAGGATTCCCTAAAGACCTTTAACTACTTAAGATACCATGACAAACCTAACTCACCCAGTCAAAGACTTTGGGAAAGGATTGGATAGGATTATAACGGTGGAAAAATGTGGTGAAACGAACGGTAAATGTCAACAATCACATGATGATAAGACAAAACTGGTAACTGTGAAGAGCGCCACCAAGTGATGGCAAGTTCACAAGAAGATTCCACCAGTAATTTGATAGAGCGCCCTCTCTTTCTGAAATTCAGATTCAACAAGTCTGTAAAGGGAAACACAATATGACATTTATGGTTTGTCTTCACAAACGTACAACTAGCAACCGGCTGTTGTGGGTCTATTTAGATCTCAAAATAGCTCAACAAAGCCGGTGTGTTCCTTTAAATATTTAAATGATAAAAACATGACTTTGCTATATGCAAATGGATAAATGGTTGCAAATTTACCCAGTGTGTACCCTTGGTAAACAGAACAGGTATCATAGTACCCTTGAAATACTAGGTCTTCCGTATGGATAAACCTAAAATCCCATTACTCTTTTATGAGGTAATTGGCAAATGGCAACATGAGAACCTTGTGAGAATTATAAAAACACGTTTACACAATTTATTAATCATAAAGGAAATAACCTGCATCCCAAGAGGGAAATCTTTTTCAACCAAGGCCAGGACACGGTGAACCTCTTCCTCTTCTGTGGGCAAGTTATCCAGGTCCACTGCATAATCGGTAAGGTTATGGACAACATCACAGAACCGGAAAAATGTGTTTCTCTGGTTCTCCCCATGCATGTCTCGTAGCACATACTTAAGAATGCCATTGGCTGCAAGCTGAAAACAAGTAGACAAAAGAAACATGTATTGGTAAGCATCGGAAAAATGATGTGTATAACTCATTGGAAATGCAGTGCTTTTTATGTCATAATTTGTTAATTTGGACATGTTAACTGTGACTGAGAATTTTCTGCATTGCTCCCAACGGCTTTACATTCCTTCCGAAGGACGGAACAAGTGTGATTAAGTGCCTTGCTCAAGAGCACAAGTGCCACAACCCGTCATGGCCTGGAATCGAAACCACATCCTAGTACTGGCACAGGAATTAGACGTCTGCCTTGTTTGTAGGAGTCGCAGCCGAGCATGCCATGAAGTTTTCTTAGTAAGCAGAGTTAATAATTACATCGGGTAGAGCAAAACAGGCCAGAATTGACATACCTTTTTCCAATCGCTGCATTTCATGTATGGCAATGTCGTGCAGGTGAAAAGGTTTTTTGGCGACCAGTCGAATCCATGGATTGTCCGGATACATGTAATCCTTTCATCAGCAATGGCTTTTTCTGCTTTTGTCAGTGTCCAGTTGGCTCCATCTGCTGGTCTCCCAAGGGATGCCTCAGCTGCGTGCATTTTCGGTGTGTTGTCTCGCCCAGTGAAAAGTCCAAAGAACTTCTTCATAACTACCCGTGCAATCAAAAACATGAAACAAATTACAGAAAAACCTCGATTAACCTCAGGTGCAGCATACAGAGTGTTGGGTTTAAAAACGGTTTTGGTTTAACACAAGTGAAACAATATTAAATTGATGTACTTGAACCGTATGCATAAGTTCAACTGGTATCTCCATGTCTGCATAGTACGGCAAGCGGGACAGCTCCTCCACTCCCTTCTTGCCAGTTTCCTTTTCAAGTCTGCACGCTGCGGTTTTGGCCTTTTTTTCAGTTGCCTCGGTTCAGTATCTGTCATGGCTCGCTTATGAAGCTCATCTACCCGCCTCCCATTCTCCAGCTGATCCTCCATTGACGGTGCATCATGAGGTGGCCGCTTCTCTGCAGTTTGAAATCCAAGAGACCTGTCCCGAAGTGGGGAAGTAGCTTGGAGATAACGCCTGCTTTCCAAGTACAGGACCTTCTTGTATGCACTGCTGTATTCTCCTGGTAAAATGAACAGTTTAAAACATTTTTAAGGAGTCAGTGAGAAATATGTTTGTCAGCTTGGATGAAGCCATCCATTCTGGCCATTCCCACCATCACACGTGTAGGATGTAAATGAAAAGATCTTCCATTAACTGCCTGTTTGAAAAACAAAATGGATGTAAAATGCATATATGCATGTTTAAAAACTTGCGTACCTGGCTGATATCCTTGTTCACGGTGAATTAGCTTACCTTTGATTCACAATTGATCCAGGGCCAGCACTCTTTAAGACCTTGGAGCTTCCCGGGTTATCAAAAACTCCAAGAATAACCCTCGCCTTCAGCTTGAAAGATCTTCCTGTGCTAGCATCAAAGCAACCCACACCCACTTCTAGTTGATTCAGTTCGTCTACGAGAGGCGTCATGTAAGGGTTTAAGTTGGAAGGTGCCGAAGGTCCTGAATAATTCATTGACATGTGTTAGTAAAGAATTCCATCATTTATGTACATTTTGATTATGGGCGATTTTTTAAAGAATACACATTTACCAGGAACAATTGAAGAGAGAATCATGCGCCCAATCTTGTCTCTGCTTGAAGGGCTGAAATTCAGACACTTCAGTAAGACTGGACACATGCTATACTGGACCTTCTGATGATTAAATGGATCAAAACCGTCAGCACTCGGGGCAAAAGCAAGACATCGGCCATCTCCTTCGAACGCACCACCTGCAATGAATAATATGGGCTACAATGGTTGACATTAGACAGAGCACTGACAAATAACCACAAAGAGTGAACAAAAAATGATATTAATTAATGGAGCTAGAATCCCCCATCCACATTTTTTTAGTTTTTCTGTTTATCATGGAAGTTTATGTGTTTTCTGCCAAAACTGACAGTCTTTTGTTTTAAATCCAGTTCAGTTCCGACCCTTTTCACCCGAAGTTCTGAAACGCTCGAGGTCACTTGGTTTTGACACGAACAGCCGTACTGTATACACACCCAGCAGCCTAGCTGTACACATAACCCAACACACGGCAGCCTATAGCCTGTACAAGTTTGCAAACGTTCTAATTTTTGGAAATAAATAAAATGTTTCTGCTCTTTTATTTTCGTGACATTTTTTTCACGCAACTACCGGGGATATCTCTGGCTTTTTGGACGACATCAATTCATCAAAAAACACCATCTATAACACACAGTTTTCCGAGTTTTGGCGTGTACATGAGTACATTAAGTTGAGTACAGAAAAATTTACTCGAGTTCAAGTACTACAACGTTGCGTGATAGTATGCATCTTCCACGGTTACATAAAATCCACTGCTTCCATGACAAAAGTTATCTGCCTTGGTTTGCACAGGACAACAAGGCGGTAGTGCTCCTTTTCCGTAGTGACGTTGATATGCTGCATCGTGCTCAAAAACTCCATCAGGGCATCTCCGTCCCACTCCTGCAATGTGGAATTTATGTTTATAACTATGTAATAAACAAGATCATGTGTTGCATTTCATTTTTGCAATGTGTTCATACTTTCAATCGGCGTGGCTTCATTGGTATTTAATTACCGACATTTTGTTCCACTGATGTATAATTTACAAAATTATAATTTACGTAACATTGCTTTCAGATGTGAAAAACTCGTTTATTCACTCTAATGACTCCATACAGACATTCTGAATGACAAAGCAAATCTAACCTTTGGAGGATCTTCAATTATCAGTTCGGCTCCTTGAAAACGAGGGAACTTCTTTCTGGTGGCATCGGTGCTAAGCTGCTGAATGTCTTCCGTTATTACAACTCCGCAGGCTTTGCCACAGTATAAGCCATCTTTGCGAGAGACTCCAGCTTCGTTGCGCATTTTCAATTTCCAACAGTACTCTCTAAGCTTGGAGTCTGTTGGCTTGAAACCGGGGAGGAAACGAAACAACACCTCCCTGTTTGCCGCCTCAGGGTATCTCTCCTCTTCTTCCACCCACGATTGGCTTCCCATATGGTTGCCGAAGATTTCCTGCACCTGAAATGTGACAACCTCCATAGATATTGAAAATGTCACACTTTGTGTGTTCTACATGTATAATCGTTCTAAACTGAAACCACTGTTTCCCTGCACGTTGACAATACAGTCTGCTTTAAACTACAGCATCTTTCTTGATCTTTTGATACCTTGCAGGGTCGTCTTCTTTTATTTTATCTCTCAATTTTTTGTCCAATGAATTCACTGTGGTACATGTATTTTCTTTGGCTTGCCTTGGTTTCAGTCTTTCACTTATCTTTTGGACTCCGGTAAGCCTTTCCGTGTCATTTTGGTATGATGTTGGACTCCACCAGCTTCTGTTGCTGTTGGACAGCGCAAGTTTTATTCTGACAGGCAGTAACATCTTCAAAACATTGCTAGCCTGAGGGAAAAAAATGTATATAAATAATCATGTAAAATAAATCCAAAATATATTTCAACTTACAGAGGGACAACAGAATATGTCATTACTCATTTAGGATTTGGCAACAAACGCTGTTCAATATTATAATTACAGTAACAAACAAATTTAAACTGAAATTGGAAGGAAGACAAATTAAATGAATGAGTCTATTCGTACCTGAGCCAACTCGATCGTCCTTGGGTTGATCCACCCCCTAAAATTGACAACCATGTTAAATCGCCCTCTGGTCAAGTCGTCCCCTTGTTAAGTCCTACTCTGGTCATTAGTGAAATGTTTGCAGATGACACTGTAGTTTCCTTAGTTGCCATTTCTTTGGAGGATTTGCTGTTTTAATCAAACCTTCAACAACACTTGCATACATTTTAGATGTGTGCTAATTTCAGTTTTGCCCGCCTAACTTTGTTTTGCAGCAACATATTATATGCTACAGTGACTTTCACCTTCACGGGTCCATCTCCTATTGGGAATGAGTGGACATGGGTTGGCTGCTCTCTTCCAAATGCCAAATACACCTCTTCGGGAGAATGATCTAGGGAAAAAAAAAAATTAACTAATTTAAAAAAAATTGTTTAATATCCATATCTACATTCTTCAACATCGATGCTTAGAATACAGACGTTAAAACAATTTTAGACGTTAAAACAAGTGTATTACAATTGTATATCACTTGATGAATACCTGGTTGGCATTTGACGCTTGCTCATACGTTTGGGTTCACCGGCGATGTCATCCTGTTTATCCTCGAGCCTCAAATGTAGGTACAGGTGTGGACAATATGTGCTGCATCTGAAGTCTTCGCTCCTTGACAGTTTTGATCCAATCACTGTTCAGGTAAGTGAAATCTTCACTTCCTGACCCCTAATGCACCTGGTGGTTGGTGCCTTGTCCCCATTACTGTTGAACTGAAAAATGAATAACAAGTTAACATTAATAATAAATGGCACTGAGGGTTGAGAAGTTGATCAGAATGTTTTTCTTTTTTTGAAATGACTCAAGCATCGGTAAGTGCAAATTTGATGGAGATACCCAAATTTTTGAGTTAGAAAAAAAAATGTTTGTCTCATATGTTTTGTGCAAAAGGTCGTGATCGTAAGACATGATGAACGGTATAAATACCGTACACGTTCGCCACTAATTCTTTCTAATAAAAGTAACAATGTCATGATCATAAATGCCCCAGAAAGTGTAAAATTTGGTTTGGAAACACGATAAGAAAATATCAAGTTTTTCTTTGAAAACACTTAGGATTTTTGTTGTCATGCTCCATAGACTTAGTGCATGGAGTTTCAACTCGCGAACGTGCATGATAGTTTTTCCATGATCAACCACCAAATTCTCACCGAATTTTTCGACCGTGACCGGTCGAGATGTCTTAAAACGGGACGACTGTCGCTGCACTTGTTCACTAAATCACTGCATACCGTGTACACTGCGCTGGTGCCTGGAGTGTGTTTTTCAGTTGTGAATTTATGCCACTTAAACCACGAATTAGCAAACACGGACCGCTAGCAACATAAAGCTTACTATACTATTGTTACCTTCATTACTTACTTTATTTTTACGAGTAATTTGTTGCTCATATACACAGCAATCTTTCGCGATCCATCCATGAAAATCATGATTGTTGCTGGCCGGCCGGCGCCGCGCCATACACGAAAAAGACATTTCAGTCTGGCTCTCTGACATGACGTTAAAATGCCGTATATTTAGATTTCACAGGCCTGGATCCCAGACTTAAGGCCAATCATCAGAGTGGTCGATTTTATAGCAGGAAATGCACAAGAAAAATAAACACATCAACGATTTAAATTTTGAAACTAGAAGAATTTATTCTACTACAGCATAATGTTAACACATTTTAAATGTTATGAGCTACAATTCTGATGGTTGCATAATGTATACATTGACAATGTGCTTCAATTTTCATAAACCACACACCCCACAAATAATGGTATGGTCTGTCGCGAAGTAACAATCGGTTTCCTGTTTAATGGCAACGCACTCGTTGTGAATCCGGGAAAAACAAAGTAGTTCCAGCGTCAAAAACCGACAAAAACGCGAAAAGGACCCTCAAAATTTCTTTTTAACATCGATTTCTACTTTCAACAATAAATAAGGACTCAACTTGTTTAGGTCTGGTTAAGTATTAAAGTCCTACACGGACGACGAAATTCCGACTGACCTAATTGGTCTCTTTCTCTGAAGATGTAAGCAAAGAATGACGATAAAGCAATAATGCTGTAGTGTAAAGTACTAACAATAATGCAGTTTGTTGGGTTGTGTTATTTGGGAATACAGGCGTAGATGTACATTTGCATTTCTGTAACTAGATTGTTTTTACCATCATACAAATGCAGTCTGTGAGTGGCCTTGGCAAATATGTAAAAGACTGACCTGCTGTGAGATGTAAATCAACTACTCATTTAGCCTGCATAGACACGTAGCTACGGTATAGATCATTCCCAGAACGCCTTCCCTGTATACACATACGCCATTGCAGGGGCACACCTTTTACCAGTACACGTTTTGCATTGTTCTTAAATTAAACAGTGCGCGTCTATGATGCACACAATGTGCTCTTCGCACACACAAATTCACACTGGGCCTTTTTGTAGAATAAACGGTGTAGAAGGAATTGACTGTAAAACGATGCACTGAAAAATCAACCAATTTTGAAAACACTTTACGTCCAAGCCAATTCTGTGGAAGGAATTTGGCGTGAAGCAACGCACAAAAAACCACATACATGTAATTAGCTTGGAAATGTTGGATGGAAAGTGTTTGCATAATTCAGTGATTTTAGTGCATCATTGACTCAAATTGCCTCCCCATCGCTTTGTCTCAAAGCGACGCGTGTCACAATTACGTGCGAGAAAAGGCTGTGTGGATTCACCATTACAACAAACACGCATGCTGTTCGAAGTGACGACACAATGAGCATCATCAGATAACACATGTATCTCATGCACTGACCGCGTCCCAGCTATGGCGGAAATACAGGGAAGGTTTCCATGTTAATGGGAAAGGTCTATGTAATGACACAGCAGATATGGTTCAAACCATTATCACCACATACTCTCCAATTTATATTGACAAATTCTAGGCCAGGATGTGATCTATGAGCCTGCTAAATACGAAGATCCATGGTCGCACGGTTTTCGAGACGGAGGCATTTTAAAATTGCATATTTTAGTCATTGTTGCCTGGGCTGTAATTTGATACTTGATGGCGTCACACTTGATGCCATTATGATTTAGCTTGGTTTGATGGGCATTGTTTCTCAGTACATGTTATTTCGTTTTTCATTTTTTATCCTTGTGGAGACATTCCTTTGTTCTCCTGTACAAATTGTTTGGTAAATCGACAAAACGCTTTTATTAAAACAATAATTACTTCCCTGGTATAAAATTTTGACCGTACAGATTTCTTTTATATGTATTTCGTGATAACCTCTTGGATACCTTTTCATCTATAGAAATTCCCTTGTGGAGACCTATTGTACCCCGGTCTCTAGAGGGAACCGAGTATATAATCATACTTACCTGAGTCATCGGGGCTGAATTCGGTCAAATAGTTTGCATCTCCACTGTCAACTTCTGTGACGTAGGCAGTGTCCGTTATGCTGCTCCTTTTTGCAGTATCTGTGAGGTAAACCATTTTATGAGACGAATCTAAATTTAATGTCAAGGGAAATGGAATTATTTACTTGGTGCAAACTATGATAATTGTCCTTGGAAGCATATTTTTACTTACCTGATTCATCAGAGCTAAATTTGGTCAAACAGAGCCCACCATCTCCACTGTCAACTTCTGTGACGTAGGCAGTGTCCGTTATGCTGCCCCTTTTTGCAGTATCTATGAGGTAAACCATTTTATGAGACAAATTTAAATTTAATGTCAAGGGAAATGTAATAATTTACTTGGTGCAAACTATGATAATTGTCCTTAGAGGCATATTTTTACTTACCTGATTCATCAGAGCTAAATTGGGTCAAACAGAGCCCACCATCTCCACTGTCAACTTCTGTGACGTAGGCAGTGTCCGTTATGCTGCCCCTTTTTGCAGTATCTGTGAGGTAAACCATTTTATGAGACAAATTTAAATTTAATGTCAAAGGAAATGAAATAATTTACTTGGTGCAAACTATGATAATTGTCCTTAGAGGCATATTTTTACTTACCTGATTCATCAGAGCTAAATTTGGTCAAACAGAGCCCACCATCTCCACTGTCAACTTCTGTGACGTAGGCAGTGTCCGTTATGCTGCCCCTTTTTGCAGTATCTATGAGGTAAACCATTTTATGAGACAAATTTAAATTTAATGTCAAGGGGAATGTAATAATTTACTTGGTGCAAACTATGATAATTGTCCTTAGAGGCATATTTTTACTTACCTGATTCATCAGAGCTAAATTGGGTCAAACAGAGCCCACCATCTCCACTGTCAACTTCTGTGACGTAGGCAGTGTCCGTTATGCTTCCCCTTTTTGCAGTATCTATGAGGTAAACCATTTTTAAATTATGAGACAAATTTAAATTTAATGTCAAGTATTATTTCAATAGCATCCCTTAACCTTTTAGAGGGTTGTCCAACCCCTCGATCCCCACGCCAATCAAAAGGGTTTGATCTGTTAATGTTAATGTATTTTGATATTAAATAAATTCTTAAGTGCTTAAAGGAGTGTGACCAGATCACTTTTTTTTACCCATAACTCCCCGGGACTTACCTTATGGGTCATGAGATTTTTATATCGTAACATCCGTTATATTTTTCTGATTACGAAACTCAAACTCCCGCGCTTCTAGGCCGCATATTTCCGAGGATATCGTCGAAAATCCACCGATTATTTGTAAACTAATTTTTCAGTATCAACAGCCCGGTTTCGTCCATAATGCGATTTCGATTTACATGACTAGCGCCCTCAATCATCAGAATAAGAATTTATCTTATTGATAAAAATAACGTACACATTTTCAGTTAAGTTTATCACTTTTATTGAAATAAATAATTTATTTTGTCTAAACTTTGTTATAAATGTAAGATTTATAAGTGTCATTTTGTTTGTGGGTGAGAAAATATCAACATTTTTAAGCACGTAGGCTAACGCAACAACCATGACAACGTCGCGCAGTCGTGGGCGCCATGTTTGATATCCGCGTGCGTGTGTTATCTACATAAACGCGTAGGCCCATTTAAAAGTACCATTTATACGTTACACATTTTGTTAAATAAATTATTTAATGTAAACAAATTAAATATCAAGACTAAAAGTACTACGAAGGTGAACATACATATGCATGAGTCAAGACTTCAGCCTGATACTGAGCGTATTCAGACTGTAGAGGGCGGGCTTCATGCAAAGTTTATCCGCTGAAAGCCGACTCGATAGTTTTGTTCATTTTTTACTGGAAATCGCGAATGTTTTCGGGTTTTTTGGACATGGGAGGTGTGTATGGGAGTTACTTGATAATATTGGTAAGTTACATCAAAAACTATTTTCCAGAAACCCTGGTCACGCTCCTTTAACTTACGTGAAAGAATCTTTCATGGCTCCCCGCTTTCCTGTTTTAAACTTTCCATTATGTTTTTCTCTTAAAGAGAGAAAAATGTGTTTCCTCTTCAGACCCTGAACAAAGAAAAACAAAGAATAAAGTAATAATGAATACAAATCATTGGCAATTAAATTATCAGTTTAAATTCCACTCGGAGAAACTAGCCAACAGGTAGCTAGGCTGATTGTGCTTTTTGCAGTATCTTTACCAATACCAAATGTAGACTGCGTACAGCTTTAAAAGGAGTATTAAAAACATGTAAAATGGGAAGGGTTGATATTTCTACTGTATAATCAAACAATAGTTGAGATAAAAAAATAGCAAAATGTCTCACAGACATTGTCATTGTCATTGATGAAAACGCAGGCATTAATGTTGTTGCGAAAACCGTAACCCACAAGGCATCGTGGGGTTACGGTCTTCGCAACTAAACTAGGCCTCTTATTACTAGTTACACGATGGTGAAAGTCAACCACCCATTCAGGCTCAGCTCACCCATAGATTCTACTTATACTACTAGGGGTAGCTCTAGTCACTGACCCTTGTAAATCAAATGTCCATCATCAGACATTCAATAAACAACGTTAATGATTGTTAGACCGACTGACCACCAGCAATTGAATACAATACATGAAAATAACATTAGGCCTAACGTTATTTAGGCCTAATTTACATTAAAAACAACTGTTTTGTCATGCCTGTTCGTGACCGCAATTAACAGGTGACAGGATGATGATAATTTGATATTAAAAGTAGGCCTAAACGAAACGAGCGAGGGTACGTAGGCCTTTCTCAAGTTTCTTTAAATTTTTAGCATGTTTAACGTTAGTTTTCATTTAATTTACAACACGAAAAACGATTAAAGTATGACATATTATCAGTATCACATGTCGTCTTCTTATCTAAACATCACTTACACTTGAAGATTTCTTCTCTCATGTCTCTAGCAGACAACGACTCGGTCATTTTCTTTAATATCAACAAAATGGCGTCCCGGCCACAGACAAGTCAGCTCCGCTTGTGGCTTGAAATCAGTGACGTCGCGGCCGTAGCCAAAGCCGCAGCCCAAAAACAAATCTTTCGGACACGACTTCAGAATGGCGCGCCCTGCCAGCGGCCGCAGCCACAGCCAAAGCCGAATCATTCGGACACGGCCTAAGTACTATGTACAGGCGATATGTACTCACGAAACTAGTAGTAGCTGTGCAACTTGTGTGTTGGTTTGTAATCGCCTCTCCTCCTTCAATCTCACCCATCTTGCATACTGTTTATTTTCAATACTCATACGCTGTCTGACACCTGCCCATGCTACATTTCTATCTCTTTTTCTTCTTTTCTTTTCGGTACTTGGCAGAGTTGGCCTTCCTTTTCGCTTTCGAGTGTCCATTGCTCGCACGCAATATAATGGCGGCCGGACGTTCGATTGGTCGTTCGTTGTGACATGTGTGTCATACAGTATGTACATGTACATGTACATATGTGTGTTGTCAGTGCACATGTACATTATACCATGATTATACATGTATACGATACGGCTCAAGGCGGTACTCATAAATTATTCATATAACATAATCGTCAAAACTATCTCGATTAAATGACCTGCCAGCCATTTAATAATTTCTTGTTTTTAATCGACTGGCATTAATCCTTGACGGATTTTTGCGTTCTTGGTACCAAATGAAAGCTGATAACTTTTTCTATTCTAGAAAAATACCTATTTATCTTTAAAAAAACAAATTGACGGCCAAATCGGCCAAAACACGGGCAGTGCAACTTTAATAACAGACTTGACTGTATGATGTTTACCCGATTCAAAGTCCTCTCCTAATGTCTTCCTCTTCCGGCCCCCTGGGCCATTTTTTTTCATTTCCTTGTCGCTGATATCGGCAGTTGTGTCGTCATACTCCTCACATGTTTTGGGGTCATCTTTGCAAGAACAGCAGAAACAAATTTAGATTTCTTTGGTCATTCCATAAATACATGTAGTAGGGGATGATACAAATTTTAGAAGCAAAATCTGTTTAGGAACGTTAAATTTACACATTTGTGATAGATGATCTGTACGATAAACATGTGGAAGTCAGTTTGGTACTTCAGACTCTGGAATTTTCCGCATAAACGGAGAACAAAGAATTTGGTTTAAAACACAGATAGAACCCGGAAAATGAAACGGAAGTGAATAAAACTATTACATATGCCTTCGTCGACCAGTATGGAATACTCCTCAATGAAATCTTGCGAGAAATGTCCAACAGGCTCCGGCTTGGATTTGCCACGAAACAGTGCAACAACACCTGGATGAAAAATGCCAAATGATGCAAGTGTGGGCCAGAACTGGTCATTCGTTGACTTATACAACGGTATTCCATCAATGTTGACCTTCAGAGATGTAGAGAAAATTTCTCTTGCTTTAACAAAGATTTAATGATGTATTTTTCCAGCCCATAATAAGCATATTCTCCTCCACATTTCTCCGAAACAGACAGGTACTCCGACGAGCCTTTCTCCAGCTGCGTGACTGTCAGCTAGCCGGCCTTGCTGCCGTCGGCGATACGAATCTTCCGTTTGCTATTAAATCTATAGCCTCCTTGATGTACTGCTTTACCAGTTGGGGGTTTTTCCGGTGATGACGTCGTGTATGGAGTCCAGAAGAATTTTCAAACGCCCACAAAATTCGCACTGAGCCGTGTTGCCTGGTTTTTGACAGATATTTGGCTTCGAGTTTGTTATTAATTCCCACAAAGGAGAGTCTTCTCTTGGACGAGAAATCTCTTTAACTTTCTCGTCGAAGTAATCTTTAAATTTGAGGAAATTCGAGGTAGGATCTGGAGCGTGATCTTCTAGTGTCGACATAATAATTGAAATAGAAATAGGAGCTGATGAACAAACGGTGAAAAAATGGCGTATATCAACCTCGTCCCCAGGGTGGTCGAGCATCCTCGTTCCTAGCTGTTCTGGGGCCGAGGTCGGCCCGTGATACGTGTATTACTCAACGAATGGACGACAACATATCCAAAGACCGTTAAATACACGGCAAACGGATCAGTGAACACGCACTATAGCGTACGTGTAAGAAATGGATTGATTGGCATATAAATACAATGTAAATGTACATAAAACCCTAATCTCTCTACCAAGCGAAACTGTATTGTCTTCTTCCTGGTAAGACCTCTTGGACAAAGATTTTTGCTTAGTCCTACCGGTTTTATAGAGGTTCTGAGAGGCCCTTAACACATCATCCAATTGCAATGACAAAAAAGTAAACTATCCATTCGAAAATTTAAATGTCGTTAGCGAATTTGACATCGCTCCCCTTCCATGCGTACATGCGTTTTGGATGGCCGCCAAAGTCATTTATGTCACTTATGAAAGGCCTCATATGAGTCATTTCCTTGCACTGATTCACAGGCATGTAGTAGTTGTTTTGCCGTGCGTTGCCTCTCTTCAAATTCTCTCCAATACTGAAAGATTATCCCCTGGATTTTGACAAACACCCTCCGGTGGTATCGTTGTACCTTGATCTCTGACAGAAGTTTGGCTTGGGTGTTGACCATTATGATAAAATTAAATGAAGGTAATACTATAGTGAAAGTATTTTTTGGATCGGATCAGCAGCTGCTTTTATAATGTACTGGTAATTTGCGGCAGTACTGCCGAGTACAGCGCCAAGTAGTATTTGAGTCTTAGTGTTTTGTCAACCAATTTTTGTACAAGTGTGTGTAACAGTTGTTTGATAGGACGGGAACTAACAAACTTGTGCTCACCTGTTTAGTGGAACAATGGATGCCCAGAAGTGCGGTAAAAGAAGCTCTAATAACCTTGAACGTCGCGTCAAGGTACCACCGTTTACTCCTTGCGGACAGATATTGTTGATTTGTTGTACAGAAGAGCAAATGCCTTCGATTTTTCGACCGTTGCGTCCTAATGCAAGAAGTCTTAAGTGAAAAAAAAAAATACACGTGCATAATTATATACGAGTATACATGTCGCATCGCTATCAAATTCCCATGTGATCCCTGTGGCTTTTCAGATTTGTAAAGGAGAAATTGTAAACTAGATTTACCATTTAAATTATGTTTTTTAATTTAAATCTAAGAAAGTGCCTTTTATATATGCTTAGCAGGAAATCATGGGAGTTTGTGTTCATATATACTTTTCGCCTTTCTGTGGTTTCATATAAAACATAATTTTTACAGAATTTTGGCACATTTTCGGTCGTTGTTTATGTAATGTTTACCTGGTGGGATGGCATCATGTTGCAGAACAAAGTTGTTCCGGTTTGTCCGGGAATAATCCTTGTTACAAATCAAAGAGACAAAAGAAAGTTGCAGGAAAAACTAGAACTGTCACATCTCCGAGATTGGGACCTGGGTTGAATTTTGTTGTTGCAGGTTGAAATGCTTGGTTCAGGTTAAAAATGGTAGTGTACACATTGAGAGAGTCTATTGTGACAGGTTTTTTTTTTCCTTTTGGAAAATACTGTTGAGCACGGGCCAACGTTTTGTGTGTTTGTACTGAAAGTTTTACATTATGCATATGTGCTAGAATTGGTTATGCAGATGATTATAAACATGCTCATTTAAATGTAATTTGCCTGATTAATGTATCTATTGTAGAAAAATAACGAGTTTTGGAAAAGAATACTCTGAAGTAAATGTCGTTGGTATTTCTACTTTTAACTGTAATAGTACTTGGGGAAAGAAATAAAACACAAAGAGTATTCTTCCTTATGCATCAAAAAGATGTAGGGAGATGATCTTGTAACCTTTTTTATCCAGTCTCTCTCTTGACCGAATCTCACATTTGAAAGCTATTTTCGATGCCAGCTTCCAGTTCGTCTTCATGAGGCAGATCAAAGCTTTCCAACAAGATACTTTTGTCATTAGCATATTCTGGATAGCCGTCTTTGTTGAGGGTCAGTTGAATCACATCACCAGTCTCGTCATATCCCAATACAGTTGTTTCTTCAGGAACATCAAGTGGAACATCCACGGGCTATTGTGTACAGAAAAAGTACATGTTTTTGTATAGGGCCAGGGGTCATTCTATAAATTTGGGGTCTACTTTTTCTGTCCCGTTACATCTGACATCTTGTAAAATGTTGTATTTTGTAAATTCAGGACATATTCTTTAAATGCCTTCTATTTCAAAGAGTGATTACATAAGAAAAAAATCATAAAAATATGGTTTGAAGGCATTTTTAATGATACAAATAGCAGTATGTCAGGTGTATAAACGGGGACAGAAAAATGTCACACGTTGGACCCAAAATTTATAGAATGACCCATATACATCAAGGTCTGATTTGTTGAATGCCCTAAATTTTGAAAAGTTTCAGAACAGAAAGTTAAATTGGTATTATTTTAAGACCAGGCAAAGGTTTTTGTCAAAAATATGATCTATGTTGTCAAATTGTCCCCTTTACTGTGGAAATACTATATGTAAATACAGTTGTACAGATTTGTATCTTATATTTTTGGTACAATTTATTACAGAGGGGAACATTTTAAGGGGTCATTCAATGACAATGTAAGTCTGAAAAAAAATGGTGCTTAATAACATGTCATAGTATAACAAAATGATTTATTTATGGAGATTTTCTAAGATATTAAATACAGGTTCGTCAGCAATGCGCACCAATTTCATGCCACGAAATACATAGCTCCATAGAGTAAAGGTACGTAGCTGCGTATTTTGTGGCACGAAATGGGCGCGCTCATTTCATGGCATTGCTGATGTATTTATGCTTTTAAATACATGTAATTACATGTGTACATATTACATAGCAGAGGGGGACACTATTATGGAATAATTTGTACCGGTAGTATTTATAATGAGAACATTAAACTCAATAATATACCTTCATGGATCTTGGGAATTGTGGCTTGTTAATTTGTTTCTGTCTTAGAAGATCTTTGAGAAAAATAAAAATGTACAGAAAGTGATTAGATATGTTATTGTTATGGTAAACGTACAATGTACATGGACTGTGTAATGTACATTGCAGATATGGGATGTTTGACTTGGGCATGTCTCAGGATTTGAATTATAGGTGTGTAACGGCCGAGTTTGCGTGGGCACGGGCGGACAAAAGCCGAATGGCTTAAGGCACGCCCGTAAAAATAAGGACATAGCAGAGAAAAGCTAACTTACGTACATAGGACAGTGCAGCAGGCTGGCTGGCAATCATCAGCTCCCGATAAAAAAAAAAAAAACGTATAACTAACTTCAAACGTATGACAACAAAAATGACCCAACGAAACAGCACTGCCCTTATATATATATAATACTGGTTCATTAAACCAAAACAAGAATGTCAAGAATGCAAGTACTTGTAACTTAAAAGAACGTAAGGAATGCAAGGCCAAACGTAAAGAATATAAATACTTGTATACTGTGTACTCCGGAGCACAAACAAAACAAATACCCCTCTTCGTTACATTACCCCCTGCCCTGTAAAGACGCGGGACGCGTCTTTAAATTACATTTTGTCTTAATTTATTTTAAATTTTCTTTTAATTAAACATAATTTGCATTATAAAATAAAAGGACCTTTTAAACATTTGTTTGGTCAAAAACTCAAATTAATAAATCTATACCTGGGGTCAAATAACATTTTCAGAGTATAAGATGCAAACAAAATAAATAAAACCATTCACTGAAAACAAAATAACTTGCAAAGATCGATTTTTGTTCTAAATATGAGTACATTTGTTTATATTTGAAAGTATTTAAGTTACAAAATCTCTGGTCTGGTTACGCGTCCAGCGTGTGTGCGAGTCGAGCTTCCTGCCGAGTCGCCGTCCCCGACAATATGGCCAGTATCGTAAGACTCGTTCCAGGTAGCGAACGATTCGTCGGTAGTCCCGGGTTCTCCGACAGGATCGCATTATTCGCTTCCCGTCACAGGTTCCTCCCCATCGCAAAGTATACACGGCTTCAATCTGTCAAAATGCACAACTTGGCGCTCACGTCTAACATTCGGCACTTTGATGCGGTAGTTCGCGTCTGAGAATTTGTCTAATACGTCACATGGTCCTTTCCATTGTCCTTTAAGTTTAGAGGACAGTCCAATGGATTTCGCGAGACAATACAACCAAACGCGATCACCGACATCGTACGGATGCCCATGCATCGTATACAGCTTCTTGTGACGTTTCTGCTCCCCGTCCGCGTGTTGCCTAGCAACATCAAAAGCTCCCTCCAGCTTGTTCCGAACGTCCATCGCTTAAGACTGGGGTTGGTACACCGGAGCGTCTGGTACTGGACCTGCTAAAATATCTACAGGAAAATGTACTTCTCTTCCAAATACCAAACTATTAGGGCTAGCACCCGTGGTTTCTTGTTCAGAAGCCCGGTATGCCATTAAAACAAAAGGAAAATGTTTATCCCAGTCAGTTTGTTCTTCATTACAATGCATACGATTCATACGTTCTACTAAGCCATCGGATTGAGGGTGATACGCAGTGGTGCGCCTTGTCTGGAAACAACATGGCCCACAAATAGGACTTCAGTTTGCATGAAAGTACATTTCTTGGGTTTTAGTTTCAAACCAGCCTAGTGAGTGTACTTAAAACAGCATCTAATCTTTCAATATGTTCATCGAAAGATTTAGCAAAGATAAACTTCTTGACCACATCTGGCAAGCTTTTTGTCCCAGTTTATGATCAGCAAGGTTTCTTAGGCGCTAACTTGGAAGAGCAAGTTGTTTTGATCAGTTGGAGGATAGTTAAATATCTTAATTCGACTGTTTAGTTCATGTAAGGTTATGAAGTTATCAATGAAAATTAACTGATGAAGTAACAACTTCATATGGCACCCTCTAGCCTAGCATATCATGCATTATATCTAGATTGTAGTTTGTAACACAGTTACAATTCCGCAATGCATTTAGAGGACATTCATTTCGTATGCCATATGCTGGATCCCCATTCACTCTTTGTGCAGCAGCCACAACACTATCATCATGTTCTTCAATTGTGCGCAGCTCAAAATCTTCTTCCATGAAAGAGACCTGTGTCTTTGCACGAGTAGCTTTACACAGCCTGCAGAGACGATTTGCTGAGGGGCTCATAAAGCCAAGCAATTCATGTGCAGCCAGCAGCGAGTCAGCACTAAATGATACTAAAGTATCATGAACGTTTAACTGTTCACCATCAACTTCAAGCAGAAACCCGTCGTCACTTTTAAGTTGTTTAATTTTCTCAACAAAGGGCTTCAAAATAGGTTCGAGGCCATAGTGCTTTAGATCGTATGCATAACACACTGCAAGAAGGTGTATGCTATTCATGCTACAATTGAGATGCTTTGGCAGATTCAGGATGATGGAATAGTAAAACAAGCCGAGTTTATGGACTCCTGCTTTACTTCCGATAGGATTGACAACTTCGACATCATCGTAATACAACTGTAGACGTAGAGCATTTGGGTGTTCTACAAATGTCCCACAAAGTTTATACTGATGACCATCTCTGAACCCTGTGAAATGTCCCTCTGGGGACTTTCTCTCATTATCTATATGTTCTCTCACTTGGTCATTCAGAATGAGTTTCAGAATCTCCACAACAGGAATGTTGGCTTTTTACGTCGGATAAATTTCTTGCTTTAAAAACAGTATTAAATTTCTTTTGAATTGTTCTCCAATCACGGACATTTAAAACCACTACCGGACGCAACCAGCTGGACATTTTTGGGTGTGATTCCAATTTCCAGACTTGGCTTCAGGCCTAATGCCTATAAGTCACAATTAAAGCGGAGGCCGGGCGGCGTGTGCGATTTCTAGGCATCGATCGGCGTGTAGAGGTCGGCGAAAGATCGCGCGATAGGGCGGTCACAGTCACAATTAAAAGTGCCCCGCACGCTGCCGTGACGGAATTGGGTCGAATTCTAGGCCCGTTTATCGGCCGGTGTCCGGCAGGCCCTCGTCCGATGTCCTGCCTATGTCCCTGCGATAACCTGGCCGATTTCCGGCCGGGCGCCGCCAAGTCGGCCTGACGCCGGGCGGGGCCCGGCTGGCGTCTGGGCGGCGCCTGGCCGACATATGGATTGTCTGGGTTTGGCCCGGAGCCCGCCCGATGTGTGCGATGCCCTGTCGGACATCGGCCGGGCATCGACCGATTTATTGGCGATCAGTTTGCGATGAGAAACGCCGAGTCCGAGTTAAAAGTAACTCGATGCCCAAAAATGACCCGGCAGCCGCAAGGAGTCCCATGGGGCCCCGGCCGAAAATGCCTAGAAATCCGTCGCAAACTACTCGCAAACCCATCGCAAGCTAATTGTGACTGGGGTATAAGCAAGTGTGCAAAACTTAGGTGTATGACTTATTTTCGTCACAAAATCTTAAGTTTTTCCCCACTTGAATTTTTTGCTATACATGTTGTAGTTACGGTAACCGTAAGGCGTTGATGAATGGCTATAGTTACGGAATTGAAACAGCGCAAGCGCGATGACATTACACGTTGATTGATCGATCGATATCGTCGATGCAGTGATTTACGCAGGGCAACAAGGGCATGGAACGGTACTATTTTGCGCTGCGCTTCGATGAACATGTCACCGCGCTTGCGCAGTTGTGATCTCGCAAACATAGCCGTTTATTAAAGGAACACGTTGCCTTCAGATTTCACGAAATCTCACGTTTGAGGGTGTTCCTTATACTTATTAAGAGTTGTTCTTGCAATAAAACACATTTAATGTGTTATAATTAGTGAATGGTAATTTAAAAAAACAAACACTGACCTCTGACCCCCACTACATGTCCCGCGAAATGTATACGTATTTCAAGCCGTCAATACGATCGTCCGGGTAGTGGGCAAAATGCAGCGACAAACAGGAGTTAGGCTGGCGCCGTAGCCAGTGGTCAGGTAAACCTATCAGATGAACGCAAGGTACCATACCATTCTCCGCCTCCCGAGACATGTGTGAAATGTAAACACACACACCCACCGTTCTACACACTGAAACACACACACACCGACTGGCTGTCAAAAAATGGATCGTCAAGAGAACACAGCAGACGCGTCAAAAAAGAAAAAACGAAAACCTCGACAATCAGGGTAAGAATATTGTCATGGGACAAACCGATAGAAAGGACTTGGATGATTTATACCCAATGGTTATTGTAGACACGAATTAAAAAAAACAGGCACATCACACGCAACGGAGGAAGGAAAAATAATTTCTTTCTCCAGGCAGGCGCTATGCCATGATGCTCATTCACGCAGCTTCTTTCTAAACTCAATGTAATTTGACAACTCGAACACAATACAATTGTTACACAAACAGTAAGTTATTCAACTAGATAAGTTTGGCCCAATTACTAGTTACTAGATTTAATATTCCCTGAATGCTTTTTTCTTTGATTTATTTACTTATTAGGTCATTGCTGAAAAAAAGTAGAAGGGGTGTGGGAGACTCGGGTGACCAGCAGTCAAGAAGTAGGGAGCAGAAGATTGAAGAGATCAAAGTAAGCATCTATATATTATTGCATATTATTGAATTCGTTTCCTGAATGAAAGGCTTGATTACCTTTGGTGCTAAAGTTTTAAAAAGAAATTTTAATAACAGTACAGGTTTGATGTTTTTGGTGTGTTTTTTTATTTTTATTTTGTTTTTATTGGAATGTGCAATAATGGGCAACCTCAGAAGTGTGACCTTTCAAACCAAACAAAATTTTTGTTTGAGAAACTGACCAATTTCTTAGAAAACTGACAAATTTCTTATCAATTTCTTAGAAAATGGTTGAAGATCTGGGAGAAGAAGCCCGAAAAGATTTATTGAAGTCACTTTGTGAGCGAATGCCAGGACTTGTCCTTAACATCTTGAAAACATCATTGAACCCGGCACCTCCACACCATCCACCTGCGGCACAGCTCTCGCCAAGCTGGTGTGTTTGTACAAATTGTAGGGAGATGCCAACACAACAAGAGAAGTTATGCTGCCAACAAAGGCCGAATCGATGCATCTCAAACCTGGCGGTAGGAGACTGATTATTTCATACTGTCAACAGCATACGTTTCAAGTTCAGCAGTACCTTTAACTGCTAAAGCAGTCCAGTTTTGTTACATAATATTTTAATCTGCCCCACCCCCCCCCCAAAAAAAAGGCAATGTGTAAATAAATTATTTAATGAGGAAACAAAGAGTAGACCTAGGATTTCATTGTAATTACTTGTTCAGCCTCCTGGTTGTGTTGAGTTTCCTAACATTTTATATAAGATCCAGTGGCCACATCCTAAATAGATACACAGGTGTGTATGCTTCGTTTTTAAAGGGAAGGGGCTCGTAAAATTTTTATTGGAGCATTCCAAGGGCACCAAGCAATGGCCAGGCAATCGTCTTTGTTGCCTTCGTGAAGTATAAGGCCTGACTACTAAAAGTATCGACAAGTCAGGTTATATTTGCAAAAATATCATTGGATAATAAACTGTAAGTGCATATAGGTATTTCATTCCATATGCAAACAACCAATCTGTATTTTATTAACTGTATCAATTTTTTTTGTTTATTCTTGAAAAGATCATGATGCACCTTGTGCTGGACAACCACGTTTTAGAGTTAGCACGACTTCACAGGAACGACCTGTTGGGTCAAAATGACCTTCCACCAGGGGAGCACGATATATACAACAGAAGACTTCGCCACTCGGCCTACAGGCAGTATGTATTGTGGCAGGCTGGGTGCTGGCAACATAGTTACTATTCCAAGTTGCTGTGTATGGAAGATCAGAGATTCTTTTCCAGATAGTTTCGGGGCATACACCGGGTTTATTCCAAACAGGTTTAACTAAAGGCTATATTTCGTGTTATCAATAACAACAAAATACTATACTAAATTTTTAAAATCAACACGTATTTCATTATTTTAACAGTATTTTATTTGTTGTGCAACTTGCTTATGCTAAAAACTAGTTGTATTGGATGTGATGCGAGCAGAGTGGGACGTTTCTGTTTTTTCATCACACTGGACTTGTTTGATATTAATAATTTTTTTGGACGATTTGCAATATACATGTGATTAAGTTGAATTTGAAGTACATGGTTAGTTAGTTACAATTTATAAAAAAAATCATATTTTATTTATTATTTATTTGTGATTGGTTGCAATATATAAGTATGTGTATAGAAAAAATACACAAACTAGTCTAGTACAACAGGGTAATGCAAAAACATAGAAACCTCTATTAACATTTTTTCTGAAATGTTCTTTTAATTGATTTTTAGAGAGACTTACTGCAAAACATGTTATGTACACTGTGCCATTTTAATGTTTTACCTTACACTCGCTGTATATTTTTTATATCACACCACATGCCTTGAACAACTTGCTTTGTATCATATTTTGTAAGTTCAAGGGACAAGTTGCCTTGGTTTATCAAAACATTTTTAAACTGTGACTAAGTTTAAATTGAAGTACTTGGTCAATTGTACGTGTTAATTTATACAAGAATAATATTTTATTTATTATTTATTTGTGATTGGTTGCAATATAAGTATGTGTATAGAAAAAATACACAAACTAGACTAGTACAACAGGGTAATGCAAAAACATAACAATCTGTATTAAAATTAATCTGAAATATTCTTGTTTGTTTATAAAGACACTTACTGCCAAAAATTTGATATACACTGTGCCATTTTTATGTTTCACCTAACACATGCCTTGTACAACTTGCTTTGTATCATGATTTATAAGTTACATGCTTTATAAGTTAACATGTTTCCTTGGTCTATGGAAACCTTTCAAATCGTTTGCTATGAAATGCATATAGCTAGAATGAACGCTGACACTGGCTGAAACTGGACTCCACAAAATGGTGGACCTGTTGGTTTGCAAAGTAAAACCACACATTTTTGAGGCATACTTGTGTGGATCATTCTATTATACTTTTAAAACATTTTTCAAACCATATGCATTTTACAACAAATATACCAAATTGTCTGAGGTTATAGACCTTTATCACGCTGTCGCCATCTTGGTCATGTTCCCTGTTTCCAATAACAATTATGAATGCTAACATTCATTGCATCTGGCACCAGACTATAATTTCGTCCAGCCTCAGTTTGGTTACATGAGTTGGAATGGAGTTAAATCAAGATGACCACACCGTGATAAGTCTATACCTTAGACTATTTGTTATCGCTCTATAAATTAATGACCATAAAAACTCACTTCATAAAGAGCACTTAAGAGGCATGAAGCCCTTCTCAGTCATCTCAAAAGACTTATTTTATACAACAAGGGTGTTTTTTCTTGCCCTAATTTCTTGCAGCTTCTCTGCCCATCTGAGCCCAAATTGTCACAGACTTGTTTTTGATGCATATATTTAGGAGATACACCAACTTAGAATTTGGTCTATAATAATAATAATAATATCAAAAACTTATATGGCGCATGTATCTACCTAACAAGGTACTGAAGGCACTTAGTATCTACAAACTTTCAGAAAGATAGGTTATTGACGTGATGGATTATGAGACAAAAATATGTAGTACCTTATATTAGGGTTATACGCTTCCACTATTCAGAAGAAAAAATACAACAACCTGAAAGACCTGGGCCTGATTTCATGGCTCTGCTTACCATAAGTGCAGAATCCACGCTTACTGTGCTTGCGGCAAGTGTATTAAACGGGTTAGCGGCGAATTTTGGCTTCTGCGCATGCGTACTCCACATTACTAGGCATTCTACGCTTACAAGACTAGCGCAGAAATTTGGCGCTTGCACGTAAGCGGGGAATCGTGATCGTAAGCGAAGAATTCGGCGGTAAGCAGAGCCATGAAATTGGACCCTGATCGTTTCAGTTTTCCAAGTACGCTTAGACGACAACCTGCTTCTAGGCAGGAAAACTGAAATGCCTGCATACGAATGTAAAAGAAATAAACAAAACTATCTACTGGTCTTTGATATAAGTCAAAAGTATACCCTGCATTTATTTCATTGTGTACTGCTGTAGAAATTATTTTTTGTCACCATTAATTTAACATAATGTTTTGTAAAGTTCCGATATATTTGTGACAGACATTCTCATTGATTAATGATACAAACTCTTGAACTTGCCAATAATTATAATGCAATGACCTTATGTCTAATGTACACATATGCAACAAAACCTTAAAATCATCTTGTAAAGTTTTTGTTCACAATTTTGTGGCAAAAAAGATAAGTAAAAAGAAATTAAGAAGTAGAGAACCTTGACTGATGTTTGGCAACTAGCTCTTCTGTTGGTGGTGGGGGGATTGGGGCAATGGTGGAAGCTATCCTTCTTGGGTCATTGGCCGGCATTTCAGTTTTCCTGCGTAGGAGCTGGTTGTCGTCCAAGCGTGCCTGGAAAACTGAAACCATCAGGTCTGTCAGGTAGTTGTATTTCTTCTTCTGCACCGGCTTTACCACCCAACTCTGGCTGTGTTTTGAATATGCTCTGTGGTACCTGGAATCAGGTCATAATAATATTACAAAATATTTCTCCACAAATGAATTACTGAAATAAAGGATTGGTAGTGACAAGTATATCAAATGTTCAAGTAGAAAAGCAGTGACAAATAAACTTCAAGTAACACCCCAGTCATTTTCAAGATCAACTTGTTTCTTGTTTCTGATTTTGTTTTTTGAATGAGTTCTTTCTGACTATAAAAGTTTCATTTTTGTGGACGAGAGTCTTACTTTAGCTTCCCATTTGCAGTCTTCATCTGCTCCCTGTGCAGATGCATGGTGTATTCAATGGCGGCCAAATAGTTGCGAGCAGTGTACACAGGACCGCTGTAATACAAAGGAAATACAAAAACATGAATGATTTAACAAAATCTTTTTGCACAAAATAATACTGAATGTATAAACCCAAAAGGGTCATGAGCAAACAGTTAGGGACATCTATGCCATAGCTGGTAACAATGTACTTGAGTGGACACATTGGCTTGGATCGGGCGAGTTGGTGTATGAAAAGCATTTGAAACCATTTGTTATGAAATGTATGGTTAGAAAGGTGTTTTTAAAGTAGAATATAATAACCCACAAAATATGCCTCGAAATTTCGTGTTTTGTCTTATGCGAACTAACACGGCACGCCAAATTTGACTCCACACGCCATTTTGTACGGAGTTACAAATTTGACTCAAAAAAATGGCGTGCCGTGTTCGTACATGTTTCTAACCATATGCATTTTATAAAAAGGGTTTTCAAACGCTTTTTCCCTTTAGTGACATAGACACAACCAGTGACTCTACATGCAAGAAGTAAGGCCCCATACATCTAATTGAACTTGAGGTATTGACTTGCAATTTGCATGCTGTAAAAAGTGAATCACTTTCAGTAGCACAGTCATCCATTTTTGCCACACTTCTCTTTTGCAACGTAAACAAACAAACAAAATATCAAACAATGAGCATAACAAATTCACATGAGAACTTAATTGTCTTTTGATGAGTGGCTTTTTGATTCACCCCTTGTGGAAGCTTGATTATGTAGTAAATTGTTTTAAACCTATGAAAATAGAAACAAATTAATCAATGTTAAGCAAGCAAACCTATAAAGAGGATAAAATCCTTGAGCTTCATACAAAGCAACTAACTCTTCATACCTGTAGGCAAATCTCTTGGAGCAGTACATCAGTATGTGATTATGGAAGGACTCCAACTTGCCAGTATGCCTACAAGAAGGAAAGAAAAAGAATTAGGTGGCAGCTTCCCCTGTGAACACTCCACCAGGACACAATTATTTTAAAGTAGTATTTCAACCAGTCGATCAATGTAATCCAATTATGACAATTATTTAGAACCCAAGCAGTATTCAAAATTTTTGCATGGAAATGTGATGCTGGTAAAAACAGCTTCCTGGAAATGACACTTTAGTAGAGGTATCAGTATTTCGAGTACACTATATATTGATACAAGACCAGTCTAGCCACGATTTTCACCATCGAAGGTTTTTTTCTTCAGAAAGTAATACCTAGTTTTATTTCTATTGTAGGGTTCAATGTACATGTCATCAAGAACTGTTTTCAGTTGCAGGCTGTTGCAAAGATTTACTTAAATAAAAAGTATCTTATGAAGTAGAGTCTAAATAAACATCAACTATAAAGTACATACAAGTTTGAATGTTGCTGTGATAATGAACACCTACTTTGCATAGTTTCTTCGACAAATTTTTGGCTGCATGCCAGACATCGAAGGAATGTTTGATGTCAGTGTATCGCTCTCCTATTAAATAAATGACATAACAACCAGTTAGTAATGACAGTGAATGATTGCAATCAATTTAAACAGATTGCGGTCAGAAGGAGGGCTAAAAGGAAAAACCATTGTGGTATGTATAGGCCTTAGTGCAGGTGCATGGTTGTGTTTAACACCCTTTGCTTTTCATTACAAATTTCTTGGGTTTGGATCAACCACGTAGCACATGTCTGACCATGGTTACATAACTGTCACATAAAGTTAAAATCCACCATCTCAAATTTGCATTGATTTTGGCATTGATAAAGATGAAACCTTTACAACAATTAACATTTTAATCTTAATCTGGGTTTTTTGTTTATTTTAAATTTTTGTTGTTTTCTGTTTGTATTTTTTCATTAACATTTCAAAAAACAGAATAACATAAACAATTATGTATGTCAAAATGATTTCATACTGCACTGATATTAAATTACAGCTTTGAATTGAACAGTTTTTCAGGAAAACTCTTTGTACTTCATTTAAGTAAATGCCATGCAATGTTTGTGTCTTACTCATTATCTTGGCAATTGATCTGTGTGAGAGTCCGTACAAACTTCAACAACATTGATCTTCTCCTTCAGGTCATCCAATGACTCGGTAAAGGCAGCGGCCTCCATGTTGGGAGATTTCCCTCCACACTGTCGCTTATCCTTTATAGCCATACTAAGAATACTGTCATCTGCCACATCTAGAACAGTGTAGGTGCAGTACTTAGCACTGAAGCCTGGGCTGTCATTACGAGCATCACCTTTGAAAGAAAAATAATATATTTGATACCTCATGCTCCAACAACTAAAATATTATTTTGAAATGTTTACATACAACTGTAATGTTTTGAAAGTTTGTACAGGTACACACATAAATTGTTTTTAGCAGGTACATTCTATGCTTGTTGAATGGGAACTTACCACAAATTACAACTTCTTGTCCATGTCTCTTGGAAAGCACATCTTCTTGCAGTTGATTCCAAAAATTGGAGATGCTTGGCAGTAAGTAGTTCCGCTGTATCTGATAGTAGAGCGTCTCATATGGCAGGCCCAGTTTCATGACATGGCACATCCTCTTGATTTTCGTATACTGGTTTCCAGAAAACATGATGGCGGCACTCATTGCTAAATCTCCCATATTGACCCCTTTCAGCTGTGGTTGGCCGATCCAACGACCACAAGCATGATTCATTTGGCACCGCTGTATTGAATGATTTGATAAATAAATGATAACAAGTCAAATTTGGCAACGTAATCAACAACAGGAAGTCAATTGGTAGTAAGTAGTCGACTAGAAATTTATTTAATAATGTACTGACTGTAACTAAATCAAAGATGACTATAATAAAGGAAAATGAGAGGCAGTGATGGTGTGATGAGACAGTACTTAAAATTTGAACGATCTACAATCGATGTTGAGATTTGGCATGGGTTTAAAGAACACTAAGGTCAGCTCCGATAGCATTTTATACTAGTGGTCATCTGGCTTAGGAACATATTATGGTCTCTCAAAATAACAAAATAAAATGCAATCATAACATTTTACAAGACCAAGGAACTATACACAATAAATTACACGCTACTTACCCAGTGAACAGTGACGGAAGAACCACGTTGTTTTATCTGTGCTACTGCAAAACCTAGGCATCCTTTTACACTGCATCTGCGTTTCACATTGTCACACAAGTTTTGCAAGTTGTCATGATAAACAATGTAGCATCGTTGAGAGACTAGCATATCAGGACATGAAGACTGTTCGTCTTTACCAGGGTCAGTCTCACCATCCTCGTCCTCATCAGTATGATCTTCTGCAGCCTCCTCTTCAACATCAAAAACTTCTTCTGCCACAGACATTTCCTGTAGGTCATCCATTGACTCATCGCAATCTTCCAAGCTGAAAACAGAAACAAATGCAGTTTATTTAGGGCTAGTTTGCTGGTGTCAGGACACTTTGTACCTTTGCCAATTCGTACCCTAGAAATTCCTTACCCTTTGCAAGGTAAAAAGTGACTTTGGACACTAACATACTTTTAACAATTTTTTTGGATTTCTTAATATTTTTATTCAATTTTAAAAAAATATTTGTTTTAATGCTCTGTATTTTAATTGCAATTCAGCCTTTGGCTGCGAAGTTTTAATGTTTTTAATTTGCCAACATAAATAATAACATCCAGATTGATGATCAGAATAAGCACCTGCGTTATGGCCCAAAGTTCACTTCATGAACACATAATTACCAGTGACAGAACAACAGGTTTGTGTTGATTAGTAGGATTTGAAACTTTGCATGGTGGAAATACGATATGGAAAGGTTTGCGGTAACACCATGTAATGACTATCTCTAATGAGTTGGGGTGTTTCTGAAAAGAACCGTTGGTATCAACTCGAGGTTTCGATCAGTATGCTCTGATCGTCTTCTGGAGAAAGCTGGACTCTGATGCTGCATGCATCAGGTTTGTGTTGAATCAAACAGCATCGGGGGTCTTCATCGTGTGCAATAAATCCTTACCTTATTGTCAGGCTTGAATAGGGGTGAAATTCTTCATCATCACTGTCTTGATCCCCCTCTTCTTCAGAACCACTGCGATCTTCAACTGCATAAATGTATTTCCCGTCGTGATAGTAGTCAACACTTATGCTAAAATTGCATGAAAATAAAGTTGCCGTAAACAAAACATCATTCAATGTTTCCAAAGATTTACTACATTTTAATAATTGAAGGATTTCTTTTCTAAAGATTTAGTAAACACCGTCCTATCAAAGACCACAGTTTATATAGCGATAAAAATGTACTCACTCATACAAGGTCTGGTTTGTAGATTGCTCTGTACTACAATGAGGCTGGGTTGACTCCACGGGTTCAAGCTCTTGTACTCCAGAAAGCTTTGAAGATACGCCACTCAGTGTTGGAATAATCATTACGAAGAGCATGGAACAGGGTATATAGGCAAGACATTATTTCATAGTTTTCAAGAAAACTAAGTACCAAAAAAGGGGTGAATTTTATACCAACCTTGGAAGTGTTTCATTTGTGCCAATGCTTGAAATTACACAACTTTCTACATGTCCACGTTCTTGCTTCCCTTGCACTGGTGTTGAAGTGTAATCCTGTCTTGGATTCAGGAGCAATGACTCTTCATACCTTAAAAATAAATGAAACATTTAGAAAACTTGTTTGCTGATACACATTGTGGCCAAAAACATTCTCAAATTTAAGACCCTTTTTTTTTGTAAAACATAAAAAAGGAAAAAGTGTCACGGTCCTGGTCATGTTATTGCTTATATAGTGCTAACCACTATTCTTCCTATACTTAATGACTGCTTACTTTTTTGCAGGTTTGATGTGTTTTTCTAAATACGTCAGTCAAAGGCAAGATGGCCTAGGGTCAATTTTGATTGGAGTTTGTGGTATAATCACTTGGTGTTGGCTTTATAACGATGAATTTACTGCACACCTAACTGCTGAGCAGTGGTATTAACAAAATATGCAATGCACAAATTATTCCTGCCTGGACGTGGATCATAATCGTTAGCCCTACTCATAGTCATAGAACTATGAGGTTCTCTTCAGACGATAGCGGAACAAACCTCATTCAATAGTTCTAGGAGTAGGGAGTACATTAGCCCTAATAATAGAGAAACTTCAACTTGTAAGATATGGTATAATTTGCTTTATCAAACTACGCAAGCTATTTTCATTCTATATTCTCAGCTCAGTCTGGTTTGATCATGGAAGAGAATATAATATTGTAATAATACTATTGGATTAGAGAGTCAGCTAGCCATACATACATGTACATGTACATCATGTGTTTGCTTACTTACACACAAACCGTACCACAACCTGACAACAGTTGTCTACATTCAATTTCAACCAGACATTGAGTTGACAAAATGTGATTTATTTTTGCATCTACAAGCATACCATAATAATAACACGTCATCAAAATCAGAACAGGCCTACAGTCTACAATTTACACGATTCTCCCTATTTTGTGTCAACAATGAAATATACCTTTCTAGAAGCAATCTAGCGAATGATTCATCGTCATCATCACCCGTGCATGCGACGACTGACGTGTCCCGAAGAGCAGTCAATTTTTCACTGTTGGTCTTACCAATGACCGACTCCAGAAGGTCCATTTGCCGCTGCCTTTTACGCACATCTTTTCTCCTCTGAATTTTATCGGCCAACAACTTACGCTTCTGAGCAGATGATGTTTTACGAGGACGTCCTCTGGCTGATCGTGTAGGCATAGGAGATGACACGTCCATTTTTTGGCCAATTTGAAGTGTAAAGAATCTAGTTTTTTGCCTGTAGTGAAAGCCCAGTGCATGCAAAGAACCCGCGACTGCACTAAATCAAGATGCAATAGTAACGGGTACCAGACCTTCTTACACTACACAAAGCATCGGTGTTACTAGGTTGGCCCCGCTAAAATCATACATTGTACGAAAACCCTATCTTCGCGTTGTCTATATGGGTAGCCGGCTGCGGGCACCGCTGGCCGCGGGGCTTTGCCGCTGCTGTTCACTGGACCCCTGGGGCCTTATTCACAAAGCACCCGGAAATTGTGCGTTTTGCGGGGCCAGTAAGTGGATGTTAAGGCCAGGGCACGTAAGACTTGCGTTAAGTGTTATTCACGAAGCACCCTGAGAGTTTCCTTTGAAGACCCGCAAACTGCGGGCACCGGCAATGTAACGCAAAGAGCAAGTTGTAATCACTGGTTATTATCGTTCGTTTAAATCCGGCCTCGTGATGTGTTCTCAGCCAATGAGGATGCGTAAACTGTCTTAGAAATTTATGAATGTACAGTAGTTTAATGCCAACAAAAATTATATCTCGAATATCAGTTTGAAACATAATTGTCGAAATGAGTGTAATTTTGCACATCAATTCACCGTTCAAACACTTGATTATTGAGCAAGTCACACTCTACAAATATGATTAAAGGATACATAACACCAGAAAAAGGACAAACAAAAAACGGCATGTAAAAAAAACTATTAGAAAGATCCCTTCAAGTTGAGTATGTTCTCTGTGGCCAATCCGAATCATTATGAAGCTCCATTTTATAGTGCCACAAGTTATTATCGTGCGGCCGCAAATTATAGTAAGAAACCCACCCTTTAAAAGACATGCACAACTTCGTGAAATAAATACCACCTATGACACTAATGCGGGGCTTCATAAAATCACACAATGACAAATACATCTGTCATCAGCGGATGGTGTCGTTATGAAATAAGCCTTTGCACACTTAGATGACCAGACTAAATGTGTGGTTGCTATGTAATGTGACCCGGTTTACGGTATTCTTGGGTTTCACTTGGCTTGACAACGGTTGCTATCCGCCATTACTGTGTCCATACTACACTGTAAAAAATAGCTGTAATTGTTTTACAGTACCTTACTGTAATCTCTTACAGTAATTTACTGTACATATGTTTTACACAATACATATGTTTTATCACAAACAAGGGTACATGTAACAAATATTTGTACAGTACCTTATTTTTTTTACTGTCGATTCAGTTCTTCTTGAATCGAATATACTGCCATGAGTGCCGCCATTTTGACGATTAAGACGACTCACTCAAGTTGTGGGCCCGTTGCGGGAAGTCTGGAGTTCCCGCAAATTTACGGGCAGTTTACGGGTGCACGCAGATTTAAGTCGGTTTTGTGAATAACCCGCAAAAGCTTAAGTGGGGGTTACGGGGTAGTTGCGTGTCCGCAAATCGTTGCGGGGGCTTTGTGAATAAGGCCCCTGGACCGTACCGCGAGACGTGGGGACTTGCTACTTAATATTGTTTATTCAAAGTATTTTTGTTTTCCTTTTTCATTATTTAATTAACTGGATGTTTATTGGGAATACTATCCCATTAACTGATGATAATACGAAATTTTTTAATGAAATAATTGTTCAGAAGTATTTCAACAGCTGCGACTGGAAATAAGACTAATATAATTTCTCCGCCATTTATGGGAGTCAAGATTTTGATTCCCATAAATGGCGGAGCGTGCTGCTTCGAGAAATTACGCAAAATTGAAGCATTTCTAAGGCACGTTTGTGTGGATCATTATATTCTACTTTTTAAACATCTTTCAGATCGTGCTCTTTATACTTCAAACGCTTGTAATAGCCCCAAAACGCCCAATAAAGCGCAACCCGAAGGCAACGTGTTCCTTTAACGTGTTACGGTTACCGTAACTATAGCCACTGCGATTTTTTTCCCGTCAAATCTGCACATTCAGATGCTAGCCTCGAGTAGACAAGTTGTCGTTGGGTTGAGTTGTGTTGTGGTCGATTTGTCCTGGGATTGACACATTTTACCATACGTTACGTGAATTACCGTAGGCATACATATAACATGACCAGCTCGAAAACGGGACAACTTGTACCCGGGACAACTCGAACCCGGGACAAGTCGAAACCGGGACAACTCAAACCATTTCCATCGTTTATGTACATGTACATGTTATGTACAAGCGTTTCAATTACTTCTTTTTCTGCAGATAATTGTTTCCCCGCCAATCTTGCCCCTACTTCCAGATAGCTGAAAGTATCGGCCTGTTTTTTTTTTTTTTTAACTGAAAATTATGTTATTAAATGCCCATACTTTCAGGATGACTTTTCCAATACTGTTCGCAGCCCTAAACGGAAACTTTAACCACGTTTTGTTCACAGGAAATTGCAATTTTTTGTTAAAATCTAAATCTTTACGCCCTGGACGTAATACTCTCAAAACTGGCGCACACACCTTCATTTTTCTCCAATCAACGAATTCACCTCCACGGACCACGCGGTTTCATGTCAAAATGGGGAAACACTATCATAGATTGGTTCCCGATCCTATCTCTTATTGCGAAAATGTAGGGATCGGTAAAGGGCAGCCATAATAGACCACGTGACCGGGCAGAATTCTACCCGGTCATCACGTGGTTATTATAATTATTAATTTTTTTTTAGGAAGTGCGTATATTTTGCATTGACATTTGTAACCCGGCCGTGCGTGTCGAACACATCCAAATGTAAATAAAGTACATTGCCTAAAGCAAAGGGCTTCGCCAATTCTTAAATATAAAACACACAATGCGCACGCGCAGAGACGACCAATTAAAGATCAAGATGAAGCGCCCTTTACCTTTCCCTATATTCTCCTATGTGGAATATGTGGACGGGAATCAGTCTAACACTATCAGCGAGCTTGATCACGTGTCCGCGTGTTAGTCACCTCTAGGATAAAGAGGGCGCTATAATCACAATGAACGGTGAAGTTCGGGCGATCTGTTCTTGACACGGGCCGGCCACACACATCCTCTTGCAACAGTGCCCCTTTAACGTACTCCCTAACTCCTGCGTACAGTGGCCCTGTTGAAAAAGGCCCCATTTGGCAGTGGGACTAGCGACAGAAATATTGTCGCCTCTGCTGGACCAATCAGGACGCTTGCAGTGCATTGTAGCACGATTGCAGGCATTCAAATGTATAACGCGCGCAGATTGTAAACACCGTGCATGCATGTGATACATGTACTCGGTAATGCTGGCCGTTGTCCGCGTCGGCGATTGGCTGCTATTTAAAGCATACTGGGGAATCCGTTCCATTACATTCGTCAGCATGCATCCCTGTTATTAATGTGAACAACTGCGGAGTAAATAAGGTTCGTCGTTTGAAAGTTTGGTAGGAATGGGACAGTCATAAGGAACGGAACCCAATACAATTTCTGGAAAGTATAGAAATTGTTTCTTTTCGGCATAACATGACCGAATTGATTAAATTACATCAAAATGACTCGGGCGTGAGTTGGCTCAAGACAACAGCCGGCTCGCTCCACAGATTTGCGTGTATTTCCTCAGGGTATTGTCACGTCGCTTCGCATAGTGGAAATTCCCTGAGATCTCAGGATGGCCACACACGACACGGGCCCAAATGGCCCAACATTCATCGTTTATTGTGATTATAGCGCCCTCTTTATCCTAAAGTATCTGTCCCCTGGCCGGCCTTTAGGCCTACCTGGAACGACACTTTTACCGTAAAGTTTGCATCGACCTTTTTCAGGAAGTTACCGGGATGTTTGCGGAGACATTCGGACTTTTGGTGCCAAATTTTGACAGCAAATTGAAGACTTCTGACCCACTAACACCCCCCCGGCTACACCACCTAAGAGGTGCAGGGTTTTTCACTTTTTGTGTGACAAAATCCCCACCCTTGGGGCAACATTTAAGTGACAAAAATTCCCACCTATCAATAAATTTTTGAAGGAGAAAATGTAATTTTTCATTTAAAAAGCAACATGTACAACATGTATGTGCCCAAAAGTCTGAAAGTGCATAAATGTATCTTTATGATCTTATAATTGGATTAGGCCTAGCCCTAGGACCTAGGCCTGTCTTATCTGTTGTCAATTTCAAGAGGGAATTTCCTTAAAATCTTTGTCATGTTTGTTCAACCTAAACGGACAACAAATTCGAGTTGTCCCGGGCACCAGTTTTCCAGCATTCATTCAACGTACAATGTCGCATGAACAAGATCGTTTGCCAACTCGTCTCGGCCATGCCATGTGTCGAGCTAGTGAATTGACAAACGATCAACGGATCAAGCGACATCGTTTACGTACAACGATTAATAACCCAATCCAAACATTTAACGATTTTGTCATTCGTCAACCAAAACTGTTTTGCCACATGATTTTGTACGTATACCTTCTAGTGCAAATATTGAGCTGCCGTCTATTCCTTTCGATGAAAGAAACCCCTGAAGATCTTCCATTTCACCGGTGTTCATTTCAGATCATATACGTACGTGCGTAAATATGCAAGCTACTAGCCCCGTGCGCGGGAAAAATTATTTACCACGCGATCCGAATATGTAGTTGTACATGTAATTAGGTGAAATTACCACCACATGATTAAAAGTATTTCTCTGATTGGGTGACGCGTACTCGACTTCACTCTTTGTTATCTTTCGTATCGGCCTAATGCGTTTCACGTGGAGCTGGACAATTTTTCAATCGGTAATAGTGAAAATTATTTCATACGTTAAACGGAGTGAACATTTCACTCCGTGGAATTTAGAGAGTAATCATGATCATGATCGACTGCATAAATATTGGCAGAAGCAAACATTTGCCTGTTTGAAACAGTCTCTGCACGTGAATTTATCCACACATTTCTTAAGTGGTCAGCATATTCTAATGTGTTCGTACAGTTAGCAGGTCTTGGATCAAAACTCTGATAAGTTGTTGAAGCCCTCCAGATTTACGGAGTTTAATATCCGACATCTGCATAGGGGAAGCATTAAACCTTTTTGTGCAATGGTACACTGTAAACAATTGTGTTGTGTTAGTCGTTTTTCTGTTGAAGAAGTCAAAAACGAACAGTGACTTTTACTGTTTTGGAATTTGTTGTTATTGCACAAACATTTTAAAAATGTTTTTCTGTTTGAATACAGACGATTTGCCGTTAAATTACAGTTTTGTTCAGGAACGAGACACTTTGAATACTCATTTGTTTAAATAAATTTCATAAAGCAGTTAAGCAAACAAATTTGCTTAATCAAAAATTTGTTTGCTTTATAAAAATGGGTTAATAATCAAAATGTTACGTCAACTTGTGTTTTTAGCAAGAATAGCAGATATTCTTGTGAAAAACGCAAGTTGACATGCAATTTCGACTAATGACTCATTTTTATAAAGCAAACGAATAGCTTTATGAAATTGGCACCTGTTCGGGGTTTTCCGCACACAATGGAATTAGCATATTATTAAATATTTGTAATGCGGACATGTATAGATTGGTTGCCGCTAGAGGTGGCATTCCGTAATAAGCAATAGGTTATATGGGACCTGTCTATATATGAGTCAAAGCCCCGCTGTACCAATTTATGCTAATTCTGTTATGTGCGGAAACCCCGAACATGTCTATTATATTTTTCTATCTAAAACTTACTATGTGTATAATCTGTTTATGTGACCCATCTCATAATTTCATATACATTTAGTTAATTTTCCGTTTTTGCTCCAACCACTGATTAAGGGAATGGATATTGTTAGCCTTAAAAAAAAACCTGAAAGTAGGCTACATGGTGCTCGTAAAACACAAATTTTTAAATATAAAGTTGGAATATAATGGCTTTGAATTTAGAAATTGAAATGTGCATGAAGTATGATTTTGTTGCCTTAATTTCATAACTGAAAACTATTACATTTTAACAGTTAATTTCAAAAGTGTATACCCAGCACATGTGAAGGGGGGAACTCCTTATAATGCCCATATGAGTGTACATAATTATTACACTCGCCCCTTTTAACACACCAAGCCCCTTCCCCCGAAAACTAATAAGAAATCCATTCAAATTCTTTGAATTGAGACACATTGGGGGAACAATGCGGTGGTATATACACAAGGGGGTACATACATACAATATCAAACGTCTTTTTATTTATTTAATTTAAATGAGTTGGAATTTTAATATTGATTTAAATAATTGTTTATGGTTTGTGGGTACATCAGGCAAGATTTGTCTCGAAATGTACATGTAAATATATGCATCCTGGAATGTATTAAGTGAAGTCGATGAGAATTGTTTTATTGCACATTAGTTGCTAAGTTGGACATTAGGCCTACGTTAATTTTAATAATTACTCAGTTTTTAGGAAACTGAAAACCTACAACGATTCAAAGGACATTTGATTTCAGATAGTAATTGCACAAGTCATGTCAAGACAGCTAGCTGATATTAACATTTTAGTGTTGTTTTACTTAACTGTTTCATGAACAGAAGGTCTGTTCTCGATCGATTACTTTCTTTGGCTGTATGGTGTATTGTATACATGTACAAGTATAAAAGACAGACCAGTCATTTTTGTATCACTGCCTAATAAGTAGAGAACTGGAGATTACTCTGTAATGTACATCCGCCAAATACATGTAGCAGGGGCCACTGGGTGCACGAACTGTTTTGTGTATGTTGTTGTCACTTTGAACAATCGTGTGTTTTTGTACGCTGGACACTGCACTACTTGGTTTAGCAACAACACACATCGTGCAGTTAGCGTTTCAGAAGTATGGCGGAGGGCGCACTTTGATTTGGGTATAAATTTCAATTAAATGCATATTTATAATTCTGTCTTTAGATTATAATTACAACATGTAAATCAAGTTTTTGAGAGAAATATTATATTATATTATAAACAAGTAATATCAAAATAAGATTGCACCCTCTCTTTTTGTTCCGCCACTAGTCCGTGCAACGAACTGGATGGCCCCATCTATTAGGCGGACGTGTGGGGAGTTAACAGATTGGTCTATACATGTACATGTGCCTTTGATTTCTGTATAAGTGGTACTCGGCCATTTCTAAAAATCTAAATGTTTACTGTCATGCAATCAACACGAACCACTCTTCACATTTTAGGGAAAGACACGTTGTTAAAACAAGGTCGATTTCTGTGTGTACAGATCGATTAGTGTGTCTGAATAACCAGATAATGTGCAATGCATGCTCTTCATTCGCTCTCAAGTGATGGTGTACTGGCCGAAACATTCTACAGAAAAGTCAACGTTTAGATCATAGAGAGGATTTAGATGATACGGGCAATAGAGTGTGGACATGAACAAAAACAGTAACAGAATGTTAAATGGCTCTTTACCGTATTTTGTGTAATGTACCTGTAGCCATATTTGCCAAGTTCGTTTCGCAAGATTATCATTTTATTGTTGACAAACATCGAATTGGCCACTTATATTGGTGATTTGAAATGTATCCATTAAAAAACACATCAATGTAACATACTGATTTTATTGCCATGTTTTATTGATACATAAGACATTATTTCCCACAAATAAAACGAATTGACATAATGACAGTCAGTCCTGGTTATTTGCTGACAGGGTGATAAGGTCCTTCCATTAGTTATGAATCTGCTTCTGGTCGGAGAACAGTTTTATCTTGTATCATCTAGTGCTCCTACAACCTGAATAAAGATTGCTAATTATAAAATGTAGTTTACTGGTATATAGAGGTTAATCTAAGAGGTTAAACTATTACTATGTAGATGTAGTAAGCCTGCGTACATGCATTTACCATTATGTCAAACATCCGATCAAATTTCTTGTAACTGACAAAAAGTAACTAATAACAGTTAAACCCGTCCTATTTTTAGCGAAAAGCAAAGTGTGGGTATATATTTTAAAACAAAGTTTGGGGACGATTCATTGCGATTTGTCTTATTTTGTGACAGTTTTTACGTTTTTACAAATATTGAGTTATTTTCATTGATACTGTAAAACTCTCTAAATCCTCTCTGAGTTTAACTCACACACATGATTATTTGGAGTGTTCAGTTTCCAAACATATCAACCACTTAAACCTCTTCCGGTATTTAGATATACAATTTCATTTCCCGATGTATATATCTGAAATGTGAAAGCTATTTATGCATGGTTAATAAATAACCCATTATATCTTTATCTCGGCCTTTCTTTTTTAATCTGGACATCCGTGGTATAGCGTATGCAAGGAGCTACACATTTCTACAGGCTGCAGGTTCACATCTGGGACGTTGCTGTGGTAGATATTGAAACTCTTGGTGGAAATGTCGCTAGAGAATACTTGCGACATTTAGTCGTGAGGCTGAAGAAAAAAAAACCACATTATGTAATAAGACTGCCCTCAAAGATTTAAGTATGTATTGGGGCCACAGTTGAAGGAGCGTGTTCAGATTTTTCCAGAAAATTTATTTTGTTTTAAGATAACGATCATATAAAATACCTCCCCAAAATACTATTCATAGGAAGAAAAACAAAAGAAATGCAATTTCCATTTTAGATGAGGAAGCAAACAGTTTGGTGTAATCACTGCCTCTAAAATGGATCCTTTTGCACATATATATATAGACCTAATGTCTATCATGTTTTAGTTATCCTTAAAATTGATCTACGTGTATTGTGACCTGGACACGTGGGCACAATCATCAGATGTGAGCAAATATTGATTGCTGCAGACAATGTGTAAACAAAACAAACAGTAGGCAGTTATAGTACAACCAAGGCTTGGCAACAGGTGTGCCCACCATATCACGGGAACAATATCCAGCACAAACACATTTTTGCGTGGTTAGTTCCGTTTTGGTATACGCTGTCAGGAAAGCACCCAAACATATCAACATGATGGAAGAGGATCGTTGACATTTGGTTAGTGGAGGTTTTTGACACAAGATGACAAGACCGACCTTAAGTTGTTGTGTTAATTACACCAAATACCACGTGGCTGCATTTCTTCTCACGTACTCGTCGTAAGTATGAATATTTTAGTCATTCGTTTTCTTTTTAAAATTTTGATTTTTCATCATGATTAAAAGTTTACTTCGTCGGCGATGAAGTGAACATAGTCCCACGGTATGACCTATCTGAAATGTCTGCGCTTTGAGGAAAAACAGTAATTTCTTGTTAAAGGAAGGGACAACACTTGTTTGAAGTTATCGGTGAATTTAATAAAACATATTACCGATGCATAATCAAAAATAAGTATTGCCCGGTGCATAAACCTTGATGAGAATCGGAGAATCTCGTTTTAAACGTCGGAAACCCAATTGATTTTGATGATAAACTATGCAACTAATCCAACTATGTGTTGCTCCATACTTGAAATTTTGAATGGGATGATGACGTCAACCATGCAACGATTGCATGGATGGCATCAAGATTGATGCCTTGTTTTCCTGACTTCCTTTACTTTGCTATTAGTTGTTCCTTCCAAAATTGTCTCTATATTTTTGTGGTCCTAAATGTGAACGATGGGGGTCTGAGACCTTAACCGCAGTACATTCAGCGTACTCCACAAAATACACTTGTAGTAAAATGTAAAAAAAAAAGTGAACAAAAGTATATTCGAGATAAATTGTTTTGGTTTAATTCGCTGTGTGTGTGTTTACTTCGCCTTAGCTTAATGCACGGGAAAAATAGAGAAACTGGTGTTTTAGTCAAGCCTGGAGGTCACGGTATACTTTAATTTTAAAACGGATTTGTGCTCAGCAAATAAAAAGGGCTCAATTTCTGACTTGCCATAGGTATTGCTTTTATAATGCTGCCCGGAAGACATTCAGTAATGTCAAGACATCGGTTCGGCTTAGCTGGGCCCCCCTTGGTGAGAATGAATCTTTGCCAGAAGGATACGAACATCACGTAAGTATCTTTAACATTTTTTTTGGGAAGATAATTGTTGCTCCGACAAAGTACATATAGTTTTTCCTCATTATCGGAGTATTGGCTTTGGAATGAGATGTCTATGAAAATACTCCATTTGGAAATTAAAAATGCAATTGATAGTGCAAGACGTGGGAGTTTTGTACGTTACATCTTTAGCTCAACAGCTTTGGTGGATGTTTTTCCCACCGTATCTTTTTCAAGATGTAAAATTTCAACAAACAACATGTATAAGATGAGTATCGTATCGCGCCATCTCGGTTCGTGTCCACCGTATATACCTATACTTCAAAATGCTAAACGTGTTTGGCATGTGTATATGCTGTTAAAAAAATATTACACATTTAAATTCCATCTTTAAACTTTCACAAAAGAAGTAAACGATAGGGCCAAATGTGAATGATCGAATATAGGACGAAAAACTTCATCGGTATTCAAATAACAGACCTCTGACACACTTGGCAAAAGAGCTGAGCTTATAGACCTGAAACATATAATGACGTCATGGTTTGTTTAAAGGGAGTCTCGAGGTACCAGCAGGCATGCAACCTTCCTCATCTGTACAAAGTTGGAGATTTATTGCATTTTTCTCCTTTTTTTTGTAATGACACAGTTGCATACCAGACGACATAGGGCCATAGGAAAGCACGTATGTAAACAAACAGTGACGTAATTATGTTTCAGGTCCATTAGAATGTGAGTTCGTTTTCTTTCTGGGTAACATAATATAGCTGACAGTGAAGTTGAGACTTCCGTCCCCATGCCAATTTGACTTCAGGGCATCGATCTATTGTTAGATGACAGTTTTTGTGAAATAATTGCACTGAAAGTTCAATTATTTTTGTGTCTGATTAAAAGATAATGTATTTGTTTCTTTGACCAACATGCCATGGATAGAGATTTTGATGCTTTTTAATGTCAAAAAAGCTGAATATCAGTTATGTATTTCAAGACTGTGCAGATCCGTGGTTTGGCCGTTTTCCCGTCCCATCCCTCCTCCCAATTAGTAACCAAACACGTCTCTCAAGGGACAAAACTTTGCAACATACTGGCGCACCATCAAATGAAACTATAGGTTTTCCCGGCCAATTTCAGCAAAGAAGTTGGCAATTTCAACACGGCGTCATTATATTTGGCGCTAAATCGAATGCACGGAATCAGCATTCAAATTCTTTTTAGTGGTACGTAAGTCACTTTTTCGGTTTTTCTGATGACAAAAAGAAATATCGCTCTGCGAGAATATTGAATATTGATCGACAGAGGTTGATCGATGCGTTTGTGGGGAATGACGTGGATTATCTCGAGCTTGCTGATGATCTGGGTGTCAAAAGGTCCACGGCGAGATCTGTTGTTTCTACCTTTTTGGATAGGAAACAGAATAATGACTCACGTAGAGTCACAAAAGAGACGCGTTAATGATTGAAATAATGATTTTAAAAAAACAAAGATGCACAACACTATCGGTTGTCTTCTCCAAATTGTCAATTTTTCAAGCAGTTTTACCGTTCTTTCGATTCCCATTTTGTGAAGTTCGCTAAATTGGACGACGATTTTGCAGCACTAAACTGACTGACAATGCGCTAAATTGAATAGCATGCCAAATAAACTATTCTGCACAAAACCGAGTTTGAATGCTTTATTTGACAGTTTGAAATAGACTAACTACAGGGGACATTAAACTGCATTTATATGGAGGCATATATTAAATAAAATTTCCACTTGTTTGCTGAAATTAGCCGTCTATATTGCGAGAATGAAAATTTGGCCCCCAAAACTCAAAACCGTACTTTAAAAAGACAGTTTTAAGCAATACATGAGAACAATACTGTTCCATTTTTGGCTTTGGGGCGCATTATGTTTTCCCAAATTTGAATTATGTTGTGCTATTCATTATTTTGTGCTGTTCAACTTGCATCCATATTCAGTTCACTGAAAGTTCGTTTAACCCTCCACTGTTAAATGCAGTATATGACAATAATAAACCGGAACTAATGGAACACAAAACACCTCCAACGAATATTTGATGTGTCTGATAAACATAGTCATATGCACACTTTACGACAGTGTAACCCGAAACATTTTTACATCAATATTTTTGTATGGCAAAACAACTGATAGAATCTTACGCATGACTAATTAGATATTGATTTGATTACTAACAGCTGTGTATGTGGAATCGAATTTGATACAGTCTTCATCTGTTAAATAACTATTTTTCCCGTATTAGGACGACCGTTTTGGGTAGAGTGCTTACAGAGACCACTAAAACCACAAAATTGTCGGAAAGAAACTCATGAATTGACACCCATTTTCTCGACCTAATTCTCTGAAAAAAATGTTTTGCGACCTAGACAATAATGGTTTGTGACCTAATAAAAATGGTTTTTGACCTAATAAAGATGGTTTTTGAAGCACTTGGAGTTAGGACGACCGGCTATCGGTCGCCCTAATGCGGTCGGTCGTCCTAATACGCCCTTTTTACCCATAACCGGTCGACCTAAACGCGAAAAAGCAGGTTTGTGATGTTTTTATCGATAAATTCAGGAATTTTTCAGTTAGGCCTATAGGAATTATTGCTTAAGTGTTCGTGACTGACAAATCTGTCAATGGTGTATATATTGTTAAAGACCCAGTATATCATTTTATGACTTCCAGGAACAACAACATAACTAAAATTAATGTTGATAAACTGCCTTGTAGAAATTTCAGCTACATAGATTCAGTAATAGCCTTGTCCAAGGGCTGTGAAGTGTGAATCCGTGAAGAATTGGCCTGTATGCTATGCAGCGAAAGTGCGACACCGCGCGGTGAACTGTACATATGCAGCACGATATGTGGCCGAGGGTACCCCCCCCCCCCCCCCCCCCACCCCCCCCCCCCCCCCCCCCCAACCCCCAACCCTTCCCCCTACCATTGTTCCCCCATTGTGTCTCAAACATCCAAGGAATTCCAAAGGAATTCATTTTAGTTTTTAGGGGGAGGGGGTGCGTTAAAGGAGTGTGACCAAATAGTTCCCCTCATGGGTCCCGAGATTTTTACATCATAACATCCGTCATATTTTTCTCATTACGAATCTGAAACTCCCACGCTTCTAGGCCGCATATTTCCGGAGAAGTATTGTGGAAGTATTCAAGGATTTTGATCAGAACGCAATTTCTCTGCATGGTTCTTATTCATTTGCACGTTATTCAATTTCGTTTAAAGACATTCACATTTTGTTCGCTAAGACATTCAGATTAGAATTTGCGTCATTCAAATACAAAGCATTGCATCTTCATTATAGCACAAGCTCGGGGCTTTGGCGATTTTGAATGATTTTCGCTGGTATTTTAAAATTGAATGCGCGTGGTTTTAACTTTGAGTGCGGAATATTCCCGATTTCGTGCTCGAAAAACCAAATTGAAAATGTGGCTGAAATTTCAACATTATTCTTTAGTTGGCTGTTCCAACACGGTTGGGAACAGCCTTTGTTTTCGTTAAGATTTTTGGCTGTTCCGATTCGGGTCGGAACAGCCTTTGTTTTCGTTACGATTTTTTTTTTTTTGGCTGTTCCGATTCGGGTCGGAACAGCCTTTGTTTTCGTTACGATTTTTTTTTTTTTTTTTATTCTTTTCCTTCTTCCACTTTTTTCAGACGCTATTTCGGACACTTGCACATTGATGATTGACTTCAAACTTCACATGGACATTGGTCACTATGTGAATTAGTGCACAGTACTAATGACGTAATGATGACGTCATCACGTGTCAGATTAAAGGCGCATGAAGTTTAATAAATTAAATATTCAAAAATCAATAAAAAATCAACCGTTTGACCTACGATCTTGATTCCTTCGGCATATACGATGACTAACAAAGGTCTTTGAGATGCGCACACCCCTTGACCTTTGACCTCGTTTCCTATTGGTCTAACAGATTTTGCCTTGCCATTTGAAAGTGGTACAAGATATCTGCATGTGGTCAACTGTATTACACTTCGACCTAGGGTGGTGTATCCAAAAAATATGGCCGTGACCTTTGACCTTGCTCACTTCCGGTCGAAACCGGAAGTGGTCCTTAGTTTGAAAGTGAAAGGAGGTATTGAGATAGGGTCAATGGTGTTATTACCAGAGGCCCTTAAGCTTTCCAAAAATATAAGTGATGACGTCATCGTAGGAAATAGCGCCCTCTAGCGACAAGATGATTACGTAATTAAATATTCAAAAATCAATAAAAAATCTACCGTTTGACCTACAAATTTGATTCCTTCTGCATATACGATCACTAACAAATGTCTTTAAGATGCGCACATGGCTTGACCTTTGACCTCGTTTCCTATTGGTCAAACAGATTTTGCCTTGCCATTTGAAAGGGGTACAATATATCACGATGGGGTCAACTGTGTTACACTTCGACTAGGGTGGGGTATCCAAACATATAGCAACACCTTTGACCTTCCCTACATGTCAGATTAAAGTGGCATGTAATAATATTCAATATTTAAAAATCGATAAAAACTCAACCGTTTGACATACGATCGTGATTTCTTCATATACAATCACTAACAAAGGTCATCCCGAACACCACATATGTTTATAAAAAGGAGGGGAACAGCCATGTGTTCGTTTTCAACGAACACATTTCTAGTTTTTTATTCTTTTCCTTCTTCCACTTTTTTCAGACGCTATTTCGGACACTTGCACATTGATGATTGACTTCAAACTTCACATGGACATTGGTCACTATGTGAATTAGTGCACAGTACTAATGACGTAATGATGACGTCATCACGTGTCAGATTAAAGGCGCATGAAGTTTAATAAATTAAATATTCAAAAATCAATAAAAAATCAACCGTTTGACCTACGATCTTGATTCCTTCGCCATATACGATGACTAACAAAAGTCTTTAAGATGCGCACACGCCTTGACCTTTGACCTCGTTTCCTATTGGTCAAACCGATTTTGCCTTGCCATTTGAAAGTGGTGCAAGATATTTGGACAAAGTCACTTGTGTTACACTTCGACTAGGGTGGGGTATCTAAAAAATATGTTGGTGACCTTTGACCTTGCTCACTTCCGGTCGAAACCGGAAGTGGCCCTTAGTTTGAAAGTGAAAGGAGGTATTGAGATGGGGTCAATGGTGTTATTACCAGAGGCCCTTAAGCTTTCCAAAAATATAAGTGATAACGTCATCGTACGAAATAGCGCCCTCTAGCGACAAGATGATTACGTAATTAAATATTCAAAAATCAATAAAAAATCAACGGTTTGACCTACGATTTTGATTCCTTTGGCATACACGATCACTAACAAATGTCTTTAAGATGCGCACACGCCTTGACCTTTGACCTCGTTTCCTATTGGTCAAACAGATTTTGCCTTGCCATTTGAAAGGGGTACAATATAACACGATGGGGTCAACTGTGTTACACTTCGACTAGGGTGGGGTATCCAAACATATAGCAACACCTTTGACCTTCCCTACATGTCAGATTAAAGGGGCATGTAATAATATTCAAAATTTAAAAATCGATAAAAACTCAACCGTTTGACCTACGATCGTGATTTCTTCATATACGATCACTAACAAAGGTCATCCCGAACACCATATATGTTTATAAAAAGGAGGGGAACAGCCATGTGTTCGTTGTCAAGAACGAACACAGGTCTATTTTTTTGTTTTTTTGTTCTTTTCCTTCTTCCACTTTTTTCAGACGCTATTTCGGGCACTTGCACATTCATGATTGACTTCAAACTTCACATGGACATTGGTCACTATGTGAAGTTGTGCACAGTACTAATGACGTCATGATGACGTCTTCACGTGTCAGATTAAAGGGGCATGAAGTTTAATAAATTAAATATTCAAAAATCATTAAAAAATCAACCGTTTGACCTACGATCTTGATTCCTTCGCCATATACGATGACTAACAAGGGTCTTTGAGATGCGCACACCCCTTGACCTTGGACCTCGTTTCCTATTGGTCAAACAGATTTTGCCCTGCCATTTGAAAGTGGTACAAGATATCTGGATGTGGTCAACTGTATTACACTTCGACCTAGGGTGGTGTATCCAAAAAATATGGTCGTGACCTTTGACCTTGCTCACTTCCGGTCGAAACCGGAAGTGGTCCTTAGTTTGAAAGTGGTAGGAGGTATTGAGATGGGGTCAATGGTGTTATTATCAGAGGCCCTCAAGCTTTCCAAAAATATAAGTGATGACGTCATCGTACGAAATAGCGCCCTCTACCGACAAGATGATTACGTAATTAAATATATGTTTATAAAAAGGAGGGGAACAGCCATGTGTTCGTTGTCAAGAACGAACACAGGTCTAGTTTTTTTTTTTATTTTTTTATTTTTTATTTTCCTTCTTCCACTTTTTTCAGACGCTATTTCGGGCACTTGCACATTCATGATTGACTTCAAACTTCACATGGACATTGGTCACTATGTAAAGTTGTGCACAGTACTAATGACGTCATGATGACGTCATCACGTGTCAGATTAAAGGGGCATGAAGTTTAATAAATTAAATATTCAAAAATCAATAACAAATCAACCGTTTGACTTACGATCTTGATTCCTTCGGCATATACGATGACTAACAAAGGTCTTTGAGATGCGCACACCCCTTGACCTTTGACCTCGTTTCCTATTGGTCAAACAGATTTTGCCTTGCCATTTGAAAGTGGTGCAAGATATTTGGACAAAGTCACTTGTGTTACACTTCGACTAGGGTGGGGTTTCTAAAAAATATGTTGGTGACCTTTGACCTTGCTCACTTCCGGTCGAAACCGGAAGTGACCATTAGTTTGAAAGTGAAAGGAGGTATTAAGATGGGGTCAATGGTGTTATTACCAGAGGCCCTTAAGCTTTCCAAAAATATAAGTGATGACGTCATCGTACGAAATAGCGCCCTCTACCGACAAGATGATTACGTAATTAAATATTCAAAAATCAATAAAAAATCAACTGTTTGACCTACGATCTTGATTCCTGTGGCATATACGATCACTAACAAATGTCTTTAAGATGCGCACAGGGCTTGACCTTTGACCTCGTTTCCTATTGGTCTAACAGATTTTGCCTTGCCATTTGAAAGTGGTACAAGATATCTGGATGTGGTCAACTGTATTACACTTGGACCTAGGGTGGTGTATCCAAAAAATATGGCCGTGACCTTTTACCTTGCTCACTTCCGGTCGAAACCGGAAGTGGCCCTTAGTTTGAAAGTGAAAGGAGGTATTGAGATAGGGTCAATGGTGTTATTACCAGAGGCCCTTAAGCTTTCCAAAAATATAAGTGATGACGTCATCGTACGAAATAGCGCCCTCTAGCGACAAGATGATTACGTAATTAAATATTCAAAAATCAATAAAAAATCTACCGTTTGACCTACAAATTTGATTCCTTCTGCATATACGATCACTAACAAATGTCTTTAAGATGCGCACATGGCTTGACCTTTGACCTCGTTTCCTATTGGTCAAACAGATTTTGCCTTGCCATTTGAAAGGGGTACAATATATCGCGATGGGGTCAACTGTGTTACACTTCGACTAGGGTGGGGTATCCAAACATATAGCAACACCTTTGACCTTCCCTACATGTCAGATTAAAGGGGCATGTAATAATATTCAATATTTAAAAATCGATAAAAACTCAACCGTTTGACATACGATCGTGATTTCTTCATATACAATCACTAACAAAGGTCATCCCGAACACCACATATGTTTATAAAAAGGAGGGGAACAGCCATGTGTTCGTTTTCAACGAACACATTTCTAGTTATGTACTACTGTTGTTCCTAGAATTTGTGTAAAAAGGTTTCATGTGCAAAAGATGTAGGCCTATTAGGCCTTTCAGCATTAAAAACAAATTCATTTTAATGTCATTTTCGATTGAAAAAAAAAAAATGTTAAATCGGTTTCCCTTAGGCCTATTCACACTGAAGAGCGGTAACGGAAAACGGAAAGCAGTTTGCCGCGCGGTATTACCCGTTCATACAGAGCGCGGAACCCGTGCGGTATATGCAAATTACTCCCATGAAACAGTGGCGACGTCCCACGTGAAAAATCGCCGGTGCGTTGACGAAGCTCTGTTACTTCTGATATTGGCGAGAAGGTTACGTGCCAAAGAAAAGAAAAGGCGAAGAATTTGGGTTCATGAAATCCTTCAGAAAAGGGCATGTACATGTAGTATACGGTACGACTGTGCACGTGCAACGTTACTACACGTACAAAGCGAGGCATGATGTGGTACTGCAAATGATCCTAAATCACACCAACAGCCTCCCAGACGTCTTGGTTTTTTTTACAGCATCTTTGTAAGCTTTCAAACTCGTGTCATATAACTGTGGATATTTCTGAACTTCCAGGATCAAACTCTCGGTACTGTTGCTTACGTCATACGCTGATTGGCCACGACGCACAGTCTCAGCGCGGTATTGTTGAACAAATCGCTCTGGTTTCTAAACGCCGCGGTTTACCGTCCAACCGCGCGGTGTTCCTGCTCTCAATGTGAATGGTCCAATATAAAACCGCGTAGTCTACCGCGCGGAATCCCGTTACCGCTCTCCAGTGTGAAATAGGCCTTTAAAGGAGAAAATAATATGCCCAAGAAACAAAGGACATTTTGCTCAACAAGCGCAACCCGTATGTAAATCCACTGAAAAGCGGACACTGACTTCACTTATTTCCATAACAGAGTCAGAGCGACTCTTCGGGAAAAGTCCAACAACTATATCGAAATTAACTGGGCACTTCCACCGTGACTGACATTAAATATTTTACTAGTTTTGAATATCAAATCGGCTCTGATCTCTGAACACTTACACCCAACTGATCCATATTTGGCATGGGGGATACTAAGACCTAAATACATACATGTAATACGGTATTGAAACATTGAGTTGTCATGTTACGCTTTTTCAACTAGGGAAGGGTGGGGGGGGGGGGGGGTTTACTGCCGTGATTGACATTACACAAACGAAATCAAATGCATTTTTTATGAATTCGAGCGAGAAAACCTATCGTAAGAAAAAAATCCTTTGCAAACGACTTTAAAATTAAAAAAAAGGCACCTTTAGTCCGCAAATTATTCCACAAAAGTACCATTTTACACAACTATTTGTTACCATTGCTATCAACGCTTTTTAGGTTTTCTTGTCAACTTGTAAAGTAAAAGTTTGGGTAAACTGCAAATGATGTTTTGGGGCTTTAAAAAAGATCCAAAAAGATGTTTTGTTTGATTTCAAAGCACATTTGTTTCCAATTCAATCTATAATATTGACTTCAATTAATTTGCCTTAATTACTTGATCAATAACTTTGTCATCTGTTGAGGCATTTCTTTTTTTGTACACAATGTATGGGTGTAGCGTTTTCAAGTTAGTGAAGTGAAATAAAGCACAGTGTCTTATGGAGTATAGCGATGTAGCGATTTTCCTTCTTTGTATAGGTTGGGGCATTTCTTTTTTGTACACAATGTATGAGTGTAGCGATTTCAAGTTTGTGAAGTGAAATAAAGCACAGTGTCTAATACCTAAGTCACAATTAAAGCGGAGGCCGGGAGGCGTGTGCGATTTATAGGCATCGGCCGGCGTGTAGAGGTCGGCGAAAGATCGCGCGATTGGGCGGTCACAGTCACAATTAAAAGTGCCCCGCACGCTGCCATGACGGAATGGGGTCAATTTCTTGGCCCGTTTATCGGCCGGTGTCCTGCCGATGTCCTGCCTATGTCACTGCGATACCCCAGCCGATATCTGGCCGATTTCCGGCCGGGCGCCGCCAAGTCGGCCGGACACTGGGCAGGGCCCGGTCTGCGTCTGAGCGGCGTCTGGGCGGCGCCCCGACGGCGCCTGGCAGATATATGGATTGTCTGGGTTGTCAAAAATTTGGCCCGGAGCCCGCCCGATGTGTGCGACGCCCTGCCGGACATCGGCCAGGCATCGACCGATTTATTGGCGATCAGTTTGCGATGCGAAACGCCGCACCAGGTTTACAATCCGATTTAAAAGTAACTCGATGACCGCCCGATGCCCAAAAACGACCCGGCGGCCGCAAGGAGTCCCGTGGGGCGCCGGCCGAAAATGCCTAAAAATCCGTTGCAAACTACTCGCAAACCCACCGCAAGCTAATTGTGACATGGGGTATAATTCCCCTTTATTTTTGTATGTCACAGACTAACACGGCTGGTTTTTTTCCCTTATATTTCTGTATACATGTAATCAAATCTACGTCTCTTGTAAATCTGTATATATAATATATACCTTTTATCTGTTATATTTTACCACTTGTATCACACAAACCCCCTTGAACGATTCTAAAAATCATAAGCACGATATGTGGCAGAGAGACTCCGCCCTATACATTGATCCCCCAATGTGTCTCAAACATCCAAGGAGTTTCCAAGGAATTCCTTTCAGTTTTTAGGGGGAGTGGGGTAGGGGGGGGTGGTGCGTTAACAAAATGTAAGAGTGTGTTGAGGTATAGGGGCGTTAGGGGGGAGACACTTTGCCACATATCGTGCCAGGTATACTATAATTTGTCCCAAAGCATTGAGGAGCCAATTTCTCAATTTTAATTTAGAAATGCCGCCAATAGATTTAATTTGTGGTACAGTATTTTTCAATTTGTTTGCATTCTAATTCGTAATAATTGCGGTAAATTCGTCTTGTGCGACAATCGGCATTAATTATATTTAAAAAGCGATATTGTTTCATTCATTTTAGCACTTTATTTTACTTTCGATTGGATTCTTCGCATTTCCAATGGCAATTAATGTCTTGATAATGGTATCTTTTCTCGCGTTTTCTGGTCAATTTTCGTTGGGATCTGATCGGCAAAAGATGCTGAAGTTAAGAAAGGCTGATAATTTAAGATTTCAAGATCACATACAAGACCGCACTATATACAACCCACAAAACAAGTTAGCAAATGGAATCACACATGGTTGTGAGAGTTTGCATAGTTTGACATTCAAGTTTTTAAAATTGATATCGCGTAAAAGACTTATCGAAGAAGCAAATTACCCTTTACTTAAATAAAAATTCCATAACTCCATACGACAAAACCTCATTCAGGATATAGAACATGAAGCCTTTGTCCCAGATTTTGTGAATTGGGCAATTTTTAACGCAGAAAATTTATGTTTCTTTCAAATGTTCATCATGAGAGCAGGTGATTACAGATGATATGAACCCATTCTTGGAGACGGCAGATGATGTGGAGATATTCTTTGGTGTTCTTGATACGCTATTCCTCGTCGCCTATGCAATTGGCTTGTACGTCAGTGGAATGCTTGGAGACAGGTAACGACACCAAATGTATTTGTTTAATAATATACAGTCCGTGCGTTTCGGGTGTGGCACCTCGAAAAATAAAACGTTTTTCAATTATGTTTTATCAATTTGCAATGCATTATTCCATGTGACCCATCTGGCCACCACAAAAAAATAATGTTGTTGTTACAAGAATGTCACAACACAATGACATCACTTCAATATAATTGATCTGTACTTGGACGCATGTTTGTTAAACCTGTTAACTGTAAAACCAGGATTCCTTGTTGCCCTTGCCGCCTGTCATAAAATCGGAGTCTCTACCCTAAAAAAAATCAATGATAAATCGAAATGAGTCATCTGTGTATTCACTTTGGTTTTTTCCGCTCTTGCTTAGGTTGGATTTGAAAAAAGTACTTGGAATTGGAATGTGTCTCTCTGCCATTTCTGTAAGTTACTTCTCAATTAAAATTGCTTTGCATTTATAGAAAATGGCAAATGAGGTGGCTTCCTCGTCTGCATCAAATGACATGTGCACCTCTATCTGCTCCAGAATGCTAGATAGGCCATGGGCCAAAGACCCGTATCTTGCAGTTTCGTCTTTACTTTTTGAGGCAACTTTATTTTTCGGATATAAGTAGTTTGAGACATGCTGAATAATATTTCACTTGTTCACATTTGAACAATTTGCACGTAACTTAGAAATAAAGGTCAGAAAAAACGACTCTTTAAGCCGCTTTCTCGCGCGGTTTTTCTCAACCTCGAGCTATCGCTGCCACTGCAAAATGCAGTGTCGACGCGTTAATCTGGACACGAGTTAGGGTTATAATAGACTGGATCCCGATCCACCCTGGCCCAATAAAGCTCACTGCCTTGGCCGTACCAACGTGTATTGACATGATTGAGAATGAAAAAGGAACGCATTTGCAGTCAGTAGGTCTACCCGGCCCCATTAGCAATGAATAATTCTGTGAATGCAATCGCAATTTACATGTAGGGGTTTGGCCAAAATTTGTAAAAGGCCTATAAATGTTAAGCTTCGCCTTCGCCTTAACTTATATAAGTGATTATTTTTAGTGATTATAACACAGGAACCGCCGCACCGGGTTGAATAAATTTGATACAAATGTTGACAAATGTCTATGAATTTTGAAAATCTGGATGCAGTAAAAAGCAACTTGACTCCTCCAGGATTCGAACTGCGGACCTTCTGATCAACGTGCAGATGCCCTACCAATTGAGCTATTTGTATCGAATTCGGTCGTTCTTGGTCTTTATACTGTACTATGCCGTGAATCCGAAACCGCTGGTCCACATTGCACGTAATTGTTTACATTATTAATGCAAAATGACCCTGTGCTAGTTGGACTGGGAGGATTCAGGATTTGCCCGTTTTTGGTCAAAAACAGTATTTTGACCATAGTGCCCGCAAATGCTTTCAGAGTTGACATAAAATGGTGCACAGTTTCAATAATGTTGAATCCGAATCTTATGTTCGCTGCTTGTAAGTTGTAGGCCCAATAGTTTAACACAGGAGAAACAATACTTATTTGAAGATTTGTTTGCGGATTTCTTTGTCAAAATAGTGACATTATGCCATTAATACCTTTGTTTTGTCAATGGGGGACGATCAGGGCATTGCTAGTAAAGGGGGACGCCAGAACACGTTTTTAAGTTAAATTACATGTACGGCTATAGGAGGGGCCTATCATGCATTTTTCCTTGCCATTTTATAGCACTTCCTTTATTTTTAGCGGGAATCTGGAGAGGCACTGGATTTTTTGCTGGGGGAACGCGGCCCGAAACACCCTCCGAAACACCCCACCCTGGCCCATGTTTAGTTTATAAGTTCAACTGCACGTGTACGTGTTTATAAATACAAACACTTTAACATAGTGAATTAGTCCGAATCCAACATTTTTAAGCATAATAAGAGCACAATCGTTTCTTCATTCAAGCACTCTAATGACACTTTAATGTGTATACACTGAAAAGGACAGTTGCTACACGTTTTCATGTTGCGAACACCCTTTTTCTTGTCTTAGGCCTATATGCTTAAAATTATTTTATTGAACTTTACGTGGTACAAAATGAGATCACAAACTGTCTAATACATTAAACATGACATCTGGAACAGTGTTATTTTGGTATAGCTCCAACAATCACCAAACCGCGGGCAGAATATAGGCCTAATAGACTGAAAACGTTAGGCCTCCGGGTGCGTGCTTAAACCCAGCACAGTTCGATTTCCTAAGCGAATTCGTTATTCTTCTCAACGAATTCCTGATGAATGGCATTAATCAACTTCTCTTTGTGGTTACAGTCACGAAATGTCTGCCAACCGAGTGGGTTATAGGCCTAATCCCCTTTTAATTGTCAATCGAATGACGAACACACGTTTGGCACGGCCAGCTACCGGTAGGGTGGAGTGGGAACCAGTCTATTGTAATCCCAACTCGTGTCCAGATTACCGCGACAATACTGCATTTTGCAATGGATAGATAGATAGATCGAGGTTGAGAAAAACCGTACAAGAAAGCGACCAAAATCGCCGATTTTTCTGACCTTTATTTCTAATTTACGAGCAGATACATGTAGTTCAAATGTGAACAAGTGAAATATTATTCAGCATGTCCCAAACTACTTATATCCGAAAAATAAAGTTGCCCCTAAAAAGTAAAGACGAAACTCTATTTCTAGGCCTCTTACAGATTTTGGCCCATGGCCTAAGAGGCAGTGGTTTTAAGCAGCGGCCTCACCAGACATTTCAAACTGGACAGGGGAGGGCAATACAATGGCAAATCACTTTTTAGGGGAGCACACTAATTTCCACAAAGCAGCTTAAAACATCCTATATATGTAGGCATTTTTAACCGCAACCTTCAGTTACAAGGTGCGGCTCATGTCACCATAATAAATATGTGGACATCTTATACCTTATATTTTAAGATAAGTCTTTGCACAAGATAAGCTGTGGGAACAAACAAAAGCCGATTCACGAGTTAATATGTCCGTAATTATGATGCAATAGTGATTCGTTCCCACGAGATAGTTGTTTTTCATCCCGTCCTCTCCCGAGCTCTATACATATATTTTTTTATAATGGTGATCAACCTATTTTTACTTGCAAAGACAACTGCCCGAAATAAGATTTTTAAAATTTCATCTGCGGCAGAGAAGTGTTTATTTAAGCCCTTCAACTTGGAAAGTTTGGTTTATTTAAAAGTTAAACTTGTATTTACAAGACTTTAGTTTTACGTTTAAAAAGCGAATATCCATATCCATAAAAGGAAAAATATATTTTTAAGACCTTCAGATCTGAAATTTAAAGGGCATATAACATGCTAAACAACTCTGTGCCTAATATTTGCTTCATACATGTATGACGGGTTACTTGTTCAGCAAGCCATACTATTGTTTGTTTGGATGTAAAATCAATAAAAGGTAGCCTTTTTCAACTTCGAAGATTTCATTGCAATAAATCACAGACAGAGGGCGCTGTTTGGAGTGCACACGTAAGGAAGACAGAAGGTAAAAGTGAAGACAAAACATAAGACTTTAAGCTGGACTTGTGGTAAATTGCTGCAGTTTTCTTCCCAAGTTTTGTCACGGCTTACAAAAGCAACATGGAAAACAAACTCATCAAACACCCATAGATTACAAAAGTTCCAAGAAGTTTGAGAAGTTCCAGCAGTCTTTTGTGCACAGTTTAATGTGATTTTCCTGTGTTAATTGCCTTACATCATGACTTTGGTCATGAATATGCATATTCACATTAGCACAAAAACTAAAAGCCTTTGTTTTATCCCCCAAAACAAGCTCCAAATATGTTTTTTATGACTGCAACTGAGTAGCGTATTTTATAGCATAGATTTCATTATTAAAAATCTCAAATCATGGGCCCTTTAGGTTGCTTGATGGAGTTCTGTGCTGTCTGTTTTACAGATTTTCATGTTTGGGAGTCTGACTGCATGGATAAACCTCTACAGCAAGGCCTACTATATAACATTCTGGATCCTAAATGGTCTTATGCAGGGTACTGGTTGGCCTACATTGGTTGCTATCTTGGGCAATTGGTTCAAAGAATCACAGTATGTATAAAAACAAATTAATTGAGAAGGATATTCATGATTTTTGTTTGTAGTTAAGCCCTGGATTAACGCGCCTGTTAAAGACAGTTTGTATGTTTGGGAAACTTTTAAAAACATAAACAACAGCATTGCATAACTAAAGAATAATGTTGATAAACTGCCTTGTAGAAATTTCAGCCAAATGGATGCGTAATATCTGAAAACTCCATGCATGGTTTTCGTGTGTAAATGAATGGTAAAAAAAGTTGTCTGCAGATAGCTTTAAAAAAGAAAACACCTTCAGTTGGCAATTTCTCCCACAAAGGTATCAATTTACACGTAACAAAATAATGAGGTGTTGTTACGATTGCTGTATAAACACTTTTAGTCGGGTTATTCTTGTCAACTGCAAATTATGTATTGGGGCTTTAAATGTTTCTTATTTCATTTCCCTGGCTACCACTGATTTTATACATGTGCCTGGAAGTTGGTCACATTTGCCAAGTACGAGGGCAGAGATTTTGGACCACTGAATCAACATTGTACATCACAACAGTGATGGGAAACAATGAAAAAAGGTGGGAAACGTTCAAAAGGGGATGACCCCACCCATTCGTGGCAGTCGTGTGAGCTCGTTACCCTTAAAATTGGCATGATAGATGGACCATAGGCCCTAATTGGGGTAATTTTTACCCCCACCCAAATCACCTAATCCTGGGCTAGATTGGAATCCAAGAAATCTCCTTTCTATGTCCAGACCTGAACAGCAAAAAAAATCAAACATATGGTGCCTGTCAGGAGCCTATAACAACTACATCTACACGTAATGTAGAATTGCCTCAAGTCGGGATCACACTCTATATTAATACAATCGGAATGTGGCATGCAAAACAAATGGAGAACCCATACCCCAACCATGAAAATTACTTATTTTATCATGTTTTTAAGGCAATTTTGCAGCATTTTCTCCTTCAGCTGCGATATTATTCGAAATTATATCAACTACATGTAACTTATTGTATTCTGAAACCAAAGTCTGTCAAACTAAATTGTCTATTAAATGACATTAACTGCCGTGTTTCAGTAATAAGTTGATGTCTTCACAATGCAAGCAATACAAGAGCATAGAATCAACTACACGTGGTCAGTTCCTGATTGGTGGTACATGTACATGTACTTAAAAACAATCCATACTTGTGATTGGCCATTACTAATCATGCCACAGCGAGTAATCTATTTCCTGAAAAATATCATGATCATAAGTGTTATATCAGTTGTTACTCAAGATTAAATGATTAACCGAGTTACCTAGAGTTAGGTTTAATCGCCCAGGTTTAATCTGTTTTGGTTGCAGAGGTTTGGTGTTTGGCCTGTGGTCTTCCTGCCAGTCTCTGGGTAACATTCTTGGGTCATTACTGGTTGCAGTGATTGTATATCATGGCTACTCGGTAAGAATTATAAATATGTTAAAAAAATTACTTGCTTTCTACTAAGCAAAGCAAGATTTTCTTTAAGAAGGGTTTCCCCTAATCTGATGATCGAGGCTACTGTGCGTAAATCTGAGCTGTGTACTCGCAAGACTTCTTAAGATGGCAAGTCCTGACCATACAAATGGCAAGAACACATTTGGTAATGCATGACCTGTTTTAAGAAGAATTGCCTTCCCGCCTGATGAAGGGTGTAAGCAAATGACATGTTATTTTTGCATCAATGACTTGTAATTATTCTGGCATCAATTAAAAGAAACTGACTGGGTACAATTATTGTTCAGAACTTTAAAGAAAGTATAGTCGGCTTAGCTGATATAAATGTTGCATGATTGCAAAATTCTACTCATATGCGGTGGGGGGATATAAAAGCTTATTGGATTTTAATGTCTCCCCTTTAGTTTGCCTTCCTGGCAACATCAAGTCTATTGTTTGTTGGTGGCATTGTGATACTTATCTTCCTTGTCCCTTCACCGAAAGACCTAAGTGAGTATCACCTAATTTTATTATTTTCCCCGCTTGTTTTCTCTGTAAATCAATTATTTGTGCAAGTTTCATTCGACTGGATGCCATTAATAGGCATCTAGCCGCACGCTCACAGTCAAATCCTTGTCAATATCTTGAAAGGTCCAAGATAATAGGAGGCTTCGTTTTATTTTGTCAACTTAGTATAAATTTGAATGCAAACTTTCATCCAGTGAATTTAAACTTGGTAGCACAGTGATCCAGGCTTATTACAATACAGGAAATTCAGGAATACATTGAAATAACCTGCCACAACCTGGTGCATATCTTTGTATTTTTATTTTTTTTAATGAGCTTTGAATCACCACTGGACAGAAATAACTGATGATATTTAGCAGCATACCGGTACCCAACCACCCTGGTAGTTGGGTTCATCATCAGCTTGGTCTGTCCCTCCCATATGATCAATGATACCTCAAGATGAAACTTAACTAAGAGATTAAAACAATTAAAACTAAATTTAGTGGGAAAACATTTCACGGAGCCCATGGCTTCAATTTCTCCCAGACCCATCCCCAAAATCTCCTCAATGTTGAAATGTCGCCCTTTTCTTATTTATGGACACGACAGACATATTTATCAAGCCCAAGACCAGGAACAAGACAGGCTATGACCTTCGTGCCATAATGGCCTTCGTGAAACTCCTTTCCTAGAACTCTCAATCTACTCCACCACTAATTAAAAGCATTTCAGTGGTCATTAGTTTGGGTCCTGCTGATTAAAAGAAGAATAAGAGTTCCAGGGCAAACTCTGGTCGATTCCTGATTCAAGTCTATTGAAGCACCTCACTTTTGGTACATCACAAATTTGATTGTCTTTTTTAGTTCATCTTTTCTTTAACGTCAAAGCTGGACTTGACTACAAGCCTAAAAGATACTCTTTTGAACAGGGATTGAGGCTCGAATAATATCCACAATATGATGGTGGCTAGTGATAAAAGTGGTTCAACCAGCCCTCGTTAATTGAACTGGGTTTTTAGCATAACAGTGGTATATAAAGCCCTCAGGACAAGCAATCAAAATTGTATTCAGCTAAACTATGATTTTTTTCGTTGTTTCTTATGGTTGTGCTTTAGACCTTAAAGAAAATGAAGAAGATGACAGCGATGAAACCGAATTACAGAAAGGTACAGTGTTCAAATAGTTTCACAGTTTTGGTTTTGATAAATAAGCACATTTTCACATACAGATAGGAGAATCTGGAAAAGCATATTCTAGACAATACAATGAAACAACCATCAAGGGGTTGCTCATCAGATAAACTGTTTTCAGAAGAAAAAGTGTGATCGCAATGACCATCACTTGAATACACAATGCTAATTTCCAATTCAAATTAAAATGTGATGTACGGTACACCTCAAACTCATTTCATTTTTTCCAATCGCCTGTTGAGAGGTTTGTCAACCTGTCAGTACTGAAATACTCAAATTACACATGTAATTTACCCTCACATACGACTACTTTTCTACTAGAGTTGTTGTCGAGTGCTATTCAAGTACGTTTAGCTTATTCATTATACCATTTGTTCTAGTACATGACTCTGTCTTTTTTATTGATTCAACTTTAAGATTCTGACACAGAATATATGTATTGTTTCTTAGGCTTCTGAATGGGCTCATGAATTTAGGTAGTCCAATAAAAAAAACCTAATTGCTAGATCCAAACAAAATCAAGTGTGCATTGAAAAACTCTTGTGAAACTTTTTATATGAGTCTTTCCACAGTAAAGGGGGCATTTTGGCAACACAGACCATATTTTCCGGAAAATACCTTTGTCTGGTCTCAAAATAAAAGAAATAAGTTTTAGTTGTTCTGAAGAGATAAGTTAGGCCCCAAAAGGGTTACAAATACAGTAAACCCTCATTATAACACCCCTGATATAAAGCTCTTTCCCAGTCCCAGCCATTATTCCCAGTCCCAGCCATTATTCCCTGTATTGTGTATGCACTGGTTATAGCGCTCCCGGGATATAAAGATCAAATTATTTCAGTCCCTTGAAGAGCGCTATAATGAGAGTTTACTGTAGTGCAACAACATGCCTTTCTAAAAACCCTGTGTACAAATTTACAATACACGCTCATAACCGGGACGGCCTAAAATGTTACACAAGTGTCCGTCCCGGTTACGAGCGTATAGTGCAAATTTGTACACAGGGTTTTCAGAAAGGCATGTTGTCACACTATTTGTAACCTTTTTTGGGCCTAATTAAGTTTTTCAGAACAACTTAAAATTATTTCTTTTATTTTGAGAACCAGACAAAGGTATTTCTCGAAAATATGGTCTGTGTTGCCAAAATTCCCCCTTTACTGTGGAAAGACCCATATGTCTTGCACCATTTATATTGTTTAGCACACCTTGTGGGATATATACTAACCCCTATTATCAGAGGTTTAATTCCAAAACCAACATAGACCAATTCGCTGGAGAAATTGTGCTTTCTTAGAATTTGAGTTAAAGATGCATGCTCACAACATGGTCTTGAGCTCAAACTTAAATGTCTAGAGTTTGACTGAGCATATGAGGTATCCTGACCACAGCAAATGCCAAAGCAATAATGATGTCGTACTCGAGGAAAGCAACAGCTTTGAGTCATGTTTATTATGTATGATTTTTTTATATAAATATTGCACAGATGGTGACTCTACTAGCACTAAGGAACAGAGCACTACTGATAGTACCCAGACACCCCAAGCCATCAGCTTTTTACAAGCCTTGATCTTGCCAGGGGTGGCACCAGTAAGTCATTATAAGTTATCCCACGAGCATGAGTGGAATGAGACCAAAGGCCAAGTGGGTATATGGAATGCAAACACTACATTAATACTGTATTCCATGAGTAAACATACTGTACGGGGATAAATTTATTTGCGACAGAAATCGGAAGGGGGTACAGACTGTCACACTGTTGTTGTCATGGATCCACCAATCAGAATCACGGATTCATGTCTGTCTCTATGAAAACGCTCTTGTCTGAAATTTGCTATATTTTGTGTTACACAACAGCCCCTCTCTTAAAATTTAAATTTAATACTAAATGGGTTATTCTACTGTCAAAATAATTCAATTACAACAGATTCACTCAAATCGTTAGGCACATTTTAATATAAAAATTTAAAAAGAATAAACCGAGAATTAAATTGCCCAACTCCCTACATATTATTTGTACGCAGAACGATTACAAACATCAGTTACACGTATAATGAAATTGTGGTTTTAAACAAGCATATTTCGTCAGTCCCGACGAAAGTATGCACAGTCCTACATGTTTATATGAGGGGAGAAAGGTACATATATATGAGCATTGTTTTTACCCCACTCGTTTATTACAAGTAATGACCAGGTCCAGCTAAAAGTAAATGCACGAATTTGCCCTCTAGGGCTACAGCGGCACCTTCCCTCACGAAGACTAATCACGAAGACCAATCATGGAGTTCATCAATGACCAATAATGGAGCTCATCCCGGGGTTTGCTCACCCTGGTGAGACAAGGTGTTACCCTGCTCTTGGGATGGGCTCCTTGCAAGGTCATCCATAATTTTTTTACTTTCTTGACACAACAATGCATAATAATTAACTGGGACACACTGGGTACACACCGGCCTACTGTTTACGTAATTTAGTGATACAGCATCCTTGATGATAATAATGTTTTGATGGTCCTTGTGAAAAAAGATCGTCAAAATGTCCTGTAATTAACCACAAAAGCTTAAAATTAATTTTTAAAACGGTCAATAGTCGAGTTATACGCTTTACCAGCCGTTAACTATCGCGCGAGACTCACGACTTTGTCGGAAACGATTCGCTCTTCACTTGGCAGCTTTTTGCTTTGGATATCTCTCATTTTCTGCTGAACATTTCACTGGACAGCCTGTAGAGGAGCTGACATTCATGGTTTGTCTTCACGAACGTACAATTGTAGTTCCACGGCACTGTACCGGTTTTGGGCGGGCAACGTGTGTGTGCCGTGGGGCTAAATGTCACATTGTCCGGTGGAACTCGCTTCGGTCCCTCGGACTTTGTGGCAAATTTTATGTTCGATTTTTCAGAAATGTTTAACTTTGTTTTATAACCTAAATAAATAGTCTCTTTTGTCAAATACTCATCAATATTTTTAAAAAATCAGAGCTTCAGGAATAAACTGTGTTTTACACGGCCATACGGCAGGAAATACAACTAACTCCAAGGACACGTGATTTATCGGAACCAGAATCTGTTTTTTTGAAAAATGCTCAAAAACGGCAAAATTTTGTGGTTTATTTTTTAGCTTCTCTTTAGTCTATTTCGGAAAAACTTTCAGAATCATGTATGGGTCCATTTCGAGCCCAAAATAGCACAACAAAGCCGGTTTGTCCCTTTAACAGGGAGCAGTGAAACACGGTTTCTGTAGGGGTCTGGTGTCGAGGGGTTTGTCATCCCTTGGAGTGAGGCAGGGGAGAGTGAGGCAGGGTGAGGCATGCGTGAGGCAGGGTGAGGCATGCGTACTGGACCCGTCACTTTTTAACACTTGCATGGACTGGATTATGGGACGGATGGTGGGAGGAACCGACTGTGGAGTGTTATTCGGAGATGTTCAGATCACCGATCTGGACTTCGCCAATGACGCCGTGATACTTGCCGAGACGACGGAATTCTGATGGGGTGCACTCGAGACACTAAGTGGGAAGGCGGGGAGGTTCGGATCGCGAGTCTCCTAGATCAAGACTAAGATCCAGGTTTTCGGTGACTTTCCGGATGCAGCTGTCGATTCTCGTCTTGCATCAGGCGAGAGTGTTGAGATCGTGGAGAGCTTCACTTACCTCGGTAGCGTGGTTCACCGCTCCGCAACTAGCGAGGCGATGTCACTCGGCGTCTAGGCCTAGCGCAGAGGGTGATGAACTCGCTAAACAAGACTGTTTGGCGCTCTTGGCATTTGAGCAGATGGACCAAAGTCCCAGTCTTCCGCTCGGTGTTGCTTTACGCAAGTGAAGCGTGGACCTTGACCAGTGGGCTGAGGCAACGACTGGACGCCCTCCTGACTACTTCCCTTCGCCGCATCCTCGGGTAACGCTGGATAGACCACGTGTCAAACCAGGAGGTGCTCGACAGGGCGCGGGCGGGGATGGTCACCTGCTTGATCCGAGAGCGCCAGCTGCGCCTCTACGGCCACGTGGTTCGCTTCTCCCCGTCGGATCCGGCGAATTGGATCCTCAGTGCCAAGGATCCTAAGGGGCCGGGATGGAGGCGACCTGTTGGTCGACCCCGTGCGTCGTGGTTGGCGCAGCTGGGGGACCACCTGGAGGTGTGGGGGATGGGCCCGGTGCGCAGGCCCGATCAATCGCTATAAGGAGACCGAGGGGTGGGGAAAGAGGGTGAACGCGGCGAAGTGCCGCTGCGGCACATGCTCCCACACCTGACTGCCCTCTACGCCCTCTACAGAAATGGAACCCCATGGCAATTTGCCAGCCGCGGCCGGGTATCTCTGTGGCGCACCCCAATTTTTGGTTTTTGCCAAGATGAAAAAGGTGCGCCTTTTACAGGGGTTTTTATAATTGAATGTGGTTAAACAGCCCTCGCCATAAGAATTTACATTTAAAGATTTCCTTTTTTTTCTCACTTGTAAAACAGTATGCGTTGTCATATGCCTGTCTGAAGCTTGTCAACTATTCCTTCTTCTTTTGGCTTCCGTACTACATGAGCAACAGCTTCCTTTGGACTGAGATGATCTCTGATCAGATATCCATGTTTTACGACATTGGAGGCATGATTGGTATGTGACTACCTTTTTCACTATGTAGTTTGTGGCTTGCTAATAGACTACTAAGGCGTGACGTCAGTTGCCATGGTAATTGGGTCTAAACATTCGCTGGTAATCTGAAACGTCCATTGCGCTAAAGCACGGGGAAAGGTTCACTGATTTTAGTGTAGACCCAATAACCATGGCAACACACAAAGGGTGACGTTTTGACTTTAGTACTCTATTCAGATTTGTGCCTGTGCAAATGATAATCAGACGTCATTAATCGTGATAGTGCCCTCTTTTGGGGCAGCATAATTATATCTCTGTTTAAAAGTGTGACTTTGGCCAAATACGTTGCCAGATATTTCTGGTGCAAAGGAGTTCTGAATTTGTTTTAGGTCTTGTGACGCCATTGGTTATATGATCAGCATACATTTATTAATACTAATATGTACAACTCCATGTTTGTTTTACGCAGGAGGCATCGGTGGTGGTTTCATATCAGACCGCATGGGAGTACGCTCGCCAGTTGTCGTGCTGATGTTGTTCATGTCGTATGGACTTCTTGTTGGATATAGCTGTGAGAATTATCTTAATGAGACATTTAAAACTAAAAATTTCAAATCGAGATTATTCCCTTCACTTTGATTTCTTTTTAAAGATTTTAATACGCCTTAAAATGAGAAACAATGAACTTAATTGGGCAATGCGTCTAAAACTGGATAACGGTCGCATTTTACAGGACCACACCAACACCGGTGATGTTCTAAAAACTTGCAAAGATTAGTCTGGACACACGCAGTACCCAGTTAAAAACTAAACTAAAGCCACATACCCTTAAAGTTCCAGGGTTGTAGTCGAGTCCATCACAAGTCTATCACAAGTCCAGAGCCGATAAAAATCACAAGTCCCACACAAGTCCGTCACAAGTCCCACACAAGTCCGTCACAAGTCCAGTAACAAGAAGCAAAGGATGAACACGCACAAATTACGAATGCCTTTGTTGGAGTTCATTTGAATAGCTTGTGACTTTAATTAAGACCCAGGGACTTGTGGTGGACTTGTGAAGGCTTGTAATGGACTTGTGATGGACTCGACTACAACCCTGGTTTCAGCCAGAGTGTCCTATCACCATGTTAGAAGCAGCCCACTCCCCTGGGTGTGCTTTGGTACTGTGGCGGTCGCGGCCCCAAGAACGCCCTCCCTAAGACAATCGGGTCGCACAATTTCCGACGAGTCAACCAAAATTCAATGACCTGGAATCGACTGCACCAAATTAGAACTCAGAACTCTGGCTAAACTCGGGCCTCAGAAATTGCTACGAGCAGCCTCAGGGCCCAGGGAAATGGATTCGTTTTGGAGGAAATATACCGCCTGTTGTAGCTGATATTCCCTCGGGGGGTAGTGGGAGGGACTCGGTACTGTAAATATTTCAAGAGTGGACACGTGTGTTCAGTGATTGAGAGTGTGTGATTGGTTTATTTATAATGACCTGGGACTTATAATTGTGTGTACAAACTGACAACATTGGCGCCTTATTTAATTCCTCTCGCTTGCTTGGGAGTTTCAGTGTCTTTACTTTTTCTACACCGACGGCAATACAGCAGATATGGCAGGGTAAACAGCGCGCAATACACTCGAACTAGGTGAATGTGCCACCCGTGCACGCCCGACTCAAACTGTCGGCCACAACTATTTAGAAAGCTGTGAACCAACTTGGTAGCCTGCGAGTTCGGATCTGCGCCCCTGGCGTACCAAACCTACAGCTCACAATTTCCCAACGCGCAACTACAAGTGCAAATTGTCCGACAAAATGCACTACCACCTCGCGCTATATGCTCAAAGTGTGCCGGACTGTAGCCCACTTGACTACAGCTAACGTACACTAGCCGCTGTGCCAAACCATAAAGGCTACACAAATCGCCCGAAATGCCCACGCTAGCGACTCTGAGTTTCACTCACCGAATTACTGGCATACTCCGCAGTAAATGCGCACCAAACTGCTGTACTCTCTCGCCCGAATTATATCCCTAAATTCAGGCCTAAACTTGCTGCTTTATCTTCAGCAGAAACACTTGAAATCTTGTCGAACAACTATTTAGGTCTTTTCACGACAACAAGCAACTCGGAAACTAAGTTCATGGTGCACATGGCGCCCCGATATGCTGGGCTCTAGTCCCGCCCAGCAACAGGAAACTACGTACGGATTGGCCGTACACATGTCATTCAGTTAAGGAGAATGGACGAGAGGTGTAGATTCTTTAAAATAATGGGCGAGGCGAAGCCGAGCCCATTATCTTCAAGAATCTACACTTTCGAGTCTATTGTACGACTTAATCTATTTTTGTGACGTCACATTATTCTGACGAATCTACAGTCCACTGTAGATTATTTTTAAGAATGTACTCAAACTGTAGATTCTTAACACAAAATATTTTCATTGTTTATTATCGCATGAATACAATTTTAAATTACTCAGGAAATTACAGTGAAAACGAGAAAATGTTGATACTTAATACCAACAAATCTACATTCTGTGCAGTGTACCAAATATAGTTATAACAGCTAGAATCCCCCCATCCACATTTTTTTAGTTTTCCTGTTTATCATGGAGGTTTATGTTTCTACAACGCGATTACAACGTGTTTTCCGCCAAAAACCGACAGTATTTGTTTAAAACGCAATTCAGTTCCAACCCTCTTCACCCGAAATTCTGAAACGCTCGAGGTCACTTGGTCTGTTTACAAACAGGGTCGATACGTCATACTGAGAAACACACAAAACGGCCTGTGCAGTATTGAATGGAAAATATACGAAGTGTATGTTCATCATGCCTGTTTTGTCCTTGTAATTCAAAATACAAACGTGAAAACACCTGATGTAAAACGACAATAATCTACTATTACCTTTTTTGTGAAAAAACCGTAAAATTGTGGCTCACAATGAAGTCGAGCCTTTTGAAGGAAACACTGGTGCATTGCGACCGGTGTTTGTCACGGAACGAACAGCGGTCCGTGTACAACAGTGGGAATGGTGCCTGCGGGCCGCGCCGTAGTTCTTACGTGTTTGAAATTGGCACACGGTATATGCACATCGGCCGGTACAAGTTAGAATGAGCGACTAATTGTTCTCTCTCTTCGTAATAAAAAAGGATCTTAGCTTCTGCTCTTTTTTTTCATGATGTTTGGTAAAACATACAACCACGCAACTACTGGGCATATCTCTGGCTTTTTGGACCAAAACAATTCTTCAAAAAACACCATCTAACAGAGACGGTTTTCCAAGTTTTTTGCGTGTAAACGTATGGAGCTAACAATCGTGTTGACTTTTCTTTCTAAGGATTGCGTCACAGGGTCACGCGCATATCATGAATACCTAATGAGCGTTTCAGAAATCGCGAAAATCTCATTTTCGAAAAGCGCACTTTTGCTTGCAATTTATCCACTTAAAACCGACAAAAAAAATAATAAAAATCCACATCGGCAAGAGGGATGTTTGGACTATCGAAAAAAACCTACATGCTGGATTTTCGTCAAGGGGGATTCTTCCTCTTTAAACTTTTTCATGAACGAGAAAACCGAATTTAGTCAAGGAATTGCCGTTTTTCCGGTGAAAACTTTATACGAACCACTTTCATAACTTCACTCTTAACCCTATGCACAAGCCCTGTGGATGTGGTCTACAAATTGTTCCGTTTTGTTTTACTTTTTTGTTCACTCTAAAGATTTATCAGAAAAACGTTGCAGGTATTAACGTAAAATCTTAAAATTGTGTACAAAGGTTTCCTATTGGTTTAGTGCATGGGGTCCTGAGAGTGTCCGTGTATAGTAAACTTTCCAAAAAAGCAAATCCTCACTCTCAAACTCCGTTTCTTTGGAGTAATAATGCTTTTTGGATGGTTGCAAAGTCATATAAGGAAATAATTGCGTACTTGACCATGGAAACAGACCTTGTGTACAAAACGCATGAGACTGGATGGAAAAATAACTTTTTAAATTTTCCATGCTAAATTTTCACTTATAAGTTTTTTCATGTCTAACTGAGTTTCTCTATAAAATGATGCTTGCTTGATACTAGGCCATCTTGGTCAATCACTCAAGTAGTACTCATCAGTCACAGGAAATTTCTCTTCGGCGTCTTCGGTGTTTTTGGTACATAAATTATCACCAAGTTTCCCTTATCCGCTTCGTCATATAGCGCAGTTTCATCGTACATGTATAAATCCCGAGTCAAATCCGCTTCTGTCGTATCCAAACTCCCAAAAACAAAACTCCCTTGGTCAAGCCGTTATATTTCCAAAAAGGGCAGTTTCATCGTATAAATCGTATAAATCATATCGTATAAAAAAATGTCAAAATCAGACATGGCGATATAGTAGTTGTTGCTTGCAGCACACACTATGAACAACTAACAATGGAAATTGGGCACACACCATTGTTAATGTAACCAAGTGGTAACATTAAATTGATAATTTCAATAGAAATATAAATAAATGGAAACAGAGGGTGCTCTACAAAAATGTAAACCGAAACCAATGTAATTTGCTTTAACTTCCTTTGTTTAATTTCAACTTCTAGCGTAATTAAATAAATCAAACGTGCAAACGTATTCAAACGTATTCAAAACTCAATAAAACGGCAGTCAATTACTAATGGCAACGTTGATTATTGATGAAGCATATGGATGAGCCAACAGCACCAGGGCACACGAAACAGCCAAGTTGAAACTACATGTACTAGAGACCAAAGATGTGTTACTCTGGCAGCTAAGGTGGAAAGAACTGCCAGACTGGTAAATTTTGAGCCCTTAAACTAGTAAATTTTGAGCCCTTATATATGGAGCATGGTCATGGTTAAATATAATTAGTAACAATAAAGTAACAGATGCCAGGCACAGTACAAAGAATATAATATAAACCACAATAAAGGTAAATACAGGTCAGGCAGATTCCAGAATGTGCCCACCAAGGAATAATAGGCAAAGCTAGTGAGGCTGGGCACATTTCAGAGTGCCTGGCACCAATGAATAGAATAACATACAATAGAAATAATAAAACCAAAGCAAGTAAATTCCAAAGTGCCTGCTGGCACAGAGGAATAATGGATGCCACACAGTCCAGCCACGGCCACCCAACAATTGTTCCTTCCAGAAGCTTCAAAGAAATACCAAAGAACAATTGTCAGGGGGCAGTGGCATGAACTATGTGGCACCATTGTGACAACTTTGTACCAAACTAAATCAGGTCCGGTCACACTAATAACAATGGTTTGTGCCCAATTTCCATTGTTAGTTGCTCATAGTGACACCACAAACGAAATGACTGCATGTCATGAGCACCAGAATGCAGCGTGTTTACATAAGTATTCTATTCTTACACCAAATAAAACGCCGTGCATTGCATCCATAGGCTATAGACCGTATCGAATAGCCGCCATTTCGTGGGGCAGTTTCTTTGTTCCTTGTGGACATGCATGGTTGCACATATTGTGCTTCCATTGTTAAACGCTTGCTGGCTCGTTTCTTTGTTCCGGGGCGGTGGAATGGATTAATTTACTATCATTCACTGTGTGCATGTGATTTGCCATAGACAGTGCAATAATTATAAATCATTCATAAATATTATGTCAAACACTACGCCTACAGGGCGTGACTATGCCCATATATGGCACTGCGTCTTTTTGTAGAGCATGCGCTTCAGTCCCAGCACAATGGGTCTTTTTATAATTAGCATTACATCATGTCTGGAACTGAGCATTATTACATCATGTCTGGAATCTAAGGCCCGTTTCAAACGTCGCGCTTATGCCGTGTCGAATTAAATTCAACTTGATTTTGTTAATTCGACACGGCACAAGCACGACGTTTGAAGCCATTTGGCTCCCATTTTGACACCACGTCAAAATTAGCAGTTTCACCTACCGTTTCATTTCCGTCTCTGACGTAAACTGGTAACCCTACACGTAATAGAAAAACCACACCGCGTCGCTGGTAGTCTACAACTGGTGCAAACATTTTGCCGCAGTGTAGTTGGCGCGAATTCGGTGCATTATGGCCGCTTTCAAAAGTACTCGATTCGGATTTAGACGGTCTTTGCTATTTCCGGTGAAAAATCAAAGGAGGTAAAAAATCAAAGAAGATCGTCACAACGTTAAAACCCCATCAATGATCATGCCATTCCCGACAGGTCTCCGGAAGTGTGACCTGAAACGAGACTTACACAGTCTATAGGGGTGGGGATATTTTACGTGTGTCGGCACTAGAGGGCCTTATTTTTTGTCTTTTTTTAATTTTATTTTTTTAGTTAGAATGCACATGGGTTAACATTGCCTACAGAGAGACCACCCTACCCCCAATGACCGGTCTGATGAACAATATGAAAGGTTTATGACATAATCAAAGCATAATCAAAAACACTCGCCTAGGATCCTGATGATCCTTATAAAAAATGCATCTTTCCAAGGTGAAACTTAAAGGGCCCCTTATTTAGGATTTTTATCAAAGAAATCTATGCTTTAAAACCACTTTACTCAGTTAAAGTCATAAAAATCCTATTTGGAGCTTGCTTTGGGGGTTAAAACAAAGGTTTTTAGTTTTTATGCTAATGCAATATGCATATTCATGACCAAGGTCACGATGTCACAAGAGGCAAACACAGGAAAATCACATTTAACTGTGCACAAAAGATTCCACTTTTTTCTCAATTTTCCTGAAACTTTTGTAATCCATGGGTGTTTGAGTTTGTTTTACATGTTGCCTGCTGTAAGCCATGACAAAACTGGGGGTAGAAACTGCAGCAATTTGCCACAAGTCCAACTTGAAGTCTTATGTTTTTTCTTAACTTTTCCCTTCTGTCTTCCTTATGTGATGCACTCAAAACAGCGCCCTCTGTCTGTGATTTATTGCAATGAAATCTTCAAAGTTGAAAAAGGCCACCTTTTATTGAATTTACATCCAAACGAACAATAGCATGTCTTGCTGAACATGTAATCCGTCATTATGAAGCAAAGCTTAGGCACAAAGTTGTTTAGCACGTCACAGGCCCTTTAAGGTAAATGAAACATCACTTTTCACTACATGTACCCTTCCAGGTACAGGTACTACAGAGACCGGGATTCAAGCCACCAACCTGTGGATTTCACCAAAATCTTGGATTCATCAGTCTGTTACAGTATACTGTACCACTCAGTTGTCGTGCCCCAATAACATATTATAGTATGCACATAAATCTACTATAAGCATGGTGCCCACATTATTACCCCCGGTCACTGGGCTCACTAGAGAGCATACAGCCCTGGTTGCCTATTGGACTCTCATGATGAGAGCCCAACAATCAAACACTCAACAGTTTCACTCTCATACATGTACGTGTAGGTATCCATTTGCTCCTGGTGAAGCTAGGTAGTCCATAGCAAAGTGTCTTGCCCAAGGGCACACTCGCATTGCCATCACCTGGATTCGAACTGACTACCTGTAGAATTGAACAGGTATTAAATATGATATATTAGACTGCTCTCTTTAGTAACATGTTGTATACTGTATATAATGCAATTAAAACTAGCGTTTTTGAGCAATATATTGACCTTTTACAAACATTCAAAAAACCATGAAGGAAAAAAGATACCAAACTAAATTGTATACCAAAGATAGATTGGATGCAGTATGTTAAGATATGTAAGTTTCAATCGCTTGGGTAGTGACCTACATGTATCGGGGGAACCACCTCTCAGAAGAGGCGGCTCATTTTGCCATTTTTCTTTGCGAACCCACTTTTAAGCCTTGACCACGCCCCAAAAGGAGTGGAATTGCTTTGCCCTTGATATGAAGCAAAGCCATGTGTCTTGTGGGTGTGCATATAAAATATGAAGTCAATCAGACCATCCATGTGGGCACCATGGGGAGCCAAAATAAAATAAAGTTACCACGATAATCAAAAATGAGAGTTTTCGGGGAGCGACATCTAGAAAAGGAAACGTGGTACCATACTTTTGATAACAGAATCATGCAGATTGGATGCCAATCTATGTGTATATCAATCTTCAGGTAAAAATCCTAGAGCCTTTTTGAGCTACAGGCCTCCAATAATGTTAAAAACTTCAATGGCACGGCAAGATTGGGAAAATGTGGGTAGGGTAGGCATTTTCTGGAGGTCATATCTCAGCAAAGAGTTGGAGTTGGCCTCTAAAATTTGCTACATGTTCATAGGTTAAAGTATTTTTAGAAAAAGTTTCGTCCAAATCCGAGTCGGACCCCTGACAACCTCTAGGTGATTTCACACGGAATGACCGTACTTCAAAATGACATATGTTTTTCAAACTTCTTATTTTTTCAGTTTGCCCGGCTGATCTTATATTAAATGCATTTCTTCTGACACTGCTGGGGATATGTGTGAACGGTTCTGCACATTTAGTCAGCTCAGTGGTGTCAGCCGAACTGGGTCAGCAGGATGCTATTCATGGAAGTCAAGAAGCTTTGGCTACAGTCGCAGGAATCATTGATGGCACTGGAACAATGGGTGCTGCTATGGGTCAGGTGAGGTCTCAATTCAATTCAATCTGGTTTATTCAAAATCTGGTTTATTTTACGGAGCCTTAAAGCTTAATTTAGAGAGTAAAATACCATAAAATATCGACATTCCATATAATAAAACGTAAAGGGAAAAACAACACTCTTGATCTAAAACTTTCTCAGTAAAAGCAATATTAAACCATTCAAACTTTACCATGTTAAGCGTTTGCACAGTTCTTTAAGGAGCGTGTTCAGATTACATGTTTGGGCGCTCCCCCTACCCCCCCCCCCCCCCCCCCCCCCCCATTTTTTTCCGTGGATGTTGAGATTTGGATACCATATCATTTGTCATATTTTTCTTTTTACCATTTTTAAATTTCGCTCTCCCAATCCACATATTTCCAAGGATATCGTAATGATGTTTTGTAAACTATTATCTGCAGTGCAGTGATTACACCTTTTTGCTTTCCACATCCAAATTGAAGAATACAAACTTTCTGTTTTCTTCCCATGGATAGTATTTTAGGGAGGCATTTTACTTTGTTAGGTTAGAACGAAATCCATTTTCTGCATGGAAAAATATGAACAAGTTCCTGTAAGTGCAAGGTTTAAAGTGGAGCAGGAAGATGTGTACCAAGTCCATATACGTAGTTTTTATCCAATAAATTTAATTTCAGATACTAATTCCAGTTCTTCAGATGCATTACGGGTGGCCATCAGTATTCTACTTTCTAACTATAACGGTGAGTTTTACGAATTCATTGATTCCAAGGTTGATCACACATTCACATCATATGGCTGAGGATTCTGAAGTTTGCCGGATGGCGACCAAAACCACTCATTTTATAATGATTTTGTTTAAAAACCCTGAAACTATAGACAACATTCATATTCAAGGGCCCCTGAAGTGCTCAATAACTTTATGCACAGTTTTTGCTGTATATGAAGGATTACTTGTGTAGAAAGACAATACTACTGTTTATTATGGTGCCCCATGAATAAAAAGTGGCATTTTTTTTAACTTTGAAAATTTCTTCACATAAACTCACAAAAGGAGGGCGCTGTTTGGGCCATGTCACTTTAGGAACACACAGCACAAAGGCAAAGAAAAAACATAAGACTTCAAACTGGAATTGTGGAAAAATGCTGCAGTTTCCAGCCTTAGTTTTCTCAAGGTTTACAACAGGCAACATGTAAAACAAAGCTAAACCGTCATGGGTTACACAAATTTCAGCAAGTTGGAGAAAATTTTGCAAACTTTTGTGTTTTCCTAATGTGACATCACCACTTTGCTCATGCATAGGCCTATGTCAATTTTCATTAGCATAAAAATCAAAAACCTTGATTTTAACCCCCAAAACAACTTCCAAGTAGGGTTTTTATGATTGTAAATTAATGGACTAGTTTCATAGCACATATTTCATTGATAAAAACACCATTTCAGGGGCCCTTTAACCACGCCACGACCATGGAATAGCGCTAACTCGTCTGCTATAGTAAGCACGCATTTTCAGCTAATGCTTAAGCAGCGCTATTGCAAAAGGCCTCGAACCAATTAGAGGCTAGAGCCATTTTTATATATGGTACTGTTTAGCAGCCTATTTTGTGCTAACGGAGGCTCTGGCTATGGAGACCGTAACTGTAAGCAATGCTAAACGTTTGCTAGATTCAGAGACGCAGCATTACCCGTTTCCAAGCACGCGCATGCTTAGCACGACGCGGCCGTGAAATAGCGGTAACGTTAGCAGAACTTTTCTGCTACAGTAAGCACACGTTTTCAGCTAGCGGTTAAGCAGCGCCATGAAATTGGCTCCTGGTCATTGCAAGCATGTTGTCATTGTCGTGTGCTTAGATACTCCGCATGTTCTCAAGTACTTCTTCCTCAAACGTCCAACACGCTATTCACTACACACTACTCACTATAAGTTATAGGGATATTATGGGGGTGTGCGCGCAGATATTTTATTAAGGGTATGTATTCCGCTTGAATACATGTAATTGTGTATAAGGCACACCTTGTCACATGAATAGGCCGAGGTGAAAACAGTCGTTTGAAAAAAAGAAAATTCCAAAAACACAACATATACCGATATCTATAACTTATTGTGAGTAGTGTACATGTAAGCACTACGTCTCCACGATAGTAAGCCTACTGGTATATATTATACATGCTTAAATTTTATTCCAATAGAAGTTAGTTTTGTAAGTTTATGCTCTGTTTATGAAATACGTATTTTATTTGAATTTTCCATTGCAGTTGATTGTTGGAACGACCTTCATCATGCCAATATTCGTGAAGGAACTGAAGACATTACACAAGCAGTCAAAATATCATGTAAAGTAAAATGTCTGTAAATATATTCACAGTACTATGTTTTTTTAAATGAACAAAATAAATTGTCTGAACCATCTCCCCATTCAAACTTTGTATACCCAGCCACAAATTCTCAAAATTTGACAGTCGATTCTGGAATTGTATTATTTTGGAGCTGTCGTAATTGGCCTTAGCACCTAAAGAGGAGATTATTCTCATTCTGTTCTCTTGTTATTTATTATAAACGCATTCAATGTAGATATCATCGAACATGAATTTATGTAATTAATATTCCGCTCTGTCGCTTGTCTCAACTTGGCGGTTTTTGTATACCCTGTGTGTTACACCAAAAGTGGCAAAGGTGGATACAGATTGGACATGTTTATTTCGACCACAAATCTGCACATGTGGCTTTTGATTGTTTTTGTTTTGGGATCCAAACGCCTTTCAAGCCCCAAAAGTCACTGCTGAGTTATCCTTTAAGAAGGCTAAAAGTGACTTGTTGACGTTAACATGAAATTATCAGCGTTCAGACATTACGTCATGCCGCATACAATGCAATAAGAGGGCGCTCGTTGTGCGCTGGTTGGCTCATGAGTCCACCCCTTGTGGTTATTGCATTGTGTGCGGCACGCATAACATAATGTCTCAACGCTGATAATTTCAACGGTGACAAGATTACGAGAAAAATATAAAGAAAAATAACGTTGGGAAAAATCGATCATTGCACATCATTCTGTTAATGGGAAATGACGAAAAAAGTGGACATTCTTTGATTCGAATTATTATTATTATTATTATTTCTTTCTGGTATTCATACCAAGGATTCCTCAATAGTGCTCATTGCACTGTCACTCGCAAGCGTGAGGAAACCCATGAAGAATTAGAATTAGAAATGGCCAGAGACACCGGGGATGATCCCCCTTGCTCTTCACGAAAGAATGCTCTGGGATCTTTAGAGTGCGTTTCCATTACCTAACACATTGGACCAACGGCTTTACATCCCTTCCGAAGGATGGAGCAAGTGTGGTTGAGTGCCTTGCCCAAGGGCACAGGTACCGTAGCCGTGGGGAGGTTCGAACCTGCAACCCCAAGTTTTCACCTATGATTGCGAGTCAATGACCTAAACCGCTCGGCCACAGTACCCCAATGGGCGAGGACGCGAAGCGTCCGAGCCCTACGCTCCTTTCAAACCTATTGTTCAGATTACAGGAACAAAAAGTGTGAATACTTACTAAAATGCTACACAGGCACTTGTGGCTGTGTACAGTCTGGGTACGGGTGTACTGTGTTTGTTTTGTGTAGCCTTTGGTGTACTTAATGTTCGGATGTTCCTTGTGGGATGAAACTGGACGGACACCGAGTAAATGTAAGTCCCTACTGTCAAGTGTATGCCTCCCCTTGTTTATGTGCCAGCCATGTCCTGTATATAAAATATAAAAACTGCATTTTGTGTCGTTGATTAATTTTTTATTCTGGGTCGATATTTTTGGAAATATTACCATACACGGACACCCACTGGGACCCCACGTACTGCAGCTATGAGATAACTCTGAAAAGTTTTTCCTTAGGAATGAAATAATGTAACGATGGACACTTGTATAGCGCACATGTCTACCCTATACTCCTGGGGCCGTATTCATAAAACACACTTAAGGGCGATTTGGCTAAGGGATTCCCTTAAATGTGGGAAATTTTCAGGATTTGACTTTAGTGATATTCACCAAACATTTAAGGGTATTAAAAGTGAATTCCTTAACTTTCCAATATTTAAGGGCAACTTTTAAGGGACCTCTGAGGTCCCTTAAAAGTTGCCCTTAAATACTTACTCCACACTTGTGCATCATCCCAAACACAAAAAGACCTAAACTGATAACCACTATTGAAACTACATGTATTACAGAAAATGCCAAATCACTTTTGAAATAATACTCAAGAATAAAACAGTGAGCAAATAATTCACTATTTTGATCTATTCTTTTATGCTCTCCATAGACGACCTTTCACACACTGACCTGTACACAGCGCAGTGCATGTAGTGTCACAGTGTATGCAGTGCATGACATGTACACACATAGATACATGTACAACTACAATCATTCACACACGCCAGATAGACAGTGCTTTAGACAGTCATGGTAGTGTATTTTAAGTAGGCCCAGCCTAACCAACCTTAGCTTAGTCTTTGACTGTTTTACTGACATATTCTCTAATTTATTTTTACATTATTTGACATGAAAAGATTTAAAAGTAGGCCTATGGAGATAAAGGAAGCAGTTTAGAGCAAGGTTCAAAGGGATAAATTTGAGGTAGGTCAAGCTGTTTTTTCAGTTTAACAGTTGCCGTACTTTCATGTAAACATGGTAAATCACATGTAGCCTATAGTTTAGCATGTTTAGTACTGACGTCATGAACGTTAGGCCTAGCTCAAATTCTGAAGTTTATCTTTCACTAGGCCTACATATATACACCAGTCCAAAATGTAGCTGCATGTATTTTAATAGGTCCTACAAGTACTGTGACAGTTTAAATGTGTGCTCCCATCTTTAAAGAAACTGTGCATTGAGCATTTTTAGCTGTGTATTTTGGTAGGTGAACACACACGCCTAGGTTCAGACTATCTGCCGAGTATAGACCTGTGATAGACCTACGTCCAAGTTACGTTTGAATCAATGATGTACATGTAGCCTACGATAGTTAGGCCGAGTTATTTCAGAAATCCAATTAGACATACACGTAGACTTTAGAGCCTAGAGGTCACTAAAACGAACCTTTAGCCAGTGCCGAAATCACCAAAATTTCCATTATTTCTTGACACTCTTCAATACTCTGACAGATGCTAATTTAAAATGCCGACTGCCTCAGCCAACTGAGAGTGGCATCAAAAGAGGACATAGGATTTCTCTCCTCTTTCCATGTTCTGCCACCAGCATTTCCTTCCCCATATTTTGCTGTCAGCCATTTTGTTACCATGTACAAGTATGCAAATAAGCTCGGATGGAGTGCAGTGATTGGAGGAGCTATCAGAATATCAATATTCAGTGTAATAATTCACTTAAGGGTTTCCCTTATCTACAACTATCTTTAAGTGACACTCTTAGTAAAGTGTTGCATTTAGAACCTTTCTGAATGTCACTTAAGGGATTCTCTTAGTAAAGTGAATTCCTTAAAAGATTAGTGCAAGTGTTGCCCTTAGGTTAAGTGTGTTTTATGAATACGGCCCCAGGCGCTGTTGCCATTAACATTATCGCTGCCATCAGGAAATCACCAGAACCATTTCGCTTTAACTAGGTGGCTACCTGGCCAAGGCGCACAGTCCTATCAGCAGTTAGATTGTGGCATTCCGCCTAACAGCTCCCCAAATATCGCTTGGGCTGACCAGGCAATGGAGATTAAGTGTCTTGCCCACGGACACAAACACGTTGGCACAAGTGGGGCTCGAACCCATAATCCGAGGTCGGACATTTTTATTTGTTTGCGATAAGTACTGACATTTTCTTCATTTGTTTTTTTAATCGGTAGAATTTAATGTGCCTTTTTCATTTATTGGCGTTTGGGAACTTACAAACGCGGTACGTTAAAGTGACAACTTAAATAATATCGTCACAACGTTAAAACCCATGCATGAGCTGACTCCGGAAGTGTGACCCTAAACAAGACTTGTACACGGTATGTACTAGCAAGTCGCCTGTAAACATCAGACTCGTGGATCCACTGTAATATTTAAATACCATATTGGATGACAAACATGCGATTTATTTCACTTTTTAAAAACCTCAGTCCAGTCAACTTACCACCAATGTGTTCTTGGATTTACTGGGAACATTAAAATTGTCCACTTACTTCCGGATAGACGGTTTTAACGATGTTTTTGTAGATCTTTGCTAGCCCTTTTTCTCAAAATTCCCATTACGGTTTTTTGGTATGCTCTTAACCAGTTAACGCCGGGATTATTTCAAACATTGCTGTACGTAGGCGCGGGTTTATTTATAGTTAAAATATGGAGGACGGAAAACAACTGAACTCATTAACCATGTGCGGGGAAGTATTGTTACGTCGATGCACCGTCATTGTACACCACAATGACGCTTTGTTAAAAAAACGAATTTCTCCTAAACGTGTTTACTAGTCCTCCGCTACACCGATGGGGAAATCTTGGCGGGTTTACACGTCCTCCTGTGTCAAGTGGTTAATGCTCTGAAGTCTGATGCCCATCGCCCATGTGTCCTCACCCGTACCCGCGACGGAAACAACACATTCAGAGCATTAGGAGCATATAAAAACAAGAGCATACAACAGGCTCAGCCTTAAGAGCACTAAAGGCCCACTGTATCATTTGCAGCGACCCCAAAAGTCAATCAACGAGTTGACAGGGAAAACCTTCCTCTAAGAAAATATTGATCTGGTAGCAACTACATGTATTCAATTTAAATGTTTCCGCCCAAGATGATATAATTTTACCAAAAAATAATCCATGAAGATGAAATTATTTACATCGTTTGCAAATGATTTACTTCTCATCTAAGCGGTCCGAAATGGGCGCTGTGTACTGCGTGTGTGCTGTTTCAACGCGATGCATTTTCTAAGGGTCTCTCTTCACACATTATTATCATCTTTAAATTGCATATTTTCAGATGTACCCTCATAATTAGAAAATGACAATTTCAGTAACGGGTATTTCAATAAGAGCATTCCACTCCTCAAGCGCTACACGCAGTTCTGCAAGGTCACGTGGTGGATGAGCGCGTTCATCCAGGCGGCGCTTCAGTTGATCACAGACGTGCTCTATCAGGTTGAGATCGGGGGACATGGCTGACCACTCCATAATGAGGCACTCTAACTTCGTTGAGGCGATCTCAGACTATTCTTGCACGATATGGAGGCGCATATTGTCATCCATGAAGACGAAGTCTGGGGCGTGTTCCCGATACTGAGGGATGATGGTGCAGGGTCTATACGCAAAGGCATGGAGCTGCGTATTTAGTGGCACGAAATTGGCGCGCGCACATTGCTGACGAGCCTCTGCATTTAGGAGCATACAAAAAAGCAATGGGAATTTTGAAAAAAAGGCTAGCAAAGATCTACAATCAAATTTCGTTGAAATCGTCCATCCGGAAGTAATTGGAAATTTTACACTACTCACAATAAGTTAGGGATATCGTTGGTTGTATGCAGAAATTTGATTGAGGGCATGCTTTCCGCTTGAATTATTTTGTGTATGATTAGACAATTGTATCTGCATGACAGACACACCTTGCTTTGTCATGTCTGGGGAAAGTGTTTAGTGTACACGGTCCGTCTGTCATACCGGGAAAAACTCAAAAATTTGAAAAACCAAAAGTCATGTCAATCGGCCACTCCTTCGTTTTTTAAGGCTATACTGTGAGATATGATGAATATAGCTTCACCAATGAATGCACCATCTGGCTATAGCCCACCTGAGGTTGGAAACACACAGTCTGACGTCACAAGTGAACTTGGCGTGTCTCGGAATTTGATCAGTAGACTATTTCGCCGTCATCGAGCCACTGGTAGCATGCGCGATCGGCCCCGAAGTGGAGCGCCACGTGTGACGACCTGTGCCTCAGGAACTACGCCCTCAGACACCGTGATGCAAGGGCCATCGAACTCCAATCACGTTTGCGAGATAAGAGACACCAGGGTGTCCCGACAGACCATCCGCAACCGACTTCGTCACCGTCGGGTTGAATGCTAGACGACTGTTGCAGGTGAGTCTCTTGACAGCACGGCATCGACGTGATCGTCTGCAGTATGCACGTCACCACCTGTGTACACTAAACACTTTCCCCAGACATGACAAAGCAAGGTGTGTCTGTCATGCAGATACAATTGTCTAATCATACACAAAATCATTCAAGCGGAAAGCATGCCGGCCTCAATAAAATATCTGCATACAACCCACGATATCCCAAACTTATTGTGAGTAGGCCTAGTGTAAAATTGTCCACTTACTTCCGGATAGACGATTTCAACGAAATTTCTTTGTAGATCTTTGCTAGCTTTGTTTTCAAAATTCACATTGCTTTTTTGTATGCTCTTAAAGGCAGAGGCTCGTCAGCAATGTGCGCGCGCCAATTTCGTGCCACGAAATACGCAGCTCCATGCCTTTGCGTATAGACCCCATCATCATCCCTCAGTATCGGGAACACGCCCCGGACTTCGTCTTCATGGATGACAATGCGCCTCCATATCGTGCAAGAATAGTCTGAGATCGCCTCAACGAAATTGGAGTGCCTCATATGGAGTAGCCTTGTCCAAGGCCGTCTGCAGGTTTTTTTGCTGTACAAGGGAATATTTAGTCTAGCGCATGCAAACTGCATGCACATGGCATCAAAACGAGCCACTTTGAGATAGCGACTTCCGTAGTAAACCCGTACGGCAATACATACTGCGTACTAGCTGCGTACGGCCTGGCCTAGCTCGATAGACAGCCTTGTAGAGTCTGTCACTTCCGGGTTTAATGTGTTTCTTTATATTTTCGGTTTTGGCCGAAAATGGGCGGGCTTTGGATATGCGGGTATGCAAGGTATGAATATTTAACATTTGTCTTCAACCAATCAAGAGCTTCATGAGTAGCACGTAATGCCGCGAAGCATGCATTATGCATGTGATGGCGTCCTTATGTTACGAGAACCGTGGCATGATCGATGGACGAAAACAACAAATATTCTCGGGTTCGTAGCATTTATTGTACTTGTCCGTTTACGTATTTGATTACACTTGTGGGGGACAACGGTCGTAATATGACAGCTTTCCTGAATGATTTGTAGGAGCTCTTAATACTGCCTCGGATAGCTCCATGGATGAACAAACTGGGGATCGCAGATCATAGCGTTTTTCAAACATAGCCTGGCGTGCGTCGACCAATGAAATATCAGCTCACGCTGGGGTGGTTTCCCTATTACTGTAATGAGTTTCGCTGGCTGAATGCAGAACCATCAAGGCTGTTGGGTTTAGGACCGTATACCGATACATGTACGTACGTGTGTGCACAGTCGTAGCGCGGCGCGTTGTGAGCCAATACGTGCAACATATTCCGTAGCTCGTAAGCGCTTTGTTCAGTTTTATCTTCAGCGGCCGTCTGGAAGACAAGCCTAACGCCTTGGTCAAGGCTACATATGGAGTGGTCAGCCATGTCCCCCGATCTCAACCCGATAGAGCACGTCTGTGATCAACTGAAGCGCCGCCTGGATGAACGCGCTCATCCACCACGTGACTTTGCAGAACTGCGTGTAGCGCTTGAGGAGGAGTGGAATGCACTTACTGAAATACCCGTTACTGAAATTGTCGTTTTCTAATTATGAGGGCACATCTGAAAATATGCAATTTGAAGATGATAATAATGTGTGAAGAGATACCTGGAGTGTTTGTTGTGTTCGTAAATAGTCACAGAAACTGAAATTAAGTGCAAACAGTCATTTGAAAAATTAAATCTCCCAAAAATTGAACCACACCTCAAAACATACCAATATCCCTAACTTATTGTGAGTAGTGTAATGTTCCCAGTAAATTAGTGTAATGTTCCCAGTAAATCCAAGAATACATTGGTTATAAGTTAACGGTAGTGAGGTTTCTGAAAAGTGAAATAAATCGCATGGTTGTCATCCAAAATGGTATTTAGATAATACGGTCGATCCCTAAGTCTGACGTTCACATAGCATTAGGCGGCTTGCTAATGTCAAGATTCGTTTCTGAAAGCCTGTGAGCGTCAGAGGCAGTCGGACTAGAATTATCCATGCTGATTTAGCATTGTGCGGATCATGTATACTTGTGCGGGTTTCTGTATTCAAATGGGGGACGTTTAACAATAGGAACAATAGGGTCGGCGATTGCCAAGGACGTCCGCGATTTGTAATCGTGTACAAAACAAATGAGAGCAGTCGCTAAAAAAACTAAGTCCAAACAAAAGAGAAACAATGGGACGTCCACGGTGGGAGGTGAGTACACGACCAAGTGTGCCGACATTGTTTGAATTAACACTACACATTGAGTGAGGTCACAATTCTGTGTGTGTTACGTGTACGTCCCAGACAGCAAGCTTACGTTAAGGCCCGGTCACACAGCGCTTTACGGCTTAATCACGGCCAAAACCCGTCCAAAAGTGGTCTCCCGTGAAGCAGACGATGTTGTTCGCGTTGATGTCGAGTTTAAGACGAGCTACAGTCGATTTATAGACGTAGCAGGACGCGGGGAGAAATCGGAACGGCGTCGGACGCGGCAAAAAGTTTTGAACTGCTCAAAATTTTAGCCCGCGGACAACCACGGGTGGCACACGTGGTAAAGACGTGCAACACACGTGAAACACACGTGATAATCCGTGTTCCGGCAGTGATTAAAACTTGGGGAGACGCAGTAAGACGCGAAAGTTTAGCGGTCTGTCACGGGCAGAGCACGGTCATCGGACGGGTGTTACGCGTTGGTATCAAGGGAAATAGCGTGTGTTTTGCGGCTTATCACTGACAAGTGGATTTTTCGAACCTATTTTTAACCTTACACGTGGCTGGAAGTGGTTAGCTGTGCTTAGGCTGTGCTTAGGCAGTGCTTTAGCAGTAGAACAGCCGCCGACGGCCATACCCGTACAAAGCACGGCCAAGCCAAAATTTACCAAAAATTACCACTTACGACCACGTCCACCAGATTTTCATAACTTTTTGTACGTGATTTAGACGTGGAGTGCTGTGTGACCGGGCCTTTAGCCCAACGTTGGATCAACGTCAGTAATTGAAGAAGAAACGTTGGACCAACGTTAGAAAATAACGTTGTTCCAACGTAAAGTTGCACTTCCGAATAACGTTGGCACAACGTTGTTTATAAGTTGGCGTTAACGTTGGACAAACGTCATATCGCTCAATTCCCAACCTTATTTCCACGTCAATTCAATGCCAATTCAATGCTGGCTTAACGGCAGACGTAAATTATTGACGTCTTATTGACGTCTTATTAACGTCTTTGTGGGGTCGTATGCAAGACCAAAAGACGTCTTTTCCTGACGCCCCATACATTACTCATATATTACTTATACATATTCATCGATACTCATACATTACTTATACACTACTCATACATTATATTTATGCGCGACTTCTATTTATGCTCCACAAAGACCTGCACCCTGTAACCCATGGTTGGCACACACATACTAATTTATGCGCGACTTCTATTTATGCTCCACAAAGACCTGCACCCTGTAACCCATGGTTGGCACACACATACTAACCGAATACAAAATTTAATTTTAATTACTCGCCACTTTCAGTTTGTTCATCCCCAACAATTGCCAATTTGCCTATTATCAAGCAACAACCCATTAACAAAAATCAAAACAACTGCCAAAACTGAAGCAAATTAGCCTTTTTACACGGTAAATCTGGTCACGACCACTTTATGACGCACGAATCGAAAACGACTGAAAAAAGACGTCTTTAACACGTCGTGTACCCACATGTTGCCATTAACGTCCGGTTGCCGTCAGAATAGCGACGCAAGCATGACGTACATTTTTGTCCATAAACCCACGTTAATCCGACGCAGTATGTCGACGCCGTACTGACGTAATGTGATAACCTTTATATGACGTCTTACCGACGTTATATATGACACCTTATTGACGTCAAATATTGACGTTAAAGTGACGTCATGTTGACCAAATGTCTAACTTAATGCCGACGTATAGCAAATACGGAAATCATGTTAATTCTCTGCACTGTACATAGGGCAAAGTCACAACTCTGGGTTGCGTGTTAGTGTAACATATCTGTTAACTTAATCAGAATTGTGGCCTCAGGGCAAACCCCGTGTTAACTCGATGTTAACATGGTGTTTAGGACGTGTTAGTGTTACAGCTCATGTTAGTTCAACACCTCACGTTACAGATCGTGTTAGTGTAACAGATCTGTTAACAGATCTGTTAAGTTAATCTGAACGAAGTGTGTGGTGTTATTCGATTAATTTAGAACTTTCGTGATTTTCAATAAATTGATTTTCATTTTTCAAAACGACTTATAAATGTGCTGGATCTTGCATTCTACCCACAATTGAGAATTTTCTTTGGCTCCGTAAAGGTTTTGCAATTCTCAATCACTAGTGGTTAAGCTCGTGTAACACGGACCGGAGGTCACAATTCTGTGTGTGTAATTAGTGCTGAAAGTCGCGTGCAGAACCCTACCGACTTGACATTTCCCAAGATGCCGAGTCAACAAATCTGTTACACTAACACAAACACGGTTTCCCGAGACGCCGATTTAACTCGATGTTAACTCGAGTTAACGTGGTGTTAACAGATCTGTCACACTAACACTAACACGCAACACGGGATTGCGCCCTCATTTGCTGCAATTTGCGGTTCTGTGCATGACTTTTAACACGTCCTGTTAACACGGCGCGCCGTGTTAACAGAACAAACGCCTCAGAACAAACGCCGCGGCGTTTGTTCTGAGGTCACAATTCTGATTAAGATAACAGATCTGTTAACAGATCTGTAACACTAACACTAACACGTAACACACACCGAATTGTGACCTCACCCATTCCTGTCACCACTGACAGTGACACATATGCTGCCTCACAAATAAAGGGCACTCAAACTGTCGGATCTGTATTTGGGTTCGAAAATTGAATCAGGCCCGATTTGTCTTTTTCACAAAAGGTGAATCGGACCCCACTATCTGGCAGCAAAGCCAAATGTACAACCATACGTAAGAAATTTCAAAGAAAGTAGCATTTTTAAATTTCCATTGTCAAATGAAAATATTTGCAGTCACATACTGTCGATGTGGTTTTTGACGTCATCACTTTGTGCGTTTTCTTTATATGTGATACGGAAACTATAATTATATCCATTGATGATGCGAGAGCAGCACGCATGGATTTTTTTGGACAGGTATAACCTGCATTATCATTCTAAAATTCATAACACGATGAGTGCCAGTGGCCTTCTTTTTAAAGTTAATTTTGTGAAAGGCAGTCTGAATTTCCAGGCAAGTCGCGTCAGGTTTAGCGCCACATAAAAAAATGTGTAAATGTGCAGTTATACACTTAGTATAGGGGAGGAAGATAGGGTTCCCATGCACCCCCATGATGTATTTTTCTAACTTACTTTTTTCATTCTGCTAGGTGTCTAGTACTTGAATTTTGATGTTCCCAAATTTAGATATTGTCCCATGGGGTTCTTTTGGCGGCCATCTTAGTGGCCATCTTGGCGGCCATCTTGGATTTTGGTTATCGACATAACTTTTGAAGTAGACACAACAGAAAGACAAATAAACCCATTTTCCAGGGTAATGTGGGACCAAGGAACTGATTAAGATGGTTATTGTCAGGATTTATGAACACGACAAATACCCGAAAACGCGAAAAATATGAAAAAATAAACACTAAATTACACTTAAAATCATTAGTCCAGGCGCTAGCCTGTAACCTTGTGTACAATCAGAGCGCAAAAATTTTTGACAACTGATTTTAGCTACTTGACACCCTAGCTTGAAAAATCATTCAGGTAGACTTCCTGAGTTTGTGCGGCTAGTAGCTATGGAGCAATTTTCAAATTGGCCTCCACCGCCATATTTAATAACATATTTTCAATTGTTAGGGCTGAAGTGACATGTAATACCACTATTTGGGGGTTTTCTGGTATGGGGAATTAAATACGGACATTTTCGTGGTTTGAGGTCAAAATCAAGTGTTGCGGGTAGGGTCATCATGGTAAATTCCAGGTGAAAATTCCCGTTGAAACCAGTTCAACTGTTCCACTATAGCCGTCAATTGTGGGGTAGTTTCTTTGTTCCTTGAGGACATGCATGGTTGCACATTTTGTGTTTACATTGTTGAACAGTTTAAGTAACAAAAGGTGCCTCACAAGATGGCAGCTATTAGTTATGGTCTATACCAACCGCAGTCCTAGATTTGACATGGTCCAATTAACTGGAAATGAACTGGATAGCAACTGGTCCAGAACTAGATATAAACTCGTCCAACTGCGAGCACGTGTGGCATAGTGGGTACACAGCCGTGCTCATAATCGGAGGGTTATGGGTTCGAGCTCCACTTGTGCCAACGTGTTTGAGGAGCTGTTAGGGGGAATGCCACAATTTAACTGCTGATACAGTTGTGCGCCTTGGCCAGGCTGCCGGCCTTGTTGAAGCAAAATGGTTCTGCGTCTGGTGATTTCCTGACGGCAGCGGTAATAATGGCAACAGCACCATGATCCATATGAAATGGCGCTATATAAAAACCTGCTATTATAAGTGAGGTTTCGGTCGCGCACGGTTAGGCAAAATGACAACGTTTAGTGAATGTTGCATCATCGTACGTACAGAAATCTTTTCAGTGTAGTTTTCGGACAGCAAAAGGTACAGATTTTGAAGTTTGGCTAATCGTAATCGTATAATTAATAATAATAATAGCAAAGCACTTATTAGGCGCACAATATCTGGAGGCCATTCAAAGGCGCCAGGTCAAGAAAGAAAGTCAGTAATTGTTGTGAAAAGCCTGGTGAAAAAGAAATGTCTTTAAATGACGTTTAAAGACAGAAAGATCACGTGTGGCTCTGAGCTCATCTGGCAAAGAATTCCAAAGACGGGGTGCATAACTAGAGAATGCCCTATCCCCATAGGTTACCAGACGGGTTCTGGGGACATAGAGCGTGTTACCTGTTGACCTGAGACTCGGTCTCACTGTGCGGACTTGTAGCAAGTCTTGAATGTAAGATGGTGCATATCCATGAAGGGCTTTAAATGTCAACAATGCAACTTTAAATTGAATCCTGTACCTAATGGGTAGCCAATGAAGTTTGAGCAGAATGGGAGTTATGTGATCTGAAATCCTTGAGCGTGTGAGTAATCGAGCGGCAGAATTCTGTACAGATTGGAGACATTTCAGTGTACTTCGTGGAAGACCCATGAGTAAACTATTACAGAAGTCAAGCCTAGATGAAATGAAGGCATGTATGATCTGTTCAGCAGCAGACGACGTTATGAGCGTCCTGACAGCTGCAATGCGACGAAGATGCATGTAGGAGGATTGACAGACAGAGGAAACATGTTGATTGAAGTTCATGATGCTGTCAAAGAGGACACCAAGATTACGTGCTTCGGTGCAAGCTGTAACCCGGACATCACCTATATGAATATCAGACAAGTTGATTTGGTTTTTCAGTTGTTTAGAACAAATTAAAAGTACCTGGGTTTTGTGCGCATTAAATTTAAGAAAGTTTGCAGCCATCCAGTGTTGAATGTCACGAATACAGATTTCTAACTTTTCCTGCGTGTTTGTGTCATCACCAGGGATACTAGGAGAAAATGTTGCGTATAATTGTGTGTCGTCTGCGTAGAAGTGATGCTGAATTCCATGGAGCCGCGCAATCTGTCCTAAAGGAGATGTGTAAAGTGTGAACAAAAGAGGCCCAAGGACTGAGCCTTGTGGAACACCACAGACAAGATTAGTATTGTCAGATTGAATCCCTAAAACACGGACAGCTTGTAACCGATGCTGTAGGTATGACTTAAACCAAGCAAGTGCTGTGCCTTGAATCTTGAATCTATGTTGTAGTCTACTGAGAAGGACATTGTGGTCTATGGTGTCGAAGGCACCAATTACTAACCGTGCACGCCGAAACCTCCCTATTATTATTATACCAACTGGTCCAGAAATTGGATACCAACTGGTCCATAACTAGATACCAACTGGTCCAGAACTGGATACCAACTGGTCCAGAAACTGGCTATCAACTGGTGCAGAACTGGATAGCAACTGCTCCAGAACTGGATAGCAACTGCTCCAGAACTGGATAGCAACTGCTCCAGAACTGGATATCAACTGGTGCAGAACTGGATAGCAACTGCTCCAGAACTGGATATCAACAGTAGGTCCAGAATTGGGTATGACCTGGTCAAGAATTGGTTATAAACTGGTCCAACTGGATACCTGATGGTCCAGAACTGGATATGAACTGGTCCAGTTGGACTAGTTCATATCCAGTTCTGGACCAGTTGGCATCCAGTTGGAGCAGTTGGTATCCAGTTGGAGCAGTTCATTTCCAGTTGTGGACCAGTTGGTATCCAGTTGTACCAGTTCATATCCAGTTCTGTACCAATTCATACCCAGTTCCAGGCCAATTCATATCCAGTTCCGGACCAGTTGGTATCCAGTTCCAGACCAGTTCATATATCCAGTTCTGGAGCAGTTTATATCCAGTTCTGGACTAGTTGGCATCCAGTTATCATCATCATCATTGCCCATCTTGCCGGTTGGCAATTAGGGCAGCGACGAAGCTCCTCCACCTCTGACGGTCCCGGGCCAAAGTTCTTAGGGTGCCCCATGATTGTTTCATGGCTGCTGCCTCGGCCTCCACTGTTCGACGCCAGGTGTTCTTGGGGCGTCCTCTCTTCCGCCGGCCCTCTGGTTTCCATTGGATGGCTGTTCGGGGAAGGGCGTCTTGGTCCTTTCGGAGGACGTGTCCAATCCACCTCCAGCGTCTTCGGGTGATGATAGAGTCCATGCTATCTTGTTGGCATTGGGTGAGTAGCTCCTCATTTGTGATTCTTTGTGGCCAAAACAACCTCATTATCTTTCTAAGGCATTTTGTGTGAAAGGAGGACAGTTTTGCAAGATCCTTCACTGTCATTCTCCAGCACTCGGAGCCGTAAAGAAGAGTGGAGAGTACGCAGCTCTGGTAGAGTCTCAGCTTCGTTTTAGTTCGATACTGCTGTGATCTCCATACGCTGTTGAGCATCCAAAAGGCAGTTCTGGCTTTGTTCAGACGGTTTTGAATATCGTTTCCGGCTCCTCCATCATGCCTTACAATGCTCCCAAGGTAAGTGAATTGCTCTGTGAAAGGGAGATTCACATCTCCAACTTTAATCGGTAAGGGGTTTTGTACATTTAAGGTCATGACCTTGGTCTTCTTTTGACTTATCTTCAATCCGATCTGCTGGCCGAAGTTGCTCAGTCGGTTCGTCTTCTCTTGTATGTGGACATATGTATGAGAGAGCAGGGCGAGATCATCGGCAAAATCGAGGTCTTCTAAAAGGTTGAAAAGGTTCCATCTGATTCCTCTTGGTTGGTCGGCTGTTGTCTGTCGCATGACCCAGTCTATCGCGATGTTGAATAGTAGCGCCGACATCACACAGCCCTGCCTAACACCGGATAACACGGGGAAGCTGTGCTGGCTGTTTCCGACTCTGCAGGTGAAGTTGGAGTAGTAACTCTGGATAATGGAGACTAATTCCTGTGGAATTCCGTTGAATCTGAGGATCTTCCAGAGACTGTTTCTATGAATACTATCAAAAGCTCGAAATCAACAAAGTTGATATAGAGTTGGCGTTGCCATTCAGTACACTGTTCAATGATATTGCGGAGAATAAATATCTGATCAATGCAACCTTTTCCTCGTCGAAATCCCGCTTGCTCTTCTCGTAATCTATTGTCGACTGCTTCTGTGATCCGGTTGACAATGATTTTGGTCAGGATTTTACTTGGAATTGAGAGGAGAGTAATTCCTCGCCAGTTATTACAATCACTTGTGTCTCCTTTCTTGGGGATCTTGATAATGACTCCTTCGCTCCAATCGTCTGGGATGATCTTCTTCTCCCAGATATTGGTAAGAAGAGAAAAAAGGGCATCCGCGCCAAGGGCCGGGTCAGCTTTAAACAGCTCAGCGTTCAAGTTGTCCGGTCCTGGAGCTTTACCGTTCCTCAGGGATTTGATGGCCTGTATAATTTCTTCCTTTGTAGGCGGTGCAGAGTCTCTGCTTCAGGTATGTCGGGCTCCGTCTGCAGCGGCGGCCTATTGAGCACCTCGCTGAAGTGTTCAGCCCATCTGGCGTCCTGTTCCGCTTCTGAGGTCAGGAGTCGTCCATCCTTGTTCTTAATAGGCACGTCGGTCTGGGCACGGAACCTTCCACATACCAGCTTAGTTATCTTGTACAGGGTCCCCTGATTTCCTCGTTGTGCGGCCTCCTCAGCTTGTGCCGCCATCTTGTCTATGTGTGCACGTTTGTCACGGCGGGTCAGTCGCTTCACTGCACGATCTGCAACTTTGTACTATTGATGGTATCGCTCCTTTAGGCGCTCCGACCTCGTGGAGAGCACTTTTTTCTTTAAACACCTCCGTTCCTCAATCTTCTGCCACGCTTCCTGTGATATCCAGACCTTGTGCTTGGTGACCTTATGTCCCAGCAGGCTTGTACTGGTCTCCTGATAAGTCGTCTTTATCTTGTTCCATAGAGTATTGACGTCGTCAGTCTCGGGTGGCGTGTGGTCGTCAATGTCTGCCAGAGCTTGGAATCTATTCTTCAACTGAAGAAGGAAGGGTTTCCTGACGTCGGGGTTAGTAAGCTTTCCTACATCATACCTCCTATTCCCGGCGTTCTGGCGTCCTGTCCTCCTCAGCTTCAGCTTAACCGCGGCGGTCACCAGGAGATGGTCGCTGCCCAAGTCTGCTCCTCTCCTCACTCTCACGTCCAGCAGGGACCGCCTCCAGGTACCGTTTATAGCGATGTGGTCTATTTGGTTCTTGTCGCGTCCGTTGGGGGAGCACCACGTCAGCTTATGAACGGCTGGGTGCTGGAACAAGGTACCGCCGATGACCAGGTCGTTGTCGGCGCAGAACTCCACCAGGCGCTCTCCGTTTTTATTGATGCTACCACAGCCGTGCCGTCCCATGGTTCGCTCCACGTCCGTGTTGTCATCTCCGACCTTGGCGTTTAGGTCACCCATCACCAACCTCACATCGTGCCGTGGCGCCATCTCCAGCTCCGACTGTAATTGCTCATAGAACAGGTCCTTAACATCCTCTTCACTATCATTAGTCGGGGCATAGCATTGCAAGATAGTGAGATTATTGTGTTTGCCTCGCAGTCGCACTCTGATGAGCCTACTGTTTATTGGTTTCCACTCCATTAGAGTCTTCTCTAGCCCTTGTTTGAGAATAATTGCGACTCCTTCTATGTGCATATTATCGTCCCTACCGGAATAGAGAACTGTTTCACCCATGTTAGACCTAAGTCTACCTGAACCGGTCCATCTACATTCACTAACCCCAAGAATGTGTAGGTTATACCTCATTTCAGCTATAACTTGGGCTAGCTTTCCAGCCTCATACATTGTTCTTACGTTCCAGAAGCCAATTCTGGTTTTAGTTTTTGCGTTCAGGACTCCCATCATCTTGTCAGTGGCTTCCTTCTGGCTATCACCACTGCCATTCATACCGGCACCCCGGGGTCGCTCTGGAAGTCCCTTCCGCACAGTGGTGTTAGTTTTCTTCGTCGCTGTTTCCGTAACAATAAATTTTTACAAGATAGGATTGTTAGCCCTATGCTTAACCTCCACGAATGTAGGATGTTTGGATCGCATCTAGTCTGGCCTCTACCCTTCGACCTGTCCGGCATGGGTGACCCTACCAGGAGCAAAGCTCCTACCGGTATAGCTCTCGGGGTCACAGAGACACGCAAGCCCACTCACCAACATCAAGGTAACGATCCATGAGTGGGGGCATCCAGTTAAACCTGTTCATATCCAGTTCTGGACCGGTTGGCATCCAGTTGAACCAGTTCATATCAAGATATGGACCAGTTTGTATCCAGTTGGACCAATTCATATCGATATCTTGACCAGTCCATATCCAGTTCTGGACCAGTTGGTATCCAGTGCTGGACCAGTTCATATCCAGTTCTGAACCAGCTGATATCCAGTTCTGGACCAATTCATATCTAGTCCCGGACCAATTCATATCCAGTTTCGGACCAATTCATATCCAATTCCGGACCAGTTGGTATCCAGTTCTGGAGCAGTTTATATCCAGTTTTGGACCAGTTTATATCCAGTTCTGGACCATTCGCCATCCAGTTAAACCAGTTCATATCCAGTTCTGGAGCAGTCTGTATCCAGTTGGACCAGTTCATATCCAGTTCTGGACCAGTTGGTATCCAGTTGGACCTGTTCATATCCAGTTCTGGACCTGTTCATATCAAGTTCTGGAGCAGTTGGGCCAGTTCATATCCAGTTTATATCCAGTTGGATCAGGTCATCCAGGACTGCGGTTGGGATACTGGACCAGTTGAACTGGTTTCAACTGGAATTTTTACCTGGGAATGGCCATGACCCTACCCGAAACACTTGATTTTGACCTCAAACCACGAAAATTTCCGTACTTAATTCCCCATACCAGAAAACCCCCAAATAGTGGTATTACATGTCACTTCAGCCCAAACAATTGAAAATATGTAATTTCAATATGGCGGTGGCGGCCATTTTGAAAATTGGCCCCTAGCTACTAGCCACAAAATCTGATTGCAGTACACAAGGTTGCAGGCTAGCGCCTGGACTAATTATTTTAAGTGTAATTTAATGTTTGTTTTCATATTTTTCGCACTAAGCAGTTTAACTTTAGAAAATGCCACGCATGTCCATTCAAGACAGGGCCATTGGCATAGGCCTGCTAGTGACCCTTACACATGCAAAACAAGTAGCCCGTAGGATGGGAGTTAGTCCAAATGCAATAAGGAAATTGCGTTCAAAATTCGAATTGATTTAAGCTGTCGCAGGCTTGCCAAGGACTGTTCGACCAAACGTTACTACCCCTGCAGATCACTTTATGACAATACACGTCCACACATGGCAAAAGTATCAATGAGCTTTTATAGATTAATGAAATTGACACGATGATATGGCCAGAAAACTCCCCAGATCTAAATCCCATAGAACATTTGCGGATTTTGATCGGAGAACTGATGATCAAACAGCACCCCAGGACTTGCCCCAGATGCTGCAGGAGTGTATTACCCTTCCGCAGCGGAGGATCACCCGTTTCATCAACACAATATGCGTGATCGATGGCATCAGGTGTTACAAAATCACGGTGGTTACACAAGACACTAAGGAACAAAACTGTACTTGTCATGTGTGAAAAGAATTGGGGAATAATTTGTGGACTGCGTTTTGCAATTTTTGAAAAGTGTCCATTTCACCTTTAAATGCTGCTCATTCATGCATACAATTATGTATGGACCCACCACTTGAAATGCACGTTCCATGCATTGAACTAAACATTCACACTAAGTTTTGTGTAATTCCGAAATTTACATTGGGAGATTATAAGCAATTATTTAGGGTAAACTTACTTTTGTTGAGGTGTTTAGAACACTAGAGTGCGCTCTCCCAATACATAATGTGCCGATATGGACGCCGCCATTTTGGCTTAACGCTATGGGTGCACGGTGGCCGACAAAGGGGTGTTGCCCATTTTGCACTCATAGCGTTAAGCAAACATGGCGCCGCCCATATCGGCACAGTCCACACACGTGACTTGAATAGCCAGTGCACACTCTAGTTTTCTATATCTAAAGCGGGTCTCCCACTGTGCGATTTTTGCCACGAATTTCTAACGATTAGATACGATTTGGTGAGATTACCAGAGACTGTCTATAGACTCTATACACGATCGAGGCCCGCTTTACTCCATATGTCGACCACCGAGCTATAGCCGGTGTTGAATGGCCGGTTCGAATAATTTTGCAACGGGGATCGCAATTAATCAGAAATTGATTTAGCTAAATCAATTTCTTATTTATTAGGCCTATAGCCCCACAATGTGGGACATACAGTGCCAAAGATTTTGAAGAATTAGTGGTATGTTTTCCCCTTCACTTTTTTAGATGTATAACATAATTACTTCAATGATTTTAAATGATTCTGAAAACAATTTAAGAAATTACTGCTCTTTTCCATTGACCCATGTGACTAGTTTTGTGCTGGATGGTCGCAATATCTAGTATTTTGTTAGTTCCTTTCCCCGTATTGCGTTATAACATCGATTCCTGCTTTAACATCAGTTGTCACTTGATGAGTGACATGTGCTACTGTGTGTCATCAGTACCCGAAATAAATACAAACATATTTTGAAACATTGTTGAAGTTTTCGTTTTATAGAATCAAAGCCCATTGGCGCCACCACATTGTAAAAACCTTACAAAAACAATGTATTTTCCACAGGAAGACTGCGAATAAATTAATTCAACACATGAAATAAGTTCAACACATGGAATCCCATTGGATTGCAAGAGCTCTGCAGTCACGGAAACGGTTACTGTCCCTGGGGTCACGAACTTCCTGTTAGTCAGGCTCGGAGTATTTCCACTCTGTTGCATGAGGATGCTGTAGAGGGGAATTACACAGTCCTAGGGATTTTGCTTTGGTTGGATATCCGTGTGGGAATTTTACACAAAACGAGTACGGGATGCTGCATGGTGGAAAAACAATGCCATTAAGAACCTCCTTTAAGGGAACCCCTTCCACAGCCTGTTAATTGAAACGTGTGGGAAAAAATAGAACCCAAAACAGTGCATGTTAAAGGTAGTTCCTGTATACACGATTTGCAATAACCTAAAAAAGAAAGGTCCAAGTTATTACAAATGCAACCTGGATAAAAGTATCAAATTAGTTAATAAAACAAAGGGTCAAGGCTTATTTGACATATCACTGTCCAAAAGGGGCCCCTAAAAACGGCATTTAAATTGACCTGGACCGTACAGAGATGCATCCTAGACATAAATATACACAATGGTCTGAAATAGGCACTCTGTGGAGGTAATTATTTCTATACGAATATGCCCTATACGAACGTACCGGACCTCACAGTGGCTCAAAAACACAACATTTTACGGGCGGCGCCATCTTCGACAAAATACGATCACCAAAATCTTATATTTATGACCTTCCACCCAAGTTATTCTTACAGTTTGTCACAACTAGGGAATCAAGAAAGTATTTATTTCAAAGGTATGAACTGTGGGTGGCCAAAATGCTGTTTAAAATAAAGAAAATGAATACCTGTTGAGTTGGTTTAGAGCGACATGTCCAACCACACGAGGCAGGCAGACAGCGTTTGCCTGCCGCCGCGTGTAGGCGCTATGTCGCTCCAACGTTGGACTCACCGGCCGCTGTGCTACACATCCCACACTGGGATGGCTTCGGGCTGGGCCGGGATGGCTTCGGGCTGGGGTTTTGGGGTTTGGGCTGAGCTGGGAGGGCATTTGGGCTTGGCTGGGATGGCTTCGGGCTGGGCTGGGATGGCTTCGGGCTGAAACGGGATGGCTTCGGGCTGGGGTTTTGGGGTTTCGGCTGAGCTGTGAGGGCATTGGGCTTGGCTGTGATATGGCTTCGGGCTAGCCGGGCCAGGTTGGCTTCAGGTTGGGCCGGGATGGCTTCAGGCTGGGCCGGGATGGCTTCGGGCTGGGCCGGGATGGCTTCGGGCTGGGCCGGGATGGCTTAAGGCTGAAACGGGATGGCTTCGGGCTAGGCTGGGATGGCTTAAAGCTGGGATGGCTTAGAGCTGGGCTGGGATGGCTTCGGGCTGAAGTTTGTTAGGTTTTTATCCTGATTAAACCTGCATGGGCCTGACCAGACCTTTTGAATCCCATGTCTCAAAAACCGCCCTAGAAGTGCAGGTTGTCAGGGAGGCAATTCTGGCAGAGTGGCCCACCCTGCCTTAGCGGCTTATATGGTGGGTGGTGCAGCCAGTCTTGCCATAGTACCATGTTATACACATTACTGAACAATAAAATTAGCTACATCTGACATCAGCAGTTAGATTAGAGGAGATATTGTCTCTACCCCTTCCATGCTGTATTTTTGTTTAGGTTGGGGTATTTTTGGTGCTATATTAATCCGCCTATTTCCCACGTTGTGGCAGAAAGCCTTTTTACCAATATAATCAAATTACCTTGTGTTTATATGGCGAATAAAATACTTTGAGACATAATAATATCATGTTATATAGTAAAACTTTATTAATTTACACGTACATTTGTGTTTGATGGCGAGGATTACCAAATTTTGCGCAACCTACTAGAAAAATGTTGTTTCGTCAATTCTAGGGGAGTAGCGGGAGGGGGTGGGGGGAGTGGTGCACGGTGCGCCCCCTGGCCCATGGACTACAAGTGCAGGCCGGACTGGCATCAAGCTGTTAGGCGTGGCACTCGGGATGCAGAATCATAAGGTAATCAGCAAGCAGAGATGAGGCGACAGAGAGGCACCAGCAACATCCCTCCTTCCAATGTAATTGTGGAAGGACAATTTCCAGCAGCATATAGGCTTGTTTGCACAACAACGCCACTGTAACTACAGCGTAACCACCTTACTCCATCACGTTACCGACTTCATACGAAAAAAATATGCAGACAATATCGTTTACCATTCATTCAACTCAAAACCAATGCATGAATAGCGCTCCGCACTAATGCTAAAATAGAACTTTAAATGATGGTAACTAAGCCCACCTCAGACATCAAACGTGGTCGATGTGCTGTGAATGTTTGTGTTTTCAATACGCGGGAGTGCCGTTTGATTTCGGTTTTGTAGTTGTTTTTTAAAGCAAAAAACTAGCATGAATTCCACTGAACATTGCTGTTATGGGACTATTAATGTTCCGACAAACCTCATATGCAGGGATTTTTTGCTTTAATTTTGCCGTTTTTGAAGCCGAACATGCTTGACCAAAAAAATGCGATCACATCGCGATCGCTGGGTTTGACCGTAAACCGCGAATCGTACCGCCGCGCCGTGGCACAACGCCCAAAATACTGGTCTCGGTCGGCCGCGCCTGTTCATTATCTTATAGTCCACAAAATGCCCAAAAAGCAACACTGTTCACGCTCAAAATGGCCACGAGTATGCTTGACACACAATCTCAGTTACCAGCGGATATCGAGTTTTGGTTGAGTGCAGTGATTTGCTTACATTCTTTGATTCAAAGAGTGCAATTTTTTTGTCCGATTTATTACGATGACTTGAGTGATGTGCATGATTACGACGTGTATGTAACACGGCAAGCACACGCAAGCCATGATGGTTTTGAAACAGGCGGAAAATTTCACTTTTTGTGTACATTTCTAGGTGGGTCACTGTACCTCGGCTTAAACCTCGATAACTGCTCGTGGCTCATATTTACTTTTCTTCTCTATATTGCTCCATACTAAGAAACAACACTGAAAACACAGTCATGCGGCGGCGTTGGTTTATTGCAGGCTACTGCTGTCGCCGCAATTAAAGGTTAAAGAAGGCGGGCAAGAAAATTTCAAATGAGTTTCACAGATCTGATGACCGCCAATGGTGTTAAAATAAAATTAACCTGGTTCCTAATCCTATAACTACAAAGACAAAGAAAGACACTTAGCTAGTCAAATTTAAACTGTCGTTTATTGCCCTCTCGTCTCCACTTAATTATTGTGGAATCTTTGAGCTTCTGGGACAGGGCGTTGGCAGTTTTAGATTGCTGCTCTAAAACCTCTGCTTTGGTGCTGGTGAGCTTATGTTCGAAGATTGCGTGAACTGCGCTAGCATGTTCCGTATGTCCTCCTTCGTATAGCGGGTAGCTCTTCGTCGTTCATGCTCGTAACAACCCAGGGGTTGACAATGGTTTTAGGAGCGGTCAAAAATTGCGTGTTAAGCCTGCGGTGGACCAACGTGAAGTGACTCTCCTACTCTGCGTGGCTTAGCGCAGCTATTGTTACACGCACCGCTGCACATTCCGCCATATACCGCGAAGAAAACAAATATGTTCTAATTCATACCTGGTCACTCAACCGATCATATTTACTTTTCCGGCAGTGGGGATTTTGTCGCCTCAGTTTGCCCCATGCAGGGTGGCTTGATTAGAGACTTGGGAAAAAAAGTACGATTTTGATTGAAAATGTCGCATCACATTTCAGAATATATCCTGTAAATTCCAAAACTACATTCATCGCGTAAATTGAGCAAGCGGTAGCCGAGATATGTAAATTTCTTAGAAATCGGCCGTTTTCACGCGAAATCAGTATGTAAGAGCTTGAAAAATGTGATTTCCCACCTTTCTAGGGATGTACAGTGATCACGGTGAAGGATTAGTGATGTCCGTGAAACAAATACTTACTGTGTAAAATCCACACTGACAACAACCAGGACGAAATAATGAAAACAAAGTCGACGCGACAGTGGGCAAAGCAACGTTAGTGTTCATGTACCTGGGCGCAGCCATCTTTACTGTGTCAGATGCAGGTCATGTGACAGAACCAACGTCAGGTGACAGAATCTGGCCAATCCTGGCAAGTGTCATCCAGGCTCGGTGTTGGGTGACGTCACACCCACGCGCTTCGCAGAATATGCTGCAGTGGTTGGAGCGGGAAAACTGGTGGTAGCGCGCAAACCACTACTAAAGGTACAGTACGTGCAGTTGACCATGTTCGGTGTCTGTGCAACAGCGTAGCTACGGGGGCCCTGGGGGAGGGGGGGGGGGCCTGGGGGAGGGGAGGGGGGGAACGTCACCCCCCCCCCCCCCCCCCCCCCCCCCACACACACAAATTGTCAAAGCCAGTCAGGACACTCGGACTCTGACAGTAAGGACTCGGAGATTTGGGCCGAGCCTATCCGAGTGCATTAAAATACAAAATGCATATACAAAGTAATTCTTACGAGTGCCGGAAATCATTTCAAGCGTCTATTATAAATTGTGTTGGCGCGCAAAATCTTTCGAAAAGTAATGAGCTTAGGCTGAAACAAGGAGTAGGCCTACTTGGGACTTGGACTCGGTCTGCAAATTAGGGACTCGGATGCATGCTGGATCCGACTCAACGACTCGGACTCGGAAAGTGGGGACTCGACGACAGCCCCGTCCTAGCTTGTTCCATTTGTGCAAATTTTAATGCCCGTTTTATTTCATATTTCAAATTTTCATATTGATACTCTCACGAAAACATTTTTTTTTACGATGTGCAGATCTGTTCAAAAAGTTTAAATGTAAGCAAGATGATGGATTTTAAACAGCTAGAATCCCCCCTTCCACATTTTTTTAGTTTTTCTGTTTATCATGGAGGTGTATGTGTCTACAACACCATCACAACTTGTTTTTCACAAAAAATCGACAGACTTTTGCTTAAAACGTAAAGCAGTTCCGACCCTCTTCACCCAAATTCTGAAACGCTCGAGGTCACTCGGCTTGTTTATCAACAGGGTGTTGACGTCATCCTGAGAAACATACAAAACGGTCTGTGCAGTATTGAATGGAAAATACACGAAGTGAATGTTTATCATGCCTATTCTGTCCTTGTAATTCAAAATACAAACGTGAAAAACACTTCATGTAATATGACAGCAATCTACTATTACCTGTTTTGTGAAAAAACGATGAAATTCTATTTTGAAGTAAATACTGGTGCATTGCGACGGGTGGATTTGTCACGGAACGAACGCGTCATTCACAGCGGTCTGTGTACGGTCCACTGCGGCGTAGTTTCCACGTGTTTGGACATCGGCCGTACAAGTTATAGAATGAGCGACTCATTTTTCTCTCTCTTGGTAATAGAAAAGAAAATCTTTCTGCTCTTTTTTTTTCATAGTGTCTGGTAAAACATGCAACCACGCAGCTACTGGGCATATCTCTGGCTTTTTGGAACAACAAAATTCTTCAAAAAACACCATCTAAAAGAGACGGTTTTCTAAGTTTTTTGCGTGTAAACGTATGAGGCTAACTATCGTATTGACTTCTCTTTCTCAGGATTGCGTCACGGGGTCACGCGCATATCATGAATACCTAATGAGCGTTTCAGAAATCGCGAAAATCTCATTTTCGAAAAGCGCACTTTTGCTTGCAATTTATCCACTTAAAACCGACAATTAAAAAATAACAAAAATCCACGTCGGCAAGAGGGATGTTTGGACTATCGAAAAATGCCTAAATGCTGGATTTTCGTCAAGGGGGATTCTTCCTCTTTAAAATAACTGAAACTGAAACTGAAATTCGAAATGGCAAACCAATCTTTGCTATTTTTCTCACACACGAAACAGTAAACTGGACCTTGTTAAAGTGGTGTACACATTCGATTTGTACAGCTAGGCCTACAGTTTCGTAATAATCAAATGGGAATTCCCTCATAATTTTTCGGGGAGTGCGTTTCCGTCTTTCCAAGAATAGGATAACACAAAAATTCCCGATGTCACGCAACGTATGGTGAAATAGTGAAAACTGCGCATGCGTACACTGACAAACTGTAAGTCTGTATACGGTATTTTAGCCAGTGCTACAAGTTGATTCCAGCAGTATATTGTCAGTAGGCAGAGCCCAGAGGACGTGCTATCCAACAGCATGCCGACTATGGAGTGACATTCATTTCTTCAAGTCATACAGCTGGGCTGATTTTTATAGGTAAGCTATGTCCATGCATAAACCTTTGAATTTGATCAAAACCTCGTGTAGAAAACTATTGGGACTGGCAAAAAACAATCATACTGACATTTCCGTTCTGATATTCCGTGCCGACTAATCGTACTCATTTCCGTCGCAAGCTTTTGGGTCTTCGAGAAATATCACGATAAAAACGCAGAATGCTGTACATACATGATGTACGTGTAGATGGCAACCTGGCACGCGTTATAACATCGGGCAGCCAGTCTGTCAGTACAGTCCGCAGCGCGCTCAAAAGTGCTTCATTTTATGTGCACAGTATGCACGCGTGACTTCAGCCAGTTTGCAGTCTTGCATATTTAATGAGCTTGAACAGCCTGTCGAAAACCAAGGATTTCTCATTCATTTCTAGGGATCTGAACAATAAGACTAGGATTTTCGGAAAGATGAGAAACATATCTGTCGAAAAAAACACGTCCAAAAAGACAACAAAAGACACCCAAAAAATCGGCAAATATCTCCCCTTGGAATACTCGCAACAGTCCATGTTTACCTTCTCTACAAAGAATATGTGATATTCTACCCACAAACAATGAAAATTTTACGTACATTTTTCTAGTCCAGTCAGGATGCAACGAAATCCAACGGCATTCCTAAAAAACAGAAACCCAAAATTACCGCCGTGGCACCGCATGGTTTTCCGTCGTCTGATGACGTTATTGCCCGTTCCATATTATACTGGTTTACAGTCCTCCCATTTAGCGTGCATGGGTTGTGTATACACGGAGCTTTATTGAATCGCCCCGATGCGTTGGCCTACATTAATTTTCTTTTTATATTTCAGTATAATTAAGCCAATTTAAATTAAAACCAATTAGCTGTAAAAAACTATCTCAAAGGATAGCCAAGCATGTATTCAATCTTCAAGGTTTGATCATGTTTTCCTTAAAATCACTTTAGCAAGGATCTGAAGATTTTCCTTTTTTGTACACAAGATTTAAGAAATTTTCCAATCTCCCCGTTTCCTTGCTCTATGCTCTGCCCAAATAAATGTTAAACAGCCAAACTCACTTTGACTAATCAGTCCAGTATGGAAAAGGTCTTATTTTTAATTGTGACACAGAAAAACATGACATAAAATGATAGATTTTTAACGGTTTGTTTAGTTAATTTACTGTCACACAACTTTGCATACCTACTACACAACGACCAATAAATAAATACGTTAAAAATCTGTTAAAACATAAAAAATGTATTTTATAAATGACTTTTGGAGCTTTTATATGACATGCTGATTTCAAACCCTAAATATTGCCAAAAAATGTAACCCATAATACATGCAAAACCATCTGCAAAATAAATACATGTAGTCACAAAAGGTTTTGCTGTTGCAAAAAGTAAATAATTATTAAGAAACGTACGTACACGTACATGTATTAAAACACTGTCTGGTTAGAGTTGCTAAAGTAAACTGTAAAGGATATAAATATGAATATACAAAATATATGGTTCATAGAATGTTAGTTGTAAAATATCCTGAATGGACGTTCAGTCTCGGGTTAAAAAAGCCTGTATTTCAAGCTACACAGATCTCAAAAGTAAAATATAGTTTGTCTCTTTCATCAGCTGCTTTAAAATTATATAAGCTCTAGTACAATGCAGTTTGTATGAAATATTGTTTTGGAAATGGCGCACTACAAAAGTAGGCTTGGCTTGCACTAACATGCATAAAAAATATAAAGTACAAAATATAAATATTAAAGTAAATCAATACGAGCATATGATGTAATGCAACACACTGTCTCAATAGACCTTATGCGTAGCGGCCATGATAGAGGACAGGTTTTCATATTTAAATGATGTGACAATAGATCCACAATGTGCCTACTCGTACATGACACACTGTGCCAATGTGACTGCCCTCTATCATGGCCGCAACGCATAAGGTTTATTTGCAGGTTGGGGATTTAAAATTACTGTACCCAAGACAGCTACAAGAAAAGAAAACTATACAAAAGAAAACTATACAAACTGTAGGGAGAAATGAAATAAATATCAGTTGACATAATTAAAATAGCACACTGGTAATTTTAACCCTGCAAATAAAAGTATTGCATGAATACACACACTGGCACATTTCTTATAGGGCCTATATGTATACTAAAACTTAATTACCGGTACATGTATATTTGGATGTTCTTTGGTAGAATCCTTGACTCTATATCAAATTACATATAAATGCTGAAACAAGTTTAAAATACCATAATACATGCACTTTCGAGGACGCAAAAACACATTTCAGTTGCATATTGTAGTGTTGGAACAACGGTCGAGTTGGTACAACGTCGAGTTAGCAAACGGTCGAGTTGACTGTGTTCAGGTGTTCATCTCATTTCTACGCCTAGGCCTACACATGCTATACATGCGTGTACACACGGGTTGTGCCGCCGCCGCAGCAACATTGCGCTGCCAAAATGGTGAAATCTCGAGGTTAAAAATTACCGAATAACCATTGAAAAAACTCTTCCAGCAAGCCATAAGGCACGTTAAACGAAATCACGTGTCTTCATCGCTATGGTTTTCTAAAGTTTGTTCTAGTCCAGTCAGGATACACAAACAAATTGACCCCCTCAAAATCTACGGTACGACCCATCACTTCAGATTTACACAATTACAAAAAAATAATTACATTATTCGAAAGATGAAGAACCATTCTACAAACTTATCACGTCATCTTGGCCACCAACTACTCAACAAAAATGCAAGCGAGCAACGAAATAAGGCCAACAAAGTCTCGCGAACATCCCGTTCTTTCTCGCGGTGCGTTCCGGCCAATGAGCTGTGCAGATACAATTCGGCATTCGACTTCATTATCGTGTGCGCTGCAGCTGAACAAAACGAATAGACCGATCTAGTAAGCTCCGCCCATTTATAAATTGCCTAGCAACATGCCACACATGTGAGGCACGTGTACATTAGAGTCGCGTGGCCGCGCCGTGCGTCAGCGTCCGCGCCCTGGTCAGCGCGTATTGAAACACGCACACGCACACAGAAACTGCACGCTCAAAAGCAAAATGTGCACTTAAGTATCCGGTCTTGTGCGTGCACGTACAACACGCCTGCATTACGCGTAACGCGCGCGATCGAACAAAAACATCTTGACACACATATCTAGAACGCAGTGAATGCACAACATAGCAAAACGACAAGCTAATGTTAGTGAGTTTTTCCCGTTTACACAAAAACACATTTATGAAGGGATTAAAAGTAGGTTAGGATAGTCTTGTACAATCCGTTTTAAACCGGCTATAGGGTCCTCTGCGCTGATAAGAATGATGTTTATGGTGTTATTGCGTCACTCGTGTTGCATTTCGCCGTAGCTCTGTGCACAACATTTTGAGGACTCAGGTAGCCAAAATGGCGATCTACTTTTTTTGCTACCTGAACCTGAGGCTGTGAATGGTCAATTCCAAAATGGGCGGAGCTTACTGGATCGGTCTATTCACAAACAGTTTGTTGTGCTGTGCGCCACTTGCGGAACACTCCCTACGCGCCATGCATCGTTTCACACAGTGACACTACATGCTGCTGAGCGTGGTTAAAAACACCTAAATTTCCATTTTCTTGGAAAAAATTAACACTTGAGATAGGCAATGTGCATTGAAAATGTAATATTCAGCCGGAATTTCCTGTATAGAAGGAAATATTGGGGCAGAGGTGTTGTTTCAATATTACCCCGAGTCGAGATTCACAGCATTTAGGAGAAATTAGTGGAGACCAAGAAGGGTTGACAGTAGACGTTCTACAGTTAATTATGTACGTGCCAAATCACGAGATAGAGTGTAGACTGCCGAAGTGAATACGTCATCTTTTGTTAGTTGCCTAGGCAATGGCTCTACACTAAAAATCACCGAACCGTGTCCCTGTGCTTTTGCAATGGTACTTAGCTGGTATCTTCAATTCAAATCCCATAAGATAGCACGTGATTTCATTAACCGAGACAGTTTGGACCTTTCTTCACACCCGATTTTCTTCGAACATCGTAATGACGTCACAAAGTAGCTAATTATGTTTTTAAAATCACAATGTGTTTTTTTAAAACAAAATGCAACTCGAGAATGGGACTAGGTATGAACTTGAAACTTGGTACAATCATAGGTCCTGGACTTTATGGAAAAAGCATCTTGACTCAAAAACGGAACAAGGTATAAACTTGGTACAGTCATAGGTCCTAGGTTAGGGATCTTGATGTTTGTCACCATAATTTAAATGCAGTTAGAGATACCAGGATAGGGTCAATGGCATTATGGTTGGGTACGATCAAGCTGTACAAAAATAATACAAACGGGGAAACGTCGTTATAGCTGTATTTGTTGTGCACTGGCAATGGCCATAAGACTGTGTACAAACGGGAAAATGCCGTTGTGGCTGTTTTTGTGATCAATCTGTAAAAAAAGTACTGCTGGCCGAGAAGTGGATTCTGGTACTTGCGAGTAGTCAATTAATCGCGAGTAGTTGGCAAAGCATCAAAAGGTAGGGACAACATACAAAAATGCGCGCGGCAGATGACGCGTGGAGATCTGCAATCGATGTACTCGATTGTTGGGTCTGTGGTTCAAAAACATGCTTGTCGGACTTTCGGCTAACACAAAGGGCATACACAACAAATAATTTAGCTGCACACAGGCCGCCAGTTTTTAGTGTGCTAAGAAAGAGGCCTGTTACGGTGTAACAGTCTAGCGTAATCGCGATTAATCAACGAGTAGTTTAAAAATGATAGTCTCGAGTCCGAGTACCGTTTTTATTTCGCGATTAATCGATTAATCGAGCTATTCGCCCAGTGGTAACAAAAGTAATACAACGACCTTTGACCCGATTTCATATTGGTAAAATCAACTCTGTCTTGTGTTAAGAGATACTAGAATGAGCTCAATGGCATTATGGTTGGGTATATTCATGCTCTACAAAAAATAAGACGATGACCTCATTGCGTGTATCCACTTTGTAAACCTTTAGTAATGATGGGATGTGGTGAAGGAACCATGAACGTAATACTGAAGACTTCAAACGACAAGGCAGATCAAAGTTCATCGTCTTTATTTTTGTAAAGCTTGACCACACCCAACCGTAATACAATTTACCCCATCCTAGAATCTCTTACCACTTTTAATGTATAGGCCAACATCTGTTTGACCAATACCAAACAAGGTCGAAGGACATCGTCTCAATTTTTGTACAGCTTAAGCAAACCCAACCATAATGCCATTGACCCCATTCTACTATCACTTTCCACTTTCAAATTAGATGCCAATAAATATTTGACCAATAGGAAACGGGCTCAAAGGTCTTTTTAAAATTACATGTATTAAACCTAGGTAAACGATAACATCGTCGTGATGTCACAGAAACGTCATGATCTAGGTTCTAGAACTGTACCAAGTTTTAAGTTCATATTTCTGTTTTTTAGTTAGGTGGCTTTCCCCCCCCCCCCCCAAAAACAAATCCACTTTTTAAAGGTATTTTAAATTATTATCAATTTGCAACAAATGACGTCATCGTAATGTTACACAAACATCAAGATCTAGGACCTAGGACCTATGACTGTACACAGTCTATTGCCATTACCTGTGCACTAGAAATACAGCCATATCTGCGTTTCCCGGTTTATATTATTTTTGTACAGCTTGATCATACCCAACCATAATGCCATTGACCCCATCCTGGTATCTCTAACTGCATTTAAATTATGGTTACAAACATCAAGATCCTTAACCTAGGACCTATGATTGTACCAAGTTTCAAGTTCATACCTTGTTCCGTTTCTAAGTTAGTCTGCTTTTTTCCCAACAATGCACTTTTTAAAGGTATTTTAAATTATTATAATTAGGGTATTTTAAATTATTATAATTAGGCAACCGATGACGTCATCGTAATGTTGCACGAACATGAAGATCCCTAACTAGGACCTATGATTGTACCAAGTTTCAAGCTCATAGCTTGTTCCGTTTTTCCGTTAGGGTGCTTTTTCCCCAAACAAAAAAAAGGTTTTTTTAATCACAAAATCAACTTTTTAAAGGTATCTTAAATTATTATAATTAGGCAACATTGAGTTTATTTGCGCAAACATTGCTGCACAAAGTCACTTTTAGACGTTTTTAATGTCGTTGTTATTAGAGGGCGCCCTTCCAGGTGATGACATTACCACTTACATTTTGGAAAGCCCAATGACCCTGAACACTAACACCGTCAACCACATTCATATATTCCTTACCACTTTCAAATAATACATCCACTTCCGGTTTGTACCCGAAGTAAACAAATTCAAATGCCATTGTCTGTGTATGAAATTTGGATCTTGGTTAGCTGTGACGGTTAACAAAGGAATTACGATCATATGTTAAAGCACTGAGATTTTATTGAATTTTGAAAATTTCAACCTTTAATTTTCAATTTGTTGTAATATGACGCACGATGACGTCATGATAAGGTCTTGACAATATTTCACATACCTTGTAACAGACGACATACCTGTAAAGTTTTATCTGTATCTACTGTTGGCTTCTGCAGATACAGGTCATTAAGCTTTAACATTTAAATGTATGTAATATGACACTTGATGACGTCATCAGAGTCTTATCACACATGCATGTGTACTGACCCTAGGCTATTGTCTGTATCAAAATCTGTTTGACCAATAAGAAACGAGGTCAAATGTCAAGGCATGAGCGCATCGTAAAGACTTTTGTTGGTGATCGTATATGGCGCAGGAATCAAGATCGAAGGTCAAACGGTTGATTTGTTATTGATTAAATTTCAAGTGTTTGTAATTTTACAACTGATGACGTCATCGTGACGTAATTAGTACTTAGACCACGTAGTGACCAATGTGCATGTGAAGTTTGAAGTTAATCGTCAATGCACAAGTGCCCGAAAAAGTTATCGTGATTCGTGATTCGATTAGCCTAGGAATTGTAATAGCTCTGGAATTGTAATAGCAGCTGCCCTGCTCGGACAAGGTATGGAGCGCGGTGAAATTCGCGGCACGAATTTTCACGAGCCTGCGTTTTTAACTTTAAAAAAAAAGTTTCGTCAATGCAGAATTCCAACTTGCTTCGTGCTCTGGTTAGGAAAGAGTTCGACTTGTAATCACAAGGTCTTTGGTTCGAATCTCAGTGTTTGGGATTTTTTCTTTTTCTCTAGATAATAAGAGTTCTGACTATTTCCAAGATTGTCAATTGAGAAGTATCAGAAGTATTTTCCAGAAGTATTTTCCATACGCCAGAGGTTTTCCAGTACGCCAGAAATATTGTTTATATACTATATTGCAGTCACTTGTTTAATTATATCAGTTCGGGTCATTTCTTCTGTAAATATTTTGTCCATTATACCATTTGCATCCCATTCATCTGCTATAAACAGTGCAATAAATATCGACTACGTGATTTCTCACTCAACTTGATTTTAATTATTTAAATTATAAACTATGTAAATGAAAATTAAATCAATTACTTATATCCATAAAAAAAGCATCAGCATCACATTCAAGTCATTAATATTTTGTTTATAATTATTTAGAATAAGGGTATATGATAGGATTGACAATTAAAGATGAATTTAGAAACACGAGAAAATTGCAATGCCCCGAATGGGATTCGAACCCAGGTCCTTGGCATACATGGCCAACTGCTCTACCAACTAAGCTATTAAGGCATCCCGTCGAAGCATTACAACAATCTGGTGCTTGCCACTCTTATAATTAGTATATCGTTGTACATCCACGATGTCTCTTTTAACCCTAACACTCCTCAATCTTCCCAATTAACATGATTTAACATACATCCGAGGGTCAGATGAGAATGCCTACACAAAGAAAATTGTAGCTCATGATCTGATCTATATGTCTGCCAAATATTTTAAAAAACCTGGGTCACGTGGTTGTGGCAAGGAAGGTATTTTGGTCATTTTCGGCTTTTTAGGCATTTTACAACTATTATATTTACGTAACCGATGACGTCACAATGACGTCATTCTTGGGTGCACACCCCTTATACTATGTCTTTGGTGTGACCAAGTTTGGTTAAGATCGAAGTTTGGGAACAACCTGAAAAAGTGCCGACAACGCCTATGCGTTATGTCTATGGGAAAAAATCAGAACAAAATGGGGGAAATCAGAACAAAAACAAAGGCTTTTTCGTCCTAGCGAAAAAGCCAATAAAACAAATCAAAACAAAAACAAAGGCTATTCCGCAGGACTTGCGGAAAAGCCAACTAGAGCTACGTCTGTTCTTTGAACAGAGCGTAGGGCTTTTTCGCATTTTTCAACTTCAAATACCAATGATTGCTACCTTAGATTTCCCACACTCGATCATGGACATTTGTCAAAATTTGTATCGAATTAATTCACCTCGGCTGTCCCTAGAAACATAGTCACTTATTCATTAATAATTGGGGCAAGCCGGGTAGGAGTTTGGGGCGTATCTTGAATTATCTCTAGAGGGGGGGGGGGGGGTATCTCATTGTAGGGCTTGCTAAGCTCACATGATAGCCAATCCCAGTAAGGAACAACTGACATTTGTATCGAAATAATTAATACATTCTAGTTAAAGGCAGTATAATCATCCTTAATGCTGCAAACGGGCGACACACCGGGATACTTTCCCCAGAGACCACTGAAATTTCGGCAAGAATCACTCAAATTGACACCAAATTTCTCTACCCAAAGCTTCCAAAAATGGTTCTAGACCTAAGAGAAATGGTTCTAGACCTAAATAAAAGTGGTTTTTGACCTAAATAAAATGGTTTTTGACCTTAAAAAAATGGTTTTTAACCTCCAAAATTTTGGGGCTACACCAAATTGTCACCCTAACCGACCGTGTCGCCCTAACATAACTTTCTACTCAAAAAGTGTCACCCTATTGGATAAATTAGAGATATATGTTTTTGACCCTCGCAACTGATTTATTTCTGGGGGTCCCCTTTTTTCATCATGCTTCAAATTTAAAATGGCGGCCAATATGAGAAAAATAATATACATGTATAATGGACAAAACATTTGATAAATACATACGTGTACATTAAATGCAACCCGCATAATTAACTTACACCCTTTTAGGGTGCCTTTTATGATCCTGAAGCATATCTGGGATGTTAACAATAAAATAAAATGCACTGGAGATATCCAAGATGGCGGCCGCTAATATGTCCAAAATGGAAAAGATAATATGTTAGCCAAATATAATATGATAAAATCATTTATAAAATTGCTAGTTATGTTTTCGACCAATATGGCTGCCAAAAGTGGCAAAATATGAGCAAAATGATACAATGACCAACAAATAATGCATACTTTAAATCCAACCCCCTTCCGCTGAACTAACCTCACCAACTTTTTATGGTGCCTTTTAGAGTCCTGAAACAGTTTTGGATGTTAACATTATTAAAATAAAAGCTGCTGGAGATAAAGATGGAGGCCAATATGGCCGCCAAAAATTGTCTAAAATGAAAAAGATCATAAGCCGAATAATTTATATGTTTTTGACACTCACAAATGTATTTGTGGGGTCCCCTTTTTTCTATCATGCTTCAAATTTGAGATTACAACCAATATGGCTGCCAAAAGTGGCCAAATGTGATACATATTAGCCAAAATATGTTAAATGAATGAACCCCGCCCCTCACACACACACCCAGTCGCGCATTACTCACGCACTGTGGACGTTTCTTTGTATTCGTGTACTTAAGAAAATTGGTCGCAAAATCGTTGTTTTCTCCAAATTCTTCCCTCATCCACCCCATTTTTTCCCTCATCCATGTTTCTAAACTTTACTCCTGAACCCTAACCTTTGTTTAAAACCCTCCACCCCCACCCTAACCCCTTTTCCCAAGTTTGGACAACCTGACTGTGGACTTGAGCGAACGAGTGCCAGTCCACAATCCGTCACTTTTTCCCGCAAATTGTGGACTTTAATGGGTTTCGAGTCCACACCACGTACGCAAGGTACGTACACAGTACGACGCACACACACACGTAAACTTGTATTTGCCGGCAATCGTGGACGTCTCAATCAACTTTTGAAAACTTTTCTGAAGGAAAGAATGTCTTTAATGACACCTAATTCAATGTTACCTAACCTATGTGCCCTAACCTATAATACGTTAGGGCACAAACATATGGCTACACCATTCAGTCGGTCTGTCAACATGTGCCAGAATGTCTTGCTCGGCTAACTCATAAAGTCCTTTCTTTACTTATTGCTTCAGGGCTACATGAATAGGCTTAGCGTTGCATTGTTTTTGCCTCTTTCCGTCCGTGTCGGTAACAACTACCGGTACTTTCCCAGGTGCAGCATCGTCGAATAATTGACAAAAATTACCCGAACTGCGACTTGCTCTTCTCAGTAGTGCTAAAAGTTCCGGATTAGTGTGCAACTCTGTGGGAGAAACAAAATGCGAGGTATATAGCTACAGATGTGCTCAAAATTATTCATACCCTTGTAATTTTTTAAGTATTTTGAATCATGTTAATAAATGATTGAGTTTTGTCTGGCTTACTTCTGATAACTATGTGACAAACAACTGAAAGAATAACAACAAGTGACATTTTTTGTAATATATTATTTTTGGGGTATTGTATTGACATATTTCCAAAATTATGTCCATAATTATTCATACCCTTAATAAAGTCACTCTTAATAATCAATAGAAAAACCTTTGCTTTTTATCACTGCCACCAAACGGTTCCTGTATCGGCTTACAAGGCTTTGGCATGGTTTCACTGGAATTTTCGCCCACTCCTCTTCGCAAAAGTCTCAAGGTCGTTGAGGTTGGAAGGTTTCCTTACCATCACCCGAGTCTTGAGCTCCCTCCATACATTCTCGATCGGGTTGAGATCTGGTCTTTGGCTCGACCACTCCAGAACGTCCACATCGTTGTCCTCGAACTATTTCGTGACTGCCTTGGCAGTATGTTTGGGATCGTTGTCCTGTTGGTAGGTCCAATGCTGACCAAGCTTGAGTTTCTCAGCGGACTGCTTGATGTTTTCATCGATGATCTTAATGTACTGCTCCTTTTTCATGATCCCAACCGCTTTGACGAGATTCCCAGTCCTATTTGCCGAGAAGCATCCCCACATCATGATGCTACCACCTCCATCCTGGACGGTTGGGACCGTGTTATTTGGATTGTACGCTTCCCCTTTCTTTCGCCAGACATAAGCAACATCCATGTGCCCGAAAAGCTCAATTTTTGTCTCGTCTGACCACAGAATCGATGACCAGAAACTCGGATCCTTGTCTAGGTGATGCGGGGATTGTTGCAGGTCTTTCGGCACACTTTTCTTGACAGACGAGGTGACACCTTCGACTTACGACCACACCCTTTAAGGTTTCTCACTGTGTGGAACTACTTCCTAATTATGCTCTGAACGGTGGATACTGGCACTCTAGACTGCTTCGAAGTGGCCTTGTAGCCTTTCCCTTCTTTGTGGCCATTTACAATAGCTATGCGCAAGTCCAAAAATTGAGAATGAAGGCATCAACTCACCTTACTTTATAGCCTACAAGCAGAGTGCTGTTCTATGACATTATTTGATTTAAATTGAATTCAATAGATATGTTAATGATTTAAATCTTATGCAGACATGAAAATGGCCTAAATGCTGAGATTTTGTAAGGGGTATGAATAATTTTGAACAGGCACAAAAAAGCAAATCTTGACATTGTTATTGTTATATGGAAATGATGCTGAGCCAAAAACATGTGGTCTTGTGCAAGGCAGCTAACTGTCCTAGGATACAAAAACAATTCCTTCACAATCGTTTTTGGGAGTAAGGAAATTAAAAAAAATAAATAGATTTTTCAAAGGGAATGAATAATTTTGAGTATATCTGTAGGCCTATGTTCTCATCACTAATGCCAAAACAGCACGCGCGCGTTAGCATAAACACACGTTGTATGTAGAGGTCTCTGCTTTTTAATAATCTTACGAAGTGCCAACAAATGTTGATCAATTATTTACTCATTTACTAATCAAAGCATAGTCTAGGCCTTAGACGTTGTTATTGTTTTGAACCTGCGCCTTTTTTTGTCCCGAATACCGATCGCCGCGAGACAGACAATAACCAAGTCTAGGGAATTTACCAGTAACGGCTTCGCGCCGCGTGCACATATTTTGTATAATAGTACGCAACGCGCACTGTCGCCTGCATACTGAGTGAGGATATGCATGTATGCACGATGTCTAGTCCCCTGTGCCCTCACATCGGGGAGGCCGCGGGGGCTGGAAAAATTGTAATGCGAAAGTCGCCGTCCCGCGCCAAGCCTGATTTTGACACGGCTATTATAATTTTTAGAGCTTTTGTTGAAAATAGATTGTATATAAATATAGAACCTTGCCATTTTTTTAAATCTAACAAATGGCTACTATTCAACAGATAACCGAGGCCACAGTTGTACATATTTGCCAACTTTTCACCCACCGGTAATTTCAAAGCACATCATTTCTTTGGTTTGTAAAAACTGTTAGGCCTACCTACCAAAAATGTATGTCAGACTGTCTTTTTAGAAACGGTAGCAGAATATTAGTTACTACACGTCTCATACAATTTTGGCTGGCAATCAAATTTTGCAATATAAAGCAAAGAAATTATGTGCTAAGCAATTGTTTTTGCTTATCAGCGCCATGAAATTGGCCCGAGAGCTAGGCCAAATATTGTTACCACTTCATCAGTGCCAGTAATCTTGAAACAAAAATGTATGTGTATTGAGGGGGAAAACATGTATTGATAGTTATTTCAAGTCGGATGACCCGCGTCGACGTGTTGCAATGTATCTACCAACATCACATTTTGCCTGCATAGTAGCAAAAAAACTACCAAAATGAATGCCATTTGGCTCATTTTCCTACAGCGGGAGAATGTTTAATGATAGACAATTATTGCAGTGTGTACACGCTCTGGTAGCAGTAATCGAGGCGCGTGCTGCAAAGTACAGCAAAGAAAGTTTTCTAAAGTTTTCTAAGGAATCCTCTAAAGTCACATTGCACTGTCATTCGCAAGCGTGAGGAAACCCGTGAAGAATTAGAAATTAGAAATGGCCAGAGACACCGGGGAATCCCCTTGCTCTTCACGAAAGAATGCTCTTTAAAATATAATCTTTAAAGTGCGTTACCGTTACCTTACACACTGAACCAACGGCTTTATCCCTTCCGAAGGATGGAGCAAGTGTGGTTGAGTGCCTTGCAACCCCAAGTTTTCACCAATGATTGCGAGTCAATGACCCATACCACTCGGCCACGGTACACGATATTTTTCTGAAATAATTTTATTCCCGCTTGAACGAATTTCGCCTTTTTTTTTTTTACAAAATTAGAATAGTTTAAAGTTTTGTAAGAGTATTTACACAAACGCTCTTTTGCGTTTATTTCAGTTACTCGTTGTTACAGACAAGGGAAACCAAAATCATCCGTTCAGCATGTTCCAGACGGTCATCCACAGAGCTGCTGTGGGCAGAGCTGCTCAAGTAGGTGCCCTCTATGACGTGAGGACAGAGAGCTTTCTGGTACGTCCATTTTCCAAAAAAGAATTTGTGGTAAATTTATTGTGATGAACTCAGCAAGCATAGTCACAAAGCAAATAGCTCACACTGTTGTCCACCACAAACAACGTCTTGCGGCCTTACAAAACGTTTGTTCCAGAAAAAAAGGTTAATTGACAATGACAACAGTATTTTATTAGTGGGAAAATGTACGGGATGGGCACCATTTTTGGGCATTAGAAAAAAGTTGACAACAAGCTTCATTGATTAGGGTGGACATTTGCGACATAATAAATATTCACAGTTGATTTTTATTTCTCGTTTTCCTTCAGCATGATTCTTTGTTTAGTTCAAAAATTGACGATGACGCCATCGACACGATGGAACTAGGTGACACATCCGTTGAACTAGTCATATCAGACAGCATTCAAGACAAATTCCACAAGTTGGACATCGAGGCAGAGCTCCAGGTCAGTCTTTTGGCAGGTTTAGTAAAGCTGAGTGGTTCTGGGGCTTACTTAAACGAAAGAAAGAAAAGCGCCAGAGCTCAAAGCATGAGCTTGATTTACAAAATCAGAACAATCAACGAAGAGTTCATGCTACGCCAGAACAAAGATAAAATCGACACCCAGCTGTTGACTACAGGCGGCGAACTTTCAGCCACTCATGTCGTTGTAGCAATTGACTGGGGCGCAGTTTGTTCCATCACCTGCGAATGTGAGAATACAGAAGGTAAAGATGTGACCATAGTCAAGGGAATGCTGAAAGCTGAGCTTGAAAAGCTGAAGTCACTGGTTGATGCTAAAGGATTGGCAAAGGTAGATTATCAAGACGTAGACGCAGAAAAGCTGAACAAGTTCACATTCAAATGCAAGTCTGATGTATCATCCACGGACAAAGATCTTCCCTCGTCTGTAGAAGGTGCGTTAAAGCTTGCCAAAAGTCTTCCAAAACTTGTGGAGAAAACCAATGGCGGAAAAGGTGTTCCCTTACTGTTTACGCTGAAGCCGCTAGATGCAGTCGCCAAGATTTGCAGACTCCAGGTAACACTGCAGTTATCTTTTGCCACCATTAAAGAAGACACGGTCAAAAGAAGCGCCCAAGTTTTGGAAGCCATCACGGAAAAGAAACAACGTCTCTTTGACTTACAAACAGATCTACATGCCTTGGGCGAGTACGTTGCGGACGACAGGCTTGCTACCGTTGACAGTTACGTCAATGAGATAGAACTAGATTTATCTTCCTTTAGAGCCAAACTGCAAGATTTGGTCAAGAAGATAAGACAAGAAGTGGAAGACGTTTCTGCCCTCGAAGCTTTGCTTAATGAGACGCTGGGCGATTCATCGCCCATTGCAAAATACGAAAGCTACATCAGACAGTTCCAGAACGATATCAACAAGGTGAATTTAATCAAAACCTGGAAGGATAGAGGGATTAATTACTTGGGCAAAAACGATCAATTTATTAAGGACGACGCCAACTCTGTCTACGTGTTCTACAAGCCGAAGGGCAGTACCACCGTGACACGAAGTGAACAGAACGAAGATTTCTTCTTAAAATGTCAGAAGACATATGCACAGTTGGGAACAACTTTCAAGGTTGTGGACGAAGCCATCAGACCAGACTTATGGGCAGCGAAAGATAAAGAGGCTACGATAAAAGTTTACGTAAATGGAGTTGAAACTTGTAGCAATTTGTTCGAAAAAGAAGGTAGAGATACAGAAATGTGCCTAGTACGATACTCCCAGACGGCACCCTGCCAGTACAAACCAAGTGAAAGAGCTCATGTAAAACTCAGATGTCCTAACGCGATTGCAGGTAACGGGCAGTGTTCAGGAACACCCACAACTTGGAAGTGTGCCAAATGTAAGCAAGTGGTTGAATATGGGTTGACAACTTCGAAGTTCTACTGCAATTGTGGCGAGTCTGAGCCCTCGAGGTGTCTTTTCCGTTGTAACGAGAAAGTTCACGGCATCGATTACACTTCATTTCCTGATGACCTTCTGCGCGATGATTTATGCTCCCTGCGTGCAATGCGTGAAACAAATATCTTGATTTTAGGTGAGACTGGTGTTGGCAAGTCGACATGGATCAATGGTATTGCAAATTATTTGTGTTTTGATACGTTAGAGGAGGCAAGAGAGGCAGAAGACTTCCACGTGCTGATTCCTTCACAATTTACTTTCACCGACAAAGGTAAATCTGTCGAGATAAAGGTTGGTAAACGAAACGATAACGAGATCCTTCAAGTGGGACATTCAGCCACTCAGGGGACACGATCTTACGTTTTCCATATTGGTGATCAGAAAATTCGCCTGATTGATACACCTGGAATTGGCGACAGCAGGGGAATTGAGCAAGATCGAAAAAACTTCGACAATATCCTCTCTTATCTGAGCTACTACGATGAAATCCATGCTGTGTGCATTCTGCTGAAGCCGAACAACTCCAGACTGACCGCTATGTTTCGATTTTGCATCCAGGAACTTCTGGCGCGTCTGCACACATCAGCCAAGAACAACATTGTCTTCTGTTTTACAAACGCACAAGCAACTTTCTATCACCCCGGCGATACCCTTCCTTCTTTAAACAGGATGTTAGTAGACAAGAAAATTGGAATAACTGCAAATCCTAACAACTACTTCTGTTTTGACAACGAGCCTTTCAGATTCTTGGCCTGTCTTCACAGCGGTATCGAGTTCAGCCCGGAAGACATTCAGACCTATGCAGCGAGCTGGGACAAGGCTGTTGACGAGTCTAACAAGCTATTTGGTCATATAAACACTATGGTTCCCCATAAGGTGAGAAATACTATCAGTATGAACGAGTCGCGCCGGGTGATTGTAGCCATGAGCAAACCTATGGCGGCGGTTGCTAAAACAATACAGGAGAACATGCAGGCGGCAACTGATGCTAAGGAGCAAATTGATTTGCACAATCGTGGTATGACTGACCTTGAGAAAAGCTTGAAGTTCACAGGTGTTGATCTAACACGCACAGCGCTTGACAATCCAAGGACCGTCTGTGCACACTCCGACTGCATTGAACGAGTCACTGTCGGAGAAAATAACATTCAGAAGATTAACTACAAACAAGTGTGCCACTACCGTTGCAATCTGCAAGGAATCCCGACAGAAACAACGAACGATAACAGACTTCACGACTGCTGGTGCATCGACGGAACGAGCTGTCGCCAGTGTGGTCATCATTATACCTATCACATGCACTTAACATACATGTTAGAGAAGGTCTCCAAAGAATTCATATCTGATGACGTCCGACAGAAGATTATGAAGAAAAAAACTGAGAAAGAGCAAAAGGAGGAATTCAAGAAATGCATTGACGAAAAAATTGTTGAGCTCCAGCGCGAGGAATCAACGATTTTGCACGTAAGTGCTAAGTACGGATCGTTTTTGAAAAAGAACGCAATGATCCCTTACAACGATGCGGTTGGTGACTATCTGGACATGGTAATCAAGCAGGAAGACGACAAGGCAGAATGTTTGAGAGACAAACTGCTACTGCAAAGACTGCAAGTTCTTCGGGCAGAGTACGAGAAAGAGAAGCAAATTTTGGATGAAGCCTTACAAAGGGAAGAAACCACCACCCCGGAAGAAATCATGCAACTTCAGCGGCAACTGTTTGAATTGAAGCACTTCGGGAAAACGTTGAAAGACATTTTTGATGGCATTTCTATTTCACGTTCGTCCAGAAACATGCGGTTCCAGGAAACTGTGGCTCCTGTCAACCAGCGTAGGTCTAATGGCGGTCTTGGTTCTAAAATAAAAGAACAGGTACAGGCTGCAGGTGCCTGGGCCAAAAAAGGATTGTACAACCTAGTGTCATCATCAACTCAATGAGCATCTCTATGGTAGATACCGGCGCACTAGTATTACTAACTGTGAAATTATTCTTCAAGAACATGCATTTGCAATTAATTTGATCATTATTACTTTCAAACATGACGCTGTAGTAAAACACAAAATACCCTTAAAGGTACACACCGGCCTATTGTACATACCGGCCTACTGCTTAAAATTAATAAACACGGTCTGTTACTGCTCTTGGGCTCGGGGCCAGTATTAATATAGAGGGCGCTCTTGGTCACAACACACAAACGCGAACAGGTAACACGAGGACCATTGGTTAAACTTGCAACATTTATTCGTTCCAACCATGTCTGGGTGACTACCTTTAATTCGTGTGTTCGGTGACTGAATGCAAAAAGAGAAATACAAAGCATATTAATTTAACATCAAAAATTACAATCTCAGTTTTGAAATAACACAAGTTGTCATAAACATCAGAGATTTGAAGATGACGAATCAAATCAATCCACTGGAGAGTGATATCTTGAATATTAAAATGTGGCACAAAGTCTGCAAAAATTAATTTTAAACAAACTATTATGCAGCAACTGTTCCTTTCAACTCAGTATATAAACATTGATCATCTGACTGCTAAAACGTTAACTTTAAATGCAACTGGTAATTATGTACATGTACAATACATGTGCAGTGCCTAATGACAAGACCAGTATTCCAACTAGCCTTGACCAAGGCGTTGGGCTTGTCTTCTAGACGGCCGCTGAAGATTACAGTAATAGGGAAACCACCCCAGCGTGAGCTGAGATTTCATTGGTCGACGCACGCCAGGCTATGTTTGAAAAACGCTATGATCTGCGATCCCCTGTTTGTTCATCCATGGAGCTATCCGAGGCAGTATTAAGAGCTTCTACAAATCATTCAGGAAAGCTGTCATATTACGACCGTTGTCCCCCACAAGTGTAATCAAATACGTAAACAGACAAGCACAATAAATACTACGAACCCGAGAATATTTGTTGTTTTCGTCCATCGATCATGCCACGGTTCTCGTAACATGAGGACGCCATTACATGCATATTAATGCATGCTTCGCGGCATTACGTGCTACTCATGAAGCTCTTGATTGGCCGAAGACAAATGTTAAATATTCATACCTTGCATACCCGCATATCCAAAGCCCGCCCATTTTCGGCCAAAACCGGCCGAAAATATAAAGAAACACATTAAACCCGGAAGTGACAGACTCTACAAGGCTGTCTATCGAGCTAGGCCAGGCCGTACGCAGCTAGTACGCAGTATGTATTGCCGTACGGGTTTACTACGGAAGTCGTTATCTCAAAGTGGCTCGTTTTGAAATACTTTTGATGCCGTGTGCATGCAGTTTGCATGCGCTAGACTAAATATTCCCTTGTACAGCAAAAAAAACCTGCAGACGGCCTTGGACAAGGCTATATATTCCAACGGAATTCATTAAAAAATAATAAAGAAAACATAAAACAGTGCTCACGTGAATGTGACCGCTTTAAGCCTCAAAACTCATCAGTGATACATCATATCGCGAATCCAATACTCCTTTACTGACATATCAGGTCTGTAACAATAATCGCATAATTAAGATTAAATAATACATGTCAAAATTATAAGGACACAAAATTATTAAAGTGATTTAAATGTTGAACAAAAACTAAATTGTCACATGGAACTACATGTAGGATAAGATTATCCCATATGTGCATGGAACTAGGATAATATTATCCCATAATGTGCATGGACAAAGAAAACTCTATATATGGTCATGGGCTCATGAATATTCATAAGTTCCAAGGACTCAGCAAAATTCACTATAGACTATGTAAGTCTCGCGGCAAAGGTCAAATCTGAGCTTCCGGGCACAACACGACTAAAACGCCTATTCCTATAACACGGGCGAGATTTAGTTTTTTGTATATAAATTTGTCTGTCCAATCTTAAAGAGGAAGAATCCCCCTTGACGAAAATCCAGCATTTAGGCTTTTTTCGATAGTCCAAACATCCCTCTTGCCGACGTGGATTTTTATTATTTTTTAATTGTCGGTTTTAAGTGGATAAATTGCAAGCAAAAGTGCGCTTTTCGAAAATGAGATTTTCGCGATTTCTGAAACGCTCATTAGGTATTCATGATATGCGCGTGACCCCGTGACGCAATCCTGAGAAAGAGAAGTCAACACGATTGTTAGCTCCATACGTTTACACGCAAAAACTTGGAAAACCGTCTCTGTTAGATGGTGTTTTTTGAAGAATTTTGTTGTTCCAAAAAGCCAGACACTATGAGAAAAAAAAAGAGCAGAACGATTTTCTTTTCTATTACCAAGAGAGAGAAAAATGAGTCGCTCATTCTATAACTTGTACGGCCGATGGTCAAACACGTGGAAACTACGCCCGCAGGGGACCGTACACAGACCGGTGTGAATGCCGTTCGTTCCGTGACAAAACCACCCGTCGCAATACACCAGTATTTACTTCAAAAGAGCTTCATTGTGAGCCACACTTTCATCGTTTTTTCACAAAACAGGTAACAGTAGATTGTTGTCATATTACATGAAGTGTTTTTCACGTTTGTATTTTGAATTACAAGGACAAAACAGGCACGATAAACATTCACTTCGTGTATTTTCCATTCAATACTGCACAGACCGTTTTGTATGTTTCTCAGGATGACGTCAAAACCCTGTTGATAAACAAGCCAAGTGACCTCGAGCGTTTCAGAATCTCGGGTGAAGAGGGTCGGAACTGCTTTACGTTTTAAGCAAAAGCCTGTCGATTTTTTGTGAAAAACAAGTTGTGATGGTGTTGTAGACACATACACCTCCATGATAAACAGAAAAACTAAAAAAATGTGGAAGTATACAACCGACCCGAAAGTGATTCGGGTAACTAAAATGTTTTTTTACAATATATAATACATGCATAATTATCTCTATTAAAAAACGATACAAATTTATTAAAATTTCGTGACCTGAATAAATTTCTCTGCTAGCATATTCTTCATCCAATTTGGAATGGATGACCCAAGTGTGGATTCATGTGAAAATGAATGCTTCGAACTTGGGCACTCTAAAAAAAAGTCTGCAAGCTCTACTTTTGGTAGATGGCGTTTCGCCTATCGCTAGCGAGGTCTGTATGTGTACGTACGTGTAGGCTAGGCCTACGTACGTCGGCTGCTATGCGTGTTGCACATCTTTTGCTGCATGTAGTTTACGATCTTCAAAGATTGACTTGTCGGCTCAGAAAAGATCGTGATTTTTTACATTTCGATGGCTTATTTTTGATTATATACCCCACTTCATCAATTGGAATGCAATATTTTATTTAGAGATACGCGTTTTGGGCCGTCTGAGTTTACAAAAACCTGCGTAAACAAAATAATCCAAGAATTTCGCTCGCGACGTGCGTTGAAGAGATAGGGTCTTGTGGGCTGGAAATAACAGTGGTCTCGAGGTCAACTTGTATTATCAGTCATAAAAACAGTGAAAGGAAAAGATTCTGTGGCCTAAAATTCTCTCCATAAAACGAACATATTTTGGTATCAACAGTGCTCCTTTTTGCCACGGATTTCTGTCACAAATTTCTCAGTACAATATGCCATATATTTATAAAATCAGTAAAATACACACTGATCATAAAGATCGAGTAAACTGTACGGTCTAGAAATGGCGTCTTGTTTTACGTAACGTGGCGAATTCCTCGTGGCAAGAAGATCAAAACTTTCGACTGACATAACTACGAAAACATTAATTTATATAATTTAGACGAAATTACAACTACAACAACCTTAAACTCACCAGTTAACTGCTGCACCTGAAAACGATGCATTTGGGTTCGGCGCTTATGCCAAAAAGGCTAAATTTAGCGAGAAAATGTGTCTCGAACACCGTGCTCCATGTGTATCAAGTTTCAGCGCCGCGAAATGTTGCGAGCGAGAGAGGGCGCACTACGCTCGGAGACGATCTAACACGGTCAATAGTCGAGTTATACGCTTTACCAGCCGTTCACTATCGCGCGAGACTCAATATTTTGTCGGAAACGATTCGCTCTTCACTTGGCGGATTTTGCTTTGGATATCTCATTTTCTGCTGACGTTTCACTGGACAGCCCGGAACACCGGATGGGTTTTCCGTTTTCTGTAGAGGAGCTAACATTTATGGTTTGTCTTCAACGTAACATATACAACTTAGTTCCGCGTTCTGTATGTTCTGTACCGGTTTCAAAACGCATGTGTGTGCGCCGTGGGCTAAATGTCACATTGTCCGGTAGCCTGTCCACGGTAGAACTCGTTCCTTGGACTTTGTGTCAAAATTGTATGTTTAACATTGTTTTATAACCTGAAAAAAATAGTCTCTTTTGTCAAATACTCATTAATATTTTGGGGAAAAACAAAGCTGAATTTGATACTGTACTGCAGTAATAAACTCCCGGAATAAACTATCGTACGGCTGGAAATAAAACTAACTCCAAGGACACATGATTTATCCGAACCACAAATCTGGTTCGGATAACTGAATCACGTTACCTTAATTTTTTGAAAAATGTCCCAAAACGCAAAGATTTGGTGGTTTCTTTTCAGGTTCTCTTCAGTCAATTTCGGAAAGACTTTCAGAATCATGTCTGGGTCTATTTCGAGCCCAAAATAGCCCAAACAGAGCCGGTGTGTCCCTTTAACTATTCAGATCCGATGCAAGCTGTTTTTGAAGCGACTGTAAAACTCTTGATATACCCACCGGATTTTACTCCGTCATTGCAGCCACATTTTTATTTGAATCAGCTGTAAATATTCATAAATAGGGCCTAATGGCAACATATTTTGCGTCAAAATAGCTTGTTCGCTTGTGTTAATGTAAACATCATACATGTATAATGAGAACATGGTTAAAAGCTTCTTGTAACTCCATATACGATCTGCACACAGTCCTCTTACTTGCATACATTTCAAAACTGCTGTAACCACAAATACTTCAAAAACATTTATTTCGTATTAATACTATACGCCTGTTATTTCCAAATTATTGACTAATCCATTTATCAGGTTTTCAAAGATAAGCGTTGAAACTGCAGCACATCGTAAAATTAGTGTTGTGTTATCGTACAGTACGGCTTGGTTTTACATTATATCCACCAATTATTTACACCTATATAGTAAATTGTAAATAGAAATAGGTTTTGACTTTTTATCTATAGAATATTTTAGAAACCTGAATAACGTTACAGATAATTAAAAGTTGATACTGTATTGTCCTGCTGGCTGATATAGGCCTCAGCACTTTTATGCAAATAAAAGAACGTTTAAATTTTTACATGTTTTACCATGGGACCAAGTTTTTAAATGCAGTGATAGTGTTGTTTGGACATTTCCTGAGATTACTTTTTGTCGAGAGTTAAAATGCACCTTCGTTGCCGAATCGCACTCACGTCTGCCTGCAAGTGGTCGACGACTGAACCCACTGACAAAAATCCCATCGTCTTGGTAAATCCGCCTGTAGCAGCCGAAGTCGTGCGCACATTTGGTACAGGTGCATGCCCAGCTTAAGCCGAGTGATGCGGTTGAACGTAGCATGTGGCAGGTCCAGTCCATTCCGTCTAACACTGACGTGTAGACTGGCAGCCAGCTGCGCCTCTACCAATTCGATGTTTTGCGCCGACTGCCCCGTCCGATGTCGCCCGGAACGCCCTCGATTAAGATTGAAATTGGTATACCTTCTCTTCGTAGGTTTCTCGATTGATTATCACACACATTCAAACACTTAGTCCCATGGTCAATTTGACCTCTCTTGGGAAATTACACATAACTCTGTCCAAAAATTAAGCATTTGATGTCTCATTTGAAAGAAGGTTGTAGCTTTCAAACTATTATCTATGTTTGTTACACATTCTACGTTTGGCATTCCGTTAAATTTGGATTGCTTTTTTTTGTTTAGACACACTGTAGCCTATATAACAGGTCAAACACCATCTTAAGGGAATCCAGATCATAGAATTGCATCGTCCTGCGCACTTTTCTGCGCGGGCTGTAAACGGCAATAAAATACGCCCTATTGATTGCTTTCCGTGACGTAGAACATCCGGGAATGTTTGGGTGTCACCGGTCACGCGCGTACACGCGCGCGATAATAGACGCACATGAACATGCGTAAAAAATACTCACCATCGTATTTTCATTCGAAAATGCCGCACGCGCGCGTTGCGATACGTTTAAATTATTGAGCATGTAGTCAGCTTGTAAAAACGAAAGTGTTTTTACTTGATCGCGATTTTTAGCCTGAAGAAATAGGGCCTATACATTTTATCTTTATCGATACAACAGCCATGGCGCAACAACATAAAGCAAGGTTAAGCAACAGAGGTAAGTGCAACCAATGCGCTTTTCTTGCTATTTTGGCCGGTAATCACTCGAGCCACGTGGGTCATGAAAAAATGACACCCAAAATGGTGGGTGGAAGGCGTGACGTCACCGGAAAGCAATCAATTATACAAATTCTTGCAAAAAACACGTAAAAAAATCAAGGCCGAACAAAATTTGCCATTTTGGGATAATGTTTGTTCCAGTCCTATTTCTTTGTGAGCAGTGTATATTTTTAAAAATTTCTCGTGGATACATATAGGCCTAATAATTGTTATCGATGACCATATATAAATGTATATATATTAAAGGCTCAATCATTTCTCTTTCTCGTTGATATGTTTTACAAGCAACCAATGTTCTGACCATATTATCCGGCATTGTAGCCATATTTACTTATTTGGTTTTATTTGAACCATGTATTACGCGTTGAGTCAAAATGACTTTAGTTTGTTTGCTATAGTGTTTTGTAAATAACATATGGCCTGCATCTATATTAAGAAGATGAAGAATTGAAACTTCTTGTGCCTCCATACGATTTGAGTCCCCTGCATATGTAAGCAGAAATTACATTTCAGGTTTTCTTTTAAAATATCATTGTACTACATGTATATCTACCTTTTGCAAAATTGTAGATTAAAGCCTGAGTACATCATTTGCAGTAACCCACAATTTTACTTCACGAGTTGGCAAGTAAAACCCGACTAAAAGTGTTAACAGCAATGCATTTTTCCCGTGTAAAATGGTACCTTTGTGGGAGAAATTACCAAATAATCGTTTCCAAACGATGTCTTCCATGCATTTAACACAAAAACCGTGCATGAATTATGTAATGCTGTTGGTCTTGTTTTTTTTTTCAATCATGTAATTGCCTCGTGAAAAGTATTTATATGCTGTTGTAGATCATAACAGTTTTGTTTATGTCAAAGTAGATATAGTGCTTTAAGTGCTTTAAGAGAGGCTTGTTACAACTTGACTTTAAAGATTATAGGTAATTGATAAATGACATTTTGTCAACATTAAAGTTGTCGTTTTGTCTTTAAAGGAGTGTGACCAGATCACTTTTTTTTACCCATAACTCCCCGGGACTTACCTTATGGGTCATGAGATTTTTATATCATAACATCCGTTATATTTTTCTGATTACGAAACTGAAACTCCCGCGCTTCTAGGCCGCATATTTCCGAGGATATCGTCGAAAATCCACCGATTATTTGTAAACTAATTTTCCAGTATCAATGTTTATCCACTGAAAGCCGACTCGATAGTTTTGTTCAATTTTTTACTGGAAATCGCGAATGTTTTCGGGTTTTTGGGACATGGGAGGTGTGTATGGGAGTTACTTGATAATATTGGTAAGTTACATCGAAAACTATTTTCCAGAAACTCTGGTCATGCTCCTTTAATTCCGTTACATGTATTTGTTTTTAAGAGAATTTCGGTACAGAGTTTTTCCTAAATGTTTTAAGTGACTTTCCATATACATGTATTGTACAAATTAGCAAAATAATTTCTAACGATTGTGTTAGATACACGTAGTATATGTGTTTTGGAACCCACTGAATTAGTTTTTGACACGATATCGCTTATGGTAACGGCTACATTTCTTAAAAAGTAATGGCATAATGGCGGAATTCTTATCTTTCTGTTAAGTGTTTATATTACCATGTACATTATCTTCTAGTAGATTTTGGCAATATTGGGTAATATAGTCAGATAACGTAATTCTCTATTGTGCCCTTTTTTCCCACCATTCTGGGACCGTATTTTAAACCGTGGTCTGAAATGGTTTTCTGTGAAGGTCTTGTTCATCCAAATTATACTTGGGATGAGAACCCGAGATCTCTGACTCACCGGGAGGATTGCTCTACCAGCAACAGTTGGTATACTCCCTCGGGTTTTCCCTATGGACCCTATTTTTCTCTCGGTGTTGCATAGTACCGCAACTAGGCAAAGTAACGAACCCAACATCTGGTTAATTGTTTCTTTTTAATGGTGATCAGGCCACCATACCAGATGTTGCATCCAAATTTTAGTAGGCATATACATGTACTCTTTTCTTTTAGCGGTAACTCATAAGACCGCATGACTTTCGACGAATGTTTCACATAACAGTTTACTTCCCTGTTGACATAGGCCTAATATCCGACAATGTACAAGTTATTTGTAAAAACAATTTTTGTTTTTCGCTTCAAGGGAACATCGGTGTTTACATTGGTCTTTTTGGTTTAGGCGCCATGGTGATGAAAGTACAACCCATTCAAGAATTAGGTGGCCTCATTTTGGCGCCGTTAATGTTTTGGTGTAGTTTCTTGTAAAAAGAAATACAAAAAATTGTATAGATATTTTATCTATAGAATTAATCCTGATATTTTAGAAACCAAATAAGCTCAACTTATTAGGCCTAAAACTTGTGATATGTTAAATGTTATATTGTCTTGTGTTGTAAACGCTCTAACGTCGCATACTGCATGGGTCAGTTAAATTTTGGTGTTAGTGAGGCATTACTACACCGCCGTTACATTCTTTTATTGATTGTTTCAAACTATATTATCTCAAAACAAGGGGGAATTTACTATGGCTTTCACAAAAACAAATTATAAATAATACCACATGAAATAGTTACAATTTATACTAAATCTGTGTTATGTCGCCAGAAATAATTTGTTCACACGCTACATGTGGTCTAACTGCGCATGCGCAATAGCGTACTCCCAGCATTCTGAACACGTCATTCCCGCTTTCAGCCTTATATTATATTGATAAGCATACCCACGCTATTCTTGCATTTTGCTCTGACGAGTACAAGTCGAAAAGCTTTAGCGTGCACTGAAAAATTACCTGGGTTAAATTTTAACCCAAATGGGTTAAACTTTAACCCATCCATAGGGTGAAAAACGCAACCACCCAAATCTGTGTTGAATTAACCAATTGATTTGGGTTGATTTTTAAAAGTTTTGTTAACCCAATCTTGGGTTATTTCAGTGTTCGAAATTAGTTATACCAACTAATAAACTGGGTTATATCTACCCAGAAACATGTGTTATTAGGCGGTTTTGGGTTGTAATTACTTTAATTTCTGGGTTATTTCAACCAATAATTTTAGAGATGTGAGTCACTTTGGGTTATTTTAACTCGGACAACATGGTTAAAGGCACAGGCTCGTCAGCAATGCGCGCCCGCCAAATTCGTGCTCGAAACACGCAGCTCCAAGCCTTTGCTATGGAGCTGCGTATTGCGTGGCACACATTTGGCGGGCGCGCATTGCTGACGAGCCTGTGCCTTTAATGCAACCCTTTTTTGTAGTAAATTTAACCCAAACATTATGGCATTGTAGCCCAAATCGGGGGTTAATATTACTTGGGCGGTATGTTATTACAACCTGCTTTTGATGTTATGAACAGGTTATAAACAATGCACAAAAACAAACATTTTCAGAATGACTGATCAACAACAATTTATTAATACATGTAATCTAATTTTAAAGTATGAATTTCAAATTTCAGATGGTGTATATTGGCTTCAACGACTAAAATCTGTTTAATTAAAGTCGAACACTTCTCAGTAAAATTCACTTGTTTAAATACAATACCTTTGAATACAAAACAGAAAGTGTTTAAATTCAAACAATGTCTAGTCCATGTATTTGTGCATGAGTTGACGTAAAAATACGATGCAATTTTTCCATAATCTATAAGTGTGCGAGGATAAGAATATATACATGTTCCCCTTCCACTCCAAATTAATTCCTTTTCAATTGTCCATACATACATACATACATGTATAATCAGAGCACATCAATCATGCAGTTACAGCTATTAAGGTATATCGTTTTCAAAAATCCTTTCCCCCCCACTTTTTCTTGCCTTTTTTAGGGCAATACATATATCAGGATGTTGTTTGTGGGGGAGGGGGCACCTTGGGGGTGGACACTGGAAAGGGAAGCCACGTGTGCCCCCTCCCCCCAACCCCTCTTATTTTTGTGTTTTTACCATCAAACTAACCATTTTGATGGTATATTATAAAAAGGCAAATCCCGCATGTCCGTGCATGGTAATGTACCTATTGGGGGTTTCATTTCAATGATTGAATAGTGCAACACAGGGGAAACCACAAGTTTGTATGTAAAACCTGAGGGAGTACACAATTAACTGCCTCGATCATAGCTCAACTGGTACAGCATCTTCAAGGACAGTCAGAGCTCGGGTTTAAATCCCGACGAGAGTTGAAATCCCGACTGGTGAATTATGTGCCCTCTTTGTTTCCTCCTTCATGCACATCCCTCTCAAGTTGGAGCTGTCTGGAACAACAACCTGTAAAATACACATAAATAACTTAAAAAGTACAGAAAGTCATTTGTGCAATCAAATTATAGTAGGGCCTACTGGCTATAACTTAAAGTATAATCTCTAGTTGGCTGTGCGTGGACTCAAAACAATTGGAACAAAGAACATTCAAACTCACCAATGGGTGTTGACCGTTTGCTAAGACAATGGCGGGGTTGTATATCCCAGGTTTCAGTAAGCAGGTGAAGTCGGATAAGAAGACAAACTACAGTCATCAGATCTTTGTGACTTCGGTTCGAATGTTACTCGGGGACTCATATTACTCGGGGACTCGATGGTAAAGAACATCAAAGGCCATCGCTTAAGCAACAGAAAAAAAGTGACGTGTTGCCCATACCCAGGCGCCAAGGCAGAGAATATCCCCAGCAAAGTAGACAGCCTTGCCGAGAAAACAAAATGTTCACCATCTGACGTCATACTTCATGTTGGGACAAATAATACGAGTGACGAGCCTAAAGCGCTAGTCTCCAAAATAATACAAGCCGGGCGCCACATCGAGAAAAGTTTTAAGGCACATGTTACTATCTCTTCGATAATTCAACGAAGACAACAAACATTGGATCAGCGAGCGAGAGTCAAGTTTATAAACACGAGCCTAGAAAACACTGCATATCAGTTCGGCTGGGGCTTCATCAATAACGATAACATCACAACCGCACACCTCGCGCCTGACGGCGTTCATCTGAGACAAAGTGGAATTGTTCGATTAGCCCGAAACATCATTCATCACTTACGTCTCTGCGATGAACCAGATCACGTGACTAGCAGCGAACCACACCGAAGCTACGCCGAGGTTCTTACGACCGGTCCTGCTACTGCTGCCAATAAGCCCAACAATCGAAGTGAGGATTTTCACCAGAGTCCAAGTGCCAACAAAAGGAAAAAACAGAGATCCGTAACCCGGAATACACCATTCCGTCACCGATCATTCAACCCATCATTCAACCCATACGAACAGAGCAGTCCCCAGACGATCCACCAGCATCCACACATACTCAGCAGACACAGCTCTCGCCAGCAGGGGTCGGAATGGCAGCAGTACCTCAGCACCGTGCGACAACTGCTCAACCCTCGGAACCCACTCTGAGTTCTCAAGTCAATATTGAGGATGGCGTTATCGCCAATCAGACGCAAAACGCGTTCACTCTTGCGCACTTAAATATTCGGAGCTTGGTCAATAAACACGATCAGCTTCGAGTCGTCATGTCTAAGGCACCGTTCGACATCCTCTGCTTGAATGAAACTTTCTGTGACATATCGATTGCTAATGCAGAAGTTCATCTTCCCGGTTACGATATTATACGGAAAGACAGATCTCGTCACGGTGGCGGCGTGGCAATGTACATCCGCAGTAATTTGATCTACATGAGACGTGTCGATCTCGAAGCGGACGACGTTGAATGTTTGTGGACGGAAATTAAATTTAAGCAAAGAAAATCTGTCCTTGTTTGCTCTATCTACAGACCTCCATCATCACCTGTAGGGTTTGTTGATAAACTCAATGACATACTTGAAAAGGCATCGTGTGATTTTAAAGATATTTTTATACTTGGTGATTTTAATTCCGATATTTTAAAATTTAATATGTCTTCGAAATTACTGTCTTGTTTTAACAACTTTCAGTTGACACAACTTATTCATGAGCCAACTCGAGTTACACCTACTTCTAAGAGTGTTATTGATTTGTTTTTTACCTCTAACCCAAATAACATTGCTACTAGTGGGGTTATACCTACTTTAATCAGTGACCATTACCTTATTTATGGTGTGCATGTGTGGAAAACTCCGAGGCGGGCAGGTAACTTTATCCAGTACAGATCATTCGAGAACCTAGATTCCGAGGCTTTTTCCAATGATCTTCGCAATGCACCATGGGAGCGAATTATTGAGTGTAGCGACGTTGATGAAGCATGGTCTTTATGGTATTCTACTTTAATGAGTATTGTTAATCTTCATGCCCCCGAGAAAACAAAACGCATCCGCAATATCTCGCTCCCTTGGCTCAATAGCGATACTATTCGTTTAATGCGCGACCGTGACCGAGCACACAAAACAGCTAAGCGGTCAGGATCACAAAATGACTGGACAAGGTATAGGCATTTGCGTAATATGGTTACTTCCAAAACTCGGTCGGATAAAAGTAACTATTATATTTCCGCTATTGAGTCCACTAAGGGGAATTCTTCTGGCTTTTGGAGAACATGTAAGGGACTTCTCCCTGGCAAGACAAACGCGATTCCCAACTGCATTGTCAATTCCAATGGCGATCATTTTGATAATCCCCAAGATATTGTGGATGCGTTCAATCAACATTTTAAGACAATTGGCGAGCGCGCGGCCGGTAATGCACAAAATAATGTTTCTAACAAAGCAGACTTTAACAACAAAACCGCTATAGAGCACCGCAGTCTCGAAAAATTAACTCTTTCGGAAATAACTGTAGCCTTTGTACGGAAGCAAATAGACAAGATGTCTAATACAAAGTGCACAGGTCCAGATGGTCTCAGTGTCCGAATTTTAAAACTCGCTAGCCCATATGTATCTGAGACCTTGGCGTATATCATGAACTTGTCGGTTAGATCCGGGCATTATCCAACCTCATGGAAACAGGCTTCGGTAACACCGATACACAAAGGCGGTGACAAAAGCAGCATTACCAACTACAGACCAATATCTATTTTGCCACTTGTCTCAAAAATCCTAGAGAGAGCGTTGCATAATGACCTGTATTCTTTTCTTGAAGAACATGAAATGATACCGGCATGCCAATCAGGCTTTAGGCCATTTCACTCAACTGAGACAATGCTCCATGACCTTATCAATAATTGTCAATGTGCGAAAGATAAAGGAGAGGTTACTGGCGTTGTTTTTATCGATCTTAGTAAGGCATTTGATTCAGTTGATCACGCCATTTTATTGGATAAGTTAAATTACCACAGCCTGTCGACACCCGCGTTAAACTGGTTTAAATCTTACTTAAGTGGGCGTGAACAATCAGTTCGCATTAAAAGCTGTCGGTCTAATGTTCTCCCAGTAAATGTCGGTGTGCCGCAGGGTTCCATTCTCGGGCCCCTTTTGTTTCTTATATATACGAGTGACATGGTAAACTGTATTCCACCTAACTGTAATTTGTATATGTATGCTGATGATTCCACTATAACGTGTAGCTCAACGAATCCTACTGAGATTGAGAACAGCCTGAACACAGCCATGAGCAAAATTTTTAATTGGGCATCAAAAAACAAGCTGACCATTAATGCCGAAAAAAAACTAAATGTATGGTAATTAGCTCCGGCCGTAAGGCAGTTTCAGCTAACCTTAATATCATTATCAATAATGAGTCGGTTGACAGAGTACAATCTTATAAATGCCTGGGGGTTATTGTGGATGAACTGGTCACGTGGTCCCCCCACGTGGACTATATGAAAGCTAACGCCTCCTCCAAATTGGGCATGTTACGGAGAATACGCCATTGCGTTCCGAATAATAGCATGCGCACTCTTATTCAAACAATTTTCATGCCAACTCTGGATTATTGTTCCACAATTTGGGGAGGCCGCTATCAGCACCACAATGACACCCTTAATAAACTCCTCAAGCGCGCAGCCAGAACGATACTTGGATGTCCTTATCTCACTTCGTCTGCTGAGATGTATCAAACACTTAACTGGCTGCCGTTTGCTGACAGAGTGCGTTTAAAGAAACTCACCCTTGTCTATAAATGTTTACATCAACTGACTCCAGGTTACATGGCGAATTTATTCTCATTCTTTGTTCATGGCCGTTCGACGAGGCAAAGCCACAATTTGATTTTAAGAATCCGCTTTTCACGTAAAGAAAATTACCGTCATAGTTTTCCAGTACTCGGGGCGAGAGAGTGGAACAACTTGCCAACAAACCTAAGAAATACTGATTCTCTTGCCAAATTTAAATCACAACTCCTAAAATTAATGTTAATCAAGATTTAATGCACTTCGTCTCGCCATGTCAAGGTATTTGGGGATAATTTTTAATTGTGTATATAGTAATCGTATATAGTTTTTAATTTTAATTTTTTATTTTAATTTAATTTAATTTGTGTATTTTATTGCATTATTGTGCTTAAGTTGGTTTCTAATTGTTTTTATTTTTATACTTATAACCGGTGTTTTATCATAGTTTTATCTTAACCACATTTATACTTAAATTGTTTATCTATTGTATCCGTTTTAAACTTATTTTTTAGGATGCAGGGCCCGAATGGAAACCAGCATTTATGCTGTTTCGGCATACCCTGGGTAAAGAAAGGAATAATAATAATAATAATAATAATGTTTACGTAAAGGACAAACCCTGAAAAGATGATAAATTTCATATGTTGTGGACTGTGTAGGCATGTACACATACACTTTAGGCAGGCTTAATAATACTTCATGTAATTAGTACCTAGGCAGTACATAATCGTTTAATCTTTAATAACTTTACATAATCCAAAAACACGCTAACTGAATTAAAGTAGCATGTCAAGCGTCTTCACTTTTATGATACTCTGATACTAGTGATAGTGTAGGCCTAGGCCTACCGCAAATATTAACAATGCTCACCCAACACTAGTCGTCGAGCCACTGGCTTCATGCAAGACCCTGGTGGTCGATGTTCTCAAGTCATGAAAGTCGACAGTTTGGCTTTCTGCTTCTATAATATATAAAATAAATCATAACACACACATTTTAATATACAAATCATATACTTTTTTGTAGTATTATCACTCAGGCCTAGCTCTAGGCCACACAATTCCTCCACGATTCATTCCATTTGATTTGGCGTCTGTTCCGGGCAATTAATGTTCAGAGGAATTAGCTCTAGCCTAAAACTTAACGTGTAAACTATGCCCGTAAAAAAAATGCTCTTTTCTATGCACAGCGCGCGATACACTCGTTAATACAATACGCCTACATGTTGTGTAGGCCTGCGCCTATATACACGTATTCTCTTATCATGCACATGACACGGTGACAATGCATGCAATATGTAATGCATGTAATGTAGGCTAGCTAGGGCCTAGGCCTATACACTGTACAATGACACAGAATCACATCGAATTTGTTGTCCATCGCCTGGACTTATATTCATGAAACTGAACACCCAGGTTCTATATAATATGATGGAACTTCTGAGACACAAGTAGCATCCAATCAATAGGTTATTTATATAAAAATTGTACAAAATCTGTCCCTCACCGTGAGATTCGGTCCGCTGGCATAACTTGTGGTGTGGTGAAACGACGCTAAAAGAGACCGCATCTCCGACCGAACTCTACTATTCATGTGCCCCACGGGTGTTATAGAGTCTCAGTTTTATCCTTATTTAAGTGAATTAACTCGGACAATAATTCTAGAAGGGTGCTTTCTACAAAATAAATCACTTATAAATGAATTTTACAATATATAAAGAACAGAATGTTAACGGAATAACTGGGCCTATATTTTGATTTGCGAAGGGCGATTACCGTACTTGTCGCTATATGCGGCATACGCAGTGCGTACTCTTCATTGCATTATGTGTGCGCGGTGTACAGTCACCAGTTAATGCAAACAACCGCGAGGTACCAGTGACAGTCTGGAACTTTCCATTTCGTGCGCATTATTAAATGGGTGAACTACTTTACACATATTTGAATAATTGTAAAAGCAAGCAGGCTTTAAACAACTTTTCCGACCATTTTATTTTTGCAAACGTTTTGGACGAGGCAGCATGTTACTGTGACTACTGCTGTGAGTTAACAACGGGTAGTGCCTGGGGCCAATTTCTTAAAGCTGATTTTAGCAGAAAAATGTGCTTAATCCAAAATTTGTATGCTTTATAAAAATGGGTTTTCTGTCAAAATAGTTATGCTGTGTATTACAATTGACTGATGTTCTGCTATGCTAAAAACACAAGTTGACATACAATTTTGACAGAAAACCCATTTTTATAAAGCATACAAATTTTGGATTAAGCACATTTTTCTGCTAAAATCAGCTTTATGAAATTGGCCCCTGTTCATTCACATTAACTTTGTAATTATCCATTAAAAAACAACTTTGCCGTTAAAACACAACAAAATTTAATAATAGAAAGGCCGTTGTAGAGTCTGGTGTTAAACAACAATTTTTTTACAGTGAATAAAGCCATATTTAACTCAGAATTGGGTTATTCAACAATCATTTAACCCAGAAATATAACCCAAATATTGTTACCCAGGAATAGTACTACGTCATTTTAACCCAAAAATTCAACCCAGAAAAAAATCCCAATTTAACCCAAACTGGGTTGTCTTTGATACATTTAACCCAAAATTTAACCCAAACGCCGTTACCCAAAATTTGGGTTAAAATTTAACCCAGGCAATTTTTCAGTGTGTCTTTGTCGTTACTTAATTCTATATTCCGATTTTGCAGTACCAAACACTTATTCATAAAATATATAAATTATTAACATTGCGCAAAGACGTTAACAACTCAGTTGGTATACCCTCTACACAAAAGTATCATGCAAGTCCAGATGCAACATCAGTTCATTTCTCCAGCTGCTCGTTAGACCATTTAATAGTAGATGATACGAATGAGCTGCAATGGCGCTTATTAGTCCCGATTTTGTTTTGTAAAAAACTAGTACTTTTGCAACTTTGTTGGAATTGTATATGTAATGGGTGCTGTGGATCCAAAAGTACAAGCTTTATTTTATTCCACATAAGAGATAATGTACATGTACGTAGTGCGTCAGGATACACTTGTTTTAAACCAATAGCTTGTGTAACAATTTTGTTTATTTTAGTGTGATCTTGGGCCTTTGTATTTTCATAAACACAAATAAGACAAAACACAGAATGTTCTGCATAGCAGACTTATAAAACATTTGTAAAATCGTCTTATCCACATTAAAAGACTTAAGTTTGTGTTGAAAAAAAATAGGCGCTGTTGTAGTTTGTAGTATTTTGTTTTGGCACAGGCATAAATTTGTTGGTTATCATCATCATCATCATCAATAATCGTCCGTCGGCATTGGCGTCGGCGTCGGTGTCGTTGTCGGCGGCATCGCAGGCGTCGTCATCGTCGTCAGCATCGTTGGCGTCATCGGCGTCATTGTCCCGGCGTGGTCATCGGTGTTGTCAGCGTCATCGTCAGAAGCAGCAGTAGCAGCAATAACAATCTGTTGTGGCTACACATTCAAATTCGGTATCAACCCAACTTGCGTGTAGGTTGTTGCTGTACCCACACTGTGAAATTTAAGTAGTAATTTTGCACCGAAAATTAGTCAAATTGAAAATATAAATAAGTCTTTCAACAGGTGACTAATTTTTCAATCTAAAATACTAACTCGACATCTTTTGACTAACCAATTTTAAGGAAATACTAATCTCAGTTTATGCAAAGACTAATGCGGATTTCGGTAAGACTAATTCTTTTTGAAGACTAATTAGATCACATCAAAATTACTAATCATGTTACTCATCTGAGTTCCGAAAGACGAATTAAATTGCAGATGACGAATTGTATGACTAATTTTTTGCTGAAATACAAATTTTTACAAATTAGACAATTTATTAGTTATTCTTGAAGAAAACAAGCACGGCTTTATTTTTAGCTGGCAATCGTTTCTGTTGTTATCATACCAAGAGTATAGGAAAAGTATTTGCTTTTTCTACAGCTGCATCAATTAGCAGCTTGTGCACATTCACGTGTTATTGTGTTGAGGTAGTGAGTGCAATTAATAGAACAGCCATGGAGGTGGCGTGATTCTTTTTGCCGCTCAAATTGCACAGCGCGCATATACTAGCGATGAGCAATTAGAGATGCAGCCACGGCGACAGATCAGATTAAAGAAAAAGGTAGGAATTGCGTCCAAAATTACACGATATATGTCTTTCGAAATCAGTAAACGTTATGACGTGAATGTAAATACTGATAATTAGTATAAAGCAGTGGCAAAGTATGGACAATTTGGCAGGATCGTGCATTCATTCCATTTCGAGTTCAAATCGTGTATTACATGATGATGTGCATAACGTACGTATAGGCTACGTTTGTACTAGGCCTACATTAGTACAGCAGATATTAAGTGAAACAATCTTTCAAAACTGGATACATGCACCAAATTTTGCAAAATGGCCACCCTATCCTTATGACATAACCTCATAAAATGCCAGAGAATTTTCCGATTGGAATGATCTTGGAATCCAATTATATGTTTTTGATCCTCTAGAAGCTGAATATATAACTCTAAATTTCCTCAGGGGCTTCGGTCTATCATGTTTGGTTGATTAGCGCCCTTAAAGGCACAGGTTCGTCAGCAATGCGCGCGCGCGCCAAATTCGTACCACAAAATACGCAGCTCCATGCCTTTGCTATGGAGCTGCGTAATTCGTGGCACGAATTTGGCTCGCGCGCATTGCTGACGAGCCTGTGCCTTTAACCCTCCGATCTTCAATGGTACCGTTGTCGTAGTACAAATTTGCAGTTTTTGTTAATTACTAAACTTGTTTTTATTTGCTAATAAAGCTCAAATTAACCCAAGGTATTCCTCTATCAACCCTTCTAATTTAAGCCTGTGCGGTCACCTTTAATCCGGGGTTCACCCTTCGGCCACAGCGAAGCGCATAAAGCAGGGCCTTCACGGAATCCTCATTGAACTGTGTACAAAACCTGATCCCCTTGTGATGCCGCACTTGGTATGCCACACAATCAATCACCTATGCTTTCTCAGTCCTGTATGCAAACAACAGCTGTGTTCAACCAATCGCTGACCCATACAAACTGTATTTTACACAGCAAATACGTTTCAGTCGAGTGGAAATAATCCCCAGCAAAATTTCAATTACGCAGAGTAAACAGTCGCCATTTACCACTGCATGATTCTGGAGTGGGGCGGGCGGGGCTTGTGTACTTCTGGGGGTTGGCCTTGTAGATATTGTCGGATAAGTCAAATTTCCAGTTTACATGGTGTAAGGGATCTCCATTCAATATATTCAGACCATTAGACTTGCACTTCGTCCACCAAAAAAAGGCCATATATGAGTAAAACAAACATACTCTTCAAAACAGTCGCTATGATTAACCGCGTCTGTTTTGGGAGATTGACGCTCGTGTTAAGCGGCATCTTATGGTGTAGCAGCACCCCTTAGCCGCACCTCTGGTGGGAAGGCGCCTTCCAGCAGTGCCTTATATGGTGTGACCTTTAGCACCATTTAGCCACGTCCTATGGTGGTAAGATGGTGTGACAGCACCCTTTAACAGCACGCTATACAGGGTGTTTCAAAAAAAGTATACATTTCGAAAATTATCTACCAAACAGAAGTTGTATTGGTTTCCAGAAATCTATTATGTATCAGTAGACCTTGGTCTCTTGCTTTGTTTGCCATCATATCAATCATCATCAGTTCCGCATGAGCGAGTACAGGCGATTTACCTTTTCCAAATTTAAATTGGCTTGCGCATGGACGTGAAAGGGTTTTGTTGCTCCTAAACTTCCAAACAAAGTCCATATTTCTTCTCTGAATTGAGAACAACATGGTTCGTCCACAGTTCACACCACAACAGAGATCATTATTGGTGACAGAGTACCACTGTACTGACAGTGTTTCTGCATTGCTTCAGAGGTTCCGCCAAGAGTACCCGAATGTACGATGTCCAACACGAGCAACCGTTTACAAAAATGTACCAGGCAACTGGGACAAGCAGAAATCTCAATAAGGAAAAATCTAACCGACCTAGGACTGGGCGATCGGTGGCGAATATCCAAGCTGTTCGCAATGCTTTGCAAGCTCAGCATGCAGCAGATGAAGGTCACAGACACGACAGGAGGATCAGCTGTCGTCGAAATGGCTTAGGGTTGGCGCCGGCAACATTTTACAGGATAACCTGCTTAGACCTGCATCTTCACCCATACCAGATGATCAAGCGACATCAACTTCTCCTAGGTGATCTCCAGAGGAGGCATACATTTTGTACTTGGCTACTCCAACAAGGCCCACGGTTCCTTGACGACTTAATCATTGGCGATGAGGCTGGATTTTTCTTAAACGCCATGGTTAATTCCCACAATGTCAGAGATTACCAGACCCGGGGACAGAAAGATCTTGGATTTGAGTATCAAAGAAACAATGACGGACACAAAATTACTGTCTGGATTGGTTTGGTCGGGAATGGGTCAACCATCGGCCCATTTTTCTTCACGGAAAACATCAATGGGGAAGACTACCTGCGCATGATAAATGAAGATGTTGTGCCTACCATTAATGCCATTCGCCGCTTTCGTCCTGCCAGAAGAAATGGGCAGCAGTGCAGGCGTGCCTGGTGGGCACAAGATTGGGCACCACCACATCGACGAAGGATCGTGACAGATCGTCTCACAGAGTTGTTTGGCGATCGCGTGATTGCGTTGAACCGGGCTGTGGATTGGCCCCCGAGATCGCCCGATCTTGTGAGGGCACCTGAAATCAAAGGTGTACACAACGCCACCGAGAGACCTTGATGACCTGGAAGAACGTGTCACTGCTGAGGTTGACGCTTTGAGGCAAGATGCGGCAATGATTAGACGTGCTGTTTACGAAATGCTGAGGAGAGCTCAAGTGTGTGGAGCAAAATAGTGGCCACATGGATGACTAAGATGTGCATGTGTGACAGCACCCTTTAGTCATGCCCTATTGTGGGAAGATAGTGTGACGTCACCCTTTAGCAGCACGCTGTGGTGGGAAGGCACCCTTTGGCAGCGCCTATGTTACTGGCATGCTATGTTGGTATGGCACCATTTAGCGGCACCTTATCGTGTAATAGCACCCTTTAGCCGCACCCTAAGGTGCAAGGGCACACCACACTTTCGCGGCATCTTTTGGTGCACCCTTTAGCCACGCCCTATGGTGGGAAGGCGCAATTAGCGGAATATTATTGAGTGACAGCACCCTTTGGCCGCGCGCTATGGTGTGATGGCGCCCTTTAGCAGCGCCTTGTGGTATAATAGCTCCCTTTAGGTGCGCGCTATGGTGGCAATGTGCCCTTTAGCAGCACCTTATGGTGTGCCAGACCCTTTAGGTGCGCGCTATGGTGAGAAGGAGCTCTTGAGCAGTGTTTTATGGTGTGACATCATTTAACTTTCCCATATGGAAGGAACGCGTCCTTTAGTGGCTCCTTATGGTGTGACAACCCCCTTTATCTGCGTGCTATGGTGGGAAGGCACCCCTTAGAGCAGCGCCTTATGGTGTGACAGCACCTTTTAGCAGCACGATATGGCAGTTAGGGGCGACAATAAAATACAAGGAAAGACATTTGGTGTATCCTTTCCCATAAAAAATGCAAGTTTCGCATCATGCTAAATCCCGATAAGAACAGAAGTTTTTTTGAATACAGTTAACTTGTGATTAACAAGGCAATTATCGACCAATCACTTTGGAATCACTTTCAAGACTTCTTCTCAAAGGGCCTATGACATGCTAAACAACTTTGTGCCTAATCTTTGCTTCATATATGGCAGATTACTTACTATTGTTCGTTTGGATGTAAAATCAATAAAAGGTAGACTTTTCAACTTTGAAGATTCATTGCAATAAATCACAGACAGATGGCGCTGTTTGGAGTGCATTACTTAAGGAAGACAGAAGGGAAAAGTTAAGAAAAAAACATAAGACTTCTAGTTGGACTTGAGGAAAATTGCTGCAGTTTTCTCCCCCAGTTTTGTCATGGCTTACAACAGAAAACACGGAAAACAAACTCAAACAGCCATGGATTACAACATTTCCAGGAAGTTTGAGAAAAAGTGGAATCTTTTGTGCACAGTTGAATATGATTTTCCTGTGTTTGCCTCTTTTGACATCATGACCTTGGTCATGAATATGCACATTCATTAGCATAAAAACTAAAAATCTTCGTTTTAACCCCAAAAAAAGCTCAAAATAGGATTTTTTTTATGATTATAACTCAGTACAGTGGTTTTATAGCATAGATTTCATTGATAAAAATCCCAAATCATGGGACTTTTAAGTAATTTTCTCTAGGTCCAAGAGCTGACCGCCAGAGCTGCGCGTCTCAAAAATCCCCAGAAGTGCAGATTCTCAGGTAGTCTCGTGGCGAAACTGTAATGTAATGTGGGTTTCATGTAAAGACAATTTGGTGTGCGTTGTGATACTGGTGTGTGTGCAGCCTTCCGAGCTTTACCGCGGTGCTTATAATAATCAGCCAAAAGCTTCGCAGGGGTCCCGGACCGGAATTCGGTGCGGACGTCAACCAATCAGCGATGAGTTCTCATAGCAAATCTCCAGACGTGTTGGGCGAGCATCCCCAGCAGGTCTGGCTATACGAGACTTGTTCTCAGAGAGCATGCAATTCAGACATTGTGGCGCACCCTGCCCCAGTGGCTCCTACGGAGGCCTGTGCAGTCAGCCTTACCACACGGTGTCCATACATGTTTAATCATTGTTAACAATTGATAAAACAAATAATGGATTCCAAGATCATTCAAAGTGGACGAATCTCTGACATTTTATGAGGTCAAAACACAATTCTATATCGACTAAGCAAGCCGGCCATCTTGAAAAATTGGCTGCCATTTTGAACTTCCAAGTGGCTAACGGGCTTTTCCCAATAAGTGGTCCAATGCAAAATGTGGTGCTTGTATCCACTTGAATGTGAACAATTCCCCTCAAATATTCACTTATCTGCTGCACTACATGTACTACGACAAGTTACGTGGAATGTCTGCCTGCAGTGTACTGTACGTGTACATTGTGCACTTGCATGACAAAAAAGCAATCATGTATAAACTTTAGTATTGGATCGCTCTACATTACAGCCTTGATCAATGCGTTGGGCTCGTCTTCTAGACGGCCCGCTGAAAATAAAACAAAGCGCTTATAAGCTACGGCATCTGTTGCACGTATTGGCTCACAGCGCGCCGCGCTACGACTATGCATACACGCACGTACATGTATAGGTACGGTCCCTAAACCCAACGCATTGATGGTTCTGCATTCAGCCAGCGAAACTCATTACAGTAATATGGAAACCACCCCAGCGTGTGCTGAAATTTCATTGGTCGACGCACGATTGTTGTTTGAAAAACGCTTTGATCTGCGATCCCCGGTGTCGCGTGTAAATGTTACCGCCATGTAAATTCTTCCGGGTGATGCAATAGGAATTTCCAGCACGTAGCGGTGAATGTATTTCATTCCGTGCGTGCAAAAACTTCCGGATACTCAACACGAACGGCATAGGCTGTGCAAAAACAGTTCACGTATGTCCGCAGTCTGGGCTGTGTGAACATTAATTCTTACTTTCGTGTGCATGCGTGCAACCTTGGCGTACACTTGGCCTGAGAACGTACCGACCTTTTCTCACCCTCGGAAAGTCCTGTCAAGTACGATCCAGTGCTCAGATAGTATACTATCCTCTCCTTTCGTGTTTGCATCTCTGAAAAACGCGGTGCATCCATGGTTGGAGACGCCATCAGCATGACAGTTAGTAAATCTAGTCAGCAAGGTGCAGTACAAGTTTCGCGCTGGAAAGATAGAGATGCGCCACGTGCAAATACAGTATGTGTACATACGTGCATGCTACCGTACGTACACACATGGCCGGAAGATTCAGCATGCATGGAAGCGGTGCACTTTTGTTATGCAGTGCGCATGACGTTGCATTACGTAGTTGACCAAATTTGGTCATCCCGGAAGAATTTACATGGCGGTTAAATTTACACGCGACACCTGTTCGTTCATCCGAGGCAGTATTAAGAGCTCACACAAATCATTCAGGAAAGTTGTCATATTACGACCATTGTCCCCAGAAGTGTAATCAAATACGTAAACAGAAAAGCACAATGCTACGAACCAGAGAATATTTGTTGTTTTCGTCCATCGATTATACCACGGTTCTCGTAACATGGAGGACGCCATACATGCATAATGCAGCTCGCGTCATTACGTGCTACTCATGAAGCTCTTTATTGGCTCAAGACAAATGTTAAATATTCATACCTTGCAACCCGCATATCCAAAGCCCGCCCATTTTCGGCCAAAACTGGCCGAAAAAAAATAAAGACAGACAGGGCGGTCGGGTTGGCGTACGGGTTCTTTCCTCGCCTTTCACCTCTGGGGTCCCGGGTTCGAATCCGGGGCGTGTATGTGAATTGGGTTTGCAGTCCCTACTTGACCGCGTGGGTTTTCCCCTGGGGCATTTCTCTGGCGGTTTTCCTCCCACTTCTAAAACTGCAACTCCTTCTTCGTCATCTCAAGTTGATAATATAGTATAGTTAAAGCTAAAACCGTATAGTTGATGGCATAAAGGGCCTCAGTTGCCGAAGATGCCATAAAATATACAACAACAACAACAACAACAAAGACAGACATTAAACCCGGAAGTGCAGACGCGACAAGGCTGCCTTTCGAGCTAGGCCAGGCCGTACGCAGCTATAGTGCTGATTTTTTTTCGCTCGTTCCGAGGCTGTCTACCGAGTAGATGATATATTTAGCCTTTGTACATCCAATCACATGCTGGATGCTTATAGCGAATCCTAAATTAGCCCGTTCTGCGCGATTCAACATTGAAACCGAGGCTCTTCGTGTCAATTCGGCAGTACGCATGCGCTACAAGTACAGTATTGTACATTGACCGAGTGTGTACGTGCGCCGTTCTGCGTGGCGTGCAGGATAGGTCAGTCGGAATTTCGTCGTCCGTGTAGGACTTTAATACTTAACCAGACCTAAACAAGTTGGGTCCTTATTTATTGTTGAAAGTAGAAATCGATGTTAAAAAGAAATTCTGAGGGTCTTTTTCGCGTTTTTGTCGGTTTTTGACGCTGGAACTACTTTGTTTTTCCCGGATTCACAGCGAGTGCGTCGCCATTAAACAGGAAACCGATTGTTACTTCGCGACAGACCATATCATTATTTGTGGGGTGTGTGGTTTTTAGAAAATTGAAGCACATTGTCAATGTATACATTATGCAACCATCAGAATTGTAGCTCATAACATTTAAAATGTTTTAACATTATGCTGTAGTAGAATAAATTCTTCTAGTTTCAAAATTTAAATCGTTGATGTGTTTTTTTTTTCTTGTGCATTTCCTGCTATAAAATCGACCACTCTGATGATTGGCACCTAAGTCTGGGATCCATGCCAGTGAAATCTAAATATACGGCATTTTAACGTCATGTCAGAGAGCCAGACTGAAATGTCCTTTTCGTGTATGGCGCGGCGCCGGCTGGCCAGCAACAATCATGATTTTCATGGATGGATCGCGAAAGATTGCTGTGTATATGAGCAACAAATTACTCGTAAAAATAGAGTAAGTAATGAAGGTAAAAATAGTATAGTAAGCTTTATGTTGCTAGCGGTCCGTGTTTGCTAATTCGTGGTTTTAGTGGCATAAATTCACAACTGAAAAACACACTCCAGGCACCAGCGCAGTGTACACGGTACAGTGAACAAGTGACAGCGACAGTCGTCCCGTTTTAAGACATCTCGACCGGTCACGGTCGAAAAATTCGGAGAGAATTTGGTGGTTGATCATGGAAAAACTATCATGCACGTTCGCGAGTTGAAACTCCATGCACTAAGTCTATGGAGCATGACAACAAAAATCCTAAGTGTTTTCAAAGAAAAACTTAATATTTTCTTATCGTGTTTCCAAACCAAATTTTACACTTTCTGGGGCATTTATGATCATGACATTGTTACTTTTATTAGGAAGAATTAGTGGCGAACGTGTACGATATTTATACCGTTCATCATGTCTTACGATCACGACCTTTTGCACAAAACATATGAGACTAAGTGTTTCCTCACAAACATTTTTTTTTTCTAACTCAAAAATGTGGGTATCTCCATCAAATTTGCACTTACCGATGCTTGAGTCATTTAAAAAAAAGAAAAACATTCTGATCAACTTCTTAACCCTCAGTGCCATTTATTAGTAATGTTAACTTGTTATTCATTTTTCAGTTCAACAGTGAAGGGGACAAGGCACCAACCACCAGGTGCATTAGGGGTCAGGGAGTGAAGATTTCACTTACCTGAACAGTGATTGGATCAAAACTGTCAATGAGCGAAGACTTCAGATGCAGCACATATTGTCCACACCTGTACCTACATTTGAGGCTCGAGGATAAACAGGATGACATCGCCGGTGAACCCAAACATATGAGCAAGCGTCAAATGCCAACCAGGTATTCATCAAGTGATCTACAATTGTATTACACTTGTTTTAAAGTCTAAAATTGTTTTAACGTCTAAAATTGTTTTAACGTCTGTATTCTAAGCATCGATTTTGAAGAATGTAGATATGGAAGAATGTAGAATGTAGATATGGATATTAAACAATTTTTTTTAAATTAGCTAATTGTTTTTTTTCCCTAGATCATTCTCCCGAAGAGGTGTATTTGGCATTTGGAAGAGAGCAGCCAACCCATGTCCACTCATTCCCAATAGGAGATGGACCCGCGAAGGTGAAAGTCGTTCCCAAATGGCATGAAGGTGATACCCACCAGCAGCAACTTCAAGACATTGTTTACGTGACTGGAAAACTTTTAAAATTAGGAACAGCAGCATTACATAAGTGTTACAGTACAAGTAATTAATTGTATTTCCTTGTTATCTACACTACTTGACTCGCATTCTTGTCATTCCATTCCCTCATTGTGTGTATTATGCAATCAGTTCATTTCTCCATTGTATGTGTTGTGCAATCACCTACAGGTACAATACGTTCTAAAGAAATCACCGAATTGTCATAATAATGCTTTGCGGGTTGAAGCTGTTTAATAAAGTGTTAAATAATTTGGAACATGTTTTATTTCCCCACAATTACAGTCGTAGTAATATGTTGATAAAGAGCCTTGTAGAAATTTAAGCCAATGCATGAAAGGTAAACAAAAAATATTCAAAACTTAAAACACCTTCAGTTAGCAGTTTTCTTTCACAAAGATACCATATCATGTGATTGTTACCTTGCTTTCAACACTTTTAGTTTTCTTTTTCTTGTCTGCTCGTGAAGTAAAATTTTGGGGCTTTAAAGATAATGAAAGAATTTGATGACGACTGACATTGCAAAAGATGAGGACAGCAGTGATGGTGCAATGAAGTATTCAAAAAAAGGGGAAAACTTTCTGAACTCCAGGGGCCAATTTCATGGCGCTATTGGCACGAAACATTACTTAGCACATAATTTATCTGCTTTATATTGCAAAAGTTGATTGCCTGACAAAATATTGTGATATGTATTTACATGTGCACTAAAATGTTGATACTGTTTTTAAGCACAATTTGAAAATACAAATTTAGCTGGTCCCTCATCTTACAAAGTAATTCATTAATAAAATCTGTGCTCAGCAAATTTGTGCTAAACAGCGCCATGTACAAAGTTCATGGAGCTGTCCAGTACAGAAATGTGCTCAACACAAAGTTTATTTACTTTTCAAAATTGTTTCCAGCCAAATCTATGTGTGATTTTGTATTACGATTGACTTGTATCCAGGTACTTTAACCTCACAAAACGTCCCAAATTGTTTTGTAAATTTTGAGGTTCAAAATGTTTTGATTTACTGATCTTAATTTTCGGTTTGTGGAAATAAAGCAAGAAAATCAATTGACACGTTCAAATGACGTCACTTTCTACAAATCGCCACGTGCATCAGAATTTTGAGCGTAGTTTTTTTATGACGCGCATCGGCTGCGCCGTATTTCGAACAAATTTCGAGCAACACGCGCGCGTGTTTGGAACATGTTACAGCGTGTGCGTGCGCGTACTTGATAGCGTTTAATACGCAGTCGCATTTCTTCCTACGAAGATGGCTTTCCCATTCAGTGGCACGTCCGTTCCGATTTTTAGATGTGGATCGGAAACCAGTCTAGCGCCGTATTCGAAAGGACGAATCACGTAATATATGGACGGGGGCGGCCGATTTTAGCAGGAATTACACACTACGAACAAACGCAACAAATATTAATATTTTCAAACGGAAAGAATTTATTTCTCTCCCAACACGGTTTTAAAACATTCAAATGCAGTTTCAATGGGTATATCGTGCATTTATTGGCGGCGTACTTGAACTTTCATAAACTGCATACCCTACAAATAATGGTACGATCCGTCGCGCAATGACACTCGAGAGCCTTGTCAACTGGGCGCGCGGCGAAGCACTCAATTGTTAATCCGATAAGAAGAAAGTAGTTTAAAGATACAAAACCAGAAAAAACGTAAAAAAGACCCTTACATTTTCTTTTTAACATCGATATATGTTTTTACCAATCAATAAGGATTCTTACTGTGTAGCTCTGGTTAAGTATTTTGGGTGTTACACGGACGAGGAAATTCCGACTGACCTAGGACTGATTGTACATTCACGTGCGTACATTAGTTCACTTCCGGGTTTGACAAAGAGGCTCTTCGTGTGCGCAGATCGGTCTCAAATTCGTTAAATTGGGATTCGTCTATATTTTTCATATTCGTCTATATTTTTCATTTTTCATATATTTTGCTTCTGTTCCTAAAAATACAATTTGACATACAATTCTGGCTGGTAACCCATTTTACAGAGACAAGTACATTGTAATTCTGTGCTAAACAAATGTTTGTGCTAAACAGCGTCATGAAATTGGCCCCTGATCGGTCTCAAATTGGTTATGTTTTGTGCGCTGTGCATTCTGCGTGACACGTGAACATCGGTTGTTCGAAAAGCAACGCGGAAATGTCCACGTGCGCTGCGCCATTGGTGTTGTGTTGTCCGCCAAAATTTAATACGCTCCCGGGAGCGATTGAAACGGATGACGCGCGCACTGCGCATAGAAGATTTGTGTGAAATTCACTGGAAAATGGCCTCAAATACGCCCCTTCAAACAGTTTTCAAGGTTGTAATAGAGTGAGAGACTACTTAGACATATCCTACTTTGTACGAGTTAAGGGAAATGACAGTCTGAACATTGTATATGTAAATCTTTGTTGTTAACACACAGCGCGTCACTCACAACGCAGGACGGGTACATGGATTTTCGGCCTAACGCGAGTCGCACGTTTTGGCGCGACTGGTGATGACGTCAGGAGAAAGTGGTTTGTATCCTTTGGGTCTGGATTCCAGAATCATTGCATTTGGTTAAGAGTTGAGAGGTTGATCAGTTTTTTTTTACTTTAAAAGGGCTAAAAAAGCATCGGTACTTCCTAAGTGCTGATTTGATGGAAAACACCAAATTTAGGAGTGAGAAAATTTAACAATTTTCTTAGAAATGTTTTTTTTTCAGCCAGCCTCATATGTTTTGTGCACATGAAAGGTCTGAAGCCGTGATCAACTTATCAATAAACCGTGTAAAAGTCTCGTTTCGGGTCACACTTCCGGAGACCAGTCAAGGAATGGCAATGGGGTTTTAACGTTGCGACGATTCAATAAATAAAATGAAAATGTTGTCAGAGTTTGTCACAAACAAATTGACCTTTTGTTTCCGGTTTGCAAGTACATTTACGAATGGCACGCTCAGGCTTGGTGCATCTCAGAAATATTAACATGGCTACTGACAAATATCTGGTTTGAACGTCAACTTCAACGTTCACTTCTGTTGAGAGTAGATAAACACCACCAACAAAAACCTGAACAAATAAGGTATACACACAGCTAGGACAGAAAATCACAAAGTCCGTCCGAAGCCAAATCAAGTGGTTTTGAAAACGGCTACAATGGAACGTATTCGCATCAAATACACGCGCAAAAATATTCGTGCCACTTAATTGCGGACTATAGGCCTACCAGCGATGCGCGCACTGCGAGTTTTTTCAATTATATATAAGTCAAGGCCTGGGGCTACCAGTTTATCTCAGAGACGGAAATAGAAGGTCAGATTTATAATTTTATGAAACAGGTAATAAATGGGATTTTAAGAATTTTTAAAGTGGACCCGGAATCGGTAGACTGCTAATTTTGACGTGGAGTCAAAATGGTACCGAAAAAAACGGTCGTTGCACGTGTTCAAGGTCCTATACATGGTTCCCGGAAGTCAATGAATCTCGCAGGGTACCGCAAGTTCTCGAGGTCAACTTAATGGCCCGGTCACACATAGACAACGCACGGGGAACGCACGGCCCGCGCATTGAAAATTTGCAATTTTGGCCAGTGCGTTGTCGTTCGCTAGGTGTGCGTCATTATGCGTTACTCTCTCGTCGAGCGCGTTGGACCAACGTTATGCATTCGACGTCATTCGCTGTGTGCGTCGGGATTTTTTTGTGCATGTACAAAAATGTGCGCGGAGCTCGACGCATGAATGTACACGTCAAAAGGACGCCAGACACGCGCAGAGCGCGCTAGACCAACGCCAGACATACGCGGAGCGCACGCTGTGTATTCGTTGTAAGTTCGGCGGCTGAGGTCTAGCGAACGCCTAGCGAACGCCTAGTGCACACCTAGCGCACACCTAGCGTGCTTCAAACGCATGCTCAGCGAACATGCGGCGAATATGAGCGTGCTGAACGGGTCTCTAACGCACCCAACGTTCTTCTTGCGTGTTCCTAGCGTATACCTGGCGTGTACGTAGCGTGTACGTAGCGTGTAGTCATAGGGTAAATAAGCGGGTCCCGCACCACCTCCACATCACTTCTTCTCTGACCCTCATGGGTGATGACAGAGGTTCCTACTGATCGTGTCTAGAAGAGCCACCTCAGAAGATAAAATACGATCCGACGCTTTATATAGGCACAGTCACGTGACCGCTGCCGTTCGCGGGCTGTGGGTTGAGCGCGCGGTGCATGCGCTGGCCATTCGTCCCACACGCTAGCAACACGTGATGCATTCGTTGGGGTTTTTGACATGTGCGCTCTGTATACGGTCTGTATGCGCTTTGTATGCGCCCAGTATACGCGCAGCGCGTCAGCAACACGCTATATGCATTCGGTGTCAGCTCGCTAGCCTCTCCCAAATCCTGACAAAAGTTGGGCGCACAACGACGCACTGATCCTATTTTCCATTTTTTGCTGAATTTTCAGTGCGCGGGCCGTGCGTCGTCTATGTGTGACCGGGCCATAAACAAGGTACGCTGGCGATAAATTTAGCTTTGTGGGAAAGGTATACAAAAACATACCTCAAATACGTTTAATACTAAATTGTCTATACAAAAAAATATATTTATTATGCTGCTAGTATATCGAACAGCTGCCACCTTGTAGCGCATTTTCTTGTCCTTGAAGATGTGTGGTTGCATATTTTGTGCTTACATTGTTGAACAACTTAAATGTCAAAAATTGCCCTACAAGATGACAGCTATTCAATACAGTCTATAGATTTTGTATATAAAAATAGCTAACATGGAGAAAAATATTGATATGTATTCTGTGACAGGTAAATGTAAAAGGTAAAATCTATGTTCAACAAGTACCAAATATTACACAAACGTCAGAACAGCAATAATACAAGTAAGCCTAATGTTATTATCTAAGAGAGACTGCGACATTTTTACATAAAACATTACGTACCAAACAATTATGAACAAATCACATAGGATCTAAAGTCTTTTGATTTCGGAAAATGTCGGTGAAATCACCATACTTAAAATTACTTTTAAATACGAATCCCGACTGGTTCAGCCATGATTAAAGGGCCCGGGTTGATGCTTTGAGTTTGTTACAAGGCGATTATCCAATTGACAAATTTCAAATTAGCACTGGCAGCCTCGTTTTAGATGCTGAGCCTTTGTATTACTTCATGCGCTTTTTCTTTTGCAAATGTTACCACAAAAGAAAGCACCGAGACCCTGGTTTTCGATGACAATTTGAAATTCTATATCCATCGGCTCACATACTGTCATTCCAGTCAATGGTTATTTCTCAGCAGAGTTTTTGTGAGCCATTGCAAGAGGCTAGACTCGAGTCGACTCAAGTCAATTAATCAGGTTCGGAAAGTCCGAGTCCGAGTGGACTTGGACATGAGTCAGGTATAACAATTTATTTGCTCCAGTGACCAGTTTCAGATGTTATAGTTAGTACAGACATGTGTTATGTAACTTTTATGAATATTTCTCATAACATTTTTTTTAGTAATACGACAAAATCTAAATACGCATGTTGAATGTTACACAATGTACACATAATAGAGAAAACACTGCACACACAAAGAACCTTGCATGGCTATAAGTACTCTGTATCTTTGTAATGCTATAAAAGTAGCTCACAGAATATAATTTTTAATTTTACAAAAAATAAACCCAACAAGTAAAATCTATCTTCATCAAATTATATGAAATACCCACATTTACACAAACGCCGATGCAGAAAAGCAACTAATAATGTTATCTATGTGTACAACAAACTACGACATTTTCATATAAAACAGCTGTATTTTAAAGTAGTAAACCTCGGATAAGTCGGATCCAACGGGACCGAGCGATTTTATCCGACTTAAGTCAAAATCCGACTTACGCGAAGATGAAAAAACGCATAGGGATTCATTGATCTCCAACCACCCAACGGTCGACAGTCAAAAAAGCATGAATTCCAACACCAAAACATTTTATTTTTACACTACATTTTCATTTTCATACATGTACTTATAAAGCAGACAATCGTAAGCATTAGGCCTATTTGCCGGGCGCGATCATACTTGTTCACTGAAAACTTTATTTCGTCAATTGACACAAAAAAATTAGTCATACTCTGGGTCTTATTTGACTAATTTCCAATTAGTCATACGTGGTTTGAATTGACTAATTTTAATTAGTCATGAAAAAGGGTCTTATTTGCCTAATTTAAAAAATGATTAGTCATGCGGGAAAATTAATTTGTCATGCGGCAAAATTAATTAGTCTTGCACACAAAATTATTAGTCCTGCAGAAAAATTATTAGTCTTGCAGGAAAATTAATTAGTCCTGCAGTAAAATTAATTAGTAATGTCAGTTAGTCAGCATGACAAACTTACTTTGTCGCGTGCAATATACGGTGTGTTTCGTATAACGTACTGAAATAGGCCTACGCAGAATACGTGCAATGACTGCACGGTGTGTTGTGTTAATGCAACAAAGACATCCGCAGTTTGATGACGATAATGGGGACAACAAAAATGGAAGAGGCAACGATGTATACCAGGAAAACATCCAGTTACTATTCGTAGCTCATTGCAGCGAGAAAAGGAAAAGGAGTCTAACCTGGGCTGACCTAACATTACGAATACGTACTGAGTTGTCCTTATAGATCATGACTTTTTGTGTCAATACACGGATGTTGAGACCCGAAGCACGGCCTCAACCATGTCTTTACTCCGACACACGACATAGTTTGAAACATGCAAACCAATTATTGCCTTAGAAATCTCAGAGTCCCGCACAATTTTTTGGTGTCACACAAAACCCGTCACACGCTTACCTTTCCAGAGTAACGTCACAGAATGTTTAGTCCAGTCAAACACGACCTCATTTTACGGTGCGGTTCGCATGTAATGGCGTCGCACAGCTGCACGAAAACAAGAACTGAAGATTTATTTTCCCACGACTGATTTCATGACTAACCTTTTATTACATTATCAATGTAAAGAAAAATCCCGCCAAAACTCATGACTAATTAAATTAGTCATGAGTTTCGGCTGCATTATTCTTGCCATTAGTAATGCAATCAAAAGTTAGTCATGCAATTAGTCATGGGAAAATAAATCGTCAGTTCTTGTTTTACGTGACAAAACAAATTAGTCAAAAGACGATCATCACATTTGTCAGTCGTTCAGATTAGTCTTCCGCTAATATTATTTGTCCTGCAACAGTTTTAATTTGTCATGCACCAACAAAGATTTGTCATGCACCAACAAAAAGTTGTCAACTGACAAATTGTATACATGACTAATCATCTTGCCCTTGTTTGACTAATTTTCTACTGTGATTGACTAGATAATGTTTTCAGTGTTATGCCTCGAGCATCGCCATCGTCTGATCGTGACCATACTATATGTACACATGTGTACTGCTCAGCCCACATGTACGTGTGCAAGTGTACACATGTACGGGCCTGGGCGGTCGGGTTGGCGTACGGGTTCTTTCCTCGCCTTTCACCTCTGGGGTCCCGGGTTCGAATCCGGGGCGTGTATGTGGATTGGGTTTGCAGTCCCTACTTGACCGCGTGGGTTTTCCCCTGGGGAATTTCTCTGGGGGTTTTCCTCCCACTTCTAAAACTGCAACTCCTTCTTCGTCATCTCAAGTTGATAATATAGTATAGTTAAAGCTAAAACCGTATAGTTGATGGCATAAAGGGCCTTAGTTGCCGAAGATGCCATAAAATATACAACAACAACAACTACACATGTACGGTCCATGCACACACACCAAGTCGTGAACCCACCTCCCACCGTCGACGTCCCATTGTTCCTCTTTTGTTTGGACTTATTTTTTTTGGCGACTGCTCTCATTTGTTTTGCACACGATTCCAAATCGCGGACGTCCTTGGCAATCGCGGACCCTATTGTTCCTATTGTTAAACGTCCCCTATTTGAATACATAAACCCGCGCAAATCCTATGTATAGTAGGCCTAAATCAAGTTCGGAAAGCCGCATGGGGCGGCCGTAAAACCGGGAAATTCCTTAACTCCCCGCGGTAAACTGAAGTGAAAATGATGAGTCCGAGATAAGCAAAAATCCGACTTAAGTGATGATGCACGACGCTTGACTGTACGACGCGCTTGTGCAACCAGCAGCCGATTCCACGAAACACTGCGCAACTTGCGCCATGGCGTAAGACTTGCGCCATAACTTTATGGCGTAGCTGCGCAATAAACCCCAGATCGATTTGACGAATCTCTACTTAGCTGCGCAACGTTTATTTTCTCACTTTAGCACTTGTAACTTTTAGGACGAGGCTAATTTCTAGTTTATCAACGATTATTTGATGTTTGCGCTTGATAAAATAGTCATACATAAAACATACGTCGTTGTTTTTCACAAATGTTGCACTGTCATCATGGCTGCCGTCGCTCGGTCATCATGCGTCGCGTCGAAGATTTCACTGATAAAGGCCGTTTTCTACTCACGGAAGGCTGGGGTTCAGTTCGTTGACGATACGGTAAATAAGCACGTGTAGCTAGCTGCATTATCGCCACTTTTCACTGTCCTACGACACATTTTTCCAACTTACGCCACCAAAAACCATTGCGCAAGTTACGCCACATTTTATGGCGTAAGTGGGCGAGTTGCGCCATATCCAAATGTGGCGCAACTTTCGTGAAACGCGCCGCAACTTATTGCGCAAGTTGCGCAATAATTTATGGCGTAAGTGGACTTGCGCAATTGCGTAAAGTTTCGTGAAATCGGCTGCTGGCCTGCCAAATCACTTCGTCAAACGAAGGGAGCGTTCACATTACAATTATGCTTTGTCGAATTAAGCAATCTCCTCGTCGAATGAAACTAAAATCGATCACATCAGGAAATCTCTTCGTCGCAATCGAATCTTAGTCAAACGAAGCAATTTCTCTAGTGAGAACGGGGTCAATGACTTTCATTCACTTCTTCATCATCCAAATAAAAAGCAGTCAATATTTGTTTTATACAAATTAATTTTGTCAAATTATTTGGTATTTCAGCATTAGGTTTTGCCGATCGAGACCTTGTCCATGTAAACTTGAACACCACTCGTTGTTTTGTGAGAATACAAATGGGAATACACGGAATACAAATGTCCTTTCTTTTTAACCAATTACCTATACGGTGTAAAAGGTTAAACAACAGCACTTTTTTTTCTTAGGGAATGGTTGAACTAATCCATGTCACATTATCTATTTTTAATGAAACAATGTACATGTATGATGGGGTATATGTTACAATTTGCCAGGAATATTGGGGAAAAAAACAGATGATAGGCTAGGCCTACATGCTTTTGCATCACCGTTTGATGCAAAGGCAAATGAGTGAATACATGTAATTGTTTAAAGTCATGAAACCTTGATAATACATGTGTCAACAGAACAATCTGACTATATATAACAAGGAGTTTTTTCCTCCAAATCCTTGTTCCTCATTCCTGATAATACAAGGTTCCCATGCACTCCCAATATTGTTGTCAAGGCAAAAGCAAAACAAAGTTGCAGCCCACGAGGGGACATGCTGCAGCTCAGTTATAAAACTTAATGGCTTTCCTAAGACCCACAGAGTTGTTAGGACATGCAGGCCTTGTGAAATACTCGACTATACAATAATACACTCTAGGCCGATACATTCTGAGCTACTTCACCATTGATGTCATTGAATACAGATTGATGGCCTGGTTCCCCAACTGGTGTGATAAACACTTGGCATCTGTCCTTTGGTTTTAAGGTGGTTTCTACGACAAATTGCAAGGACTGTCCTGGCACCAGACTGAAGTTGTAATTCTGCAGAAGCTTCGCCAGGAGCACACGAGCTTCAATCTGTTACAGGAATAGAAGTTTATGTGTTAATGCCTGATAGAAATCACTGTAGTATTCTACACTACTCACAATAAATTAGAGATATTAGTATGTTGTTAACTTTGGATTTTCAAATGACTGTTTTAACCTATTCCTGTGAAGGTGTGTCTGTCATGCAGATACAATTGTCTAATCATATACCAAATTATTCAAGCGGAATGCATACCTCAAAATATCTGCGTATACAATATCCCTAACTTATTGTGTACATAAACAAAACTTTATAACCACAACCATATTGTTTTTAACCCTAACCCCAAGCATCTTCCCCAAATCCCATCAAATTCCAACAAAGTACACATCCCACTAATTTCCAACAGTCATTGATGATCCTGTAATTTCAATATGTACATGTAGTTTTACTTACACCCAAGGAGATTAGTAAAGAACACAATATTTGGTATGCTGCCTTTTATGATTTTTCTCTAGTCCCTAGGTGGAGGGGCAAGTTCTAAAAGGCCCTTAATTATTACAGCTGTTGGGTCAGACTTTTACAACAAAATTGTGCACCCTCCCCAGACTGCAGTACAGTGTTCTCCATATAGTCTTGGCTCCAAGATCTTCGTTGTTTGTTTGTTTTTTCTCTTAGCACGCCGATTCTGCTGTGCGATTGTTTTGATGTTGGTACCGATTTTTACCTTTTTGACCAGACTTCCACGAAGGTCTTGGATATTTGTTCTGTGGCTTCTTAACCTTTTCTTTGTTTTCAGCCAATATTACCTCAAAAAGTCGGGGGAGCCAATCAGCGATCGAGATCAGACGCACTGATGATTTATTCGTTACAATTTGAAACCGTATGTGTGCACACGTATAAGTGTTCATACAGTAAACACGCACTGCATTGTATACAGCCCATAGAATAGGCACTACACGATAAATGGTACATGTAGCAACACTGCAAGGCCAAATTTGCATAAGACGTCTATCATCACTCACGTGAGTAAGTCATTAGCGCGGTGTGGTTCCGCCCAGGCTCCATAAAATAAATTAAATAAATAAATTGTTTATTACATGAAATGCCTATTATAGTCGGAAGACAAGCACTAAAATTACATTTGAGAATTGTAAGTACAGTAAATGAATGATTTCTCTCCTTAGCTTATAACTACTTTTTAACTGTGGGTGTAACAGATGGTTTTCTATGCTAAATGAGAAGAAAAGGTTGACACAAAAAGGGACATTAACAATGTAACATGGGTCTTTCGACAGTAAAGGGGGCATTTTGGCAACACAGACCATATTTTCGAGGAAATACCTTTGTCTGGTCTAAAAAAAAACAGAAATAAGTTTAAGTTGTTCTGAAGAGATAACTTAGGCCCAAAAGAGTTACAAATAGTGTGATAACATGCCTTTCTACAAACCATGTGTACAAATATCCAATACTACGCTCGTAACCGAGACGGACACTTGTGTTACATTTTAGACAGTCCCGGTTACGAGCGTATATTGGAAATTTGTACACAGGGTTTTTAGAAAGGCATGTTGTCACAATATTTGTAACCATTTTTGGGCCTAGGTTATCTCTTCAGAACAACTGAAACTTATTACTTTTATTTTGAGACCAGACAAAGGTATGTTCTGGAAAAAATGGTCTGTGTTGCCAAAATGCCCGCTTTACCGTGGAAAGACTCGCATATGTATTAACTCACCAATGCAAACTGTTGACCTATACAGTTCCTTGGGCCAATAGAAAATGGCATGAAAGCACCTGTGGCACTGGAGATTATAACGTACATGTAGAAGAGAGATAATTATAACCAGGCTATAAAGTAAATGCACACAACTGTACAAAAAGAAAAATTATGTTCTTCCCATATTTTTTAGGGAGACTGAATAGGGTTTATCCCTCTGTAGGGCTTGCTCAGCTCACGTGATAGCCAATCCAATCAGTAAGGAACAAATGCAATACCGTGATTTGATACCACCAGTTGGCTTCATAGCTCAATCGGTAGGGCGTCTGCGCGATAAGCAGAAGGTCCGCGGTTTGAATCCCGGTGGAGCCAAGTTGCTTTTTACTGCATCCAGATTTCCCATACTCATGGGCATTTGTCCACATTTGTATCAAAATGTATGAATTTTTGTTAATTTGCATTTGATTCGGCCGTTCCTTTTAAGTACTAACATTTTTGTACCTTTCATCTCCATGGAGGAACCTGTCGGGTATGAATTCTTGGGCATTTTGCCAGTATTTGTCACTGCGTTGGACAGCATAGAAAGACACCTTTGGGGTAAACAAGAAGATTTGTAATGTGTAATTTACATACATTTACTTTCTGACTGCCGGAAAAGCCTTTCAGAACCTTGTGCTACACAAACAATTTGGAAATTGAAAATATAAGTTGTACCCTTGGTAGAATTTCAATAATTTACTGTTACAATCTAGTGCTTTCATGACTCAAATATATATTTTACTGCAAATAATGCCATTTTAACATTAAGAGCGTGTTTTTACTGCGAGCACGGCATTAAACGGTGTGCAACGCCTTTAAATGTTATCTTGTCTGTTTTTACTGGAGACAAAATACCGGTTATTTGTGCCCTATAAACATTCCGTGTCAATTCAACGAGCTTTTGGACCTGACCATCTGGGATTGAAATGAAATTTAGTGTGCTGATAGGACTCCTTCAGAAACCCCGAGAACTGAAATTTTATGTAATTCGGTCAATTAATTTTTGAGATACGGGTCAACGAACTTTGGACTAATTACCATGACCTGCTATGTTTGGACAATTATATCTCTAGAAGTAATGGACCTACAGAGATAAACTTTACATCATTTTAAAGCTCTTGAAATGGCCTTCATGTTTTAACATTACATTAAAATTGTATCTCGTACCACAACAAAGTTATGTGAATTTATAACCTTTGACCTTGATTTGCAAAAATGCGTATTTGTCAAAATGCGTAATTTTTGTTTATTTGTTTGCTTAAGATGTAAGGAACAATTCCAGAAAGATTTGGGATGGGCACTCTTACAGGTTTTTGAGCTACGATAATTTTAACATTAAATACCATGTAAATACCATGTAAATAACATGTAACTGTGTATAAGAGAAAATATGCAGTGACAGACAAAATGTAGTGCAGTCACACTGTTCTGAGCATAGTCTTGGCCCAAGACCGTCGGTGATCGATATTGGATTGTGCACGTGTTGGACATTCCTAATATAGTGCGCCCTCTTGCAGCACTAACAGACCAGCCGACAAGCTCTCACCAACGGTCTTGGGAATCTCCTCCACTTGGTAACTTTTTCTTTGTTTTTGCCTAGGCTTTCCTAGGGAACCAATCAGCAATCGCCAACATTTGTTTACATGTGACAGACCTGAATATTAATACCAGGTCATGGCTTTGAATCAAGTTGAACGACTGAATACATTCAAAATAGACTTGATCGTCGCAGTTAGTGGATTCACAGACATGACAGATAAACACTTGGACAATTAAAGGTGGTTTTTTTTACTTTAGGTAACAGCTGGAATTTAAGAAATTTAATTATTGGAATCGATAGCTTAAAGTTAAAAAATACCGAGAAGGCCTCCGAAGGCCAGTTCTCGTTTGTGTTTGCGAGTCCTAGGGCCATGTTTAAAGAGGAAGAATCCCCCTTGACGAAAATCCAGCAAAAAATAGGCTTTTTTTGATAGTCCAAACATCCCTCTTGCCGACGTGGATTTTTATTATTTTTTAATTGTCGGTTTTAAGTGGATAAATTGCAAGCAAAAGTCGCTTTTCGAAAATGAGATTTTCTCGATTTCTGAAACGCTCATTAGGTATTCATGATATGCGCGTGACCCCGTGACGCAATCCTGAGAAAGAGAAGTCAACACGATTGTTAGCTCCATACGTTTACACGCAAAAAACTTGGTGGTGTTTTTTGAAGAATTTTGTTGGTCCAAAAAGCCAGAGATATGCCCAGTAGCTGCGTGGTTGTATGTTTTACCAGACACTATGAAAAAAAAAGAGCAGAAAGATTTTCTTTTCTATTACCAAGAGAGAGAAAAATGAGTCGCTCATTCTATAACTCGTACGGCCGATGTCCAAACACGTGGGGACTACGCCCGCAGGGGACCGTATACCATGCTGTACACAGACCGCTGTGAATGCCGTTCGTTCCGTGACGAAACCACCCGTCGCAATGCACCAGTATTTACTTCAAAAGAACTTCATATTGTGAGCCACAATTTGATCGTTTTTTCACAAAACAGGTAATAGTAGATTGTTGTCATATTACATGAAGTGTTTTTCACGTTTGTATTATGAATTACAAGGACAAAACAGGCATGATAAACATTCACTTCGTGTATTTTACATTTAATACTGCACAGGCCGTTTTGTATGTTTCTCAGGATGACGTCAAAACCCTGTTGATAAACAGACCAAGTGACCTCGAGCGTTTTATAATTTCGGGTGAAGAGGGTCGGAACTGCTTTACGTTTTAAGCAAAAGCCTGTCGATTTTTTTGTGAAAAACAAGTTGTGATGGTGTTGTAGACACATACACCTCCATGATAAACAGAAAAACTCAAAAAATGTGGAAGGGGGGATTCTAGCCGTTTAACATAAATGTTGACATAGTCGCCAGGTTCGCGACCTCGCCACACTATTTGATGAACAATGACTGATGAATAGGGTGACGACCACACGACTATACCGACATTTACGTTACAGGGTACAAGCGGGTTTTCAGGTACCGATTTCCAATAATTCCTGGCCCAACAAACGCAACAGTTTTCACCCTCAAAATGGCTACAAATACACTTGACAAACCATATGTGAGGTACAGGTAGATATCAAGGTTTAAGCCTATGGTACAATAACTTACATTCTTACAGAAAGTGCAATTTTCCTTCCGATTTTGAAACCCCTTTTTTTTTCCATTACGAATGCCATGCGTGATGCGCGCCGTGCGCTGCATTCAACTGTGCCTGCTTTCCCTGACAACAGTCTTATTTACAATTAACGGTAACGCGCCGCGCCGCGCCGCGCCGCGGCGCCCCCCCACCCCCCCCCCCCCCCCCCCCCCCCCCCCCCCCCCCCCCTCCCCCATTCCCCAATGCTAAAGCCGTTGGCGAGACCTCGTTGGCTGGTCTATAAGTGCTGTAAGAGAGCGCACTATATTATAATACGGCTCTAGTCTGGGAATGTCCAACGCGTGCACAATCCGATCCTATATCGATCACCGATGGTCTTGGGCCAAGACTATTCTGGGCACTGCAATTGGAAGGAATAGTTGGGACTGAGTATTTATGACATAAAAACTAAAAAGTGCTGCAAACTGGCACTGTAGTCCATTATTATTACAGGTCCACACAAGTCTTCCAAAGTAGGCTTGGTCGACTCCAGCATTTTGGGAATCGACTCGGACTCCATTAGGAATCGATTCCCTTTTTTTACACGAGAAATGCTAAAGGCACAGGCTCGTCAGCAATGCGCGCGCTCCAGATTCGTGCCACGAAATACGCAGCTCCACGCCTTTGCTACAGAGCTGCGTATATCGTAGCAAGAATTTAGCGCGCGCGCATTGCTGACGAGCCTGTGCCTTTAAATATAGTGATGAGCATGTTTAAGTGCATGTACATTGACAAAAAGTTAGACTACATAATGTTTAGATGACGACCCAATTATTGGCACTGAGCAGCGCTAAACGTCATGATTCCGTTAAAGAGGAAGAATCCCCCTTGACGAAAATCCAGCATTTAGGCTTTTTTCGATAGTCCAAACATCCCTCTTGCCGACGTGGATTTTTATTATTTTTTAATTGTCGGTTTTAAGTGGATAAATTGCAAGCAAAAGTGCGCTTTTCGAAAATGAGATTTTCGCGATTTCTGAAACGCTCATTAGGTATTCATGATAAGCGCGTGACCCCGTGACGCAATCCTGAGAAAGAGAAGTCAACACGATTGTTAGCTCCATACGTTTACACGCAAAACAATTGGAAAACCGTCTCTGTTAGATGGTGTTTTTTGAAGAATTTTGTTGGTCCAAAAAGCCAGATATATGCCCAGTAGCTGCGTGGTTGTATGTTTTACCAGACACTATGAAAAAAAAGAGAGCAGAAAGATTTTCTTTTCTATTACCAAGAGAGAGAAAAATGAGTCGATCATTCTAACTTGTACCGGCCGATGTAACACGTGGGAACTATACGGCCCGCAGGAACGCGTTCCATGCTGTACACAGACCGCTGTGAATGCCGTTCGTTCCGTGACAAAACCACCCTTCGCAATGCACCAGTATTTACTTCAAAAGAGCTTCATTGTGACCCACAATTTCACCTTTTTTTTCACAAAACAGGTATCGTAGATTGTTGTCATATTACATGACGTGTTTTTCACGTTTGTATTTTGAATTACAAGGCAAAACAGGCATGTTAAACATTCACTTCGTGTATTTTCCATTCAATACTGCACAGACCGTTTTGTATGTTTCTCAGGATGACGTCAAAACCCTGTTGATAAACAGACCAAGTGACCTCGAGCGTTTCAGAATTTCGGGTGAAGAGGGTCGGAACTACTTTACGTTTTAAGCAAAAGCCTGTCGATTTTTTGTGAAAAACAAGTTGTGATGGTGTTGTAGAAACATACACCTCCATGTTAAACAGAAAAACTCAAAAAATGTGGAAGGGGGGGATTCTAGCTGTTTAAATAAAATGATTCCGGCGTGTGCCACACACACATTCCTATTAAAACTGTTGAAATTATCAAAGACTGAATGCTCTTGCAGAAGTCGAGTATTTTGGCTTCTAGATTGAAAGGTATTGGCAAGCTGTGAATTAATTCCTGGTGGGAATCCATTCCCAAAAAAATGGATTATATTTTACTCTGGCGTGGAATTGCCCAAGCCTATTCCTAAATCCAACAATGTAGCAATGTACAAAACACATGTTACAATTAATACTAATTTTCTGATTTGTGGATTTGTTTAACATACAGCACACACCACTGCAATGTGCTACCTTACCCCAAGAGAAGAATTGGCAGGAATTTTGTATCCACCAATCACCGTATCAGTGTTGGAGGTTCTGGCTGTACCCGATGCTGGTGGGTATAATCGGAGTGTTTCCTTTAACACCTGTCACAGAGAGGATAAAAGTGGCAAAAAGAATCTACTTGTAGCATGTGCTGGTCATTACTAAACAGTTATTCCACGAGCGCAAGTGGAATACGCCATATTATCTTCAAGCAAACTTGAACCAGTGGTTCCGATTGGTGGATCCATGGCAACCAACAGTGTGATAATGTTCCATATACCTCTTTCGATTCTCATATTGCACTCTGCGTAATGTGCCATGGTATTCCAAGATGACTGAGTCCCTACGCTGAAATTCAAACATGACAAGTGTGCGTCCAACGCAGCTTGTTATGCAGGTGATTCTCTGCACTGTGACCCACGCGCATATTGCAGAGTGCGCGCGGCGCGTTATTAGTGCGTCGTTTGCTTGAGGATAAATTTGTCCATTTGTCCCATATCGTGGGCTATAGGACGCAGACGCACTACATTATGCCGTATTCCACTCGCGCTGTAATGTAGTGCGTCTGCATCCCATCCCAAGGAAATGTTACAGCAGGCAAATTCGATAAGGAGGTTGTTGAAGAAAGTCCAATGGGAATGTGGCTAAGTATACGTAGTACAAGAAAGTTACTTACTGCCACCATGTATTCCAGCTTGGATAAATCTTCATACAGAATAAACTCTTTGTCAGCCACCACAGCATCAACCTCTGTCTTCAATCTGATATCACAAAAAAAGGAAGAATCAATCAAAAGTATACTCTCACCCAACCCAACCCAACCCAACCCCCACCAACCCCACCCCCCAAAAAAACATTGTGAAACAGAAGTTGGTCGACAGTGAACTTGTGGAAACCAAGGCACTGATTGACCAATTACTTTGAAATCGTTTTCAAGTTTGTTCTGCTTCAGTGATTGTATCCATTTCGTTCAAGTCCAAGTGTACTATTTTTAACAAAAATACCACTATGCCTTATACACCAATCCGTTAACTAAGGTCTCCCTCCCTGTATATCCACCATAGCTAGGGGGAATCCAGTGCATGGGCTGTGCGTTTTGTGTTGCTGTTAGAACGAAAAGCGCTCATCTATTACATGCACGAACGCGCCTCCTTTGAGTACATGCGACGCACCCGCCCTCGCGTACATGTACACACAACTCTACACAGCTAGACGCGCAACTTGTTCGAAGTAAACAAATGCAGTTCATTCAGTGGAAGCCCCTCCGCTATGGCAGATGTACAGGGAAGGAGACCTTAGTTACCGGATTGGTTTATAGCTCAGCTGGAAGAGCATATGCCCGGTGAGTCGGAGGTCTCGGGTTTGAATCCCGACAAGGCCCTTACGATTTTTCTCTCAGCCCAAGTTTTGTCGTTTCATTTCAATAAAGTGATTAGGCACCATACCAGACATTGACATTTTATTTGTTACTTTGTCTAGTTTCGCTCCCATGCAACACCGAGAGAAAAACTGGGTTCATAGGGAAACCCGAGGGAGTATACCACTGTGCATTATAGCTCAGCTGGTAGAGCATCTGCCCGGTGAATCAGAGGTCTCGGGTTCGAATCCATGTAGCTGACATTTCTGCAGACTAGTTCACCAACGTTCTTCTTTATAAATGTTATGCCCTTGTTTTAGGAATCCACAAGCAATTTTATCTTTCAAATGCTATAGTGGGCCTTTAAACCATGGGCCTTTACCCATTAACTTCGCCCATGTAGTCCGGTAAATTTACAGAGAAATTGTGCCTGACCTAGAACTAATTGCAATAGAATGCATTCCAACACTGGCTGGTGTGTAAAAAATCACTTATTAACATACTGAAAATCTAATATTTTCTAATGAGTGGAAATGTGATTTTTTCACGCCAATTCGCGGTAACCGTTTGAAAGTTTTTTAATCATTACATTGAGGGCGCTATTTCGTCCATTAGGAATACGTGCTCATTATGTAACAATCTTCGGGAAATACGACTACTCGTAGCAGACGATTATTTCCCGTCGTCTGCAAAAGATGAGGCATTATAAAGGAAACAGACATGTTTTTTTCACATTTCAGGGATTTTGTTAGTGGTCAAACAACTGCCCTACCTGTTATTCCTTCTTGTAAATTGGTTTGTAATAATTGTTGATGTTTGCTTGTGTGGATAAAACAGCACAGTGTTGTATAGAAAAATTATACAATAATAAGGTCCATGACAAAAACAACAAGGGAAAATATATCTTAGATTTTTTCACAATATTTTTGGTTCAAACACATGTACTTCTTGTATTGTCAGTGTTACAAAAAGAAATCCCGAAATTCGACTATCCTCATATAAATAAGAGCGTTTTCCTTGAGCAAGCACCTGATTAAGACACTGCCGTCTGTTCGCAAGTGGTCGTGATTACCATGCACCTACTATTGCGGAACATGTAGCTTGAAGTACGTTACAAGACTAGTTTCTGATGCCCCGTCGTCTGCTCGCAAGTGGTCGTATTACTATGCATCCACTATTACGAAACATACAGACTAAGGAACGTTACCAGACTAATTATTAATTCTTAATTTTTGTCTTCAAAAACTGCTTAAAAAACACCTTTCCACTCAAAAGAAACAATTAGATTTTTCATAAGTTTATTGAATGTTGTGGCCTAGATTCATGTTAGAATGATTTCTATTGCAATTAGTTCTAGGTCAATTCGTAAATTGACTGGACTAATGGGCACTTCCACAGAATCGTTAACCTTGATGCCAGAATTTCAAATTGGTCTAAATATGCCAAATCATATATCATTTGAAACCTTAGGATCTGTATTTTACTAAAACAAAAAATACTGTTGAAAATAATCAGTAGTTTTTCCATATTTTTCACATGAACAAATAGTGTAAAGAATCGTGAATTTAGGTTGGAAAGGTTCATCTTTGGAAGATATTTTCCCCTTCTCATAAAAAGCAGTGTTTTGGTTTTGCAACTGTGTGTAGTCTGTTATAGTGGGTCAACTATGACATGTATAATATAAATAATTTCCTATTTTACCCTGAAATGTTGCAGAATTTATTGTTTTAGGAAACTATTACTCTATAAATGTAAATCCGACACCAAACTGAACGCTTAGGAAAAAAATTATCAGATGTACAATGCAAAGCACAATTGATGCTCTCTATTGAAACATTAACAAGTAGTTTTCCACTTATTTGTCTAGATGACCCCTGCTTGGAAATGAGCTTTACTTTTTTTAAATGTAGGCCTATTTGCAGTGGGACTCTGTAACTGAAACAACGAAGCCAACATGCCTCCCTGCTACATGAACTTAACTCATGTTGACACATCCTGCCCTTTCCTTTCCCCCACCCATACCCCAAACCCGTCCCCACCCCAAACCCGTCCCCACCCCAACCCCATCCCCTAACCCCCACCCCTCTCTTATCACATCTCTCCGATCCTCCCCTCGTCTCCCAACCCCATCTCCCTACCCAATCTTCCCACCCTCGTGTCCCTGTTCCCATCATCCAATTCTCCTATGCCATTTTCCCACCCCAACCATGCCCCCACTCTCCTTCTGTACCTTATCCCCGTCCCCCACCCTGCCCCTGCCCCAGCCCCAGCCCCACCCCAACCTATGTCTACCCACTCCCATCATCCCACTTTCTCATCCCCATCTGTTATTGTTGATTAGCAACATTAAGTTTCATGCGGATGGGCCGACGTACCACTAGACAGATAATCAAAAAGTCATACCTCACTAGAAAGGAAATAAAAGGTGTAAAAAAATCCTAGTTTTAAACTGATTGTTTCCTACTTCATAATGTAATTTCAGACATGTACGTCCGACACGTAAAAAATGTACGTCGATCTCTAGGGTGCAATCAAACAAAAGCATGAGTCTCCATAAACTGTATGCACTAGGGTCTGATGAAAACATAGTCAGGAAAAAATTGATTTTAGTCCACGCACACGATTTTTCTCTGATTCCAAGTTTGGAAAATTACCTGTACATGCATTCTGGATGCTGACAGAGTTCAAGAACTGCAGAGGCCAAGAGGTTGGCAGTTGTCTCATTGCCTGTGAAGAGGAAATCACAAAAAAATATGGAAACATGAAATGTCAAATGGCAGAAGTTGCAGTCAAAGGTCATTCTCTGTGTGTGCATACACATACTGTGCATACCGTGTACAGTGTGCATAAAGCCGCTTGAACTTTCCGGACTGTAACACAACGCGAGACCAAATCTCGGTGTCTGATCCTGGGCCAGTTTTGGTCCCGAGAGCGTTTACACTCAGTTTGTGATTAGGAGCCGATTCCGAGCTCGGGATCAAGTGTAAACACTGCAATTCATGCCCAGTAACTGCTCCTTAGTTATATACGTAAAAGTTTCATAAAATGTCATGAGAGTTGGGCATTTTCTACTAAGCTGATGTGCACCCACAAAGTTCATTCTAGAATGGCTGTTTTAGAAATATATACTGAAACGCAAAAGAAACTAACCACTTGTTTAAAATGTAATGAAATTGTAACAGTTCAAAATAAAACAAACCAACAATTGCTAATTGAAACATTGGCATGTTATTGATGACATGTCAAGTTTTTGACCAAGAAACACCATCTCATCAGTTTTGTTCTACAGTAAAAAACAGAAGAAGGTGCAATGTCAGTCCCCTTTCAATAGCGTGTGTGGCCACCATTAATTTGGATACAGGAAGTCGGTGCATACTGCCTACCAGTCTTTGGATTGATTGCTGCTGGATTCGTCGCATGTTGCTTGAAATGCCCATTTTGCACTGGCCTTTTTAAAGCCAACATCAAGACATCACGTGCAGCTCATTACAATCATCCCATACCCCTTGGCTAATCACTGACAGTCAAAACAGCTGTTCAACAGCTGTGCCATGAAGTGACCATTAAAGGTTCAAGTGACCTTCAGACACCATTTGGTCTGTCCACAAATAAGTTCACACATTACTACACGCAGTGTTATTGTTGCTATTTAAAGGTTTAAAAGGTGGTACTTTACTTTTGCGTTTCAGTATATGTACATGTACATGTGTACATGTATCTCACGCATAATGCTTTTGCGTCAACTGTTGTAGTGTCCTATATGTATTTTACCTGCACATGGAACAGCACATGAAGACCTGTACATTTAATGACAAAAAACAGCAATTTTCCAATGACTTATCTTTTGCGACCTTCTTGAGGGAAAAAAGAAGGTCCGACTGCTTTTAACTGCCTTCGACTTAATGTCATATATCACCAAAATTTAAAGAGTTCTAACCAGCAAGAAAGAATGTTGTGAAGTCATCAACCATCTTCTCCAAGTCAAGCTGGTCGTTGGTCGAGTGTTGAGAGGATTCCAGTATAAAAGACAGAATGTTATTGCCCAGTTGGTTACCGCGTGCCAGTGAATTCATCTGCCTCTGGATGATAGCACGACCGGTATCCCGCAGAACCTTGATGGACTTGCGCACCTTTTCCCGATGCTCACGAGCTGAGCGCATGGGGCTGTACTGCATGCAAGGAAATGAAGCACAAGGCTAAGAATATAGCCTTGTCCAAGGCTGTGGGCTTGTCTTACATGCCGGCGATGGCCAAGCCACGGAGAAAGGCCCCGAGGAAAACCTGGTCAACCTGCCACGGTTGCATGCAGCGACCGCACGCGGCGAACCAGGCTATTCGCTGTTGGCCACTGTTTTCCCCGCACTAGGATTTCCTCAGGCCTTTCTTCGCGGCTTGGCCATCGCCAGCACATTAAGACAAACAAACAGCCTTGGACAAGGCTAGGCTAAGAAATTGAAGTGTGCCAGTACATATGGTGAAAAATCACTTTTTTTTTGTAATGTGATACGGAACGGCTCTTTTATTTGAACTGATATGCCTTATTTAAAGGGACAGGCTCGTCAGCAATGCGCGCGCGCCAAATTCGTACCACGAAATACGCAGCTCCGTAGCAAAGGCATGGAGCTGCGTATTTCGTGGCACGAAATTGGCGTGCGCGCATTGCTGACGAGCCTGTGCCTTTAACATGATTATGTCATTTTTATTCACTTCACAGAAAAAATGAGAGATAAATTCTGCTTTAAAGGAGCGTGTCCAGATCACATTTTTTTCATGGAATGTTGAGATTTTGACACCATATCATTTATCATATTTTTCTCATTACCATTCTCAAAATTCGCAAAAAAGCGACAATTTGTAAACTAATAATTCGGTTCTATAAAGAAGTGCAGTAATCATACCAACCTTTTTGCTTCCGCATCAAAGTTTTAGATTGCTGTTTTCTTCCCATGGATAGTATTTTGAGGAGGTATTTTATATGATTGTTATGCACCTATCAATTGTTTCCCCCACCCCTCCACCCCCGGGCTACCCCACCTAAGAGGTGGGGATTGTCACTTTTTGCGTGACAAAATCCCCACCACTGGGGCAACATTTAGGTGACAAAAATCCCCACCCTCGGGTGCAAAACATGCGCACAAATGCACAGATAATGGGCCAAATGCCCCACCCTGAACACGCTCCTTTTAAGAGTGACACCCTGACTCAGATCGCCTTCAAATCGCTCTCTGGATACTTTGAGATTATTATTATTTATTATTATTATTTCTTTCTGGTATTCATACCAAGGATTCCTCAATAGTGCTCATTGCACTGTCACTCGCAAGCGTGAGGAAACCCATGAAGAATTAGAATTAGAATTATAAATGGCCAGAGACACCGGGGATGATCCCCCTTGCTCTTCACGAAAGAATGCTCTGGGATCTTTAGAGTGCGTTTTCATTACCTAACACACTGGACCAACGGCTTTACATCCCTTCCAAAGGATGGAGCAAGTGTGGTTGAGTGCCTTGCCCAAGGGCACAGGTACCGTAGCCGTGGGGAGGTTCGAACCTGCAACCCCAAGTTTTCACCTATGATTGCAAGTCAATGACGTCACTCAATAATAAACTCAGCAAAACATGGAAAACTCACATACTGTTGGGTACATATATATCGATTATAGTACATGTGTATTACAGGAAAAAACACTAATTTACTTTGATCCAGGGTTGTTCAAATTGTAATTTTATCCCCTGAAGTGTCGTGGTGAATTCATCGTCGAAGGAAGTAATCTTCGCTGGATCAAACTGGTGGAAATCTGACCCAAATGCAACCTAAAAAGACAGTGCAAAACAGACAAACTTGTCACTTTCTGCTGTTTTATGGCATCAATATCGTGCAAGTGTATACATGTACAAGTAGCCTCTTATTTTAAATTATAGCAATCTTCAAGGGACCAAACTAATGTGAGCCTTAGATCAGAAGGTGCAGCAATCAATTATGTATACGCAATGAACAGAATAACGGCCGATTTGAAAAATGAGCTTTATATCAGAAACAGCTTAATTATACCAGGGGCGTTATAACAAGAGTTCATATTGTACATGTGATTGTAATGATCTGATGCATTTTGCCATCTTTAACAGCAAATTGATGGCATACACACAGAATGTATTCACCATTTGTTGACATCATGAATGAAACAAGAAAAATAGTTGATTTTTAGGAAAAAAGCAGCCTAACTCAAGAACGGAAGAAGATATGAACTTGAAACTTGTTACATTCCATGGTACTAGAGCAGGGATCTTGATATTGTGTGGCATGGCGATGATGCCATCGGTTGCCTAATTATCATATTAAAAATACCTTAGTGGATTTTTTTGAGAACGAAACGAGAGAACGAAATGAGGTTTAAAATTGAAACTTGGTATACAGTCTTAGATCTTAGGGTAGGCAGATTCCGATTTTGTGTATTTGGGCTATTTCACAATAAGTGTACACTTTCAGTCTCACTGGCAAATGGGGGTCAAATTTCAAACTTGCCCAACTCACAAAAACTCTGTTGATCTAAAAACTTCAGGATGTATACTAATAATTCCTAAAATATCAGAGCGTGGCATTATGATTAACATGTTTATTTTTTTCAATGAAATAATGATTTGTAATTGGTTGTCTGGAGAGGACATTTTGTTAAACACAGAATATCACAATATAATGGCCAGACTAAATGTTGAAATGGTAATTCCATGCAATGTCCTGTTAGAAGGAATGGTACTGTTAATTTTAAAAAACATAACATAAAATATTTCAATCATGGTTGACATGTTATATTACAATTAACTGCTGTCCTGGAGAGGACAAATGTTTAACGGATTTCCACAACCCTGAATATGATCTTGATAATATTTACTCAAATCTTTCCCACGATCAAATTGTCATATTTACTCCATCAAATGTGTCCTGTAGATGATACAAACATACTTGTAAGTACATATTTCCAAACTATTCCATTGTCATGAATACCTTGTCCTGGAGAGGACATTACCATATTTTATTTAACGGGAAATCCACTTTATTTTGAAATGTTCATAAAATTAACATTTTTCGACCGAATTACACCAACCCAATTAAGTTTCACAATATTGTTGAACACTATATATCCATGATTGATCACCAAATTCACCACAATAATGGATCATCAACAAATGATTCCACTTAAACTAATGTAAAACTTGAAATGAGACTCCAAAATGGTGTTAAAAGTGCATGTAAATAGAGAAATTCGAAACGAATAACTCGTAGAATTATGTAAAAATGGTTCTGTAGCTTGTCCTTCATATTACCCATCGTATAAAATCACTCATAACATGTATTTGCACTGATAAAGTTATCCAGGATGGGTTATACTGTAATTTACTCAAATGACCACTTATTGTGAAATAGCCCATTTATAGTAATTCAAAAATACCTTAAAAAGTGAATTTTTTGAAAAGAAACAAGGTATAACCTTGTTGGCCTGATTTGAAAGTGGTAACACATACTAGAATAGGGTCAATGGAATTATGGTTGTGTGTAGTCAAGCTCTACAAAAAACATTATAACCTATGACCTCGTTTCCTATTGGTCAAACAAATGTTGGCCTATAATTTATAAGTGGTAAGAGATACCAGGGTGGGGTCAATGGCATTATGGTTGGGTATGGTCAAGCTGTCAAAAAAAATTAAGAGGATGTCCTTTGACCTCGTCTCCTATTGGTCAAACAAATGTCGGCCTATAATTTTAAAGTATTAAGAGATACTGTGATCAGGGGGTAAATGTTATTTACCTTTGACGTGGCTCAGATTTGCAAAAAAAGGATAATGACTATTGACCCTCAATATTATTTCATTTTTAATAATGCGGAAAAGCCCCATGTTTATCTTAGTATAAACACAAGACCTCTACATGTAGTTTTTTATTACAAGTACAAGTTGCGCTCCTTATGTCAAACATAAGGAAAATGGCACCCTCTGTCATCCACACCCCCACCACCCCACCCGCCCCACCCCACTCCCTAAATGACATGTTGTGACACTTATAAATATTGAACTTCAGAGAATGATTACCCTCAGCATTATAAGCAGTATAGGTCTATGGCCTCAAGAGTTTTACATAAGACAATAAATGTACATATGCACAAGCATTAAAAGAAACAACTTCCAACCTTAGCAATGATGTCAATAGTAGCCTTGTTCAACACATCAAGTAATGATACAACTGTCTTTCCATCCTCCTTGGGTCTCAGGTACTGCACTAACAGGTCTGAGCTGGAATTGAACTGACTGATGCAAGTCTTCAAGTAGCTACAAGGAAGAAGTTTGTCAAAAACAAAAATCAATGGAGTGTCAACAAGATTTTTAATCTTATGGAGAGTACTAAAGTGAAAATGTCACCCTTTGTGTGTTGCCGAGGTTACTGGGTATACACTAAATTGAGTGTAATGTTTTCCCTGTGATGTAGTAATTATGGACGTTTTAGATTACTGGCCAATGTTTACACCTTGTTACCCCAGCAACTGATGTCGTACATGTACTTTAGTAGTCTATAGACCGTATCGAATAGCCGCCATTTCGTGGGGCAGCTTTTGTTACTTAAACCAATGGAAGCACAATATGTGCAACCATGCATGTCCTCAAGGAACAAAGCTAAATATAGCTAAAACAGTAAAAGTTAAAGGCCCTATATAGATTATCTGGTTTTTTTAGTGATTCTGGGAATAAAACCATCATGAATCAAATGAAAGACATCAACAAACTCATCTGAAGAAATTTCAGCTCTGTCAAATGTACCACGTTATCCAAAAACATGAAAATCCATATGCGTTTTGCCAGTCTTGGCGGGGTGTTTCAAATATTCGTTCTCAGTCAGTCGCGTACCCTGTGGCTCGTGTCATGCACTCTGTGGCGCGTGTGTGTGCGCGCAACCCACAAAGTTAAAAATTGCATCGCGTTGGAACAGCACACACGCAGTACACAGCGCTCATTTCGTACCGCCCAGATGGGAACCAACTAATTAGTAAATCAATTGCAAACGATCTAAATAATTTCATCCTCATACATTATTTTCTGGTGAAATTATAGCATCTCGGGCGGAAACATTTCATTGGATAGTTGCTGCCAATTCAATCTTCACTTTGAGGAAGGTTTTCCCTGTCGACTCGTTGATTAACTTTTGGGATCATTGCAAATGATACAGTGGGCCTTTGAAATGGTCCCTCACAAAAAATGTCTGCAAGGTCATATATGTAGATTAGAACGTCAGCTCATTTACATACATGTAAATCGGAAAATATAATTAAGTAACAACAGACATAGGTCAAAGTTCACACGTCGTGTGGTTTCATCATTCCAATCAATCAACCAATCATAAGCCATGTAACAAAAACACGCGTAATTCTATTTTCCGATTTTGCAGTCCCAAACACTTATTTATACATTTACATACGTAAATGACGCACTTTTGCCCAAGGTCATACATGTACCTGTGGGATGGTATGTGCACTACTATGCATAATTGTTTATTGACACAAACAGCTAGTGCACCGCAGAGTCTAATGTAACTCCGGGTCACTATTAGATGTATTTTTGCTAAAGCTCTTCATGCATCATACTAAAATTCGCAACATGTGCAGCCGTTTCCCGAATCCTTACGCACTGCGTAAGCCTGTTTGCACAACTTTTTATTGCGTAAGCTGCGCAACATTCCTTTGATAATTACACGCAAGCTTATAGGGCTTATGCCATTTTCAGAATTTTTTTGTTAAATCGACTGATGTTCTTGTTTACCACTAAGCCCACCCTCTGAGGTGGTCTAAATTATCCTTTTAGTAATGAGATACATGTACATGTATACTACAAAGCAAAAGTTGCACATGGTTAAAGGCCATGTCTGAATTATTTGGCTAAATCTTGTACCAGTATGTGTCTATGAAAAGTCAGCAAGCCGTCTGTCTAGTAGTGCCTACACCATTAACCCTTTGATGCACAGATTGTTTTGGAACTCTATTGTTTTGGGCGGTCTGTGCACTAAAGGGTTAATATTGGTGCATTTGCAATTTTAAGACATACACACATCTAGCCATATAATCAAAATACAGCCTAACTCTCCGAGAGATCTTGGCAGTGGTTTTAGACTCCTGTTGTCCTGTTAGTGTGCCAGTATTTTAAAAACGTTAAAGTTTTTTGCTATGTCTGATAAACTGACTACAGCTCACCTACGACCAAAAGCTGGGTTGAATATTTCCCGCCTTTTAAACCACACATTGTGGTCCTTTTCAGTCACAAGCCCTTGCCCCAGAAATCGAGCTCCATAGACTGCAGACACACCATCATAGGTCCACCCCTTTACATATGTGAAACTTCCTGAGACAAGTAATTCCTGCAAGAAATGGCGAAAAGACAGTCTTAAACTTGCGAGATGTTAAATATCATAACCATAATAATAGTCTCTAGTGTATCCCGCGTCTGCCGACACTTAACAATTTTTACAATCCACCAATTGGAATACAGCAGCCTAGCGGTTTGGTGCACAATACTCAAGACCTTGTTTAATCATGACGGTTTTGGCTCGAATCTCGGCTGAGTTCATAAGTATGACATATTGAGCAATTAAGGCACACAGCCATACATTTTGTAAGTTGCTTTTCTCCACCGAGTCCACCCAAGAGTAAATTGGTACCTCTGATGGTTGGGAAAGTGATGTGTTTGATAGTCCCATGTGCACCTGACCAGCAGCTACATGTACATGTACATGTAGGCTGAATACCCCCCAGGGAGCTGAGGTTGTAATGATATATAACTTTTGAGCAGGGATAATGATAAACATTTTAAGTGCTACGACCAACTTGCATAATGTGCGGTTATGTACATGGTAACATTTGATTCTGCAGGATCAACCATGAGGTTGATCCTTTGAATGAAGTTTTCCATGTAAATATGTACAGTTGAAATGGCAGAATCTTACAGATGCAAAATCCTACGGATACAAAAATATGAACCAATTTCCAATTTTGGTGTGAAAGTCTGGTGTTGTTCAATGCACATCACTGTTCCATCATACTCTCAAATGTTCACTATACCACTTGCGAACTTACCGTTTTCTTCCCATGGATAGTATTTTAGGGAGGTACATGTACATAATTTATACGATATATAAATTAATTAAAGTCTATATTAAAGAAAAAATTGAACCTTTTAATGGCAAGTTGTGCACAAAATTTGATGCCGACGATATATGCTCCCACATTTGAGACCGAGTGACTCCCCCCTACTGCCCCTACACACACACTTCCCTTTTGTTAACGTACGACTCCCCCTCCCCTCCAACCCCCCCCCAACCCCCTAAAACCTGAAAGAAAATTCCTTGGATGTTTTACATACAATAGGGGAACAATGGAAGGGGGGAGTCACTCGGTCTCATATCTTGCACCAAATGGCCGACAGTAGCAGATTATATTAATTTACATATACATGTACAAACAAGTTTGCATTCTTACCCGAATATTTTGAGCATCAAAGAAGTATACCATACATCTGTGCAGAAACCAAACGACAAGCACTGGTCCAAACTCATCTCCCCTTATAAAAGGTGCAAATAAATTTATATCTTGTGTTAGCAGTGGTAAAGAGAAAATGAGTGTACGTCATGTATCATATATTGAACTTTAAAACATACATGTCCATATACCGTAAAGGCTGTTTAAATTTTCCTCTGGTCCAGAGGGTGCACGCATCCACTGGTGCATGTACTTTTTTATCTGGGCATGTGAGGATTTGTATTTACGTGCACGCCTGCACGTACTTTTTTAAAGGCCTAATTACGTGTATATTTGCCCACGTTGAACTACATGTACATGTGACCATAGACCAACTTGTCACCACGCGCACCCGATTTTTTCCATTAATTGTGCACGCATCGCACGATCGATTGACCAACGCCAGCATAGCATTGCCAAGAATGTACCGATATGTCGCTCTGTGCGTAGACAAGAGTGTGGCCGTTTTCTAAACACTTCCTTCGTCTATACGTCCAAGCAATACAGTGCGTGAGCGCGTACCATAAAAACGACCGGGAAAAAGACTAGGGGGTATCGCAATTGAGCAATTGGATAATACCCCTTTATATAATGCCTAAGTAGATCCCTGCCATTTGATTCGATGATAGCAGGTCACATAGCGTTAAATAATTTAACTATTCAATGCTATGTCACCAACCGTGTAATTTTGTTCCATACGATTTTTCCATTGCACGGCGCGCCCGTTTCCATTGCATGGCACGTGCCCTGCAGTGCATGCATTTTTACTGCAAGCCCGTGTTCGTATACGCGCGTGACATCGCACGACGCTAAAGCAGGCGAGTTTGCGTAAGAAGCGCGTGTGGTAGATGAGTCGGATTCGGTCATTGTGATGCGAGGGATCATAAGGGTACTTTTTTGTATATATCTCAGGCTGTCAGATGTTCTCCAATTAAATGACAATTATCTCTTTGGGCGCTATATAAAACAAATGAGTGTTTTTCATTCGTTCAATGGTACGAATATTTTCATTCGTTGAAAGATGGAATTATTCCATTCAACTCGGCTCCACCTCGTTGAATGCAACATTCCATCAGTACTGCAGTCAATGAACTCCAGTAATAAACTATCACACGGCCGGAAATAAAACTAACTCCAAGCACACATGATTTATCCGAACCAGAAATCTGGTTCCGATAAATCACGTGATTTTTTGCCAAATTTGGTGGTTTCTATTCAGGTTCTCTTCAGTCTAATACGGAAAGACTGTCAGAATCATGTACATGTATGGGTCTATTTTGACCCCAAAATAGCCAAACAAAGCACATTGATTATGGCCGTCTCTGTTGAGTGATGGATTTTGTATGCGGATTGCAGCTTTTATGTAGCGTATTCTTTACCATGTGTTCCTCAATTCGTGAAGCCACAACCTTCTCCAACACCTTTGACAGGAATGGGAGGTTTGATACCGGTCTATAGTTCTGTAGCATTTGTTGATATGGTACATGTAGATTAAACTCCCCAGGCACTATTCCTTGGGCCAGAGAAGAATTAACGATTTCAGTGATGATCCGCAGCAGCGTATCTGAACATTTCTCAAGAAGCCACGTTGGGGCAGGATCGAGACTGTAAGACTTATTAGCAGGCGACATTTTGATGATTTTCCGGACTTCTTCGCACGAGTCCAATTTAATATGACATAACCTCTCGTCAACCATCGATCCTGCCAAGACTGTATTGAATGATAAAAGTGTTTCACTATTCAGTGCAGAGCGTATGGCCACAATCTTACTAGTGCAAACTCACTAAAATCCTCGGCAAGCGACCGATGAGATTGTCCCTGTGGCAAAATATCTCTATTGTTATCGTCTGCGAGCAGATGTTTCGCAACCTTGTACAATACATGTACATGTATTGGCTAATGAAATTCATAAGTCTAATAATGGTAAAAAAGTCGCTGATGTAACGGGGCCGCCGTATCCCAACTTCATGGAATAACCTAAATACAAAATCTGCCAATGATGAACAATTTATATCTTTAAAGGCAAATCACACTCCGACCGAAAGATCAAGGAGGCTGATAGCTCTTGTGGCAACTGCACCAGCCTCCATCCGCTGAAACAGGGTGCACCACTCTGCCTGAACATGCTGAAGTGCTCCCTGAAAACATGCACTCTTAGAGCCGTATTTAAGATGCACAGATCTAGATCAAGAGGTCAGCTCATCCCACACGGGTTTGAAAACTTAACAAATTCGGTTTTCTGGGAGAACTTATAGGATTTCCAAGAAACAGGAAATGTCACATTACACTGCTGTGGGGATCACTTTGCTCAAACAGGTCCACTTGGCAAAATCACTAAAGCAGAATGGCTTCGAATTGGTCGATTGTTATCCACAGATTCACTGTATTCAACTGCAACAAATCTGTTGGTTCTGATAAAGATTTTTAAGAAAATTGCATTTCTTTTTGGGAATTGAACACTGTGACATTGAGTAAAAGTACATGCAGGTACGTGCAGGTACACATGCAAAAAGCAACCCAGTATTATTAGAGTATGAAAAATATGAGTACCGGTACTACCGTAGTATATTACAAAACTGAAGGATTTTCAATGGAAAAATAATTTGTTGTGCTCACCAGTCTTTAATTGCATCATCAAATAGCTTGCCCTCAGCAGTATACCAACGCAAATCTGGGATGTTTCCGAGGAAAAAGCTGTAACATGTACATGTCGAAAAACAACTTTTTAAATTGAGTTTCTGAAAAGAACGGCATGCATCAATTTCATTACATGTACCGGTAATACCTCCAAAAAAGGAACAACTGCAATACATGTACTATCTTCTACATAATGGAAATCAGAACTTACACAATATAAACATGATGACCATAGAAAATTTCCCCTGCAATGGTTTTGTCTGAAGTGCTATATATTCTTTGAGAAATGAGCAAAACAATTATTTTTCGTCTCACGAGACGAAAATTCAATTCGCCCCAAAACCATATCGCCCAAGTGCCATTTTGCCCCCAAACCACTTCGCCCGAGTGCCATTTCGCCCCAAATTACTTTGTCTAAACACTACATCGTCTAAACACTACATCGCCCAAATGCCACTTCGCCCTAAAACCACTTCGTGCACAGGCCGTGGTTCAGGGCGAAGTGGTTTTCGGGCGAAATGGCTGCAAACCCTTTTTTGACTGTTTTCTCAAAAGTTAGGCGAAGTACGGAGCTGGTTTTTGCTCAGGTTGGTTTTAATCATGCATATCTTCAATCGCAAAGGGGGATAAACTATTTGTAACAGTTTACCAATCATGTATACTATCTTTAAAGGAAAAGTGGCATGTTCACTGCAATTTGAGGGGTAAAGATGTCAATAAACCTCAACCTACATGCACCGTACCTCAGAAATTAGACAGACAAGGCATTTTAAAGATACAGGCTCGTCAGGAATGTGCGCGCGCCAATATCCTGGCACGAAATACGCAGCTCAATGGCAAAGGCATGGAGCTGCGTATTTTGTGGCGCGAATTTGGCGCGCACGCATTGCTGACGAGCCTTTGCCTTTAAAACTGAGGAAGAGACATACATGTACGGTACCATTTACCACACAGCTAGTACATATCAATACTTGTATTGACATATAATGTACCTCTTTCGCTTCGGTCCAGGGATGTGGCTGTACTTGCAATGCATGTAGTGGATATACACGGCAAGAAGAATGAAAGCGACTAGAATCACAGAAAGAATTGTGGCTCCACTTGCCAATGCAACCACCACGCCAGCTGACACCATGCTTCACCTGGGGAAAGAGAAGCTTATTAGAAGTTCAACATACATAGCGACAGAAATTCATCATTTCTATTTTGAGTTAAAACCATTTTCACACAACAGACAAGTTGCAACAGATATCAAAAATACAGATATATACAAATTCATCATTTTAGTAAGTGGACATGGTTGACATAAAGGTGTTAAGTAATGAAACAGCCGTCTCCCAATTTCATGTGGGAGAACATTTTGGCTTCAAAAACGGTGTTGTAAGTTGGGTAAACATGTACTTTTAGAAGGCTAAAAGTGTTGTTTTGGACGTTTATATTGGGACGTTATCATTTTCTGTATAACACTTTTAGCCCCTTAACATTTTAACCCCCTTCGTCGTGTGGACCATTCTTACACGCCCTCAAGAGGCCAAATACTCAAGGCCAAATTCTTACCGTAAATTCCAAATCAGACATTTAAAAGCACACCATGAAGGTCCTTGTAATCTCAAGACTTCTGTACCCTTGTCGTTCATTGTCCATGATGACTCAAACATCAAAAAAGGATAAAAGGGAGCAAAATCTGGAGTAAAATCGAAAATTTTCAGCAAGCGTGGTACACAGACTTCATGCTAGGCCACGTCAAAAGGAAAGTAGTCCGACCAACTCAGAGGGATTTTGTTTAGCCTAGACTGGCCCCCTGTCCACATATTTACTTCCCCACGCGTTGTATATGGCGAGAGCAGCGTAGCGCACATAGACAGGGGGCCAGTCTAGGCTAAACAAAATCTATCCGCGTTGGTGGGACTACTTTCCTTTTGACGCGATATAGTAGCGAAGTCAACATGGTCAAGTCTCCCGTCTGTCCAGATTTGTCGATTTTACTCCAGATTTTGCTCCCTTTTATCCTTTTTTGATGTTTGAGTCATCATGGACAATGAACGACAAGGGTACAGAAGTCTTGTGATTACAAGAACCTTCATGGTGTGCTTTTAAATGTCTGATTTGGAATTTACGGTAAGAATTTGGCCTTGAGTATTTGGCCTCTTGAGGGCGTGTAAGAATGGTCCACACGACGAAGGGGGTTAAAATGTTAAGGGGCTAAAAGTGTTATACAGAAAATGATAACGTCCCAATATTAAACGTCCATTTAAACGTCGATTTTACTCCAAATTTTGCTCCCTTTTATCCTTTTCTAATGTTTGAGTCATCATGGGAAAAGAACGACAAGGGTACAAAAGTCTTGAGATTACAAGGACCTCCATGGTGTTTTTAAATGTCTGATTCGGAATGTAAGGTAAGATTTTTCACACGGGTATTTGGACGACCTTAGTCGTGTAGCATGCTGATCACCATGGCGAATGGGGTTAAATTGTTAAGGGGCTAAAAGTGTAACATAAAAAATAATAACGTCCCAATAAAATGTCAAATAAACACTTTTAGCCTTCTAAAAGTAGTCATCAGTACCCAAATCACCACTGAGGGTGTGACTTAAACAAGACATTCCGTAGGTTAATTACAGTTTTAGCTAGCTAAGATAATCTCAGCTCTTTTTTTATCATTTTTCATTGGGATGTGGTCTTTTCACTTGTAGAGCTGAGAGAAGTTATGAACATGAACCCGCCATCGCAATGGTTACCAGACTTGACCTTAACGTCTGGAGTTAAGTCTGGTAACCAATGCGCATTGGTATTCCTTTGTACACAGACTAGACACTTGGTTGTTTTTGAACAAGACAAAAACGGCTAGGCTGTGAGCATACCGGTTTGTTTTGCTGGAATTGTTGGCAAAATAATCATCGTGGCTGGTTATTGCCCTCAAGGACCTGCGTAGTGGTTATGCCTGGCAAGGTTTGGGTGAGTTTTAGGGGGAATTAGTGTGTCACGGTGAGAAAATGACACATTTGTTTTGTCCTGTTTTTGCGATGGTGGGTTCATGTTCATAACTTCTCTCAGCTCTACACGTGAAAAGACCACATCCCAATGAAAAATGATAAAAAAAGAGCTTAGATTATCTTTATAGCTAGTTTTAGCATAGTTGTAATGATATTGATTACATTTTTAATTAATACTGGTCGAATTCCCCTCGCGGTCGAATATACCCGCGGCCGCGCTTACCCTATTTTCTTTCAATCATTTTCCAATCATCATGGACATCTCAACCCACTGCAGGACACAACCAGCTTGAAATTTTTGGGTGTGATTCGAATTTCGAGGCAAAATGACACCAGACTAACCAACAGTTGGTGTGATGTTTCCTGATGGAGGCTTTGCCGACTACAGTTGTTTGGCCAGTTCCGAACCGGGTTTCACATCGTCGTTGATTGCGATCTGGAGGCGACTGTTGTAAAAACAACTGTGACCCTACGAAGTGTAGAAACTTTCGCTGATTTTAACCATACCGACATTTTGTGCAAAGCCGCTCGTAAATTGGGTGAATTTGCCAACGGAACATCAGCAGTAAGTTTGCGACTTTCGAACCGATTTGTCAGTTCCGAATAGGGCGCCCTCTGCCCAGACTACGTGGATTGTTTTTTGCCCAACTTCATAGATATGCCTACTACTATACTAGATGTAAGCAATTAATTGTGACAAAGGCATGAAAGGCTGCACTATGAGTGCTTAAAATGTGGGAAAGAGGGCTCAATCTACACCTTTTTACAGAAAAGGAGAAAAATCCAAATGGATATTTTATCTGCTTGAAAGCACCATTTTACCCCTAAATTCTTAATTGTTTGATATTTGTTTGAAAACCATTTGTTGTCTGAGGTCCAGCTCCAGTAAGAGTACAAAACAGAATACTTAAATGAGGGTTTTAAAGAACTGTTTAACTAAAAAAAATTGTGACCTGAATTTAAGAGAGTGTTATTGCAAATGTAACAGATGTTTAACCACCTTAGCAAGTTTTAATGCCGAACATTTGACAGAGCCCTCCCTTCCAATCTGTCATAACAATTAAAGAGCACCATTTGTATACAACAAACACAAAACAATGTATATATGTTTGCATTCAGAAAATGTTACTTTTATTAGCCAAACCTTTAGATAACTCTGTAGATAACGCACTAAATATGTTGTTAAATTACCAAGCATCAATCAACATAAAATAATTGTATATAGGCTAGTGGATTTTCATCTGTTATTTATATTTTTATATAAATATTATATTTTTGATTTTCATCTTAAATATTATGTAACATGTTCATAATTGACTGATCATCATGGAAATGTAATTGTGCATATTTGTTATTAAATAATCCGGGGATCACTTAAATTCAACAATAAATAAATAAGGCATATTCATGTAGACCATATTGAATAGCCGCACGCCAACTTTTGCCATTTACATTGCTCTATATTTGTAAGCACAAAATGTACTAACCATGCATGTGTTCTCAAGGGGGGAAATGGCCAGCCTACATGGTGGCAGCTATTTCATATGGTCTGTACATGTTTACAGACATATAGATCCCTTTGTATATTTGCAATCACAAGGTTTTTAAATTATTTTAGATCATCAAACAAAAAACTAAATGCAAAGAATATATCCAGTATTCGTTTTAAAAATTACAAAAATGTGCACTATAATAAGTTGAGACTTGACAAGAAAAGGTTGTCAAAAGTTGAAACTGTCAAATTAACCTTTGCAAGTCTTGTTAGCATAAAACTGGCCCCTGAAGTTAAGCAGAGTTTTGAGTTGACGATTTTTGTTCATTCTTTTGGAAATGGCCCATGGTTCGAGTTAACAGGGGTTCTTTTGAGCCATCAAAATTCACTGAAGCTTGGCACATTTTACAAAAAGCATGTAATTATTAAATTATGAAATTATGTAACCAACAGCTGCTTGGCATTACAAATGAAGTGTACATGAAAATAGATAATATAAACAAATCATAAATGTATAAAAACTTACTAGATGTCAAGATTGTTTTGATCATTTAAATATTTTGTTATCATTTTACAACTTTGCTTTTAGAGTTGTGGACAAATTTGAGCCATCAAACTTGACTGAACCTTGTGACACATTTTATATAAAAACATGTAAATTAAGAAATCATGTAACCAACAACTGCCTGGCATTACAAATGGAGTTTACATGAAAAGGGGAAAAAAATCAGCATGAAAATGACAGCAGTTTACATTGGCTGTGTCAGGAATAATTGGTACAATGCTTTTTTTGCTTTGGTTGTCTTCGAAGGGGTCCTCTGGAAGCCTTTGTTGTACTTGTACTTTTTCTTGACTTTTTTGGCTGCTGAAACTCCCGGACTGCCAGTTGGTTTGCTCGCTTTCTTCGTCTTCCCCATTGTTAACCCTGGAATGAAATGATTATATTATTCTCAATTCATCTGAAATTTTGTCTGCAAATGGATAATGCACCCACCTTATTGTCCCCCCTTCCCCCTCCCCTCCCTTCCCCTTCCCCCTCCCCCTCCCCCTTCCCCTTCCCCCTTTTTCAGGTGACAACATCCCCACGCCTAGGGCACAATTTATGTTACAAAATTGAAATTCCCACCCACTGCACTGGTACGGTGCAAAAGCATGTATGTATTGATTTTTCTGCACAGTTTTGTGGGTAAAAAATCCCCACCCTGTGCCATGATAAATGTGACCAAACCCCCTCCTAGGGGGTGAGGCGGAAGCTGGGAGGGGGGAGGGGGGGGAGGAGAGGGGGAGGGGGGAGGGGGAGGGGGGGAGGGGGGGTGGTACGTGCTTTATCAATGGATGTTTCAGATTACCCGGGAATGTTTAGACCCAATTACAATGGCAATTAACTACGTCACACTCTAGTAGTCTATTTCTCCCCACCAAAGTAAGATCACAAAACATGCACTTTAAATACTAGGGTGGGACAGTGGGGAGGGGAGGGGGAAATGATGATAGGTTACAAATAAAGTGCATATAAAAGTTGTCTTTTTCACAACAAAATGAAAGGGGAAAGATTTTAATCAATAGTCCTGCAAGTTTAACTCTAAACAAAAATGTTAATTAACATTTGAGTTTCCCCTCGCAATTACACTGTTTGGCAGTAAGCTAGCTGTAGAATCTTTCCACTGAGGGTGCAGTGTCACTAGTGTGTAGTGCCATGGCACATTAACATGGTTTTATAAAATTAATGTCCAATGCTGCTTAATGTGGAATTGTGACACATGAAACAGCCGTAGATGACCAATGCATTTACAGCGCAAAATTGCCAAACCACCCTCAAAGGTAAACGCCTGTTTCATGGTAAAGTCAGCCCGCAGGCGCAGCGCAAGACAACGTTCATCCATAGAGCAAGGAGCTACTCCCACGATTCCAAACTAGACAAACGACACTACATCTTAACTTGCAAGTATTATAAATATTCACTGCTCCATTGTTTCCCTTTTTTTTACTCAAACATTGTGAATAATAATACTTACTTTGTATGTGTGAAACCCGTCTGTAGCCCGCAACGTTTCGCGTTTTTGTGGGTTATCCTGTGACAAGCCCGTCTGCGCACCAGATTTTTTATGGTCGTAACATTAGATTGAGTTGAAAAATGTGGCCGTATCGTTGACAGAATCGAAAAAACTCGGAACAAATTACATGATTAAAATGGTTAATGGTTGGTCTTCAAATGTATAGTATTTTGAGTGTTTGGTTTCTAAATTTGTTTTCATGCGCTACACTTGAACTTGAAATGATTCGTAACCGGCAATGATTCGAAACTGGGCAAACAACTGTAGGCCTATACCATTCAGATTCAGATTCAGATGTATGAAACTAAAGGAAAGCTCACTGACTATAAACTCATCATATGCTAAATTCCTGACACACAGAGTGACAGTCGGTGATGATAGACGAAACATATGGGTACAGGACCAACTCGGTCGCGGTCGGTCCCAAGTCAAGTCAACTTGGTCCCAAGTCAACTCGGTCCCAAGTCAACTCGGTCCCAAGTCAACTCGGTCCCAAGTCAACTCGGTCCCAAGTCAACTCGGTCCCAAGTCAACTCGGACCCTATGGGAAATTGAACGTAAAAAATGTTTAAAATTAATGGCCAAAGTTGGGTTTTGAACATTGTTTTCCGAAACAGATACCATTATAGTTTACTGATAAAAATATATCATCTCGGGCGGAACGAAATACTCCATACCACTTAGGTAAAGATTTTAAGGCAAAATGGTCGATTACATTTTTGGACATTGCAAATCTCCTTTTTTTTTGTTTCGTTTAATACTTAAAGTACATTCTGGTTGTTTTCGCACCAACTGTCCTGCATTTGTGTAATTCTATTTTCAAAAAGTAAAGCATGTACCATTTCAAATAGTTCGTACATTGCATAAACAAATGCAAACAACACACGAAGTCGATCAGTTAATATCACGAGCGAAAACAAACTACAGTTGATTGCCCGGTTCCGCAAACGGAAATTGTCCGAGGCGCCCGGCGGCACAAAAACTTACTTTTATGGAAAGGTTCTCAGCCAGAAATATCCGGAATTTATTCAGCTATCTAACACACTAAACATTTTATGACAGTCAGTTGGCAGAAAATGCTTCCGAGCAAGGTAGGAAGATTGCCCGGTTTCGCAAAAGTTTGCCGGTTCCGCAAATAGTGGCTTAGTATATTGAAGGTCTTGTATTTCCGACACGTCAGGCCGTGTGCGTGCGCGCGCGTGTCACGCTAGCTCAGTGTGCATGTGGTTTATTTGCAGCGATGTGATTCCTCTGGGGTTTTTTCCCCGGAATCCGTGGTTTGTGACAAATGCTTTTCTGGGAAAAACCGGAACAAATCACTAATAAACTCTTGAAAGCATGTCCGGCTCCACGCCCAAATTTACTAACCAACAAGTTGGTGTGATGTTTCCTGATGGACACGATGGATGCTTAATTGCTTTTTGCCGACATTCAGATTTGGTTGCAACTTTAGGGTTTCCAAAATACAGGGATTTTAACCAGCCTAAAAGTAAAAGTGCAAGTCATGTGGCCTAAACTTGTACTTCATCCATGCTTTATCTCTGTTTTATTCCAGACCATCCTTGAAGAGGAATACCTAACATCATCAGGATTTGGTGTAACTGCTTTCCTGAAATTTTAAAGATTTATCAGTGGTAATTTTCATTTACATGTTTCACATGTAGGCCTACAGTGTACTTCATTTTTATACATGTATAGTCATGTGCACTAAATAACAACTTGACCAGACTAACATTTTGTTGCTATGTGGAGGCTATGCAAACACATGTCACAAAAGGCCAATTGGATAAACTGAAAATTTTGTTTTGTATTGGGACGTGTGCATATTAAGTACATGTATAGGCATAAGCAATGTTTTTCTTCTTCTAAAACTACTGCATGTATGTAAACATAAAAATGCAGAATATTTCACTGCAGTAAGCAAAAGCATTTAATACAGCAAGTTTTGCTTATTTGCAAGTTCACAAAAAGTTTGGGATAAAAAGAAACAAAATAAACAATATACCTATGGCTATTAAACAAAAGAAAAATAGAAACAAATGCACTCTGCAACAATGAACGATGCAACTCATGAAAACAAAGCGTAGAGTGTCATATTATTATCAGTACCGTGTACATAATATGTAGTTATGTAAAATTTTGGATTTAAGATAAAGAGACACATTAACCGAATTTATAAATCAAGAAACGGTGAACAACTGTAAAAATGGAATTTAATATGGTATGTGTCTTTAATAGCGGTTTAAAGTTTTAAAATGTTAACATGATAACACACTCTGAAATAAATTTAAAAGCGTACGGAGGAACATTGTTTAGTTTTTCTGGAGTAGACCTATTGACGGAATTGCGATTCTTTGAACGTACTACATGATGTATGAACTTCTTCAATCAATCACACTCGTCTTAAGGGTAATGATGTTTATCTCTCCTTAAGAAGTAGTTATGCTGTAGGTCTATTCATCTGGAATCTAAAAAAAATAATAATAAAAAGCTAAATAAAATTGCCAATTTTAGGCTAATTTTATTCAGGTCGCACACGTGTTGTCATGATAAATGAAATATTGGTTTTCCAAGTTGATTATTACAAAGACAATTTGTAATTTACCTTTTTTCACAAAAAGGCCTGGCCAAAACCTCTAGGAATCTTTAGACAAACCTGCAAAATAAATACAGAAAACTTGAGATACAGAAAAGAGTGTGCTGTCTGTGATAAAGATAAGAATGAAAGAATGATGTCAAATTATACCTTTTTGTTTTGGATTATCATTTGTGTTAAAATATAGAGGCTAAATAAATAACCACCATCCCACTTGTCAGAAAGAAAAATGGATAGCACAGCACAGCATATATAGTTGGACAGGATGATACCACAATATACACGTACGACCACACGTATACACGTACATATAGCTTGCCTTGCCCAACACGAAAAACCGCATACAATAAGTCGTTTGCGGAACCGGACAAATATTTGACATTACTTTTATACCAGAAGAGCAAAGATTTAAAAGAATACATACTTCACACTTTTCTGGTAGGATCGTCAACATTTTCCGACAGAAGTGTGGTCGGTGGTTTGGAAAAAATTACCCTGACGATCGTCCTGTAGAACGACAAACGCGGGACGCGCGTAATGCACACGCGCATTGTCGGTGTAGCGCGGTCGGCCAACAACGGTCGAGGCCGATTTTCGCTAAATTTTAGCTGTTGTTCGGTAAGTAAAATAGGCCTACGTTTCCCGTAAATACGTTTCATAGCTTTTCAAACAGTATCACGACCCAAGTCGACGGTGCTTTCGTCTTTCTAAAAACGAAGTCCATTTCTTCGATTTTTGTGCATAAACATAATTGTGCATAAACATATGGGGCGGACGTGAACTCGGCAACTTTTTTGCTCATTTTCACGAAAACCAAAAGAGTTCAAGAACCAACCTCCCACCACTTTATCGTCAATACATATACTGACAATATCAAACATACTGACAAACATGTCCCGAAACGGATGTTTCGTGATATAGGAGCAACCCCTTGGACATGTTTGATGATATTGATATGTACAGTCGATACCGCTTCACCAGACGAGGTGTTATGAATCTGCTGGATGTTATGGTTCCTCGTCTGGAACATCCGACCAAGAGAAGTGACGCCATTGATGGAAGACTGCAAGTTTTCACAGCATTGAGGTTCTTTGCAACAGGCTGCATGCACAGGACAGCCGGTGACTTGCACGGGAAGGGGGCATATCCACAGCCAGCTGCAGCAGGATTGTCAAAAGGTCTCTTCGTATTTTGGCCCACATGCGAAATGACGTAATAAAATTCCCGACTACTCCTCAAGAGGTTGCTGTCGCCCAGGGTGACTTTTTTGCTGTTGCTGGATTTCCAGGTATAGTCGGGGCAATAGACTGTACGCACGTACGGCTTCACCGCTCTAATGTCGGACGAAATGAACATATACAGGAACAGGAAAAAGCATATAAGAGCATAAACGTTCAGCTAATATGCGACGCTAAGTACAACATAACGAACATTGAGCTGAGGCGCGCTGGCCGGGATCGACACACGACAGCCGAATACAAGTTTGCAGCTAGCAGAGTCAGCCAGGAGTATCAACGAGGGGAGAGGAGGGGTAAGCTAATCGGCGATTCAGGCTACCCACTCAAACCCTGGCTGATACTAGTACTCCGATCGCTGAACCCCATACGGCAGCAGAAAGAGCGTACAACAGGTTTGCAGTTTTTTAATTCTGCATAAATAATACACTACAAACTATAACAGGGGCAATACCTTGCAGTTAAAATTGAAACAAAAATGGATTTACAGCTCGAAGCACCGGCGGTGATCATACATGTACATGTTTTTCACCTATATTTGCAAACTCACCTACTAATAAAAGCCCGTACTTCACGCGTATGCCGCCAACGCGAGAGTTGAAACTTTTCAATTTGGTTCAACATTCTGCAAATTTGAGGCGCAAAAACTTGGCTGTGGCGTCAAGTGTGAACTGGATTAACTGTGACCTCACATTCTTTGCGTGAGAATAAAATTTTAAGAGATTGCAATTTGGCTTGCGTCGAGGACATTTCGGGTTTTGTTTTGTCCTATCCGACACGATTTGATTAGCACTGTATACTCAATGCTTCCGGGTCATTCTATAAATTTGGGGTCCAACGTGTGACATTTTCCTGTCCCTGTTACACCTGACATACTGCCGTTTGCCAAACAAGTATTATTAAAAATGCCTTCAAAACATTTTTTTATGAATTGTACTTTATGTAATCACTCTTTGAAATAGAAAGCATTTAAAGAATATGTCCTAAATTTACAAAATACAACATTTTACAAGATGTCAGACGTAACAGGGGACAGAAAAATTGGACCCCAAATTTATAGAATGACCCCCCGAGTCACTATGTAAAAAAACAGTAGATTTTTGTTTCGTTGATGTCTCATGTGAAAGCGAATAACGTTTACGTTTCTATAGAAAAATGTCATTAAAAAATACTTTATTTTTTGAGGTGCCACACCCAAAACGCACAGACAATACATCTTTAAGGTGGTGGTTGTGGTAGGTTTTTTCATCAATCTCTTTTGAATATTTTTTTCTCTCAGCGCACACAGATCCACCAGAGTTGTTATTGAGCAAGTAAACGGGCAATTAAAAAATAAATTTCCCTGTCTGTCAAAGGGTTTGGCCCTCAGTCCAAAACGCTCATGTTATACTGCAGTTGCTTGCGCCGTGCTCCACAACAAGGCAAAGGAATGGAAGGAGCCCGACTTGGAGGACGACTACCGACCACCACCAGAACCACCTGTGGACAACTTTGATGGGAACCTTGGTAAAGACGGTGCAGCTGTACGCACAAGGATAGTCCGTGATTTCTTTAGTTAAGTTTTTAAATGTATACAAATTTGCCAAACTTTAATATTAGTTTACAATAATATCCCGATGTTGGTCATTTTGTCTGGCTAATGTTCATTGATTCTTAATATTTGTATAATCTTGATCTAATTAATTCGGGTGAAGAGGGTCGGAACTGAATCGCGTTTTATGATATATAAAGAGGAAAACAAAAAAAATGTCATGGGTCCTGTTTTGGACTAATTTCCCATAGACCGTGTACAAACAGCCGATCGAATGTCCCAAGTCCGAGATTCTGAACCGAAATAGACTAGTTCCCTGTCCATACATTTCACAAATCAACAGAGGGGTACGGAAAACAAACCAGGATCTCGGACTTGAAACCAAGTCTACAGTTTGCCATATCTCTGTGCACAAAATTTTGAGGACTCAGGTAACCAAAATGGAGATCCACTTTTTGGTTACCTCAACTTAGGCTGTGATTGGTCAATTCCAAAAATGGGCAGAGCTTACTGAATCAGTCTGAATGGGTTCGAATGGTCTTAAACATACGTTTAAAACCGGATAGGGCCCTGGACGCTGATAATAGCCCAATCCGATGGCGCGGGCCATTATCAGTGTCCATGGCCCTATCCGGTTTTAAACGGATTATTAGACAGTTTCGGCATCTCAGTTTAATGGTACGTGTTCGCAGACGTATCCGTGTGACATAACACTAATTTGGTGTAAACAAGTCGAGATTAATTTTATACGTACCGCTCCCGTGTCAAACGGCTCCCATACGTTGTCCTACGTGTGGCTGATCCGCACCACGTACGAGGAGACCGCATAAAGTGATGACGTCAAAGCTGAAAATGGTACGGATACGTATACGCGCGCGGATTTTGAGCTTGCCGAAACTGTCTATTAGATACCGTGTTCAACGTAGGAAACATGGCATAAAGCATCCAGACCGTGTTGATTGTAATAAAATTATGTGTAGGCCCTACCGCGTAGCAACAATAGCACAGAATGTGCCTTTCTAAACTGCACCCCCATTTTAAAGTGAAGAAATCGGGCGCCAGCCATTATGCGAATGATACACGCAAAATAAGGCTATTTACCTGTCATGTTTACTTAGGTAAGCTAGTTTCACCTTTCATGATTAGGTATAAGATGTTTTGAGATGAGAATGCCTCCCGACTGTCTACATGTATAGTCTAGTCTACTATGTGCACATCAGTCTCGGGTAATCTCAACAAATTGTACACATGCTAAACAACTTTGTGCCTAAGCTTTGCTTCATAATGACGGATTACTTGTTCAGCAAGACATACTATTGTTCGTTTGGATGTAAAATCAATAAAAGGTGGCCTTTTTCAACTTTGAAGATTTCACTGCAATAAATCGGCAGACAGAGGGCGCTGTTTTGAGTGTATCACATAAGGAAGACAGAAGAGAAAAGTTAAGAAAAAACATAAGACTTCAAGTTGGACTTACAGCAGGCAACATGTAAAACAAACTCAAACAGCCATGGATTACAAAAGTTTCAGGAAAATTGAGAAAAAGTGGAATCTTTTGTGCACAGTTGAATGTGATTTTCCTGTGTTTGCCTCTTGTGACATAGTGACCTTGGTCATGAATATGCATATTCGCATTAACATAACAACTAAAAAAAATTGTTTTAACCCCCAAAGCAAGCTCCAAATAGGATTTTTATGACTTTAACTGAGTAGAGTGGTTTTAAAGCATACATTTCATTGATAAAAATCCTAAATAAGGGGCCCTTTAATCGTGAAAAATTCAGAGCAAAACTCACACAGTGGGAGGCCGGCTATATATAGGCCAGCCAATTTACTGTTTGACATAGAACAAATTGGAACAGAACTTATTTGAAAAGAAATCAAGGACACAAAATTCAACAAGTGACAACATATCAAAGGTCCAACTGTTTCTTCTCGGTGCATGGAAAAATGTTTTTGAAGCAATTTTTGAATGCTAAAATTAAGAGTTATTAATTAGTCTGGAAACCTACTTGCATGTTCCGTAATAGTGGATGCATAATCAGGACCACTTGCGAGCAGACGACGGTCTCTCAGAAACTAGTCTGTATACAGTTTACATGTCATCATAATAGTAGGGGCATGGTAATCACGACCAAATGGAAGCAGACTATACGGTCTCTCAAAAACAAATCTAAAACGGGTGCTTGCTTGAGGAAAATGCTTTCATTTCTAAGATAATGGACTAATTCGGCAATATTTGTTGTAATAAGCAAGTTGACAATACATGAAGTGTTTGTGATTTAACAGAAATAGATGTCGGCGATTTATTGATTGTTGAAACCGGGCCAAACATGGTTCTATAAGGTACAGGAAAAAACGAATTTTAGAAGTGGGTAGAGTTTACAGCTGACATTCTTGTTCAGATTAGCTTGCATGTACCCACGTATATTTGTTTTTCTTTGTACGTCGGTCATTCCATCCATTGACGGAATTTATTACAGGTTCTCAGGAGTGTGCCAGTTTCAGGGAACAGGCGCAGTCATTTATATTAATGGCCAAGCGAAGTCAAGTCGGTAATTTATTCTTGTATAATCCAACAGTTTGAGCCATGACAAACTGGTGTTCACGGACAATGACTGGGAAATAAGCAAAATCAAAACAAATGAAAGCAGGCCAAATTATGTTAAAATAATCAGACGAAACAACAATCTTCCATAGTACGGGACAGTGCTATCTTACTCCGCTCAAACAAAAACTAACGATAACCACAAACCAATTTACATGGGTGAATAACAGCAGGGCAGTTGTTTGACCATTAAATTAAGTTAACAGAGCCACAAAATGTGAAAAAACGTGTTTGTTTCGTCTATTCGCTTAAACTTTAAATAGCAGACGATGAGAAAAACTTCGTCTGCTACGAATTGCGAAACGTCGTGCACGGAACTCTGATAGGTAACAGACGAAATAGCGCCCTCAATTTATTATTTAATTTGGCGGGGAAAAAACTAGACTGGTTCCCGCTCCACATATTCCACATACAACGACTGAATATGAGGACCGGCTATAGATTGGTTCCCGATCCCTATAGATTGGTTCGCTTATTGCGAAAATATAGGGATCGGTAAAGGGCAGCCATGACGGGCAGAATTCTGCCCGTCACGTGGTTATTATTATTTTTATTTGTTAAGTAAGTGCGCAGATTTTGCATTGACATTTGTAACTTGGCCGTGCGTGTCGAACATATCCAATTATGTAAATAAAGTACATTGCCTAAAGCAAAGGGCTTGGCCAATTTTTAAATATAAAAAACACAATGCGCAGGCGCAAAGACGACCAATCACAGATCAAGATGAAGCGCCCTTTACCTGTCCTTATATTCTCCTGTGTGGAATATGTGGACGGGAACCAGTCTAGACCGGCTACTGTCGTGTTTAAAATGCATTACGTCATGCATTTATTTTTAGAAGCACATAACCGTTAATTTTCAAAGCGCGCTGCGCGCTATATGGCATGAGTGTACAACAATTTGAAAGGGGTTATTCCATATTTGACCAATACAAATTTAATATATTAACCTTAAAATATTAAATATGCCCATTTTAATATACATGTAGGCTAGCTTCAAGAAGAAAATTCAAACCTTGTCTGCATCACCCAGTGAGCTCCATATTGTAGATGTAGTTTTAATCTGTTGCAATCACTGACAGCCACTGCGTAGTTTTGAATCCGTGGCACATCACCATAAATACACACGCAGCAGCGGCCGTACGTGCACGCGACGTCAATTCAAATTTTCTAAACAATGACGAAGTGTACCCGATGATTAACGGTAACGTCTGGACGACCGGACGTGCATTCGGGTAACTTCGGGAACCTTCGGGAAAAGGAGGAATTCCTCCTGTTTCAAAATGGCGAAATTGGCGGCTGCCGGACCTTAAATTCAGTCTAGTCAAAAGATTTTTGGTCCGGGTACCAGACTAGGAAAAAAACCACTTTCCACTAAGTTGAAAAGTGATTTTTGTATACACCATCCAGCGTTGGAATACATTCTGTTGCAATTTGTTGAAGGTCACTATAGGCACAATTCCTGCAAATTGGCTGGCCTAATATTTCTGACTCGGAGTATGAAAATCAGTTCAAGACCTTCAGACCCAACACCCTTCGTATAGGAGAGCGCTGACTGCAACGTCTTTTAATAGTGCATTTTCATTATAAGTCATTTTTCCCCGGGCCTTTAACATATCGTGTCTCTCCGATGAGGTCATGATTCAGGCTATATCAAGTTTACTGTCTTCTGCCAAGATACGAAATGTTTAATACAAGTAATGGCTTTTGCTTGGTAATTTATCTGTTTACCCCAATTGCACTCAGCTGTGAAAAGCTGTGTAGGCCTAGGGGCTATTTAGTCGTCGGACTCAGTGCATGAATAACTGCCGAAAGTGTCTATTAAACATTATACATTCAGTTTTCATGCTATTTGCACGAAATATGTTTCGCCTTTGGGAAGTTCGCCAATCGTAAATGTTTCGAAATTGCACTTTTTAAATCCATAACTTCCTGTCGGTGGTTTTTAGAGACATCTCATTCAAAAGCGTCAGCATTTTTTTTAAATTCAAAATATTTTGTTGTTTTCCTTCCTAGGCTCATGTACTAATTTACATCGTGTGTGCTTTTCATTTAACACTCAACTCGGGAGCAAAACCATGCTTTTAAAAATGTCATACTTGTGACAAATCCTGACTCATGAAACTCCGTGTACACGCAGCCCGAGTGCGAAATAAATTTCGCGCCCCCGCGCCATGCATGATTCAAAATTGTTGGCGTCAAAACACTAAACATAGCCCAAAACGGGATTAAAATTGTTGCAGCAGAAAGAATTTAGCGCTGAAGCTGTCACACTTGGGCTACAAACAAGCCCAAATCAGAAGGCACGCTACCCACAATACATTGCCTAGTAATAGATCTGGGCATGCGTACTGGTGCTTTTGTTAGAGGCTCCGAGCACATGGCGGGTTTCTGAAAGTGCCAAACATTCCTCGGAATTGATAGTGCAATTATTTTGCACTACTGTCGTTTTTTCCTCAAAAACACGTCCTCTCCCATGTTTCCTTGATCTACGGTTGTATACCCGTGACCCAGAACGATGGGTTTTTCTGGATTTTTGGAATATATCGAGCGGATTTGCCCGCAGGCGTGCGAAAGAGTCGATCTTGGACAACTTGCGAGAAAACGACTTCAACAGAGCGTTGGTCCTGGCCGCCGCGGAAGGGCTTTGGTCGGCCAAAATCCCTTGTTTCTTCTGGTCGATGCTGAGAGCTGCTTACATCGTCTCTATGGCGGGAGTTTCACGGATTGGGTATGCGGTGGACAGTGGAACAACATGTTCCATTTCGTGGACAATTTGGCCCGTGCTTGTCGAAGCAACAACATCAAGCTCATCGTGTATTTTTGCGGGAGTTTGGAAAAGGGACGAATACAGGAATGGCTCAAAACACAAAACCAGGCCCGTAACACGGCGTACCAAGTCCTTTCACATGTTCACAACAAGGGGACACCTCCACCTAAGGCTTGGTTCACACCGCCAGCGGCCATTGGTGAGTACTGGTCATTTGGTGGTCATTATTTGCGCGTTTATGTTGAGGCATTTTACGAGGCCCCCGGGTGAAATGCGCGCCTGGACTGCGAGTCTGTGCTTTGTTTTGATTTGTACTGCATAGGCGGCATACACGCTTTGTGTGTGTGCTGCCAGCTTTTGTTTGTTGCGTTGTTCGCTCAACGTACATGTACATGGCTACACAAGCTTGTTACACGTGTTGGCAGTCTTTTTTTATGCCTCGTATCCTCCAAAGTCGTCGTCCAAAAACACCCATACTATCACTACATGGACATAATCCAATAAACAACTTGCACCAGGCCCATAACCCTGTCTCAGCTAGGACATAGCAGCTCAGCCTAATGTTGTGGAATTTGCGGTTTTAAACTGGTGTGGGCGCATAGGAAATTGGCTGACCACAAAGCTCCCAGTGCAACAAGGCTTGTGGTTTTAAAAGGTGATCTGGGGATCACTGTGTGCAGTACCAACCTCCTCCTTGGGTAGTACATTATTGTGTACTGTACATCATGTATTGCTATCCATTCCTTGGTGGCACATGATTAAGCCTAAGGGAGGAGATTCAAGATTGGTATGCAATCACTTTTTCTCAACTTCAGTTTTGTTTTATTTGGTTGAAATGTTTGTATTGTAAGAATTTAAGCTTGTTTTAGGGCAGCAGACATCAATGACAGTTTCTTGGTCTATATCTACATGTATAAACACTACAGTGAGAGTACATGTAGACCACATTGTACATACATGTACCTGGGCATCACTTGCGTACAAAATGTATGATGCTGGATTTAAAATAAATAAATAAATAAAATAACAATTCCTGGGATTTTTTAAAATTCAGATTTGCACTTGTTGGCAGCTGATATCAAGCTGCGAAAAAATTACCAATACACGTTCACCAGTTGAGATTCCATGCACTTTGTCTATGGAGCATGACAAAAATCTTTTTCTTTTTTTAAATAAATGAAAAACTTAAAGGGACACACCGGCTTTGTTGGTTTCTGGTTCCAAACAGTCACATGGTCTTGTGAGTTAGTTTTGTGTCCAGCCGCATGAAAGTTTCTTACTGCAGAACTGCACCAAATTCAACTCTGATTTCCCCCCAATATTTATAAGTGATTGACAAAAGAGAGACTATTTATACAGGTATGAAACAAAGTTAAACATAGGTACGAATATTTGAACATAAATGTTTGTTTCGAGAGTCCGGAGAATGGGAGCGAGCGCGCGGTACGGCAGGCTACCGTGGAGTGTATGGTAGGATATTTGCCCCGCGCAGCACGGCAAATAGCCTGAGCACACACACAGCCGGGTGTGTTGCTCCAGTGTACGTTTGTGAAGAAAAACATGATGCCGACTCCTCAAAAGAAAACGGAAATTCCTATTCGGTCGTCCGGGCTGTCCAGTGAAATCGTGAGCAGAAAATTGGAGATATCCTGAGTAGAAGAAGAGCGAATCGTTTGTGACAAAGTCGTGAGGCTCCCCGTAGTTGCAACGGCTGGTACCGGTAAAGCGTATAACCCGTCTTTTGACCGTTTTTGTTAATTTTGCACTTTTTTTCACAACGACCATCAAAAAAGTATTGTCAATGCTGCTACATCACTAAATCATGTAAACAGTAGGCCGGTGTGTACCTTTAAAATTATGTTTTTTGGGTGTGTGTATAGTGTCCATCGAGTTTACACTCGATTCGGCTAGTTGTAATGCTGTACAAGCGAACGGACGAACTGAACAGAATTTTACCGAACTTAGCACCTCCGATCCGGACCGAACCGAACATTTCACTCAGTTCGGCTGTTCGAGTGTTTCACTGTGGATTTCACATCCTACATATTTTAAATGAAAAATACAATAGAGCTGGCTTCATAAATGGCAAAAGCGCACTCTAAATGACTTCCTATACCGGTACTTGAAAAAACTCTTAGTTTGTTGCACTGTACAAAGCAATTCCTGTGCAAAATCAGCCCGGCGCCTACCGCGTCAATGCGACATGAATGACATCATGACTGCTTTCCGACTTACACGATCCAACTTAAGTGATGATTTTTATTAAGAGTAACATAAGAAATCAAACGTCCCAAGCGATTTTTTTTTTCCGAGATAACTGAAAATCCGACATAGATGAATACGACTTATAAATGCAAGGTTTACATGTACTGTACAGTATAAACCGTGTAAAAGAACTGGTTTGAAGATTAAAGAGTGCTATATACTTTTGCATATATAAAACAAGTGTTTATGTAAAGAAAGCCAGCTGCACGTGGCTTAATCACTGCGGGAGGCTGCAAATACTTACCGAACCCGAACTGAACAAATGTTCGAGAAGAAATCTTCGAACCTTTGCCGAACCGAACCCGAAGTTGCGGACTTCGTTACAGCACTAGCTAGTTGCCAAATCAAACCCTGCATTTTTCAAAATGGTGAGATGAAGCCGGGTACCGGTAGACCGTGCTAAGTTTAAACACACAAGGCGAACTGAAAAAGGCGGATCAGATCATCAGACCCGGGTCTGGTTCGCCTTTTTCAAGTCACCTTTTGCCAAGTTGAACCCTGCAATTGTTAAGGTCACTTGCCATGTAAACACTACGCAATTTAAGCATCCTTGGGGCCGAGATTGTTCAGTGCTGGGTGTGTGGTAGATTTATCTAATGAATCCAATGGCAGTTATGCAACAATTTATAAACGGCCCAGGCATGGGCTGTGGTCATAATTAGCGGTGACCTTCATGGTTGGAATTACACCCTGTTTACACTTGATCCCGAGCTCGGGATCGAACACCGAGCTCGGGATCAGCCCTGGATCACAAATAGACCTGTGTAAACGCTCTCAGAACCAAACTGGCCCCGGATCAGACCTCGAGATTTTGGTCTCGCAATGGCGGAGGGTTCGATCCCGAGCTCAGGATCAGTTTGCGGTTAGCTGGGCAATAAATCTTCCCCACATCCTGTTGCGGGTTAAATTGCGCGAAAATTCCAGGGGAGCCCGCGCTCGTATTATGTACACATATACGTAGTACATGTATACACGCACACACACTGGTTCCATGCAGGCATATATGCCATGACAAAATGCATGATACCCAAACGAGACTCATGGGATGCAACGCTGAGAATCTCGCTGGTGTCCGTTATGAAAACACAACGTACTACAAACGTAATTGGTATCCTGCATTCAGCAATCTCTTTTGCGTGTCCGATACAAACTTCACACGTTGAAAAAAGTGTTTCTGTATTTCCTCTACTTTCTGCAACTATCTACATGTAGCGACACTTTGTCATTATCATACAGCTTAGTTTTTAGTTGCCTATCAAGGATTTCGGAGTGTCATTCAACGATTTCCGACATACATGTAGCATACATGTAAGTTGACATTATTTCGTCGTGAAGAGAAGTTGATGAAGACGAAGTAGCCGAGTCGAGTTGTCTTCGTGTAAAAAGATGGCAAACGAAGTTCGCGGGCGCTCGTGGAGCAACTACGAACTGGCGAAGTTTTTGGACATTTGGGCCAGCGCAGAAATACCGGTAATGGCTAAACTGGACGGAACATCTCGGAATTCTGCTGCATTAGCTTGACCTTTAACTGCAACTTCTGGCTCCGCGCTCGGGATCAACAACAGATATAAACGCGGCACTCGAGGCCATTGCGGTTATCCTCAACACATTCTGATCAGGGGGTCAATCTTGATCCCGAGCTCGGGACCAGTGTAAACACGGTGTGAAGAGTTAAAGTCTAATTGAGATGTTGTGTAAACATGACAAATTTTCAGATTTGCGGTAGCAATAAAAATGCAGGTCTGTATCCACCTTTGCTGATTCAAGTGTCAATTTTTTTTTATGCAGTGATTGTTGAGACTAGACTAAAGGTGATTTCTGCATTTGTAAACAAAAAGCAAAAACAAACAAAAATGCACGTCTTTATTTGAGGCATAATGTTCCATCCACTGGCTTTTAAAACTAACAGTAACACTAGAACTTGCAAAATTGCATGCCTGAGTTCATCTACCGGTAGCCTTAATGCACTTGTTACTCACATTATGTGTAATTGTTCACAGCTAGCATATTTTAAATAATGACCAAGGGTTTTAGCCAAATATGCACATTTTTGAAGACACATTTTATTTGTACAGTGCCAAATACATTTTATTTTCGCCAAGTGCGCAGGATTATATGTAATTTCATTAAAATTAGCCATTTGACTTGTTTGTATTAATTCATTACACTGACTTTCAAAGCACACAAATGCCGAGTGACGCTTTGTGTGTGACACATGAAACGTTCAAACCATGTGCATCAACCATGAGTATGAGTGATCAAGTGAATTGAACCGTTGAAATACTGGTTCCCAATACAAAGAGCAAAAAATAGGGCACAATTGCTTCCCAGTGCTTTTTTTGTGGGTCGGCAGAATATTGCCCCACTGTCTTAGTCTTGTTCTTTGGGGCCAAAAATAATTTTGACAGATGAGTTAAAGGCAGAACACATGATTGGTAAACCATTACAATGTAGTTTTATCTCCCTGTGTGATTGAAGATATTGCATGATTGAAACCAACCTGAGTAAAAGTCAGCTCCGTACTTCGTCTAACTTTTGAGAAAACAGTTTAAAAAAAGCTTTACAGTCACAAATTCGACCTGAACCACTTCATCCTGAACCACGGCCTGTGCACGGAGTGTTTTGGGGCCGAAGTGGTGTTTGGGTGAAGTGGTGCAGGTTGAAGTGGTTTTGGGGCCAAGTGAATTTTCGTGAAGTGAATTAATTGTCTTAATCATTTCTTAAAGACTGTAGCACTTCAGACAAAACCATTTTAGGGGACGTTTACTACCGTCGTGATGTTTATATTGTGAAAGTTATTTGTAAATATGTGAACATTTCTGATTTTCGAGATTCCCAATAGTGAGCAGGGGCTTTAAGGAAATTCGCAACATGTGCTGACAAATTTGGCACCTTGTACCTTGTGTAAGTCCTGTACTTTGTTAAAAAGTTCCAATGTACCGGTACCCTAGTTTTTATTTAAACAAATTTGGTCTTTACTTTAAAGTTTGCACTTTTTCAATATTTACTTCAAACTTGCAGTCGGGGACTACTGTTACTAGTGTTAGGCGTACGTTTACCGGTACATGTAGTTCATGAGCAGGATTCTGTACATTTTTACTACATGTTGTACAATGTAGAAAGTGAAAGAGGCTTCTAGGAAACTGTATACAGTGGAGTATGGCGTGAAACTCCGGCCGCATCCTGCTGGCTGCTCGAGGGTTAATATTCTGCACTTAAGCCAATATTCAGACTGTACATGTACCGTACCTCAGTCTGGAATGTATGGAAACAAAGCTCTGGAAACATCTCACAATTCCGGGTAAGATGTTTGAAGTTCAGGCCTCGATGTTATCAAAATAAGGGGCAGGTCACTCTGGCCTTGTTTCAATTTTAAAGGGCACTGAAGCCAATTCCACATCCAACATTATTCCAAATGTGTGCTGGTTATTGGTGTTTACAAGCCTCATACTTTAGGTGGGCCCTGGTGTGTGTCTTGAAGGGGCATCAGGGCCAACTCAGCATGGCATTGACCTTGGTGGCCTTAGTTATTGTCAAGGCCTTGAAGTTGACCAAGATGTTTTTTTTTCTCCTTTAAATGACTCACCAAGGATCAGTACATGTGTAAATATGTAAATGCAGATTTGATGGAAACCCGTCAAATCCAGCCTCATGTTTTGTCCTCAAGCTCTGACTACGCTTGGGTGATTCTATGCCAGAGACAAGTAAAATCGCTTCCACTTTGGGTATCAGAATCAGGATTCCATATTTTTTAAGGAATGGAATCAATTCCAAATGTGACGTGGGTTGCCATGGTAATTGGCTCTAAACATCATGGCCGTCGGGGGTGGGGGGTGAGGGGTGAGGGTGACTGGTGAGTACCATTGCAAAAGCACAGGGACACGGTTCAGTGATTTTTAGTGTAGAGCCATTGCCTAGGCAACTAACAAAAGATGACGTATTCACTTTGGCAGTCTATTGGGGTCAACTTCGAAAATGCTTTAAGTTGCTCAAGCCCAGCTTTGACTCTAAAGCAATTGCCAACTACCGGTACTCAATTCTTTCCAAATTCTGAAAAGTTGAATGCACGAAAAGCTGAAGTACAGTATCGGTACATGTATGTACATGTACCGGTATGTGTAGTACATTGTACATGTACCACAGGCGTGCAACCTTTTGCTCTTTTTTGTTCTTCATCAGAATGTTGTAAATGAAAAAAATTGATAATAAATGAATAAATAAAACTTTATCCAAAGTCTAATATTCAGAATTCCTGATATTTTCCTCTTTCTGTAATGATGCTGTTGCATGGCTGGTACCAGTAGATTGTTGACCTCAAGGTTTTTTTTTTCCTGTGTAATGTAATTGTTACATTGTGGGTTTTGTGTTTTGGTACAAGACATTATGGGAATCAAACTTCAAACCTAGATGAGCATTAGGGTTGTGGAAAGTATTAAAACTATCCTGGGAAATGTATACATCGAATTACTCTTATTTTGTCATTATACACTGTAGATGGGAATTTACGGTTAAAGGCAGAGGCTTGTCAGCAATGCGCGCGCGCAAAACTCGTGCCACGAAATACGCATCTACATGCCTTTGCTATGGAGCTGCGTATTTCGTGGCACGAATTTGACGCGCGCGCATTGCTGACGAGCGTGTGCCTTTAATTTTTAAAAACCTGTTTGCAATTCTTTCAAGCGTCAGTTAACCGTTTGGCCGATACTAAAGATTTATGCTGGTGTTTATGGATACATATGGGTCATTCTATAAATTTGGGGTCCAACGTGTGACATTTTCCTGTCCCTGTTACACCTGACATACTGCCATTTGCCAAACAAGTATTATTAAAAATGCCTTCAAAACATATTTTTATGAATTGTACTTTATGTAATCACTCTTTGAAATAGAAAGCATTTAAAGAATATGTCCTGAATTTACAAAATACAACATTTTACAAGATGTCAGACGTAACAGGGGACAGAAAAATTGGACCCCAAATTTATAGAATGACCCATATGCAATGTCCCTAGGTCGCCAAAATAATCATTGAACCCTTATCTGGTCAAAATTTTACTACGACCCACATATGAATTTATTTTAGTTTCATGAAGTTATTACGAATAAAACCATTGTAAATTCTTTAAGATTGGGTTTCGTTAAAACGTTCGGCAAAACCGGTTTTACGGTTAATCGGTTAAACGTCTCGTCTGGTAAATGTAGAGATGGCTATTCCAGTAATTGTTTGTGACAGTTTCAGGATAATGTTTCTGTTGTAAGAAAAACTTGAGTATAGAAGTCTATATCAATGTACAAGTATATATTGTATATTTATTTTTTTAGGCTATAAAAACTGCCTCCAAAAACCAGATGCAAGATATTTCCAGATGGTCCAAAGTAGAACAGGGTGATTCACAAAAGTATTCCTTCATACCGTATGTCTCATTTGATTGTAATTGTATGTACGGAAAGTCAAAAGAAACTTATAAAGATGATTTTATGTATTTTCAGCAGAAAGGTCAAATTGGGCAGTTCACAAATAGAGCGGCACTCTTTTAGCATGTCATGCTCAATTTCGGGTTTACATACACATTGTACCATGTATGTAGGTGAAATTGATATTTAGGAATAGTTGCCATCAGTCATAAATGTTTTAACAGATGCATAGAAAAAGAAAAATATCTTGATAAGTTTCTTTTGATGCTCAGTATACCGGTACCGGTACATGTACCGGGTAGGGACCAAATTTTCATCCCAGAAACTCTCTACTAATCTCACTTCAGTCGCAACATGCCTTCCTTGGCCAGCACCTTTTGTCTCCTACGCTGCCAAGCTTTGTTTATGTTGAAGGTAAAGTTACAGAATGTGGGTAAAGCTTGGTCGATGCTGGCCAAATTGGCCTCAGAAAGTGTGAATCTTGAGAGAGGATAGGGCCATCTTGGCATGGCATCATGCCATTGACCTCGGTGGCCTCTGCTAATGTTAAGGCCTCCATGTGCAAGGCCTCCATGTGGTGTACTTGTGTGCAATATTCATGTACGGGGCTGTCCATAAAGTATACGCACGAAATGGCAACTCCATGTATACCCCGTTGTACACAAAATTTGTGACGTCATACCGGTACATACATTTTATTTTAACATTGGCATATGCACTGGCTCTAACCCTAACCCTACCCTCCCTCCGCTCCCTCCCCACCTCCATGCATGTACATACCAGTACTTTATGGACGACCCTCATGTACTATTGTGCAGTATACATGTACGTAACAATTCCCAATTGTCATCATCCGTAATACATGTACAAACCCATACCACCCAGCTCCCCCTCCCCCTACAATGTACATGTCACACCCCTCCATCTCTTCCCTTGTTACATGAGTCACTCCAAGGAGCAGTGTGCAGCAAGTACATGTAGGACACTGTTGATGACAGTCATGTATGAATCATATTCAAGCAAGGATGGCTGTTTTAGGGCAGTATTCAGTGTTGCTCATTGTTGGTCCATGGGGAAGAAAGATTGTGAAGATGGATTGGCCTGCGATCTGCTGTGATATGAGTCACTACAGTACCACACTCCTCGAAACAGGACTGTTGCAGGACCAACTAATGGATGGAGATACCATGAATACACAAACCAAGTTGGTGCTGCAGTGTGGATATGGTATACAGGGCAGTTATCCAATTGCTCATTTTCCAAGACTGTACAATATTCGAGCAAATTAACCCAATAACACTCACTTTTAACAAGTACCGGTAGTTAGTCTTAATAGCTCCTCAGAGCTTTTTGGTTATGTTAAGTAATGTTCCTTGTCAAGGTCAATAGCCAAAGTTATCCTAGCCACACTTACTGAACACAAGATTTGAAAGAGGATGAGTCAAGCTACGGTATGAGTACGGTACAATGTACCGGTACATGTATGCCTATCAATTGAGTGTGTGTTTGTAGAAACTTGAATTTCACTGAGTTGAACATGGAGAAATACCGGTACAGGGCATTTTGGATTCTTTGCGGAGAAAGCTGCAGGGTGGTTTTGGGGCGCTTTTACGACAAATGGGTTAAAAACATGTACATTTAATGGTTCTGTGTTCAAGGAGGTTGGGTCGGTGCAGCGAAACTTTCCTTGCCTTCCACCTCTATGACCTTGCTTTGAAATTGAATACTGGTGGGGCACTCAGGAGCCGATACGTACAAATGTTGTGTTGGCGTACAAAATGAAGTAAGGTGCCGTCCGAAGTTGTCAACATTTTCACGGTTCTACAAACATGACAAAGTGTAGGAAGAGGGGAGGGTGGTCGAGGGCCTTCACATGCACTGTAAGATGTTGACATTTGAAACAAAAGTTGATACATGTAAATGTACTGGTAGTATTTCGGGGGCAGGGAGTGGGTGTCTTGAAAAATACTACACTCTGTAGAACCGTGAAAATTTTGACAACTTTAGATGGCTCCTAAATAAAAGTTTACCCAGATGTTAAATTGTACCGTATGTACACTTATAGTCTACGTCAGTTGCCAGGGTGAATGGGTCTAAACATACATACATGTACCGGTACACTGGTAAACTTTTTTTTCCAGTTCTGAGGGTGGCTACTATAGACAAGTTTCACTGAATCACTTACGCACTTTCCTTGGCTTCCATTTATTGTGTATGGGGATTGGGGTTTCAGTCCCTGTTTGATCCCGTTAGTTTGCCGCACAAAAAAACCCACATGTTTGTGAGGCTTTACTTTGACCTCTGTTAACAACTCAACATTTCTTCCTATTGATTTGGTACAAAGTAAATAACAGTTTGCCCAAACGCTCACTTTTATACTAATTTTATATAGTATGTCTACTGTCTTGTAGTTTAACAATTTTTGGTACAGTACACTTCTTGAGCTCTACCTTGTGCTATTTTAACTGATTATTCAAACTTTGTATCCAACGTTACATTGGGCTCAATGAGCGTACGGTACCTGTTTGGGGCTCACGCTTATAAGCTTTGGTTCTTAGTGAGCTTCCCTGCAGTATCCTAAAAGTGTCTTATTATTCTATACAGTTGTATCCACAAGGCTAAACTGTATTATTGATGTATATATTATTGTGTGTATTTTGAAAGATTTTATACTGTGGAAACAAATAAATAAATAAGCTTTAAAGAACTAAAACTTATTAAAACGGCTTAATTTTAACAATTGATGACATAACCCATGCATACGTACATGTAGTAACCCATCAGTGGGGCAATGAAGAGCAGGGCTGCCGTACCACAAAAGGCTTTGCACACCAGTACATGTGCATTAGCACAGTATGGAGGGTTCGTTGACCTTTACCAAAAAAAACAGCATTGGCATTTCAGAAAGTTGATGCTGGTACCATAGGCAGTACAGTGGTAGGCCTATATTTATAGAGCTTGCTGAAGCAATTAACCCCTTCCCATTATAGGAGCTCTGTGTAGAGCTGTCCGGCAGGCTGAATTAGCTACAATGTATACTGTATTTTGAGATGTACATGTACTGGTACTGCATTGTACGCTGACCAAACTATTGACTACAAAATAACCAAACCAATACCCAATTTGGTAAATTTCATTTCCACGGTGATTAGGCATCATACCAGATATTGCAATCATGTGCAAAGTAGTTGTGCTAAAGGCTTAACAATTCTGCATTACATGCTGTACCTGTGCCAGCTGAGCTGTTAATCAAGTATGTAAAGGTCAAAGAATCATGTAAATTCGATGGAGACAATTTGTTAAATGTAATTATCCAAGATAGAATTCTAGTGCTACATTCTGTTGAACATTGCTTGAAATATTTGTACTGGAAACATACTTAGTTGAACCCTGATAATACAACGAACATTCTGCTTATAACAAGCAAAGTTTTAGGTCCCAGTTCATTGTTCTTCATTGTTTTCACTCCTGATAATACAATGTTTCTGTATATTAAGGTAATACATACCCCGGTAGGTAATCTGCAAAGTCCCAAGGATCTCTTAAAGGCACAGGCTCGTCAGCAATGCGCGCGCGCCAAATTCGTGCCACGAATTACGCAGCTCCATAGAAAAGGCATGGAGCTGCGTATTTCGTGGCACGAATTGGGCGCATGTGCATTGCTGACGAGCCTGTGCCTTTAATAACGTGGTTGGACTGTATAATGCACTTACTGTCTTCTCACCAGATGCCTCCACTAACTGTGTTTTGTCTGTGAAACCAAACAAGCCTGTCTCCTTTTGAACCCAGGTCCAGTACATACTGTACATGTATGTCACTGGAACACAAACAGGTACATGCACTCTGTGCCATCTGCACCTGTCTTGGTCATCATGCACATTGCTGGTGCTGTGCGAAGCAGACCGATTGTCTTTGTTCAGATCCTTTTGTTTATAATTCAAATTTGAATCCGTGAAAAACCAGTAGTCCAATATTTTTAGCAGGGTTGTAGTCCAGTCTCACTAGTCCTCACAAGCCTTCAGACATGTCAGAAGTCCACCACAAGTCCCTGGGTCTTAATTCAAGTCACAAGCTACATGTATTCAAATGAACTCCAACAAAAGCATTCTTTTGTGCGTGTTCATCCTTTGCTTCTTGTTACTGGACTTGACAGACTTGTGCGGGACTTGTCACGGACTTGTGATTTTATCAGCTCTGGACTTGTGATTTTATCAGCTCTGGACTTGTGATAGACTTGTGATGGACTCGACTACAACCCTGACGTGTACATGTCATACCGGGTAGTAACAAGTCTTTCAAGAAGAGTTCAAAATTACTTTTAGGAAAGGAAAAAGGGTTGAAGATCTTTCTTTTCCAAAAAAGGGTTTGGTATTTTTATAGGCAATTCCACACCAAATGTAGGCCTACAATGTAATTCACTTACGTGTATAAATTTAACAAAATTGACACTGGACAATCTGAAAGAGAACAAACCACTCTTGATTAACGTGGTCCGGGGATTTTGATTTCCTGCGTAATTTGAATACTTTGTATATATATGGTAAAGAAATGCGAGAAAAATTTCCATAGTCCTCAGTAGGAATTGAATCTGAACCCTGACACACGTACATGTTGTACTCCGGTTAGATCTGCTCTTCCAGCTGTAAACTATTGTTCGAGGTACAGTGGTGCATACAACGTTTACAATTGTACGTACATGTACATGTAGTGTGCTCTAACATGTCTAAACGACTTACCCGGTAGGTTGTACTGTGCTTGGATGCACAACTTGACAAAGTAATCAACACAGTATTTTTGATGTGGTGTTATGTTGCGATAAGATGCCATGTCAAATATTGTGTGGGTACAGTGGGTCATAATGGTTTCAGCATTTTTTCAGACTTCGTTTATACAGACTTTACAAACATCACAGAATCTTACTTTGGAGTTTAAAATACTTTATGCAACCTGCCTACATGCATGTTTCTGTATCTCAGAATGGTTTACTGATAACAGTGAACTGGTGTGAGCTTACGATTAATTCTGAATGGGCGAGGGCGGAAGGACATCAGCCAGTCGAAAGATTAATTTTTCTTCACTGCACATACAGTACATACATGTACCGGTAGCAACTGATGAAAAATCATTGGCATGCTGAGTTTGTGGGCCGGGCTTGTGACCTAATCACTTTCAAGTGAATGAAATTGGGAACACCCAAAAGTTCCTGGATGTCTGCGCCTGCCCATACCGGTACAATGTTCTGTATATTAAGTCTGATACTCGGCCATATTTAACTGAGGGAAATAGATACATCTGACAATTTTGTGTACAAAGTGTGATATAATTTCTTCAATATTTATTTATTGGACAAAATTTTAACAACGCTGCAGTTGTAATTTTATTTTGCCAGCACAAATTGCTACATGTAAAAATAAAATTTGCTCATTCACCTTTCCATCAATGAATTACCATCAATATTTTGACCAATTTATTAAAAATGTTGTGGTGCCATTTAGAAATGAACCTGGTGTTAGCGTGGGACGGAGTGCAGTTTCTTCAATATAAAAATGCTGGTATTTTAGTGAAATAATGAATGATAGAAATTACTGCCAGGTGAGTACATGTACAATGATTCTAATTGCCTCCCCTTACTGCATGTCACAGTGCAAAATGTCATTTGATATTGTTCCACCATGTAAGATAAATGATTGTAATCAGTCTTAAACGAGGTGTTTTTGTCAATTCCATTCAGTCAAATACAATGTATGTAATCATTTTCTCCTGTACAGAAATGAAAAGAAACTGTAGACCAGTGCTGCGTGTACAATGTGTACGTGTACATTTTGTACATTCCACTTTGGAAGATGTGTTTTACATATAACTTGATAAAATTTCCTCACAAAATGGATCTTTGTAATAAGCTGGACCAGATTTTCAGCTCCAGCAATGGTTTATTTTTATCCACAAAGGAAATAGACGGGCACTTACTCTAAAAGCACCATATCCACCCTCCCTTGCTCTTTTCCATACAACCAATGAGTGGAAAGAATTACTCATACCAAACGTGTATGGTACCCTCTTTATTGACCTTGGCACGCTGCCAAGTAACCCCTGGGCTTCCACGCGCGCTCTCTGGACCAGCATGCATTGTCCTTTGTGTGGTGGTGTACTGTATGTAGTGAACATGTGCGGCAGGCACATGTATGCACTGAGCGCGCACACACCACTGATAGTGATAAACTTGTGTGCAAGTTGTATGTAGGTGATAGTTGTGTACAAATTGACTGTTTGCAAATTGCAGCATAAGGCACTAGGCCAAGCTACACATGTGCAGTAGTACTAGCCCCTTGCTCTTGTCCAGTGTTTATTGCAGTGGGATTTTAGGCCATGCATGATTTAAATAACAATGTGGCTCCCATGTGAGGAACAGGTGCAGGACTTAATAGCAGCTGCAGTAGCCCATCAAGCTTGTGAATGGGAGACAAAGAAGTCAGAACAAAGTGTGGCTGCTTTGAATGAAATGCACCCATTATGGTGCTGAAATAAACATTGTTGGCAGAGTTTTGTGTCTTTATTATTTTAACTTTGCCATTCATCATGTTTGGCTTACACTGGAGTTGTAATGTTGAAAATTGTGCATTGCGTCATATGTAAAATAAAGGCTATTGTCAGTCTCTTGTTACTGTAACTATTGGGATGTGCAGCAACGTTACATCAGTCATTCCCTATGCAAACTTGTATGCCCTGAGAGACCAAGATGTTTTATGTGTTTTCGTTATAAAATTAGGGGGTACATGCATGGAGGTATATGTACATGTAATCTGAGCTTTATTTACAATATCAATTGCATGAATGTGGAATACAAGTAGGCCTACATGTACCTGTTCTACTGTTCAATTGCACTACATGTAGCAACAATACAGTGTAAGGCTCATGAAGAGGTTTCATTATTAAAGCCAACTACTGTACAACCCTACTCAGCATGAAAAAAGAACACAGCCCTCCAACTTCCACTTAAAATTATAAAAAGTGCCCTCAGATTTGATTTTTGGTAAAACTCACCAAGCCGATCAGCCGATGGGTATTTGAGACGTGGACAGTCCAGAATTGTTTTTGTCAATTTCTATCTAGGCTTAAGGAATTTCAAATTGCCATCAAAAACAGTGCTTTCTTTTGTGAGAAAATTTGCAAATTTATAAAAAGATGCGTGACGTAATTGTACAAAAGCTCAGGGTCTGAAATGAGGCTTCCAGTGCTATTGTACAGTACGGTGACATTTTTCAATTTGAGTCTAATTTTATACATTTCCTGGCCATTCTCAGCCTGTTAACAATGACCACTCATCAGATCAGTTTTATTGGGGCAGGGATTAGGCCTAATGCCCATTGTGGTGTCCTAATGGCTGAAGTGTCACCTGGCTTTTTGAGTTGGCTGTTACCCTATATAGGTTTCACACTGATCTTGACTTACCGGGTAACTAATTACTCGGTTAGCCGTCCATACCCAGGTAGAAACTAACCCGGAGAATCGGTTTCACACTACAAAATCAACCCCACAATTCAGCTCACCCGCTTTAGTGCGTACCCGGGTGAGAAATTACCCGGGTTAAGTGGGGTTTTTAGGCAGTTAACCCGGAGAATTGCTAACCCTGAGAGGCGAGAGGTGTAGTGTGAACACTCCAAATTACCCGGGTAATCTCGGGGTTAAAAACTAAACATTTTCAGCGTTTACACTACAACTCGATCCGGCTTCAACTCGCCTTCAGAAACAGCAAAAGTCACCACTAATTGTAACTGCAGCGCATGCATGCGTGAGTTTTTAGGTGTTGCGGAACTGGTGCCAGATTGGTCAATTAAATCTACCACACAGAGGGCACTGCCACAAGGACACTCAAATTGCCGAATCTGTATTCGGGTAGCGTTTACACTACATGTACAAGCGACCTTGACAATTGAACGCCGCAATTGCGGGGTTCAACCCTACCCCAAAGGTGACTTGGAAAAGGCGAATCAGACCCGGGTCTGATCCGCCTTTTCCAATTCACCTTTTGCATTTATACTTAGCGCCTACCCGGCTTCAACTCCCCTTTTCGAGTGTAAACGGGCCTACCGGTATACTTGCTTACCGTACATGTACTATCAAGGAATACATATTAACTATATCAAACTTCAATTAAAAACCAGACCTCCGAAATAGAATTTAGGCCCTAAACCATTCCTTAAAAAATTGTTTTAAGAGGAGTCTACATAAAATTGTTAAATCTACCTACATTTACAATATGTACATGTACATGTACAAGTACTTTTAACACAATCCCTTAACAAAATAAAAATAAAATTCACTTTTGGAACAAACATTTCTTTGAAGCAAAATTCCTAAAAAGCCTATGTACACTACATAAAGTGAACTTTTCCTGTGGTGTCTCATTGACATTCAGAATTCTTTGGTTGCCTTTATTACCGGTAGTTTCCTCAATTTTTTTTGCAGTGATCCTTAGGGCAAATTTCTTGCCCTAGTTTTGGTGATCAGAAAACCTCTTTCCCGCCATTTTACATACGTTGTACTGTACATTGTACATTGTATGTGCAAAAATTTTGAACAATCTCATCAGCAGTTCTGTGCTACTCTTAACATTTTCCTATTCCTTTCAAAGTCTTAAAATCCTGAGGCAACATTCATTATACAGCACATTGGTTGCTGGCCAGTTTGTCAAAAAGGATTGCTTCTGCAAATCCAAGTGTTTGCATTGTATGCAGGCTGGAGTTAATACGGCGAGACCACCGGGTACTGTAAGGTACTGGTACATGTACCGGTACACATGGGCCATTTCACGGCATTCTGTAGATGAAACTACATGTACAAAAACGTGCTCGGAAAGCACTGCTAAAGGAGTGTAGCTTAACCCAAGACTTCACTAAACAGAATGCAATTTTGTTAGGTGAATGGTTCTGGTTCCAACTGGAATAACAAAAAATGAGTTCATTGCTCAACAGACTACAAGCCTATATATTGACCTAGCAATAGCAGTTCTTGGGGTTTTATACAAAATAAGTGAGCAATAAATTACATGTACATGTAGGTACAGGGATATCACTCCACAAAGCTGATATTTTTAAGCCAAATGTGGTGAATGTTGGTGTATTTGAAAGGTACATGTATCGTGGTACACCACAAGGAATCTAAATTTACTAGTTGTTTTGGTATCTTTGACATCTTTGACTTTTGATGGTTCTTTAACTTTGGGGGTAATTTTCAAGTCTGATTCAAACACATGTCTACAAAAAATCGGAATGGTTTGTTTTGCCCTTTCCTGGCATAATCATCATGGAAAAGAGGGAAACCTGGAAAAAGGGTTTCCCTTTTTAAGTAATACTAGTAATAGAAAAGTCAGAGAAAGTTATAAAATTTGAATGGCCTAAAAGTGAAACTGGTCAGTCTGTTATGTTTTGTCTGTTTCAACAGTGTATCGATTTACTATGAATCGACCTGTTTAACTGGAAATTCTAGTACAGTAGGCAGGACAATGAACAAATTAAAAGTGCTTCTTTGAATCTAATTTACAATTCCCCTGAAGGACCTTGTTGAGTAGATTACAAAACACTTTGAATTTTGAATATCGGTACAGGGGTTCCCAAGTTAGGGCCAAAAAAGGTTTTGAAGAAATAAATGGCAAAAATCAAAAGAAATTTATTTCACGCCAACTTTTCTATTATATTCATAGGCTTTAAATATCTTATTTGCTCTTTTCCTGGAAGTAAATCACCCAAACTTTACATACATGTATCAGTGTTTCTTTCCCAAGTAATACACCTCAAATGTTATTTAAATACAGTGCATTAAAAAAGCCTGTACATGTACAGTAAGTTCAAAAACGGGCCAACTTTTAAGCCCAAATCGCCTAAATTTTAAGAAGGTGTGTACATGTACATGTAGTTCAGATTATTCTTGGTGATCTGAGGCAATGTAATGTGTAATTTTTACATATGAATGTCTGCTGCCTTTATTAGTGTGTTACAAATAATACTAATTTCCAGTTCTTGTGAAACAGTGGCCCAAATTTGGGCTAAAAGACAAAATTTCCATAGTTTGTGCTCTGGAGACCAAGTCCAAATATATGCAAAAAAGTCATATCTCGGGTTCTGATCATGCTATTTAGCCGAAATTTGGTCAGTAGGCATGGTTCAAGCATGTAGGTACAGTACACAATATGACAACAGGTTCACAGAAAAAACTTTAGAAACTTACAAAATTTTCTTAAAAGTTGAGTTTTTGGGTAAAAAATATTCACGAATTTGCAGCAAAATAATACCAGATTTTGCAGCCTGATTTCTACTGGCAAATACTGGCAGATTTCATTCCCATTTCACCTGGAGACAGACGATCATTCCTATTTTTTATTGAAATCTGCGCGTTTCACAAAATCGGCTGATTTTCCATAAAATTTACCCATTTTTCAAAGCTTCGTTTCGACCCAAAACTGTCGGCCATCACTAAAACGCGCAAGCAGAAATGGAAAGATCGCTCTAAATATTTGAGATTGGGCAAGATTTGCCAGTGAGAAATTCTCAATTTCAACACCGGGCACCAGTACCCGCGCGCCGCGCTGGTCGGCCGAGCTCGAAGAGCGTGAAGTGGGCAGATTCACTGATATTTGTGATAATTTTGAGTTTTTATTTAATATTCTTGTAAAAAGAAGGCTCTAGTTTTTTATGATACCAAAAATAAACTGTAAATTGTTGTGGAACCCTGTGAAATATCATCAACAAATTGTCCATCGTTGTCGTGTTTTTATGCGTTGTCTAGTGGAACCATACAGTGTGTTTGACCGGCCAGTCAGTAGGTTGAAATGGTTGCCTATATCCTGGATTTTCGAAAATTCTTCAGTAAAAACTCAGTGGGAAAATTCAGGAAAATTTGTTTTCATGAAATGCGTCAAACCCTGTAATTACTCAGTGTCATCGTAGGATAATTTGACTTTTAAAAAGAGATAAATTTCTCTGTTTGTAATTCAATGTACTGTACAGACACCTGTGTGCGCTTGGCCCTGCGACAGTGCGGCATCACGACCGTGAGCAGTTCACGTGACCACCCTCGTGAGGTCATCACCTACCTACGCCAGTATGGTTGCCATGGCATTCTGGCACAAACGCCGGAGTTTGCCGTCTTCGATCCACCACTTCTCTTCTCTTCCCACCTGATGAAACTCACGAAGAAGGGGGAGCTGTTTTCAGTGCAGTATTCTATGGAGGAGGTTGCTAAGACGCTCAACCTGCATCCTGAAAGATTTGTCATACTCGCTGCCCTGCTTGGTAAGAAACTTGTTCAGGGCTGTGCCAAATATTCACATGTACATGTGGGTATTTCCACAGTAATGGGGTACATTTCTGTAACATTCAAGATCTTACCCGGTAGGTCCCAGTTCACTTCAAATGTCTTAATCTTATCTTTAAATTATCAAGCTAAACTGAGGAAATAACTTTTTCACCAAGGAGTACGAAAAATAGTCCAACAAAAATACATTTGTGAAAACCCCGTGCACAAATTTTCCTATTACGCATGTAACAAAGACGGAAAAAATGTCACAAAATGGTCTGTCCACGTTACATACGTGGTAATAGGAAAATTTGTACACAAACTTTTCAAAAATGCATGTTATGGCAGCAATTTTTTACCTTTCTGGGCAAAAGTTATCTCCTGAGAACAAAACAAGGACATTTCTTTAATTCTGAGATAAACTAAAGACATCTGAAAGAAATTATTGACTTATTTTTCAAATGTACCCCATTACTGTGGACAGACCCATGTATGTATTTGAATATTCTATCGATGAATATTCAGACGAGGATCACACAAATTTCTGCAAATAGAGTTGATGAACAAATGCACAGACAAAATTAATATTCTAATTTCTGCAAGTTGTTACAGAAAGGAAAATTTGTCAAAATGTGTACACTGCAAAAGAATCGATTCCTTTCTAGAATGAAAGTTTGAATACTTCATCACTGTTTGCAGTACAAATGCAGCGTACTATTGTTTAATTTTGAAATACACAAAAATTTTGACAAAGTCAGCCTGAATGAATATTCAACATTTGATTAGAATATTTGAAAATACAGGTAACATTTTGCAGGGAAAACGTGAGTGAACTTAAGCTGCTCTCAGGTCGACGGAACACTCGGCATCAACCAAAAAAGTAACGCTCTGGTCACAAAACTGAAAAAAATCGTGCGAGTATCGTTAAACAAGCGGAAACTCGACACAAAATAAACGCAACCATATGCTCATGTCACACACTATGGCATCATTTTCCGCACGCTAATTGGCTAAAAAAATGTGGATGTGCCTGCCACATGTACATGTATGCGCGCGTCACTTTTTCTTCCATAGAACGTGGCTGTGACAATCGGTATCAAGTCGCAAAAGTTGAACATGTTCAACTCTTGTGATTGTTTTTTTTTTTAGTGCCGCCTGATTCTGGTTGTCGTAATGCCTTCGGAACCACACTCGGGTCGCAAAACAATCGCTGAATGATTTTGATGCCGACGAGCGTACATGTACGTATGTAGATCAGGCACAGCTTGGTCATAAAAAGGTAGTCGCTGCCTGTTCTGCGTCGTTGCAAGGTCGACCTGAGGGCGGCTTTAGCTGAATGGTTATCGGAAGTGTACACAGACTTATCTTTTTGTCTGTTCTTCGTAGGTAACCACATCTTGACTGAAGAAGACCTTGCCTTTTTTCACTGGTCACTATTGGGCCCAGACCATCCATTAAATGGGCTCAGGGTAAGTGTGCAAAACTTGTAAAATCAATTTTGTACAGTGTACCGGGTAAGATACATGTATGTATCAAATACAGTGCAGTTTTAATACAGTGGATAATAAGGCAATAAGCCTTTTCCGTCCCACTAGACAAATCTCGGGGGTAGCCCCGGGGCGATGCCGAGGTGAAAATGAGCCCCGATTCCCACTTGCAAGTCTTACCCCCCCGCCACTACCCCCCCCCCCCCCCCCCCCCCCCCCCCCCTCCCTCTCCCACTCCCACTCCCCCTGAAATTGCTCTTTCCCCGGGGCGAGTTCAACCCTTGAAAATTTGGCCACGGGGCGAGAACGGCAGTGGGAAAAGGGGAAGGGGCGAGTTCTCACTTGTTCAGGTGAGGGACCAGGTGCCGATCTCAGGGGTGAGTTCTCCCCGGGGGCGAGATTCAGAACAAGTGTGAATCAACGCGGGGTTGAACTCGGGGGCGAGTCACCCCGGGGTGGCCCCGGGGCGAGTTTGCCCAAGGGATTGTTGTTCTAGTGGGAAATGGCCTTATAATGGACTGATCACTTTCAATATGTTCCGCTTTAGTGATTTTGTTTAAACAAAGCTGTTTGAGAAAAGTAATTTCCACAGCAATGAAATGTTACATATCCTATAGTTAAGGGCTCCCAGAAAAGTGATTTTGTTTGGTTTTCAACTTTATTAAACCAGCATGGGATGAGCTGACTTCTGCAGCCGATTTCACGAAACTTTACGCAATTGTGCAAGTCCACTTAATTTCTTTTTTATTGATTTATTAAAGTTCAATACTTTCCTTGGTGTACCTTACCAGGCCTCGAAATTCATTTTCAAAAGGGCACGGCAATTTTCTCTTAGTAAAGGGCACCTGAATGAGGAAATGGAAAATTTGTGTTACAACTTTTTAAGGGCAACGCGTCAAAAGCACAGGGCACCGATGGCAATTTGCTGTGGTGCCGTGGGTTATTTCAAGGCCTGCCTTACTCCAATTTGCACATTTTTTTTGAACCTCCAGCTTAGGGCACAACAGCTGATTCTGCCTCCCCTGGATGTGATTATCAACGTCGTCTGTGAGTATGTCCGTAATCTCCCCGAGACTCGCAACCTGGATGTAGTAGCTCGGGATGTCTTTAAGAGTTCCACATCACGAACAGAGGATAAGGTGCGACGCTTCAAGGCTTGCGTGGAGTACTACTGGTATGGCACCAGGGAAGCTTGGGCCAGGTCAAGGGGCAAAGGTCAGTCATGCATATTTATGTTTAGAGCGTGATCCATTTCCGAGACAAATGCCTTTCCTTAGTCAACAACAAATGAAAACTAAAGTGAACCTGTTTGTTTACCTTCTACTCATGTTAATACACACACCCAGTTTATCACAAGTTAAAATTGACTTTGCAGTTTTATGCGATGTTGTTTTATGCGTGAGGGACAGATAATCAATAAAATTGACAAAAAAGGCAATTGTTTACATGCATTTTCAACTATTTCTTGAAAACTGTGTGCCCAGTAAAATTTATTCTGTTAACTTTTGTAATATGATTGTAAAATATTTCTTTACAGATCAAGGTATTATGTTGAAATCTTCATCCAGTGTTTACCAGTTTTAGATCACGCTCTTCATTGAAATCTTTCCAACAGAAAAATAATTCGTTTATAATTTTTGTATGGTTTTTGTTTGTGTCTTATGTGTGATTGTTTTTTTTTTAATAGTAATTTTTTTTCAAATAGCATGAATTGCTAGAAATGCAAATTTTATTATTAGACTCTTTTAAAAAAAATATATATATATTTGTTAAAATCTCTTTGGATCCTGGTTTTTGGTGGAAACATTTGACTAATGGATGTGCTTGCTATTGCAGTTCCAAAGTTCAGCCATTACTCTTCATCCGGGCAGCATAACAACGTGTCCCATAAGAATCAGACCAACACACAGACAACACAAGTGAGTATTTTGTTATTTTGAGTGTTTTGTTACCAGGTAATTGCAGAAGTGATGTGCAGATTTCATTTGGATGTATTCAATTGATCTTGGGATGTTTCTCTGCCGGAGAAACCTTCAAGCTTTAAAGATGCATTTGAAAATCAAGCTTTCCTTTAGTTTTGGCATTTTTCTTAAGTACGAGGAGGTGTGACGTCACAGGTCAGCGAGAAAAAATTGACAACTATTTAAAACAGTGTAGAATAGGGTTGGGAATTTACGGTTATTTCAGAAACCGGTTTGCAATTCTTTCAAGTGTGGTTAACCGTTCGGCTGACACTAAAGATTGTTGCTGGTATTTATAGATGCATGTGCAATGTACACAATATCCCTAGGCCCCCAAAATAATCGTTGAACCTTTATACGGTCCAATTTTTACTACGACCCCAGTGATCTCTACTACCGGCACGCCCGGACAAAATCATCGCAGGTACCGTTAGCGCCCGGACAAAACTTGCCGCCCGGACAAAAAACTCGGCATTATTTGTAGTTACTTCAAAAGTTGACCAAAAAAAGAAAACTAAAAGTGTTGACAGCAATGGTAAGAAATGCAACATGATTTTGTTGTTGTACATGTACCTTAAGCCCTTTTCACACGACATCAAAAAAACTCGCAAGGCTTGAGAGAGATTTTACGAGCGGCGATTGTTTACTTTACAATTATGCGGTTGGGCGATTTCGCATACTTTCACACGACACAGGAAAACGTTTCGCTAACGTTCCTTGAGACGAGTATGCTTTTTTCGCTGGTCGCCAGCAGACCAATAAAGTATGTGCGTAAATGTTGCTAGTACCAGCGGTTAACACAGACAAAATGGCCGACAACAACATGTCAACGAAAAAGCGTAGCGCGACAGAAGAAACGGATTCGTCGAAAAAGCGGAAAAAGTCGAAGCTATGGAGACCACCTCCGTCCAGTCTAAAATGGATGGAATGGTACATAATGGCCATATGTTTGGAGGGAAATTGCCCAGAAGATCGAGATACAGAGTGGAGCCAAAATAGCAGTAAAATCATGTTGGAGTTGGCCATCGCTATACAATTCGCGCGGGGAAGATCGGAGTTTCGATCATCGGCCAGATCTGTCTGCAGTGCAGAGTGCACACACGTGGCTAGGGCACGCTATCACAAAGGTTGTGTGTTGAATGCCCCCATGCATGCGCATTGCGTTAGCTGTCGCAAAGGACGTTGTACATTTCCCTTCACACGATCGTTCTCAAGCATACCTTGAGAAATCTTCCGCTAGCGGAATATTTTGTCGTAGGTCCGGACCTCCGACAAAATATCTCAAGCATTGAGAAAATTTCTCAAGGAATGCTTGAGACTGTCAAGCATGGTGTCCTTTCACACGATGGCACTTTTGTAAAATGTTCTCAAGCATGAGAAAATATCTCAAGCCTTGCGAGTTTTTTGGCCTCGTGTGAAAAGGGCTTTAGTGGGAGAAATTGCCAACAGAAGATTTTTTATTTTGTTATACCATTCATTGACACACAAAAACCAAGTGGCTGAAATTTCTACAAGGCAGTTTATCCTGGTCATTATTCTTTAGTTTTGTAATTCTGCTGTTCCTGTTTTTAAATGCGGTAATCTGTCTTTAAAGCTAATGTTTCCAAGTCCCACCCATTACACTATTAAGTTTGCGTTAGCTTTTGTACTTTCTGGCTATAAGGCTTGCATTAGTTTGTTTAAAGAGCTCTTCAAGAGTTTACTTTACTGCATTTTGAAGTTATTGGATGAGAAAAAGATGGGGTTGCAGGGAAAAGCACCACAAATACGTTTTACACAATTTCTGCAACAAAAGTCGGCCTCTCGCAGTGGCTATTACAGAGGCACAATTTTTGTATTCCACTGATGCTCCTTTATACAGTTCTACATTTAATAACATTAGCTTCATCAAATCGACATGCATCAGAGGTATTTATTCAAATCTGTTGGTTTTTGTAGGAGTCATCTGCCCCACAGATTGTTGTACAAGCCCCAGAACAGCCACAGTCTGACCTGGAAAAGGTAATTTGCAACAACTCGCTTCCATATGCATACTTTTTTCTCCATCTTGTATGTGCATATATGCAGCATGATATGTAGCAGAGGGTATTCCCCCTACCATTGTTTCCCCATTGTGTCTCAAACATTCAAGGAATTTCCAAGGAATTCCTTTCAGTTTTTAGGGGGGTTTGGTGCGTTAACAAAAAGGAAGAGTGTGTTGAGGTATAGGGGCGTAATTAGGGGGAGTCCCTTTGCTACATATCGTGCTGGGTATATTTTCATTGTAATGAGGTACATTTCTGTGACGTACAAGATAAGTCCCAGTTCAGTTCAAATGTCATTATTTTATCTCAAAATTAAAGAAATATCTGTTCTACTTTTGTCCCAAATGGTCCCTCAAAATACAATTTTGAAAAACCTTTTACAAGTTTCCCACTAACGTATTGACAAAGACAGAAAAAGTGCCACACATTGGTCAAACATGTTCATGGATAATTTGTACATGGTCTTTTCAGTAATGCATGTTGTAGTACAATGTAGTAATTTAATACCTTTTAGAGCAAACGTTATCTCCTGAGAACAGTTCAAAGAAATTGTTAAATTTTGAGATGAACTTAAGACATCGAAACAGAACTATTAACTTATTTTTCAAATGTACCCCATTATCGTGGAAAGACCCCAAATGCCATTCCTATAACCTTTGCATGCAAATTGTTGGTCCATGATAAAGTACACTTGATCTTAAGGTATTCCATTTCTAGGAATACTCTCCTGCAATCTCGGCATATCATTTTTGTGTTATGCTAAACGAAATTTAAGAGTACCTCTCTCTTGAAAAGTTTATCTGAGGTGAAGAGTTTTTCTTCCTGCTTGATGTGGGTTTAATTTAAACCCACTCCGATCATTCCGTACCGTGGATAATTTGGATAACTTCTGTCTCTGTTTAATGAAGAGTATTCTCAAGAAACAAAAGATGAGGCCAACCAGTACATGTACCGGTACATTATTGTTATACAAAGAAATAGAACTAAGACCCACTGAAAATTGCAGCGTTGCCTTGTACATAGTATGGGCACCACCATTTTGTGCAGTCATGTATAATGAAGCTGTTACGTGAATCTTTCCATGTCAACTTATTTAGAAAAGAAATTTTAAAATTTCGATTAAACTTGTTTCTGAGGAAAACTTCTCTTATTTCTCAGTGTAGCTCAAGTTCAACTAGTGTTTTAGACAATTTTAAATTACTGTTTAACCCAATTAGTCCTCAGTTCCCTAAACCGCCCTGCAGCTTTCTCCTTAAAGTACTCCAAACTGTCGTGTTCATTTTGGTGAAACTTATTTCTTTTGTTACCCAGTGGGGTAAAAAATTCCTTAAACAAGATTCCATTGTGAAGAACTCCTAAAACGGGGCTTAATCCCTTTGGCCTGCAAACAGTTAAGCCATTTTTCAGTGGCTTTACACAATGAAATCTTGTTTAAGGGATTTTTCACCCCTGAGTAACAAAGGAAATTAATCTTCACCTGAGTTTAAGTGGTACAGTAAGTTCACTGCGATTTAAGGGGTAGATATCTCCATACATGTAGTGTCAAGTGTCTGCAGACACCCCTTTAACTTAAATAGGCATGTACTCATGTCCGGACTCAAGTCCCGATTTTCAAGGACTCGGCTAGTCATGACTCGGACTCGGACTCGGGGGCGGCAAGGACTCGCAGATTTGGGCCGAGTCCATCCAAGTCCAGTGAAAAAAATAAACAATATTTAACAAAAAGCACATTATACAGGCACCGAAAATTATTTGAAGTGTCTATTGTAATTTATTTTGGGGCCGAAAGTATTTCGAACATTCTGAGAATGTGAAATAAATCATTTCTACCGCTTAAAATAATTTTAAGCACTGTATCTCACATCCTAAAGAAACATTTTTCTCGGCCTAAAGCAAACTTACGAGCTGCCCAAAGATCACATACACGATCAATGACACTTGCACTTGAAATTGAAATAAGGACTCGGACTCGGCCTGCTGAGGACTCGGATGTTAGCTGGACTCAATGACTCAAGGACTCGGACTCGGACTCGAACACCAAGGACTCGGACTCGGACTCTGGAAGTGGGGACTCGACTACAGCCACTACTCATAGCTTGACACATCCTCTTTCAAATATTGTATTCAGTAAGGGTTGGTACTATTAGATAACCGTAGTTATTGACCTTGACAAGGAACATTCATTAATAATAATAATAAATCTTGTAAAGTGCAAGCATCTAGCTAATAGCTATTCGCCGCGCAATGGCAGAGGATTACATGTGAAATGCTTGATTGAAGAGGTATGTTTTGAGATGTGATTTGAACATGGCAATATTTAGTTGTTGTCTGATAGAGATAGGAAGCCGATTCCAAAGTCGTGGAGCTGCTACTGAAAACCAAAAAGCTCTTAGGAGTTATGAGACACACTCCCAATGTGTACAAACTTTAATTTTGTGTGTGCATGTCAGGCACTGACGGATGACATCCATGCTGAGATGGAGGAAGATCTGGAGAAGAGAATGGCCGATATGACCATAGAAACCATTGAGGATAGCTTGAGTGAAGGAGAGGGCACTGAGGAGAAAGGAACCAGTCAGCAGAGGTGGGTACAGACCTTTGTCACGGTTCATCCATCTTTGTCTTGTTCGCCATAGTACCGTACATGTCAGGAATGATCAGTGCGAATGCGCGACCACGTGATAGTGCGTGTAATCTACCGTTGTTGTTTTAAGAGAATCACTGCCCGCGCTGTACGTTTTCTTAATTGCTCTATGCGTGTGCCATTGTGATGAAACAATGAACAATTTCAATACGGGGCCAAACTATTTTTCCTCGATTTAGTTACATTCATTCATTTTAATAGCGGAAAGGGAAGATGGCTCCACCATGATAAAGGTGTATTGAGCTTGTATCAGGGCTCAAAATGCCCAAAGACAGAATGAGAGATGTCAGCACTGTAAACAAAACCACGTCGCAGGGGATCATGGGATTGTTTGGAGTACTCAAAGAAATGGCAAATGCTTCGCTACCATAAAATCTGTGACCAAAAATACTCCAGAGACTCTTTGGAGGTAGTTCCAGTACTGGGGCTAACTGCATCCCAATCAGTTGAAGCGTGCGATATTTAGGGGTTAAAAGTAGGTTTGGCCAATCTTAAACACACGTTTAAAGCCAGCTAGGGGTCCTGGGCACTGATAATGCCCGAGCCGCCAGGCGAGGGCATTATCAGTGCCCAGGACCCCTAGCTGGTTTTAAACGGGTTGTTTAAGATTGGCCAAACCTACTTTTAATCCCATTCATAAATACCTTTTCGTGTAAATCGGTAAAATTCACCAAAATTAGCTCATCGTTTTGCCATATTTTGCATTCACTTTCCTATGCCTACAGTCTAGTGTCAACACGGCGTTCGTATACAACTGCGAGCTGTCAGTGCGTGATGTTGTTTTTGTTCGATCGCGCGCGTTACGAGTAACGCAGGCGCGTTGCTCGCGCACGCACACGACATGGATATTAGTGCACAATTTGCTTTCAGGCGCGTGCAGTTTCTTTGTGCATGTACGTTTTCCATATACGCACTGACTACGGCACAAACGCGGGACAGCCAGCCGGGCATTATCACTATTCTTTATCGCTAATTTAAGACTGCCCATGTGATGTGCTTTCAGCCAATAGGGATGCGTAAACTGTCCAAGGTATTTATGAATTAAACTTAAGTGAATTTGACGTATGTACATGTAGACACAAACACGTTGGACTCCGCATTAGCGAGTACTCCATTATGCTTCGAGTGGAGGAGTTCAATACATTATCTCGCTTGCAGGCTGTTGGATGGTTTGGACCACTAGACGAAGTCCAGTAATGTAAATGTTGGTCTTGTGTTTTCTCCCCTACCCCCTCCCTTTCAAATTAAATGTCATGTGCACTTATAAACTCACTCTGCCTCTCTTTTCGTTTTTGCATGCAGGAGGCCCAAGCCGTCCAGTCAGGTAAGAATGGTTGCTTGAAAGTTATGTGGATTAAAATTTAGTTATGTGGATTAAAATAATTTTTCTTAAATTAAAATCACGCATGCAACTTTATCTTGGATCAGTAGATTTTCTCCATTAAAAATAGCAAAATACTGTAAAAAAGTTGGAATTTCCCCTTTCCTTGATTCATAGTCGCATATTTGCTAAAGTCAGATGAATTCTGGTATTGGGTGATGCTTGATATACTCCATACTGTAATACACTAGTAATGTTATTGATGACACTCTATGTAGTTCTTGGTGTTATTGTAATTCTAATTGGAGTTGCTAGAGGGGATTTTTCTTAATATATGCAAATTCTGAGCATCTTAAGCATCACATGCTTAAAGTTGCACTGCCCGTGTTTGGGCCGATTTGGGCGTACAATTTCTTTTTTAAAGTTGAATAGGTATTTTTCTAGAATAGAAAACGTTATCAGCTTTCATTTGGTACCAAGAACGTAAAAATCCGTCAAGGATTAATGCCAGTCGATTAAAAACAAGAAATGATTAAAAGGCTGGCAGGTCATTTAATCGACAGGGTTATGACGTAAATGTACATGTGCGCGTACATGTGTACATTGTACACATACAGTACTATGTACATATGAGCGTACGCGCACATGTACAACATGTGAAGCACGTTTCAAGAAAAAGGCTTGTATCTCCAATTCCCGACGTCGGAAATTTAAGTTTTTGATATTTTTCGTTACAGAGACACGTAAGCTTTCTAAATTCGTTCGCTTGTGTAAATTAATTTGTTTAATCCTTTCACCGAAACACGGGCAATGCAACTTTAACACTCTATGCTTTACGCTTGATGTTGAACGAGCAAGTGCCACCAAGCAATTGTGGTGTTGCACTGCTTAATTCGATCTTCGTTAGTGGTTGTCTAGTGTGAACTGTACTGCTCATCATCCCATTTTCATGGGATGCGAATGTACTCTTCATTAACTACCAATGAGTATAGTGATTTCCCAAATGTGAACATGTCTATGCAATATCGCTGTATTTGCAAATGTGTACAACAGTTGGTATTGGTTTTAATGACACAATCACCCCGTGTATTGCTAGGATCAACAGCTGCCTTCTTCAGTCAGCAGTGCCTCCTCCAAGCAGCAGACCGATGCGCAGTCTTCAGATACGTCCTCCACGACGCAAACCTCACGTTCCTCAATCCCATCCCTGATGGAGCAGCCAGTCCTCCCCTGTCTGTTGGTGGATGCTCCGCCCCTTCCCTTCGTAGCTCCTGAGGTCCTGAGGATAGCCAAACATCGGCATGAGACTGCGGCCATGATGCCCCAAGTCATGCAGATACTTAGATGGGTGAGGATGAAAAATAAGTCAAATTACTTGGAGGTTTCAGAATAAACATGTCAAAACTTTGAAAACTTTTTTTGTTTGATTTTTCTTTTGTACCATGTATCCATAATATACTGAAAGTCAAAAGAAACTTATCAAGATATTTTTTTTTATTTTCAGCAAAAAGGTCAAATTGGGCAGCTCACAAATAGAGAGGCACTCAAGCATGTTGTGCTCAATTTCGGGTTACCAATAGGTGAAATTGACATTTAGGAATAGTTGTCATCAGTCATAAATGTTTTAGAATAGACGCATACAAAAATTTCTTTTGATGCTCAATATGAGAATATTAAAGTGAGTTATGATCTTGCTCTCAGACTGCCTGGCCTAAGGCTAGGTCTTTGGCTCATATTGTCAGTGTTGGTCTTGATATGGCCTTGTCCTTGGCCTTTGTCTTGTCCTTGGCCTCGGACTGTCAATCTTAGTCTTGATCTCGATTTCAGATTCAGTCATGGTCTTGATCTTGGTCTTGTTCTCGGACTGTCGGCCTTAAGCGGGCCTCCCACTGTGCGATTTTTGCCACGAATTTCCGACGATTAGGTACCGGTACGATTGCATATAGATAGTCTCAGGTAATCTCACCAAATTGTACCTATTCGTTGGAAATTTGTGGCAAAAATCGCACATTGGGAGGCCCGCTTTAGCCTATTTTTAGAAGGCTAAAAGTGTTTTTTTGACGTTTATATTGGGACGTTATCATTTTCTATATAACACTTTTAGCCCCTTACCAATTTAACCCCATTCGCTATCTTACATTTTGCTGCACGCGGCAAGATGGCCGCCATACTCCAAACTATAGTTCACCAATACAGTCAAAATTAAACATTGAAAAACTTACCATGGAAGTACCTGGAATCTCCAGAATGTTGTACCGTTGTCCGTTTTCCCCGATGATTCTTCTAAACAGAAAAAAACTAGTCCAACGTAATTTTTCTTGACATTTTCGAGCACACTCGGGACAACAGCCGTGTTTACAGACGAACAAATCACGGTCCAGATCATTGTACTGCTAGTGACGTCATACTATAATATGACCACAAGAGGGCGGGCTATCTGGGCCCTGACTGTTCATCTCTAAACACGTGGTTAGCCTTCTAAAAGTAGCTTTAGCCTTGGTCTTGGTATCAGACTGTCTTGGTCTTGATCTTAATCTCGGCCTATGTGGTCTTGTTCTCGATCTTGGACTCTGAAGTCAAATTAATCCTCCGTTTTTATTTTCTTTATGTTCAGAATCTATACATAGAACACTTTAAGGAATTTTTTTATTAATAGTGTTTTCTGTAATTGTGTGATTTAAATTGGTAATTGCTCCAGGGCTGTGAATAAGATTTAGTGTCTGTATTATCCAGGGTGAGATTAAGATCGGCGTTACTCTTGAGGATGAGATGAGCGGGGAGTTTCCCCTCTCGACGCATCTCTTCCGACCAATCCGACAGAAGGTCTACGGAATCCTTTTCAGTTGCCAGCATCTCAAGGAAGGCAATGGTGAGTTACTCTTTGCTGACCTTGCGGAAAGATTACAATACACGGACACTGCCTTGAACGCCATGCACACAATCTATGGAACAAGATAAAAAAAATAACAACCTTTTTTTTTAGGAATGGTGGTCAAGTGGATAACACATAGGACTTTTTTGTGATAAGTCAATGGTTGTAGGCATGGCTACTGCTAACACATTGTGTCCTTGGACAAGATACTGTACTCCATTGTCTCTCCCCACCCAGGTGTATTTATTTGGGTACCAGCAAGTACCGGTACCTGTTAAATGGGAAACCCAACTAAATGCTTGGGGTAAAGCTGCGATGAACTGGCATCCCGTCCAGGAGGGAGTAGCAATGCTCCAGGTCACTCCATGCCAAGGAAACCAGGGGAAGAGTACCGGCTGCAAAAACCAGCTTGGCTCGTGAAACGACTCTACCTTTACTTAAAGGCAGAGGCTCGTCAGCAATGCGCGAGTGCCAAACTCGTGCCACGAAATACGCAGCTCCATACGAAGGCATAGAGCTGAGTATTTCGTGGCACGAATTTGGCGCGCGCGCATTGCTGATGAGCCTTTACCTTTAAAATCGTGACATTTTTCCCTTTGAGTGGTGTTATCAAACTAAGAGTTTTCAGATCTCGAAGGATTTTATACTAAAAAAGAGTTTGAGCCTATTGGAAGAATCATTTTTTTTATTTGTGTGCATCAGGAAGCGGAGACATGCCCAAAGTGGTCTTAAAGGAGTGGTTGATTTGCCGCGATTCCACCCTCCCAAAGCCAGACTTGGTTGAAGCCACGCCCATGGAGTGGTTAGTCCCGCCCGTCCAGCGGCTGTGGCTTGGCAGGGAGCCAGAAGACAAGACCATGCGTTTGAGGGCGTTTCTGTCCTGCATGTACAGCGACTCGCCGGCCATGCTGAAAACCACCTACGTGCCAAGGCATGCAATCATTCTGTGCTGTGTCCTCAGGTAGGGCTTGAAGGGTGGAGTGCAGGAAAGAAAGAAAAAAATCATCAAAAAAAGTTCGGAAAGTCAAGTTTGACTGACGATTTCTCTCTTGTTACTAAATCATTTCCCTTGAATTTGGTATCATTGGAAAGCCCTGTTATTCCTCTTTACAGTGATGTGTCATTTGTTATGATTAATCAATTGGGGGATGTGCAGTAAAGCGGAATACAGGGGTGGGTGGAAAGTGAAATGTCACAAAATTCACTGCTATTGTCATGCAGTGCATTCCCCTTTTGCTTGGAGGATGGGAATGTGTCAATGCACTTTTTGACAATAGCAATGCATTTTGTGACATTTCACTTTACACCCGCCCCCGTATTCAGCTGTGCTGCACATCCCCCAATTGCTTAATCATAACAAATGACACACCATCGTAAAGAGGAATAACGGGGCTTTCCAATGATACAAAATTCAAGGAAAATTTCTTTGCAACAAGAGATAAATCGTCAGTCAAACTTGACTTTCCGAACTTTTTGTGAGGAGTTTATATGGGCAATTCAATGAAGAGATGGACATTTCCCCAAAAAATTGGAATTATATGTTTGTGTAGAAAAAAGTATGCAAAAACACATTTGGTGTTGAATTGTTGAGGAAAATGTACTACAAATTCAATTTCGTTTGGGAAATGCCATAAAATTTGTAGGCATAGGACAACTGTAATGTTACTAACTGTAACGTTACTGTTTTTGAAACTGGTGAAAGTAGCTGTGACTTGTCACACACAAAACACACACGCCAGTAAACAAACAATGAAAGAAATGATGGTTTGTTTCAGTTGTGTCCCATTTAAGGAAACTTTTTGTTTCAAGACATGCATTTTTGTCCATGTCCTATTCTTGTAACGTTGCTAACCAATTATTACATGCACTTAAACTTCTCTAATATGTTGGTTAGCAGCCCTTATTTCACATACATGTATAAGTCTGTTTCCAATACTGGAGAGACTTTTTCACCAGGATCATAACTCTGTGCAAAGCCAGTTAGCTTCTCTCAAAACAAAACAAATATCTTAAGACAGATCTAAGGAGATAACTTAAGCAACAAATAGTGCAACAACACACCTTTCTGAAAACCCTCTGTACAAATTTCATATTTAACGTATGTAACATAGGACACATAGTTTGTGACATATGTTGGTGTCCTTGTTACATACGGTACCGGTATATTAGAAATTTGCACACAGGGCTTTCAGGAAGGTATGTTGTGGCACTATTCGTTGCAGTTCTTTAGCTGAAGTTATCTACTTAGATCTATCTTTCAAGATATTTCCTTTGTTTTGAGAGAAGATGAATGACATTGTACAGAGATATAATCTTGGAGAAAAGGGTCTCTCTAGTATTGAAAACAGACACATATATGACCTGTTATGGAAAAAGGTGAGAAAGCTTGTAAAAATCTCTGACTTTTGAATGTGCTAAGAAACCTCACAAACTTTTTGCCACCTAATTTTGTTTATTGCTACATGTTTTGTGTTGGCCTCTTGGTACATATACTCTCCAACAAAAGAAACTGTGCATGATAAAAATTGCTGTATTTTTTTCAGCCATGGCAGATAACTCGCTGGATTAAAATGTTAATGAAAGTCCATGAAATCTTTCAAATGGTTAACCGAACTTGAAATGTACAAAATGTGTTCTTCGTGTTCTCAGAGGTTGCTGAAAACTGACTTGCCAATATTGAAGTCACAAAGTCAGTATCGAGTGTGTCCCTCTTGTGCATTAATCACTGCTGTGCATCTTCGCCTCATGGAGCCAATGACACGCGCATGAAAGAGAATATTGACTTTTGGGTAGTCCTTTTATACAGCTTGCTAACGAGACCTGAACTTTATGGAATTCTGTTACATAACAACCTGTAGGACCCCTATTGTGAAATCAACACCCAGGCATGCCCAAGTCCTGCACTATGCCATGAGCAGGTTTTGAGTGCATAACCTTTTTCTAACAATGTCAGAGAATATTGTCTGTGATTTTGGTGTTTATTTTCCACCTTCTTGAAAAAATACAGCAATTTTTACCATGCACAGTTTCTTTTGTTGGAGAGTATAAATAGGATGTAGGCTAGAGATACAGTGTTTGCCTTTAACTTTTTTTCCCAATTGGCCAACAGGGCCAGTTGGCTTAAGTCTTTACTGGCCCATCAGCATTTTAAGTGGCTTGGTTCAAATTCTTTTTTTAAATTTTGTTTTATTAACTCACAACCAGTTGTTTGAATTAACCACATGTTAGCGAATAAACAAGGAAAATTTGGTAGATTTTTCCTTCAATTTTCTCCAAAAGGAGGCACTGTATGATAAAACACTCTACCTAATGCATTTTTAAAAAACAATGTGTCAGTTACGGCATAGGTCTGTTTTATTTTAACTGGCCAGCCGGACCATTTGAGGAGGCTTTTTAACTGACCCGAGACAATTTCAACTGTCATTTGGCCAACGGAGCAGTGTTAATTCGAACACCGAGATATTGTGTGGTTTTGTTTGTTTAGGTACATGCTTCACTTCAGTCCACCCATCCTGAGGAGACACGAGTTGGATGCCTTCCTTTCCCAGAGTGTCTCACCTTGCCTCAATCAGCCACAGACCCTGCAGGAGCTGCGAGTTCCCGGGATCTCCGCCCGTGGTGTCCAGCTTGCAGCCATCTTCATGCGTGGTGTGGAGGCGGCGCTGTTAGCCAACGATGCCTGCGGAGCACCCATCCCCTGGGAACTGTGCTGCCCTTGGCTCTACTTTGATGGCAAGCTCTTCCAGTATAAGCTGAGTCGATCTATGAGCGGAAGCCACCTTAGGGACTTGTGCGATGGGAAGGTAAGGTACTGCGGCCCAGTTTTTGGTAAGAATTGAGAAGTTGATAATTTTTCTTTAAAATGACTTATCAAGCATCAGTAAATGCAGAATTGACAGGGAATCTAAATATATGAGTCGAAAAAATGTAAGATTTTCTTAGAAAACACTTTTCAAAATTTTCAGCTAGTGTCATGTGTTTTGTACACAAAGTCCGAAGCCATGGTCAAATACTCAAATTCATAGCGCTGCTTATTAACAGCTTGTTTTCTGTTAATCGACCATTGGGCTGTTTAATGTAAATTAACAGTAAGCAGTGGACCTGAAACATACATGTGTAATGACGTACATGTAAGTTTGTTTATGTGCGTACTTTCCTGCTACCCCGAGATCCCCATATTATTGCGCATATAAAACAAAATGTAACGTTTTTGTTTTAGATATAGTAAAGGTAGTGATGCAGCAATAGCTGCCGCCAATTACACGCAAGCTTGAATTACATGCACTGTAAAATAGTAGTGCTTTAGCCCAGCACAATTTGTCTGCTATAATAAACGCGCCTTTTTAGATGGAATTGGGCACACAGGGTTGTAATCTGGTCTATCACAGTTGTACATGTAACTATAAAATCAGGAGTCAACAACAAGGCTCGAAATAAGTGATGTTGCATTGCAGTTTGTGATTCAAAAATCGCACTCTGCGAAACAAAAACACTGGGCGCCTAAAAAAACTAACATAACGTTTGTTATAAACCTCGAACGTTTCATTTTAAACTTACGAGTTTCTTGAGAAAACTACTGTTGATGGTTGGCGTGCAGAAACCTATCCCAGGAGACAGTGTCTTAAATATTCCCAAAATGGATTTGTACGTTAACTATCGGTCAATATCAGCTTTTCATCACAGAAGCACAAAACTTAACTCCATTTTGATAATTTTGTAGCCAACAGTGCTAAGGTTGTGACACAGGTTTTTCAAATGTTTTATTTTCACTGTTCTGTGTACTCGTAGATGGACCAAGTTGGCAAGGTTGAACGCATGAGGCAATGCATCCAGGAGGGTGTGCACATTGACTTTGCCCGCCCCGTCATCCCACCAATGGGTCATCCCCAGTTCCCACCCCAAGAGTATTACTACAACTTCAGGCCTGCTGGAGCTTCCATACCCCAAGTGCCTCCACAGATGGGCCGAGGAAGGGGAATGCCTGGTATGTTGTGATCTTCTGTGTTAAAAACCTTTAGTAGGGTTTAGGGTATTTGGGCCTCAACATTATGACATTATAAAAGGGACTGTGTCACGGTTTGCGCATGCGCCAAATCCTTTTATACATTGACATACGTGCGCGCTCAGATGAATGTAGTGCAATTTCGTTACACATTGCCATTGGTTCGTGTGCTAGTTGTGTACATTGTGTACTTAGCACGTGCCGCATGGGCAGTGTGTTCGTTCATGAGTGTTTACAATCCGTAGAATTCAACTACATTGTACATCGTGTGTGCACATTTTTTCGATTTTGCATTGCGCGGCGCGATCAATGTCTGGAAAAAAATCGTAAAAAATCGTACGGTGGTGGCCACGGTGTCTTTCCATGTACAGAAGATACGCTGTAAAATTGCTGTCAGGACTAAATAAGCATACCAGTTCTGATGGGAAAACAAGGTTAAACAAATTGCTGTATCCAACCATGTCATTTATATCATTCGATGTCGTTTCTGTCATGTTTTGTCAAGTTTTTGATGGGATGAAAATACTCTTTTGACCGACGGCCGCACACCCGGTGATATCAATGTTTGGTGACTTAAAAATACGGCAAACAGCACCATCTCAAGTAAAAAAGTAAGGGCGCATCAGGGCAACCTGGACGTTGACAAGTACACCACTGCCAAAATTACTAAAGAATTATAAGGGATGGCAAAGATTGAATAGGATATGCAAAACCGGCGACAAAATTTGAAAAAGTTAGCTCAACTTTTTCAAGTTTTGCTGCGCATGCGCAAACCGTGACACAGCCCCTTTAAGGTCGCGCTGACATAAGGTCATTATTCAGATTAATTTTCCAAGGTGAAACTGGCTCTAGGCACAGACAGATCTTTAAAGGGCCTGTGACATGCTAAACAACTTTGTGCCTAAGCTTTGCTTCATAATGACGGAGTACTTGTTCGGCAAGACACACTATTGTTCGTTTAGATGTAAAATCAATAAAAGGTGGCCTTTTTCAACTTTGAAGATTTCATTGCAATATATCACAGGCAGAGGGCGCTGTTTTGAGTGCATCACATAAGGAAGACAGAAGGGAAAAGTTAAGAAAAAACATAAGACTTCAAGTTGGACTTGTGGCAAATTGCTGCAGTTTCTAACCTCAGTTTTGTCATGGCTTACAGCAGGCAACATGTAAAACAAACTCAAACAGCCATGGATTACAAAAGTTTCAGGAAAATTGAGAAAAAAATTGAATCTTTTGTGCACAGTTGAATGTGATTTTCCTGTGTTTGCCTCTTGTGACATCGTGACCTTGGTCATGAATATGCATATTCGCATTAGCATAAAAACTAAAAACCTTTGTTTTAACCCCCAAAGCAATCTCCAAATAGGATTTTTATGACTTTAACTGAGTAGAGTGGTTTTAAAGCATAGATTTCATTGATAAAAATCCTAAATAAGGGGCCCTTTAAACAATTAATATCTTTAAAGAGCAAAATTTGAAATCTTTAGATACTGCAGATTCTATTATCAGCTGCCGTATTTATTTGTGAAGTCTACACAGTTTACTAATGTCATTGTCTTTGACTTTCTGTGTGTGTGTGTGTGTAGGTAAGCGTCCTCCTGTCCCTGGTCCTGGGGGTCGCCTTGAGGTCGCTGGGGTTGTCGTGGGTGAGTGGGCAGGCAGTGATGGTTCAAGAGGCAGAGGGTAAGCATTGTGTGATTGGTTACAATGCCATGCATGTTATTTTTATTTCTTTGCAGCAGAGTTTTAAGCCACTTTCATACATTCACGGATGAGACGCCGGATGATGCCGAATTTCGGCCCTCCGGGGTGTTCTGGCGTGTTAAGATGCTGTAGCGTCATCAAAGTCGGTCTGAGGATGGTGAGCAGACGGATAACTAGGGTCTCTTTCCGGCAGACCCCAATCGCTAGCCAGTTCTTGCCGGAGACGTGCCCGGTCTATGCACGAATGGCGCGGGACCGAAGGCGAAAAATACGGACGAAGACGGATTCACTCGATGCCTACAAGGATCAAGACGGTCTTCATGCGGTCTTTCCCGATTGTTGCCGGACTGTATCGTTGCGGCCTCACGATGCTACTGACTGGCATTCTCTGAGCTCTCCGGGATGAAATTTCGACTCACAGATGGGATTTAAAAGGGAGAGGAAACAATAATTGTTTGGAATAATCAACAATTGAATGAAAAAAATGCTACCTACTTTTTGCGATGTATAATCCTTGGTAGAAATCTGGCACTCTTTGTGTCAATATCAGCAGATATAACAGGCATGCAACTTTTCAGCTGATCTGCTAATTTCCTCTGTTTTGTTTCCTCATCTGTCCCATTGAAAATTAAAAAACACTTTACAAAGTTGGAGATTTTTTGCATTTTCTTAATTTTTGTAATGCCTGTATTAATTTTGATGATATACTTTACAAGAATGTTCTGTGCCATATTAAATCTGTTGGAAGGAAGAATGATGAACCCAAGATTGAACCTTTAGGCCTTTTCCAAATCTCAGCTTCGTCTCCGGCTCCATGTGGCCATACACCTTTTCGTTAATACTCCTGCACAAAAGACAGAACTGCAATGTGGAAAGTATAGCGATCCAACAACCTTCCCACATTGCAGCACTGTCTTTTATCCAAGTTCACTCATGCAGTATTTGCGAAAGGTCTAAGTTGAAGCCAGAGACGGAGATGAAGTCGAGATTTGGAAAAGAGCCTTTGTTTCCTGACGCTAACACACCACGTTCAGATAAAGTACAGTACATAATTCTAAAAGTTTAGATATCTGAGAACGTTTTTTAGTACTGTTGACATCAAGGTTAGGGTAATAAAGTACACTGCGATATTCTAGTCTATTTCCTGTGTACTGGCTACTTTTTTGAGCTTTTGAAGGTATAATCTTTAATACAACTTTATTCATGTACCCATGTAGGGGTATGTATTCGGGTGGAGGTGCTGCATTGAGAGGGGGTCGGCCCAACCAGAGAGGGGGCATGGGACGAGGGGTCTATGGCAACGGTGCCATGCCAGGCTACTTCCCTCTAGGACCACAACAGCTGTGGGGAGCACCAGATGCAAGGGTAGGTACCTAATAGGTCTGTTCCAGTCAAGTAGTAGGTTTTCATGACATGCTTTGTATGAAGTTGTGACCGGCTCCAGCAAAACCCAACACTTGTGATGAAAATTCAAAATTAAGTTTCGGTATCAGCTTAGTGTGCATACAAAAAGGTATCTTTTAAAACATGTTTGAGGAAATTCTGATAATTTTTGGCGAAGTTATGACCAATTAAAGTATGACAGATCAGAAAAAGTGAAATGGAGCTATTGGTCTTTAAAGCTTGACAAACTAGTTGATTATTTAATTTTTGGTCAATAATATATGAGGAATTTTGAGACAGTTCAAACAACAAAACAAATCTTGAATGTATCCCGATGTTAAAGTTGATTCTGCCAAATTTTCAAGTTGGTCCCAGAGGCCATTTTTTAAGGTTGTGGGCCCATATCACGTAATGGGAAATGCCGAGAAGCGTCGGGTTTTGCCAGAGTCGGTCACAGTTATCCAGTCCACAAAATTCGTAAACTAGGGTGAAAAACACATTATTTTTTCCTTAATTTGTAAAAATTGCGGATCCCCCTGATGAATTCTTTGAAGCACCCAGTCATTGCTGGTTCGCGATGGTTGAGTGGTTAAAATGTCTGCACTAATATGCAGGAGTTTAAGTCTCATCAAGCATGCCTTGAGTCTTGCTTTGCATAGAATAAGCCTCAGACAGTTGGATTCATTTGTCGGATTTTCACTTATCTCTGACAAAATGGCTCCAAACATTGAATTTCTTATGTTTTAATTTGGATAGTGTAATTTAAATTGTTGCTTACCTCGGATGAATCAACCTATAACATTTTATCACATTTTCGTTAAATTGACTTTTGTTCATTGCAGTTGTCCTTGGGATTTTATAAATGTTATAAATTTTCCTTTTGAAATTTGTGACCGACTCTGGCAAAACCCGACGCTTCTCGGCATTTCCTATTACGTGATATGGGCCCACAACCTTAAAAAATGGTCTCTGGGACCAACTTGAAAATTTGGCAGAATCAACATCGGGATACATTCAAGATTTGTTTTGTTGTTTGAAATGTCTCAAAATTCCTCATATTATTAACAAAAAAATAAATAATCAACTAGTTTGTCAAACTTTAAAGACCAATAGCTCCATTTCACTTTTTCTGATCTGTCATACTTTAATTGGTCATAACTTCGCCAAAAATTATCAGAATTTCCTCAAACATGTTTTAAAAGATACCTTTTTGTATGCACACTAAGCTGATACCAAAACTTAAATTTTGAATTTTCATCACAATGTTGGGTTTTGCTGGAGCCGGTCACATTTGACTCGGCACCTATTTCTGCAATGCAGCGAAGCGCCCACATACTGCTCCAAGCATGAACAATTAAAATCAGTGCTTGAGCACCTTGAGAGCTCGCACAGACGCGTATTAGGAGACTACATGCACACATGATCACAAGCTGCAGTTTTGATTGGCCAAAGTGGGTATAATAACATGAATTCATAAATATCTTAGACAGTTCCTGCATCCCTATTGGCTGAGAGTACGTCACGTGGGCAGTCTTAAACGGATGATAAAGGCCCGGTCAGTCTTAAACACTTGAGCCTGGCTCGCGGCTGTGCCCTGGTCAGTTTCAGCTCGTATGGAACACGTGCACGCAAACAAAAACCTCACATGCACAAAAGCAAATTTGATGCAGTGTATTTACCCGGCCGTGTGCTGCGAGTACAGCAACGCGTGCCTGCAAAGCACGCCACGCGCATGATTGAACAAAAACATCTGGACACACAGCACTTTGAACAACGCGCACGACGCATGTAGGAAAATACTCTGCAAAATTGTCAAACTGCGACATTTATTGCCGAAGAATTTTTGGGAGTTTTACTGATTTACACACCAACGGTTACAACTGATAACTTTGGGGGTGAGATATGGCAGGTTGATTTCAAATCAGGTTTTTTGCAAATTTTTATTTTCTAGGCAATCCTGCATTATTCATGAGTGCACTGACAAATAAATAGGCTGATCCACTGGACATGTAGGAAATTACTGGGTCATCTTTAACATGAAACAGACGATAATGTTCATAACATAGGACAGACATTCTTGTATCATACTGGTATATTGTTGTTATAATTAATCTGGACCTTGTTCCATTATATTACTTGGTAAGTATAGAATTGTTGTCACTCCAAACTAAAGCATTTTATTTATCATTTGTGAAATTAGGATGTCTTTAAATAACGTTCATATCATGGACAGACGTTTTGTGACAAAATGTCCGATATAAAGCTCAATTTTTTAAGTCCTGGCTGTTCCCCTATTGTTTGTGTACATTTTTCTTTGGTTACAGCGCTCTCGGTTACAGCGCTCAACATTTCAAGTCCCTGGACCGATACATTATGTGTAAAATAACTCCTGTTATAACGCTCCTAACCTGAGAGAGTTTTACAGAGCAGTCCGGTCCTTCGTAAAGCGTGTTACTTTTTAGCGGCTCTCGCGATTGTCGCACATGTTGCATTCATAAAACGATTCATCGAGCGCAATCGCTACTGCCAGCATGCATTGCACGTGTCTGGACACGGACCCATATTTAGTTTACAGTCAACTCGGCCGTTTGCCTACTCAACTCTTTCTGATCTTGTAGCGCGATTTTGTGCCTATCTTCACGCGAATCCCCAGTCGGCCCCACGTGAATTCGCAACTTGAATTTGCAGAACCTTATTCCTTCATGTTAAGTTTAACTCCTTTCTGCTTGCGCAAAGATTAGCAGGTATATCTACATGTAAATGTTAGACTTCATATAAGTTTTGCCGATGATTCGCCTTCGCTTCGCTTTTGTAAACTGCCACTTTTGACTTGACTAAGTTTGAATGCACAACGGTCGAGTTGACCTGCACCCACCGAGTCCAGTCTGTGGGTGATGTAGCACGTGTGACACGGACCTTCCAATTTTATGCATGGGAGGTTTGCTTTTGTGGCTAGCTTTAAAAAATTACGGGCTTATAAAGTGATTAAATGTTTAGCTTATTAGACAGTATTGTATTAACTTTTTTATGGATAAACCAGAACTGTCTCTAGTATATCGTTATTTAGTAAAATCTTGGGGGAAAATACATGTCGTACGTAACCCCTTGCATAAAATACTAGACCATTATACAACACGTGATCGCGCTCCGAGGGAGCGATAGGATCGTGCTGTGCCTGGCGCGGCCGGCCGGCCTAGCCTGCCTAGAGTCCCGCGTTGAGCCGTGTTGAACCCCAACCGTTAATTTTTTTGACAATTTACGGCGCATTTATTATGCCTATTGTCAAGTGGAGGATTTACGTTTAGCCACCCAAAACATTCCTACAGATACAACGTCTGCTAAACTACATGTAGGTCGGAAACATTTATCATTTTAACCTTAGGAAAACTGTAAACATTCCCAACTTTTTCCACAAGTTGTATCGTTAAGTTTCGGGCGGTATCCGGAGGACTCCTTCCTTTTTTCGTTTTTCACACACCAAAACCCAACTAAAGGCTAATTAATGTATTTGTCAGCCAAAATTACAACTTAAGTGTCCATATTTTTTACTTTCCATTTTGTGGTTATTAATTGAAAACGAAATAACACAAACACGTTAGAAAATACTTGGAGAAATGACCGTTTTATTAGTCTGTCGTAACAACACAAGCAGTCCAAGAATTCTTCTCAGTGAGCTCAGACGATCATTTTATTTGACCTTGTACATATACAAATATTTGCACTTACACATTTCAAACTTACACATAAAAATACAAATATATTACAGTAAAAATCTCCAGATTGTGCGACGCACGTCATACGTACGTTCGTTGTTTTTGCTGTACATGTACCGTGCATACATGTACCGCGCATTACATGTAGATGTATTGTACGTACATGTACATACATGTATGTGCACATGTACTTGTACATGTGCATCGCTTACTGCGCTATCTGGATATAACGCTCATAAAAGTTCGGTCCCTCGAAGAGCGCTATAACGAGAGTTTACTGTATTTACACTTTATGATGAAATGTGTGTCCACGTTATGAACGTTAAATCTTGCAGATGATCCTCCGTTATTTCTTGAATACCAATAATTGTTTTCAACATTTTTGTGGACAATGTTTTACCAAGGACATACATGTACCGTAGGATGTGGAGACAGAGAAAACATGACAAATTCTTTGATCATTGACTCCTGTCCTTGATTTCCTCAAAATGTCACACTTTTGTAACTATTAGTGTGGACAGACCCATTTATGAATGGGAATAAAAGTGGGTTTGACCAGTCTTAAACAATATGTTTAAAACCGGCTAGGGACCCGGAGGAGTGATAATGGCCCTCGCCTGCGACTCGACCCATTATCACTCGTCCAGGCCCCTAGCCGGTTTTAAACGTATGTTTCAGACTGGACAAACCCACTTTTATTCCCTAAGTAAAGTATGGTGACACCTGCGTCACGATCGTCAATACATGCTTCATTTGTTCTTTTCTAAAGTAATTTCTTTGTAGAAAATACTTGTAGCGCAAAAATAAAATGCTGTTTTGAATGTTAGAAACCACCTGCATCACGTCGTGGTTTTTTGGCTGTAAACAGTTTACAGTAAACTCTCGTTATAGCGCTCTTCGAGGGACCGCACTTTTGTGAGTGTTATATCCAAATAGCGCAGTAACCGATGCATACATGTACATGTACACATACATGTATGTACATGTCGTACAATACATCTACACGTAATGCACGGTACATGTACTTGTACAGTAAAAACAACGAACGTACGTATGACGTACGTGCATCGCACAATCTGGAGATTTTTACTGTAATGTATTTGTATTTTTATGTGTAAGTTTGAAGATCTTTACAGCAAATATTTGTATTTATATGTACAAGGTCAAATAAAATTATTGTCTGAGCTCACTGACAAGAGTTCTTGGACTGCTTGTGTTGACCAATAAAACGGTCATTTCTCCAAGTATTTTGTGACGTGTTTGTGTTATTTTGTTTTCAATTAATAACCACAAAATGGAAATTAAGTGAAAAATATGGACACTTAAGTTGTCATTTTGGCTGACAAATACATTAATTAGCCTTTAGTTGGGTTTTGGTGTGTGAAAAATGAAAAAAAGGAGTCCTCCGGATACCGGCCGAAACCTAACGATACAACTTGTGGAAAAAGTCGGGAATGTTTCCCTGTTTTCCCACGGTTAAAATGATTAATTTAACAATACTTGTCTAATAAGCTAAACATTTAATCACTTTATAAGCCCGTAATTTTTTAAAGCTAGCCACAAAAGCAAACCCCCCATGCACAAAATTGGAAGGTCCGTGTCACACGTGCTACATCACCTACAGACTGGACTCGGTGGGTGCAGGTCAACTCGACAGTTGTGCATTCAAACTTAGTCAAGTCAAAAGTGGCAGTTTACAAAAGCGAAGCGAAGGCGAATCATCGGCAAAACTTATATGAAGTCTAACATTTAGATGTAGATGTACCTGCTAATCTTTGCGCAAGCAGAAAGGAGTTAAACCATGGAGGATTAAGGTTCTGCAAATTGAAGTTGCGAAAATTTCGCATTCGCGTGGGGCCGAAAGGGGATTCGCGTGAAGATAGGCACAAAATCGCGCTACAAGATCAGAAAGAGTTGAGTTGGCAAACGGCCGAGTTGACTGTAAACTAAATATGGGTCTGGGTCCAGACGCGTGCAATGCATGCTGGCAGTAGCGATTGCGCTCGATGAATCGTTTTATGAATGCAACATGTGCGACAATCGTGAGAGCGAGTTGCCGCTAAAAAGTAACATGCTTTACACACTTTATAACCGGACTGCTCTGTAAAACTCTCTCAGGTTAGGAGCGTTATAACAAGAGTCATTTTACACATAATGTATCGTTCCAGGGACTTGAAATGTTGACCGCTGTATCTGTAATAGCGCTGTAACCGAGAGCGCTGTAACCAAATAAAAATGTACACAAACAATAGGGGAACGGCCGGGACTTGTAAAATTGAGCTTTATATCGGAAAGAGCGTACTATCAGGGCACGTTGTAACGAGAGTTTAATGTATATAGGTTGCAGAACAGTGGTTGTATAGGTGTATAGACCTCGTCACATACATGAGACTTTTGAGTAAGAGCGCTGTCAATAAACATTCTACTGATAACAAGCAAATTTGTTTAGGTCCCAATCCTTTTTTCTTCATGTTTTATTTTCTGATGATACAAGGTTCTTGTTTAGGGGCTGTCTAAAGTTTTCAACATTTTCACAGTTCTACATAGAGTAGTATTTTTCAAGACTCCCCTCTCTCCCCCCAAAGTACTACTTATCAAAAATAAATTGTCACTACCATGAAATTTCAAATTGTTACAGTGCATGTAAAGTCTTACGCGGCCCCCGACCCAACCCCTCCCCCTCCCACTTCCCACGCTTTGTAGAATCGTGACAATGTTGACAACTTTGGACAGTCCCTTATGAAGTAATCTGCAAACTCCTGTTAACGAGGTTTGACTGTGTAGTGGATACTGCGTTGTGAAAGGGAAAATCCATTCTATAATAATTATCTTTTCTTCTTTGCAAATGTTTTGTGCAGCATCAACACCAGCAGATGTATGGGGACCTAGGGCCCGGTTACAGACGGCCAAACCAGAATAGGTCTCGGCCCAAGAGGTCCCAGACGAACAACGGCGACGGGAGAGGCAGAGGCCGCGGCATGACCATCGAAACCGACGAAGTCTTGGCAGGCGGCGTGCCCGATGCCGAAAAGGGCGAAGAGGAGTACGACGCATCAGGAGGTCCAGGCAAGCTGAGCGTGTCCGATTCGCCCAGTGAGACTAGTAGTTCGGAGGAAGACGTACCAGGAGCCTTCAGCGACGCCAAGGAGACCCTCTCACCAAATACCGACTACGAGTCTGCAGCCACCGACTTTCAAGGTGCCTCGGAAGACATGGTGTCCAGTTACCACGAGGGTGGATACGACCTTCCTTCAACCCACGGACCACCGTATAATGGAGGCGTAGACACCCTCCACTCAGAGGTCCACACAGGCAGCCCAGACACGGCAGATATTCCTTAGACCTTAAGTGGACCAGATTTTTTTTACTGATGGAAATTAAGTCGAGAGTTAATATTTTTGGATTGATGTGTGCTGAATGGATGTTGGCAAACGATTTATAATAAAATTATTATAAAAAAAGAGAGATGATATAAAAACAATTTTGTGAAGGATAGTGACTGTTGGAAGCTTTTTTTCTTACGAAAATAAATGATAAAGTTGTTGGTGAAGAAGGCAAAAAAAGACAAAAAAATTCTTGAGTGGTTTAATGAATGCAATTTTTTACCAACTGTATCCTTAGCCCTCGCGTTAGATCTGCTGTCTTGTTATAGAGGGAGCCTTGATACAAGGGATGGGGATTAGTTGGTAATAGATGCACATGGTTATCTCATATCCATCCATCACACATCATTGGTACATATAGGTCAGAGGTCGGTCCATTGAAAATGACCTTTGACACGGACTCATTGCAGCTGTGTTAATGTTATGAGCACGGGGGAACGGTTGCTCAGCAGTTGAGGACTTCAGTGATTTTTACTTAATTCAGTCAACTTGCAGAAAATATTTTGGAGAATGTTTTCAATCTTTTTCTGCTGTGTTGGTATACTCCACATTGGATTGTTGATGTCCCCTAACGTGGTGCACTTGATGTTTCTTCTCTTTTGACTTAACAATTCAGTTCCCTTCAGTTTGATGTTGGCAAGTTTTAGATTGTCATGTTGATTGAGATGAGACTATGTCATTTTGAGGCTTCATGCACGCGTCAGGTCGTCTGTCTTGTTCACTGCTGGAATCGAGAATGCGGCAGGTATTGTTTTACCATTCCGAAGCCTCATTATGATGTCGTCATGTCTCAGCCCACATATTTGACATGAAAAAGTCCCTATTGGGAAATGAAGCTCTTTCGTAAATTCACGCATTTCAGTTCTACAACAACAGAAATTACAAGTTTACCTGACATTTACCGAAACATAACATTTGTTTCGCTTATTTCAGGTTATCATGATGTTTTGCGTGGTAGCCTGCAACAGGTTAATGCCATAATTTGCCTACATGTAGTACATGAATTAATTACTTGTTGAGGTGTCAACCTATTTCAGCCAATGGGCGACGTATGCGCCACGTTAGGGGACAGGCGGTTATCCATGAGTAAACCACTGAAACTATTTTGTAACTTGTACTTCGCAAAAATATGTAAATGATATGTTTTCTGGAGAACATACAAGTCTGCATTGAAGCATGCAATGTGTGGATTTTCTGGCAATGCAAATTGTTGGGGTGCTTGTTAGGAGCAAAATGTTTCACTAATGGGGTGAATCGCAATAACAGATGCAAGATTGGTATGTCCTAGACAGTGACTGTTAAGCTATATGAACCATCTTTGGTTTAATAAATTGGGTCTACATGTAGTAACTATTCTAAGTACCTCACACATTTTCTCATTACTACATGTAAATTTGAAATGGTTCGAAATATGTTCTGTAAAGGTTTTCAGCACTGGAACAACACTTCAACCATTTCTTTCAGTAACTCTGTCTTAGAACTGAACTTTACAATGCTCGGTGTGCTCCATGCACAAAAACTTGAAAGACGTGGTTGCATTAATGTAAACTCTGAATTTTCAGACGTGAGTTTCTTATTCCTAGTATCTTCCATTTTATATCCACACAAATCAGAAAAACAAATCAGGGCTTTAACCTTTCAATGGCCATATCTGTATGTTCCTGAAAACATGCATGTATCTTAGAACGTGGACCATGATGAGTGGCCTGGTGAGACAAATTATGCACATTCTATTAACAGTGACCTAGTGCCTTTTGGACAACTCTTAGAGTGTCAAGCATTCCTCTTTGAGATCACTTTGTATGACCATTCACTCTCGACACCTATGCAGCACCGCACAGTTTTTGTATTTTTTAAGAACCCCCTCTTTGATAAAAGAATCGTTCTTGTACAGTCCTCATTTTTTTAAAGAAAGAAAGAAAATGAAAATGGCCTTAACTTCAGTGATGCTCAGGTCTTGAACACGATTGTTGTTCATTTTAGATAGCAGAGACTTGTTTTGAAACTCTGTTCCCCTAAAAAGATGGACTAAAATTTACCACCATTTAAAATGAAGATAAAGAAAGGATTAATTAGGTGATCGGGCCAACAGCCCGATCACCTATTACTCTCGTACGATTTCTTTGTCTTTTTTTTTTTTTTTTTTTTTTCTTTTTCTTTTTCCACTCAAACGTTTCCAGAGCTTTTCTTCAAAACGGTTCAAGCTATCAACTTGAAACTTTGTAGGAACATCAACCCATATGTGAAGGTGTGCATACAAGGGTGACGTCATTGTGACGTCATTGGGTATCAAATTACAACCCAAAAATGACTAAAATATGCATGTTTTAAAATGCTTCCGTCTGGAAAACCACGTGACCCATGATTTTCGTATTTAGCAGGCTTATAGATAAGATCATGGCCTACGATTTTCTTTGTGTGGGCATTTTCATCTGACCCTTCCTTCTGGGGTCAATCTGAGGTCAAAGTTCAACGAAAACGAAAATCGCAATTTTTGCACTTATTGAGCAACAATGCCCATCAAACCAAGCTGAATCTTTAAGTAACTAAGTACAGGCATAGGTCCTATGGCAGACTTTCACCAGCGTGTATAATATTATGATGGCATCAAGCGTGACGTCATCGTGACGTCATCAAGTATCAAATTACACCCCCCAAAAAAACAAAATATGCATATTTTAAAATGCTTCCGTCTTGAAAACCACGTGACCCAGGATCTTCGTATTTGGCAGGTTTACAGATGACATTCTGTGCTACAATTTTCTTTGTGTGGGCATTTTCATCTGACCCTTCCTTCTGGGGTCAATTGGAGGTCAAAGTTCAACGAAACTGAGAATCTCAGTTTTTACACTTACCAGCAACAATGCCTATTTAACCAAGCTGAATCGTTAGTAAATTAGATACAGACATAGGCCCTACGGCAGACTTTCACCAGAATGTATAGTATCACGATGGCATCAAGTGTGACGTAATCATGACGTCATCAGGTGTCAAATTACAAAAATTCAAAGGTTATTATTTCCAAAATTCATATCTCAAGAACCGTAATAGATACTTGAACAATTCTTTCACAACATGATAAGTCTAAATGAACTGAACAAATCATACGATGTCATGACCCCTGTGTGACGCCTACTTCCGGTCCAAACCGGAAGTTGTTCGAAAATGTGCATTTTGTAAGCGTTTTGAATGCAAATAGATTCAAAGTGGTAGTGAATTTGACCATATTTCTACGGAACGAAATGTTTCCACACATGTAGACTTTTTGACTATACCATTTGTGACGTCATCACATGGACGGTGGTTACGTAATGTGGCGTCAAAATACGCAAATTTGGAGCTGAATTGTTTTAAAATGCTGTATCTTGAGAACTACAGCAGATATTTGCATGATTCTTTCGCCACATTTAAGAACTTGATGTTTATAAAATTGTTGAACAATTTGTGCACAACATTGTGACGTCATGATATCGTCACAGGTGTCAAATTACAAAAATTCAAAGGTTATTATTTTCAAAATTCATATCTCAAGAACCGTAATAGATACTTGAACAATTCTTTCACAACATGATAAGTCTAAATGAACTGAACAAATCATACGATGTCATGACCCCTGTGTGACGCCTACTTCCGGTCCAAACCGGAAGTTGTTCGAAAATGTGCAATTTTTTAGCATTTTGAATGCAAATAGATTCAAAGTGGTAGTGAATTTGACCATATTTCTACGGAACGAAATGTTTCCACACATGTGGACCTTTTGACTATACCATTGGTGACGTCATTACATGGACGGTGGTTACGTAATGTGGTGTCAAATCACGCAAATTTGGAGCTGAGATGTTTTAAAATGCTGTATCTTGAGAACTACAGCAGATATTTGCATGATTCTTTCGCCACATTTAAGAACTTGATGTTTATCAAATTGTTGAACAATTTGTGCACAAAATTGTGACGTCATGATGTCGTCACAGGTGTCACATTACAAGATTTCAAAGGTTATTATTTCAACAATTCATATCTCAAAACGGTGCAAGCTATCAACCCCCAGCTATGGCGGATATGCAGGGAGGAGATATTAGTTACCGGATTAGTGTATACAGCAGCCGATTTCACGAAACTTTACGCAATTGCGCAAGTCCACTTACGCCATAAGTTATTGCGCAAGTAATGGCGTAAGTGGACTTGCGCAATTGCGTAAAGTTTCGTGAAATCGGCTGCTAAACTTCCATTTTTGCCATTCCACAGGTGATAACAACGTCTGAAATTCATCACAAAATGTTCATTTAACCCGATCACCTGGCGTTTGTAACAACAAACGTCATACCTCTAGTTGTTTTTCTTGTCCTATAGACAGCCGAAGTGTGACGTGTTGCCATGGTAATTGGCCCTAAACATCATGGCTGTCGGGAAAAAGTACCATTGCAAAAGTACAGGAACACAGTTCAGTGATTTTTAGTGTAGAGCCATTGCCTAGGCAACTAACAAAAGATGACGTATTAACTTTGGCAGTCTATAGACCATTTGCGCCGGCGGCCATGACAGGGGGTTCATATTTAAATGTGACAATGGATCCACACAGTGCCTACTCGTGCATGATGCGCGGTGACAACATGACTGCCCCGTCATGGCTGGCAGTGCAAAGGGTCTATATCCCCTTCAGTCACAGGAATTTACATACACGCATGTGATTGAAGGGATATATATTTAGAGTTGGTGGAGAAGGCTTGGGCGATTCCAACATTTTTGGAATCCGTTCCAATTCCACTTATAAATTACAGTTCCATTCAGATTCGATTCCATTTTCGAAACAAAATTTGGCATTTAAAGCAGAAAATTCCTGGATTTTTGTAATTTCTTCATCTATTAACATTTAGTATCGCTGGGTACTTCCTGAAATCACCATAATGTGAATCGATTCCTTCAAAAGACAGAATCGCGAGAATAAATTCTAATCGATTCGCCCAAGCCTAGTGTGGACTAGTTTTAGTATGTTCGAGAGTGTGAGAATGAGCTAAACTTGTGGAACCCCTAAGGTATATTTACTGAGCAATAATCCTCGCCCGTTTTATTCAACACTATGGTAAACACTGTGCCCCATTAGAACAAATAGTGTCGACCTTGATTGGCCTTATTAATGTGACCAGTTTGGGCAAAATGAGTTGGATGTCACACAGTCCAAGTTGAGTTTTTTGCAACCATTTCTAGAAATCGGCAGCTGATCCAGGATCATTAAAATATGAAAATACAGGCACTGCACTTTATTATTGCACTTTATTGGGCCTGGATCCACTGCTGATTTCTAGTTATGTGTTGGATTTTCCACAGACTCTGCGGCCACTGACTCATTACACCAAAACGGGTCTAAAATTCTCAATGAGCAATTTTACAGCAGTGGTTGAATCCCTCATAAACCTATACACGAATCTGGTAACTAAGGACTCCTTCCCTGCGCGTCCGCCATAACTGGGGGCCATCCAGTGCCATGAAGTGTGCGTTCTGCGTTGTTGTTAAAATTGAATAGTGCACAACGCGCCCCCTTAGTGTGCACAGGCTTCAACAAAGAATGCGCACATTTTTCGAAGTGACAACATAATGTAACGTACAGTTCATGGCACGGGATGGGCCCCAGTTATGGCGGACGTACGGAGGACAGGCCCTCGGCTCTCGGATTGGTGTATAAGGTGACTATGCAATGCTATGTCCCCGTAGTAGACTGGATGGTATGATCCTAAAAATGTATGCAAGAACATTAAGGCAGGAATTAATTTCTTGACAAAGCACCCTGTACATGTATCATTGTCCTCCAAACAGTTCGCCAGTACAGTGGTGGTGAACGTTGGAAGAAACAAACTTATGCAATTGTAATTGTTAGCTAGATGCTAGACAGTTCTTGCACGCTGAAAATAAAAAACTGTGTTGTGCTTAGGCAGCGAGAATAGATATCGGTTGGAAATGTCATTGCATTTTTCATATCAGCAATGCTATTAAGCTGTTCAATTGGTGATTTTTGGTGTACCTTGTATGCTAGCTCGAATGCCTCTGGCCGTCGGCCAGAGCGGTAAACCGCCCCCAGCAGCCGGAATGTTTGTAGCGAATTTGCTACATACTTTGAGCGAGATTTTCCTCTCACCCAGGACAGAGATTTCCAAAGTTAGGGTAGGCCTACCTACAGATAGAGGAACTTATACCTTTGTCAAAACACGTTCCCTGATCCAGAAGTCTTCATCCATCTGGCCAAGAGGCGACGATCATTTGCAAGTTCCACAAATATTGTTCCTCCATTGACGTTTCAAAAAACATGGCCTGGGTGTGTTGTAATGCAATGGGCGTGCGACGTGCCCCAAAACGCCCGGCTGCTGGGGCGGCGGCCAGACGCATTCGGGCTACTTGTATGCATTTGCACGTAGTAGTGATGCAAGTTTACAACAAAACGTGGAGCTATGTGCATTTTGAGAAAATGAGTTGCAGGAAGAAAAAGTGGAAGAGAAACTTTTTTCTGAAGTGTTAAATATTTTGAGCCTTTTGGTATTTGCTGTACTAGTTGTCTATTTACCTCCAGCTGTAATTTTAAGCTTGATATTTATTTGCAGAATGATTGAGGATGTTTGACTGCAGCGACTGGCTGCAGTAGTGTCCTGGGGTAGTATATATTGAACCGTTTCAAATGGGCACTACGGTTCGACTTGGCGTACACATTGACTTTGTGTATGTGACAAAGGTATATCATCTTCATCTGTCCAATCGTTAAAAATCAGTATTTTATATTTCGATCTGATTTGGAGGTTGTGTACAATTTACTTTTTTAAGACCATGTTTTGTTAGATTTTTTTTTTTTACAGTGTAAACTGTCAAAATGACAGTGAAGATCTAAAGGAGGGGTGAACAATTTGTATTTTAACTGTGGCCTAAATTACTCAACTACATGTAGGGAGTAAAACATACATGTAGGAAAGAATACAAACTTCTGTGAGATTTGATAGTCCATATAAATGAGTATAACGTTGCATGCATTGTAAGCTTCATTCAAGTATAGTAGCTCAAATTTGTACCCAATTAAATGACAAAATGTTTGTATTAACTGGTTTTTTGTTTAGTTTTTTTTTTTTTATTTTACTGTCCTGAGCCCTATTGGTTTAGCTTTCTTTTTAATCGTCCTCATACATATTATACCAAGTCTTAACATTCATAAAGTCATTTGTTCAGAAAAGAGAAAAACCACATTAAACATTAGAGATAGTACATGTAGTAGTTTGTACATGTAAATGTCATTTGCATTTTATTTTTTTTGCCAATAACTATTTAATGACAATTGCATGCTAAATTATAAGATTTAATTTACGAATCCAAATTTTTTCTTTAATACGATTTGTTCATAATTGATTCCCACACAAGATGATTGCATGCCACTTTTAGTTAAACATTTAAACTTTGTTTAGGCTCGAGCCATTATCAGCATCCCAGTCCCTGGTCGGTCTTAACCCTCCAACATTCCATTTTAGAAGATGGGGTGCTTTCGAAAGGCACGTCTTTGTAATGTTTTGTAATTGAACCCTCGTTGGAGCTTGTATAGTCACCTTTAATGTTGAGTTCGCTCCCCGTTCAGGCCGACCCTGGGATATCTGGGCCTTTAGCCAAGCCCCATCCATTTGTGTACCCTGCATAATAAAATAAATCAATCATCCTACCTATGGCCCAGTGACAGAATGTAAGCAACGGCTTTTTGCAACCAATGGCCTAACAAATAAGAAATGTCCTCAAAGTACAGTGCTTCTGGAGTCTCTCTTTTGAGTCTCCCTATTTTATGCAGGGTGAATCTCTGAGGTTTAAACAGACAGTTTAAGACTGGCCACCCAGACCTTTATTCCCTTAATAAAAAAAATGGAGTAACAAAGCTCATATGTGTCTGAAAAAAAACAATGTGGTCATCACCATGGCTGCAACAATGCAGAACCAACCAGGATTTTTTTTCCTTTTAAGCCCTTCGAAAATATTATTTACCGGTTTAAATCAATTTGATAATGTACTATTTGCTAACCCTTTTTAAAGTTTTGTTACTAGTTTATATTAAGTTATGGCAGATTAGTAGTAGTGCCATTGTTGTAGGATAACTGAAAATCCCAGTTTTGCTGTCCCGCTTAATTTTAGTGATCATCTGTGCTTAAAAGTTAGTCAGTATTTAGTTAAATCCCATTTTTCATTGTAACAAAATACTAAGTTCAAACCTGAAGTAATATAAACATTAAAATGTGTGAAGCTTGTACCCTGTAGTGTATAAATAGTTTAAAATGCATAGGAAAGGTTGAAAATCTTATCTCAAAATGTTCCATTATTGAATTTAACAAACTGTGATGAACAGTCTTAATTTTCGTTTTTAATCCTTATCAAAATGTTGGCAATCATTTGAGGGAGGAAACATTCATAAGTCATGGAGCCATTTGTAGCTGCTTCCAAGGTTTCCTGAAAACTTTGTTGTCAAAAAATCAAAGCTCTCTAAATCTTTGAAAATCAGGGAAACCTAAGGAATGTGCCTAGACCAAAAGAAAAAAACGTTTTTGGCTTCTGGTCAAATGTTGCCTCAAAATGTTGCCTCCAAATTTTGTTACACATGGGTAAACATCAAGACATGAGTACAAGTGGAGTTTTGAACAGAGCCCTCAAATTTTGGAAACGGTTTTTGATGTCTACGTGTAATTACCATATATATATACATGTATCTGATTCCCAAAGAGACTATGCCTCACCTTTATTGTACACCAGAAAGACACTCAAACTATGCCACAAGAAGTATAGCAGCATTTGGATACCATATTTGTTCATTCAAATGTAAAACTAACAATGCACAAGGTCTGAAACAAGTGTTTGTGTTGACCGGAAACTGGAGACATTTTTAATTTGGCCACGATATGTAGGCCTACTTATATAGTCAGTTTTAGTTACATACACTTAAAGGTAGAGTAGGCCTACATCATTTGCAGTGACCCAAATTTTTCTCACGAGTTGACAAGAAAAACCTTACTAAATATGTTAATAACAATGGTACCAAACACCACATGATTTTGTTTCAATCTCAAATGGTATTTTGTGTGAGAAATTAACAACTGAGGGTTTTTTCAACAACAAAAAAGTATTTTGCAAAATACTTTTTTACCATTCAACTCGACACAAAAACCATGCATGGATTTTTCAAGTTTTCATAAGTATTATTGCACCTATGTGGCTGAAATTTTTACAGGGCAGTTTTGTCAACATGGGCCTTTAATTACGAGTGGAAATAACGCCGTTTTTAACAGTTTACCAATCATGTACTGTATCTTTAAATCTTATTTGAAAACAAAATACATGTGTAACATGTATTCAAATTTATTTTTCAGGGTAAAATCTCCTTTGAGCTCAGATACGTTTAAGGATCAGACTTGGTTATCAGAAAGTACAGAGCAGTTTTGAAAGCAGTTGGAATCTTGCTCACCCTGGTAAACTGTCGCTGCAGTAAGCTTAGTTGACTTCAACCTTTTCATTGCAACTCATTAATATTATTGAGTTCTGTTGATGTCACTTTTGTTTATTTGCAGTTTACTTCTTTCTTTTTTTAAGCCACTCGTACCATCATAGAAATGTGCATGTAAAATAAGTGACATCCTTAGTACATACTTGGCTTGTTAGTCAGTGTAACAATTGTGTATTTATTATGTAAAATTACAACCTAAATTTACTTTAAAGGCCTCGATTTGTATATATGCCATTACTTTGCACATTAGAGTTAGCCCTGAAAATTGCAGAGCGTGATCCCAAATATTCCTGGAAACTTAAATACGCGTATTGAGCTCGTGCCAATGATGTCATTTTGGGAGAAAAACAATGCCGCGTCGTTGTGGAAGCAATGTGCGTGCGCGTTGTGTGTGTCCATAGCGCGCGTAACGCGCTATGCTGAGGCTCCCATTGGTGAACTAAACCGCGTACGCCCACCAGAGACACACACAACGCGCATGCACATTGCTTCCACAATGACTCGGCATTATTTGACTCCCAAAATGGCATATTCGCACGTGTTCGAAAGGGGTCAATTGGCTTGATTTTCTAGGTTGACACTTGCAAAATCTCATGACAGTTTTCCAGACTAATACTGTTGCTCTTGCGTGCACATTGTAGAAGTCATGTGAGATATGTCTTCATAGGAAGACGGGGGGAAAATACCAGAGCATTTCAGAGCAGTATAGGTTGCTGTGTGTAATACTTGCCTTAAAGGAGCTTGTTGAGATTTTGTCCAGAAAATATATTTTGTTCTAACCTTACAATCAAATAAAATACTTCCCCAAAATACTATCCATGGGAATAAAACAGGAAATTTGCAATCTCAAATTTGGATGTGCATGGAAAGCAACAAGGTTGGTATAATCAGTGCACTGCTTTATAGAACCGGGAAAATTAGTTAACAAAACATTGGTGGTTTATTTTTGAAGATATCATTAAAAATATATGGATTGAGAACGCGAAATTTCATAAGGCAAGGAGAAAAATATGACAAATGATTTGGTATCAAAATCTCAACTACCGTGGGAAAAATGGTGGACTTAAAAATGTGATTTGGACACGCTCCTTTAAGTGCTGTGAGATATTCTGGAGAACTGTGTTAAGTTTCAGTGAAAACTTATTGTGCAGCTTAATCAAGCAAATTGGCCTCTATTCAGCGCCCCCTCCCCCTCTCCTCCCAACATACCTTTGAAATAACGAGCTAGTTGGAGCAAGGACTTTAGTTAACTGTAGGCCTAGTTTGACCAATTTTGCCCAAGCAGAGACCAGTTTACGATGGTTAATTTTTTAAATATCACCCAGTCACTGGTACACATAAGACTGAATTCTTGCGGTGTTCAGCTGGGAACCACTGGTGGTAAAAATGCATGGTTTGACAAAATCTAGAATGAACCAGTAGTTAACTATAGTTGCTGCTACAACTTGCTACATGTATGGCCCTATAGCTTGTTTGTGTTATTGTGAATTACATTATACCGACAGATAACCTTAGTACATGTAGGTGTAGAGACCGATACAAAAAAGAGACGCTTTTGACCAAGGATGGGGAGTCCACAATATTTATATTATTTTTTTTGTTGTGAGGATTACCATTGAATGCAAGTTACCATTTTGTAAAGGCATTGTTTGTTTTTGTTTATACAGAAATCAAATTGAAGGAGATTTTGTCATACTTTGAAAGTGAAATTGCTCATACTGAGCAGTGGTGTTAAGTTCGTATTTGAGAAATCCCGCAAAAGCATGTTCCATTTATTAGAACAAAAGCAGGAAATTAACAATGTCCCAGGGGTGGAATACAATTTGTTCTTTTTAAATGTGAATATTAATGGTTTATTCTTTTGCTCTCAGAAAACCTTTGTTGATATTTTTGTGGTCTTAGTTCTACCCATTAAGGCGCAATGGGAAGTAAATGATAGATGATGCTTATTACATGTATGTAGCCAAGCTTTGCAAATAAAAAACACAATTTTGATGGCTTGGATATAAGTAGCATATTTCTGCTTGTGTTATACGTGTCAATCAGTTGCTGTAATAATGTGCTAAATTATAATGCATGACTTCACAATGAAGTAGTTATTAGTGTCTTTTTTTTTTCGTGAAGTAGAACCACTCAAGAATTTTTGAATAGAGACCAGGGGTTGTTGCATGTAATTGGTACTTGAGGTGAAGAAAAAGCACTAGACTTGGATTTGGGCATTGTGTAATGAACAGGTTGGTTTCATTTTCAGTTGTTTGTAAAGATATGCGTTTTCCATCTAACTTGTGTCCATTACTTTATACTGCACTTTCCGAAATGAGAAAGTTGTTTGGTCGTCTTTCCATTCTTAAAACTGTTTCCCAGAACTTTTTAAAACATTTTGCATCCATTGGAAAATAACAATAGCAGCATCCTTTAAGTGTGCCTACAGTCCATGAATCAACTAATTTAATTTCTGGAAAAAGTCTGGCTAAATCTCGGTTTCCAATACTGTTTGGGCACTCTCTATTGGATGTGACCATTTTTGATGCCACACTGTGAATTAGTCGTTTTGGTTAACAACTTGGTTTTTTTACCATGCCTTTGGTCTAATTTTAGGAATATAAAGAGGGGTTTTTTTCTTTCTTTTTTAAACAGGATTAATTAATGGTAGTTACATTAGTTTTCCTGCACTGTCCTTCCAAGTCTTGTGGGGTTCTGTTTGAAGAGGTATTGTTAAGAGAATCTTGTAAAGAAAGAAAGAATATTGTAAAAAGTCCTTAAGACTGGAGATTAAACGATGGAACAGGTTCGGCTTGGTCTCTACTCACAAGTCGTTGGTAATAGTTTCTTGGGATGAAGGTGTGACCTATGACCTTAATTTATGCGGCTTGCAGAATTGAAGGGTCAAATTCGGTCAACCTTCTTGCAAAAAATCGGTTACCATTGGCTTGGTATCTAGACCACTGACTGATCTGGCGACATGTATTCACACAGACGTAAAGAGACGTTTCTATTTTGAAACTATTTTTCTGCGGAATATTGCCGACAAAACATGAAAAGCAGCTGAGCTGGCAGTATTTTGCTAACCACTGTAGATAATTGGTTTGGTGGGTTTTGTAGCAATTGTGCTAACGATTTTGTGAGCTTGAAACGAACACTTTTTAAGTAACAGACATGAGAAGATCATTTTGGAACATTGTAATTGTTTCTTCGGGGAATGTGTTCGGTTTTTTAGCAGTACAGGTGTTTGTGAAATGACTGACTGGATTTGGTATTAGGCTTTGCCTGCTGATTAAATTCAGCTAAAACCAAATCTAAAGGCAGTCTATTCAAATTGGGTTCTTAATAGATGTGATTTTAAAACGTGCTGCAGTATGCAATAAGCCACAGCCCGTAATTTAATATGGCTTGGTAAGAGTACCTAATTTGCCATGCTTGCTTTTGGATGAGGTAAATACATGTAACCGGTCGTCTGTCTAAAAGCCGTAGCCTAAGCTTCAGTTGTACGTAACATGGCCATTAAGTTTTTTTTAATTGTTAATTTTGTATTATCAACTCATGCTTTGTTGGATGTTAAACCTTGCAAGAATATACTCAGCTTTAGTAGAAAATCAAGATCTGTGCTCGTCGTGTTCATTTTGTTTGTTTGTTGTGCGAGGTTTTCCAGAGAGCTGTGATTATCGGTTCTAATGGTGTTAGCTCTGAATTTCCCGCAGTGTGCCAAAACGGCCATTAATATTTTCACGGTTCTACAAATTGTAGGAAGGGGGCGGTCGAAGGCCACGTAGGACTTTACATGCACTGTATAATTTTGACATTTCAACGTTGACAAAAAATGTTTGATGAATAGTATTTCGGGGGAGGAGGTCTTGAAAAATACTACTCTCTGTAGAACTGTTGATAACTTTGGATGGCCCCTTAGTGCAGACTGACAAAAAGTGACACGAACTAAGATCCGTTGTTGTTGGTTGAAGGATCCCTGTAGTAACGGCAGAGCTATTCCAGTGTTAAGCACCCGTACTTGAATGTCAAGTACTTTGACTCGAGTCCAAGGTTCCAGAAAAGTGAACCACGTGGGACTTGATTTAAATTTGTGCTCGGTCGACAACGTACATTGTACTTCAAATGTTGATATTTGATACCCATGTGCGACCAGGGGTCGATTTCACAAAGACTTCCGATGCGTCGCATCAAATCCATCGCAACTCATTAAAGTTTCACTGCCCGTGTTTTGGCCGATTTGGGCGTCAAATTTTTTAAAAAGATAAATAGGTATTTTTCTAGAATAGAAAAAGTTATGAGCTTTCATTTGGTACCAAGAACGCAAAAATCCGTCAAGGATTAATGCCAGTCGATTAAAAACAAGAAATGATTAAATGGCTGGCAGGTCATTTAATCGAGAGAGTGTTGACGTATTATGTTTTGACGTTTTAGGAAAAAGGCTTAGACCAGAAATCTCCAGTTCTCGACGTCGGAAATTCAAGTTTTTGATATTTTTCGTTACAGAGACACGTAAGCTTTCTAAATTCGTTCGCTTGTGTAAATTAATTTTTAAAATCTTTTCACCGAAACACGGGCAGTGCAACTTTAAATCCTTTGGAATTGGCAGTGTTGTTGTCGAGTCACCAATATCGAGCCCGAGTCACTTGTTCACCAAAATGAAACTGAATGTGCTATAGTTTCGTGTACACTCCGAATGTGTGCAATAAGCCAGTTGCGTGATAGATTTGCATAAATCCTAGAGTCCTGCCTCTGCGCTATGGCGCTCGCATAATAAGAGAGTACTGCACCAGACTACCAGGCCGTTGGCAACGGTTGCCAAGTGGCAAGGGGGTGCACGCTAGAACATGTTAGCCGGCGCGAAAGTCTGTACGGTACCTGGAATACCTCGCACAGTACTCTATGCATTTTGAAGCTGGACCATCCGAAATTACATGTTGAAATTGCATGTTAAAACATGTACTCGCCATGAAATTTCGTCAAAATAACGAGTTAGAACGTCTTGTTTGACTCGAAATAGACGTTAACTTTGAAAGCTGGATCGTTCCCAATCTGTGCATGATAAATTCAAAAAAAAGAGTAACGATTTCGGGTTATAAGACTGGTTTGAAGCTGCCGATTTAACGTCACGAACCCGAACGAAGGGAGACGTATACACTAGACACCAAACTTGACTTGAAATAGGGGAAATAAGATGACATGCAGATTGTAAATCTTGCCAATATGATAAAATTAATAGCGCCGTTGATTGTTTATCCATTTGACGGAACATCGTCAGAAATTGGCGAGTTTTACTGTTCCAAAACGCGCGTTCAACATAACAGCGAGCGACTCTCGTTTTGCGTACAAGACCGGCATACGATTTCAAATACACCTTCCGAATTTTTTGAAAAGAAAAGGTCATGCCTGTTTGTTTCCGCAAATGATCGACGTCTCGCAGCAACTTGGGTAAAATCAAAAGTAATTCAATTATGAATTAAAATGATTATCTAGCTACATAAAAGTTACAACAGATTTTAGAAATACTTTGGCTGCAAAAACTTGACCGAGCGGTTGTTGTGTTATACGTTGTTGAGTTTGTCTATATCCGTGCGGAATACGGAATTCACCACTAAAAACTGAGATGGGAAAAAAGGGCAGGCTCTAATTTGTGGGCGACAAACAGCACCCGTAACACACTTCGATTAGAATAAAATTTTAAACAAAGACAAACAATTATATCTCCTAACAGTCCTCAGTTTCACAAATCTGTCTAGCAAACACGAACCGGGATACGATCGACCTTTTTATTTTGGTATATTTAGTAGGCATCGCATAATTTTCGCATTTCCATTTTTCCCGGTCCACACACGCAAAATTCATGTTTCCTATTAAACCAAATCACGTTTCCTAACCAAATTTAAACTTTATGGGGGCATAATATCATGTAATATTAGAAAGAATTAGTGGCGAGGGTGTACGGTATTTATATCTCCACTTAATTAAGTCGCGTACGTTGATGTATTTCTCGCGATTTTACTTGGGCTTCGGAATATGCCGGTCATGTACGCAAAACGAGAGTCGCTCGCTGTCGCGTTGAACGGCGATCTGAAACAGCAAAACTCGCCAATTTCTGACGAAGTTCCGTCGAATGGATATTAAACAATCAACGGCGATATTAATTTTTTATCATATTGTGGCAAGATTTACTAGCTGCATGTCATCTTATTTCCCCTATTTCAAGTCAAGTTTGCTGTAAAGTGTATACGTCTCCCTTCGTTCGGGTTCGACGTTCAATCGGCAACTTTGAACCGGTCTCATAACCCGAAGTCGTTACTCTTTTCTTGAATTGATCATGCACAGATTGGGAACAATCCAGCTTTCAAAGTTAACGTTCATTTCGAGTCAAACAAGACGTTCTAACTCGTTATTTTGACGAAACTTCATGGCGAGTACATGTTTTAACATGCAATTTCAACATGTAATTTCGGATGGTCCAGCTTCAAAATGCATAGAGTACTGTGCGAGGTATTCCAGGTACCGTACAGACTTTCGCGCCGGCTAACATGTTCTAGCGTGCACCCCCTTGCCACTTGGCAACCGTTGCCAACGGCCTGGTAGTCTGGTGCAGTACTCTCTTATTATGCGAGCGCCATAGCGCAGAGGCAGGACTCTAGGATTTATGCAAATCTATCACGCAACTGGCTTATTATGACTTGCTCGTGTGCTCCTCGCCGGTCTGGTGGGGGTAGTGTACATATTCACGCGTCGTACTGTGCTTTTCCCTATAAAGAATCCTGCATTAAGCGCGCGATTATATATATATTTGTTTCTCTTTTTTTGAAATATGCGACTCGAGTCGCCATGTTCGAGTCCGAGTCATTTTCCAATGTGACTCGAGTCGAGTCCGAGTCACGAAAAATGTTTCTCGAGTCGGACTCGAGTACTACAACACTGGGGATAGTCTTTGTGAAAGACTGTCTTACGGTGCTTAATTGGTTCGTGTACGTGCGCGCGGTCGACATTGCACCGTGTGGACAGGGTCATTTTGGAATCGCGCAATCGCAAAGATGATATCATTGCTTCATGAATAATGATGTAAGACTGGTGACATATGATGACGGATCGGTACGTATCCACGAGGAAGGTATAATGACGCACTTAAGAGTTTCTCCTGAAAAATTCGGAAAACTAATGAATGTATTGATACTTTTACATTATATTTCTTTTCAGTAAAGTATCATCTCGTATCACGAAGATCTTCCAGGCTCAAGCTCATCTAGTTTCTGCTACACAAACGAAGTTTAGCATCGTGCGCGTTCAGCTGTGCACAGAAGTTGGGCATGTATAATGCAATGACGCACCGCACTATAAGGCTGAAAACTACGGTGGCCAAGACAAGCTACTTTCTTCATAGAAGCAATTTTGATTAAATAATAGTCTTCTGTCAATAAAACGTGCAATTTATGTGTAGTTTATAGCACTTGTAAAGTTTTATTTGCTGTTATATCAGACGACTTGATAATATGAAATCAAACAGTAAGGGTTATAACTTTAAAACCATGAAGCTACATGTATGGTATAACCTATAAACAATTATCAATGTGCAACTTTTATATATTTTCGTAGAAACAAAATAATTTCCACTGGTTCTCCTAAAGTAACATTTGTAAAATGACAATTTATAATTAATAAAACAATACAAATTGTACATTAAACTTGCAACACGGCTCTTAATTTGCATAACTTTACAATTAGGAGCTGCTTTTTGCACCACTTTACATAAGAAACAAGTGCCATTTGGGGACCTGTATTAAATTTAAAAGGACAAAATGGACTCCATTGTCATTATAATAACGCATGGTTAAATACTGGCCGACAGAGGGCCGCCTTCTAGAGTTTCTTATGGCCGATGATTACAGTTTTATGAGCAAAAATTGCCTCGCATTATTTGTATCTTGTAAATTGGCTGCTAAAATAACAAAATTATCAATTTTATCATATCTCGCCGGCAAATCCTTGACTTTCTTCATTTTTATGCGAGTGGATATTTCATTTAAGTGATACTTTCAAGGTCGCGGTGTATGCACATCAGTCCCGTACGTACGCGCCGCGCAATTTGAAGTAAAAGGTGAGTGCGTCATTATAAGTGCGTCATTTTATATGCCTGGACGATACGTACGGACGGCCGGCGGAAGCGAGCTTCGGAAGCGCACTGTGATGTTTTTTCCGCTGTGTGCGTCTGTGATTGTTCCGTTGGGTGAATTGCGTGCCTTGCGCCGGGCCGGGCACACTGGCTGGGTATGCGTGCGATAGGCCGGATACGAATGTACCGATGTGCTCTAAGTTGGCAGCGTGAAACGTTCGTCGTTGGATGGACTTTTTAGGTTTGCTTCTATAAATTTCTGGGTATAATGACCGCCAGAAACAACATTTCGAGTGGCAAAATTTAAGATTTTGCGAGGAATAACTTATAAATTTTCAAACCTGTCTCATGTTTTAGTCCATGGGCCAGAGGCCAAAATTTCACTCATTGGTACCACCTGAGGTGGCAAAATCTAAATGCATTTTTTTGAAAGGTCTATGTCTAGGGATGATAAATTGATGTGATAGCAATCCCAGGGTGGCAGCTTAGTGGTAGAAAATGCCCACTTTTTAAGCCGTCAGAATGAAGCTTCTTCATAAATCCTTAGCACTTGGGTTAGGATATGGTTGAACAATTCGCAATTACACCATTATGCTTTGTTGTATGATGATGAAACTTGGTCAAATTGTTGTTTAGCTATAGCTTTTAGAAATGACGTCACGTAAAAATATATTTTTTCTCTAGAGGGCGCTGTTCATAGACGTATGTAATGTGTTCATATATTACACAATTTTGTTTAGATGCTAAACAGTATTTTAAACATTAATCTTTTGTTCGTGTCCCCTGTGAAACAAACCAAACTTAATTAATGGTTTAAAAGTGTTGGTTTAGGTATGTTTTTAACTATTTAGACGGTAACATTTAAATAAATTGCCAGTATAGCACCTGTCTGAGTAACAGTATTGTCTATACATCGTACATGTACATTGTAGTATTTATATTAGCGTCATGTGTACATGTATGTTGTTATCACCTATGTCTCAAATGTGCTTCCAAAGACATCACAAATTAAGTAACCATACTCCACGTGATGATGAAATTCACATGATGACAAATTTATTGCCATGGCAACTATCTATAGAGGGCGCTATACTTGGATGATTATTTTGTACATGTATATGACACTAAATAAGAGCAACTTGTATGACCATACAATATCCTGTGCACATAAATAGTTACAAATAACCTGCTCTTCAGTGGTGCTTCTTGCCAGCTGCATTGTAAGGCAAATTGTATATGAAAAGTGACAGCTATAACGTAGGGTTACTATTAAAAACAGATAGAAAGTTGGCAACAGCCAATTCATTTAGCTGCATGGTTAACTTCATTGTGTTAGGGAACAGCGTAAGTCGATGGCAACCTCAATCTGCCCGATAATTCCGAGTGCCTATCACGGGAGATACCAGAATCTTCAGGTTACACCGTTCTCAGATCCGAGATACCTCCGGTATCTCAAAACCGACTTGACCATTCTTGTCCTTTACACACGGAGTAACCAACTCCCTAACCTAACAAAATATTTGGAAAATCCATCTCCACCGAATACACTTGAATAACGGAAATTTCCATTTAACTTTGGTGGAACACGTCACTGATCCTATAAACTCGGAAAGAAAAAATACCAATTCGTTATCAAAAATAATCCAAAACATACAATTAATCGGGACAGCCCATACAACAAAAATCAGGTAATTTACCCAAAACCCACACTCAAGGGTAACTATTGAAATTACCAAAACAAAAACTATACCACAAAAATAGCTATCCCACCCAACGGATTCTTAAATTTAACGTGTACGAATGACACAAACTCCCAAAAATATAAACTGTGGAAATAAAACATAAACAAAATAACACAACACATCGGTAAAACTCCAACTATAAAGAACTACAACACATTGCGATTAACTCGATTTTGATTGCAAATACCCGAAAAAGGTCAAATTTACCACAAAATAGAAACACAATCCGATGATAAATTTCCACCTACGGATCACACGCAGATATCAGGATTTTCCTCTCTGCTGAACACGAACGCTCATTGGACAACGGAACCAAACAATGGGAGGTCACGCAGAGCATATGATGCATCCACGACGCATAAAGAGCTGGGGAAACCCACACCAAACCAACTAACTGCAGCAATGACGTGGTCGAAACACACCAGGCCTGTCAAGCCAGCAATGTGTCTCAACTTAACCATATACAACAGACACATCACCAAACTTTGACAGTCCCTACCATAACCTAGACCAACTAAAAGCAGAAATTGCGCAAAAAAGCGCAAAAAATTACCCAAACACTACAAAATATAACATAAACAGCAGCATATCGTTATATTCATACCGAAACGCCTAAAAAATGTCAAAGCTAAACAAAACTCAAAGAAACTAAGAGCTCACCAAACTTTGAAAAAAAGCAAACCAACTACAAATGGATGCGAACACAAACTGTAAAAACCTAACTAGCAACAACCTGTGAACAACTACCAACCTATCCAAAGCAAATCCTTCAGGAACTGAAAAATATACCGCTTTGGGTTGAACAACTAAGAGTTTGTTCCGACAATTGCTAAAACATTGGGAAAAATCGAGTGGTAGATAACCTTAAAACACCCATAAATGAGAGTGGCCAATATGTTAAACACGCAAAAATCCTTTCTAACACCAAACGGCGACAAAAAGAAAGCATGCCGGCACACGCCTATATATAAACAAGCCAATGGATCAAAATAATGAAAGGACATTTCAAAAAAGACAAAACTCCACTCAGTGTTAATATCCATAACAATACCAGTAACAAACCAGAGCTATAAAAAGAGCAGTCACTGAACACTAAACAATCCTGCTCTAACTAAACAAAATAACAAAAGCTGGTTCTATCGCGCTCTCAAGATTTACCCAAATGCGAGGTAATCCGATTTTTTATCAACCCGCAACTAAAGGAACTGAAAAACGTTCCTTTACTCGCACAACCAAAAACCGGGGAAACTCTCCCATACCACCAATGTACAATTAACCCAGTAAAAACTGTACAATTGGACAAAATACAAATTTGGAATAAAATAATATAACATTTTATTTCAAATAATCAAAACAAGTCAACCAGAACGCCTGTGTCACTGAATGGGTAAGAGCCTTCACCCATCCCCCAACCCCCCTTACAAATTTATAGTAACAATCAACATACTGGCATAGGATTAATTGTTCACCAACGTCCTGTCTGTACTTTATTGCCATAACCACCTGCAGTAACAGCGTAATTAATATTATGCCAACCCATATGCCAAAAGATATACATATAATGGAATTATCATGTAAAAATTAATGGCAAAACACAAAACTAAGAAAAACAGAGACTAAGCTGCTCATTTGGAGATGCTATCACATGGTTTTGTACTTACAAAGCAAAGCAAAGCATATCCTACAAAGCATTTGTGGTACCAATATCTGGTCTGGCCCATGGACTATTTTGCACAGTATGCACACAAGGACAGGTCTGAAGCCATGATCAACTTCCCAATTCTTTCCGAAATCTGTTATTATTAGGTGATCGGGCCAACAGCCCGATCACCTATTGCTCTCGTACGATTTCTTTATTTTTTTTTTTTTTTTTTTTCTTTTTCCACTCAAACGTTTCCAGAGGTTTTCTTCAAAACGGTTCAAGCTATCAACTTAAAACTTGGTAGGAACATCAACCATAATGTGAAGATGTGCATACAAGTGTGACGTCATTGTGACGTCATTAGGTATCAAATTACAAACCAAAAATGACCAAAATATGCATGTTTTAAAATGCTTCCGTCTGGAAAACCACGTGACCCATGATCTTCGTATTTGACAGGCTTATATATCAGATCATGGCCTACAATTTTCTTCGTGTGGGCATTTTCATCTGACCCTTCCTTCTGGGGTCAATCTGAGGTCAAAGTTCAACGAAAACGAAAATCTCAATTTTTGCACTTATTGAGCAACAATGCCCATCAAACCAAGCTGAATCTTTAAGAAACTAAGTACAGGCATAGGTCCTATAGCAGACTTTCACCAGCGTGTTTAATATTATGATGGCATCAAGCGTGACGTCATCGTGACGTCATCAAGTATCAAATTACACCTCCCAAAAAACCAAAATATGCATATTTTAAAATGCTTCCGTCTCGAAAACCACGTGACCCAGGATCTTCGTATTTGGCAGGTTTATAGATGACATTCTGTGCTACAACTTTCTTTGTGTGGGCATTTTCATCTGACCCTTCCTTCTGGGGTCAATTGGAGGTCAAAGTTCAACGAAAACGGAAATCTCAGTTTTTACACTTACCAGTAACAATGCCCATCAAACCAAGCTGAATCGTTAGTAAATTAGATACAGACATAGGCCCTACGGCAGACTTTCACCAGCATGTATAGTATCATGACGTCATCAGGTGTCAAATTACAAAAATTCAAAGGTTATTATTTTCAAAATTCATATCTCAAGAACCGTAATACTGTTCCACAGACGGACTACTTCTGTTATCGTAAACAGAGAGCCCCATATACTCCACACACAGCGCCCGTGGTTACTGCACATTCCTATGGGCACACACAACTTCCGGCGAGTTCGTGTCAGTGGTACACACTTCAACGCTAAAACGAATCGGGCTAAATAAGATCGGAACACTTCGGGTAAAGATTTGCGCGTTCTGATTGGCCGGTTGGCTTAGAAACGTCATCATCGGAAAAGAGTATGTTTCCAGCTAGCCTGGGGTCCATTCGCGTACAAAATCGACCGCGGGTTGCAACTTTTGCGATCAAAAACATTTTTTCTCGTCCATAAAGCGATCCATAATCAACGTGAATCACCAAGCGACAAGGTATGTATACAAAAGTAGACATTAAACAATCCTACCATACTGACAAAAAGTCCGTAAGGCCTACCATTTGTCGCAAAAATGTACTTTTAGGAGGGCATGTTGAGCAGGAATCCGAGACTTCGCTCGCGTGCAATGTCCACACCGACGTACGACCGAGTTCCACGCCGTGTGTAGGGCCGGGACGTACGGCGGTGGTGTGCCCACTGCATACGCGATGATCTCGTAATTCCCGTGAAACAAGCAATGATGCAGCGTTAGAAAACCTGCGTTTTACGTCAATCTGTGCAAAATTGTGTGCCAATTTTGTAACTGATATTGAATTTATTAACATTCAAAGACAATACGTGATATCAGATACACCAATTAAAGATATTTAGTTGTTACTTAACAAATGAAGGCAAATAATTTGTTGAGTAATATTATTCTTTGTCAATTATTTTTGCAGCTTTTCTGTGGTCCTCGTCCTGTGACATACCACCAGTGAGCCTGAAGATGAAAAAGGGTAGTACGAGTCCCTTGATGATGCAGAATCGTCATCCATAGTTGAGCCTCCTGCCCGTAGTAACATCTGTAATTACTATTATTTGTAAAGATTTTAATATAACCTCTAGGCTCCACATCCGTTTGTTTTGATCAAAACATAAATTATTTATCTCTGAAGAATAATACGTCATTCTCTTCTCTGTTTTGTATTTAATGTAACTTTGTAAGCAATTTGGAAAGTTGTACAGTTTGTGTGTGGATGCGCTACCTGTCATTCTTTTTTGCTGCCCTCAATCCACACCTCTCCAAAATAGTATTGGCTTGGTAATTAACACATACAGTGATTGATTATGTCAATTAAATTATTGATGCAAGTCCCAATCTTGACTATAGACAGATTTGATTATATCAGTATCTCTTATCAATCTATTTTTCAACATTAATTGGGGAAAAATAAGGTTCCCTTAACAATCAACATTTTTGCATAAATTATGCAAATTATGGGATTTCAATATAAACTAATTATCTGTAGTTAAGCAGGTTTGATTATTACAATGTCTTGCATCATTTAATTAAAGTAAATACTTTAATTAAATGATGCAAGATGCATTGTAATAATCAAACCTGCTTAAGATAAATTTGAGAAAAATGAGTTTTCCCTTGAAAATTGACCGTTTTTGCATAAATTATTAATTAATTATCTGTCCTTGTACATATATTAATAACTGTTGTTTGTACCAACTTTGGGCCATCCAGGATAGAGTTGAGCAAAGATATATAACCAAAAGTATAAGCCACAGTGACCATTGTCGGTGCCAAATTAGAAATAAAGAAAAACATAGGATAACCTTTGACCTGCCGATGAATTTTTACCCTGTTTTCAATTATCCAAACCGACTGTAGCTTCGCAATGCAAAATCCGATTTGAAAAAAATCAACAGATTTCTTCTAGTCAATAACCACTCTTTCAATTGACACTGATTTTAAATCGATGTGGGCTTTAAAATAAAAGGGTTGAAACTGCCTAAATTATAATTATAGATACTTGAACAATTCTTTCACAACATGATAAGTCTAAATGAACTGAACAAATCATACGATGTCATGACCCCTGTGTGACGCCTACTTCCGGTCCAAACCGAAAGTTCTTCGAAAATGTGCAAATTTTTAGGATTTTTAATGCAAATAGATTCAAAGTGGTAGTGAATTTGACCATATTTCTACGGAACGAAATGTTTCCACACATGTGGACCTTTTGACTATACCATTGGTGACGTCATGACATGGACGGTGGTTACGTAATGTGGTGTCAAATTACGCAAATTTGGAGCCGAGATGTTTTAAAATGCTGTATCTTGAAAACTACAACAGATATTGGTATGATTCCTTCGCCACATTTAAGAACTTGATGTTCAACATATTGTTCAACAATTTGTGCACAAAATTGTGACGTCATGATGTCGTCACAGGTGTCACATTACAAGATTTCAAAGATTATTATTTCAACAATTCATATCTCAAAACGGTGCAAGCTATCAACCCCCAGCTATGGCGGATATGCAGGGAGGAGATATTAGTTACCGGATTAGTGTATACAGCAGCCGATTTCACGAAACTTTACGCAATTGCGCAAGTCCACCTACGCCATAAGTTATTGCGCAAGTAATGGCGTAAGTGGACTTGCGCAATTGAGTAAAGTTTCGTGAAATCGGCTGCTGAACTTCCATTTTTGCCATTCCACAGGTGATAACAACGTCTGAAATTCATCACAAAATGTTCATTTACCCCGATCACCTGGCGTTTGTAACAACAAACGTCATACCTCTAGTTATTATTATTATTATTTCTTTCTGGTATTCATACCAAGGATTCCTCAATAGTGCTCATTGCACTGTCACTCGCAAGCGTGAGGAAACCCATGAAGAGTTAGAATTAGAAATGGCCAGAGACACCGGGGATGATCCCCCTTGCTCTTCACGAAAGAATGCTCTGGGATCTTTAGAGTGCGTTTCCATTACCTAACACACTGGACCAACGGCTTTACATCCCGTCCGAAGGATGGAGCAAGTGTGGTTGAGTGCCTTGCCCAAGGGCACTACCGTAGCCGTGGGGAGGTTCGAACCTGCAACCCCAAGTTTTCACCTATGATTGCGAATCAATGACCTAAACCGCTCGGCCACGGTACCCCACACGGTAACAATGTTAACACAGTTCCACAATAAAATTACGATTTCTTAACATAATTTCACGTTTTGGTGGTTGATTTTAATATGCCGTAACAAGAAAAATGTAGTGCAGGCATTTCAGTAAAATTTTACCACGATGGCACGACACGAGTGAATCTGCATCATTACAGCATGGTTACAGTCACTTCGCCCCATTTCCACTTCGCCCATACCACATCGCCCCATTACCACTTCGCCCCATCTCCACTGCGCCCTGTCTCCACTTTGCCCCGTCGCCACTTCGCCCCATTGCCACTTCGTTGCCACTCCGCCCCACCTATGCTATTTAGCCGGAAGTGGCAATGGGGCGATGTGGTATGGGGCGAAGCGTCCGACAACCTAGGCCCATGCAAACGGATGTCAGTCAAGTCGACCGAAAACCAACTCGACTCGTACCAGCTCGACCGGGAAAACAAATCGATCGTCAACCAACTCCACCATACAAATGCAAAACAGGAGACGCCGTGTCGCGTCGCTGGATTCGGCCGGTGAATGTCGGCTCGCTTGCACACTGAACATGACACGCGGCCGCGGGTTTGTCGGCGCGTCTTTGCTGGCGCCACGAGTCATGAAACTACCGAACGGTTTAGTATTATTTTTGAAACTTTGTTTTGAAAGAACAACTGCATGTGCTTTTTTGTTTGTTACAATTATTTTTTTTTACAATATATTTTTTGTAACTGTATTTAACGTGCATGTGCGTCAAAAAATAATGTGAAAGTTATCAGAAGCAATATTTGCAGCTCCTTGACTTATAATTAAAGCCCTGTAATTTGTGTTTTTCTATTTTAAACTTGTAGAGCTTGGGAGTCCCATTGGAGAGAGCTCTAGGATCCTAGACACCACTGACTCACTGGATGACATCCCAATTCAACCTGTCCAAAACGTAGCGAGTTCAGTGAAAAACGTAAAATTGACGATTGTATCTGGAAGCGTGGGGAAAATGGCCCAAAACTTTGCAATATTTAGAATAGTTCTAGTTGCTCAAATTCGATTTTAAAATAATTTTTGAAGAGATGGAGGATCCCTTTTTCAAGTGATGTCTCAAATTGTACGAAATGCCGAGTTTAACACTGTAAAATTTACCTTCCAACTGTGTCTGTTATTAAAAAAAGTAATTGATAGCATTATAGACCCTCTTACACATATTATCAATATGTCATTATTTTCGGGAATTTTTCCATCTGACTTGAAAGTTGCAAAGGTTATTCCTATTTATAAAAGTGGTGAATCTGATCTTGTTAATAACTATAGACCAATATCAATTTTGTCTCAATTCTCAAAAATCCTTGAGAAAATTGTTTATAAACGTACATTTGCTTTTTTACAGCAAAATAACACTTTATCTAACTCGCAATTTGGATTTAGGGCTAAGCATTCAACAACTCATGCAATATTACATCTTTGTAATACCATAATTGAAGGTTTTGAAAATTCCCAGCACACACTTGGTATTTTCCTTGATTTTTCAAAGGCATTCGATACTTTGGACCATGACATACTTCTTAATAAATTAAACCATTATGGCATCAGGGGTACTCCATTAGCCTGGTTTCGAAGTTATCTTAACCAGAGAAAACAACATGTATTTATTAATGGATGTGCATCCACTTCCAGAACCCTGACTTGCGGAGTCCCCCAAGGTTCAATCCTTGGTCCCCTTCTCTTTCTCCTTTATATAAATGACATTACTAAATCATCGGATATCTTATCATTCATTCTCTTCGCTGATGATTCCAATATATTTTATATCCATAAAAGTATTCTCACCCTTGTAGATACTGCTAATTCAGAGTTGAACAGCATAACTGACTGGATAAGGGCAAATAAACTCTCCTTAAATCTAAGTAAAACTTCGTGCATGTTATTTAGCAATTCCCTTAATAAACTGCCAAAAGATATTTGCATTATTAATTTTAAGATTAATGAAAACACATATAGATTACACATGTAAAGTAGTTTCCAAAAATATTGGTGTGATTAATCGCCTAAAGCATTTACTTCCGAATGATATTTGCATCATGTTGTACAACAGTTTGATATTATCTTACATTAACTATTGTATATTAGCATGGGGAAATGCTTGTAATCAATATGTCTCTCGAATACTACTACTTCAAAAAAGAGTTATACGCATTATTTCTCATTCTGACTATCGAGCTCACACTGACCCTCTTTTTAAACATTACGAATTACTAAAAGTGAATGATATTTATCTTTACCAACTATATAGGCATATTCATGTTTCAATTATCAAAAAATAATGTTCCAAAGTATTTACAATTGCCCTTTATAAAAAACGAACACCTCCATAGTCATTACACCAGGCAGGTCCATCACTACCATCTTCAAGCAATTCGTACAAATCTTGGGAAGAAATGTGTCACATTCGAAGGTTCAAAGCTATGGAATTCTCTTGATCCTAATTTGAAAAGTCAAGAAAAGTTACCAGCATTTAAAACAGAATTTAAAACTTTCCTCCTTACTAAATATGCCGATTAAAATGTTTTGTTATTTTTATTATATATAAACAATCAACAAAATTATGATTCCTTAACTTTGTACGAATGGCGGTTTTTTTCCTGCCCAGCTCTGCATTGTGTTAACTAAACCTAATTGCCATATTTGCTTAATCTACTTACCTTAAAGTTGCACTGCCCGTGTTTGGGCCGATTTGGGCGTACAATTTTTAAAAGTTAAATAGGTATTTTTCTAGAATAGAAAAAGTTATCAGCTTTCATTTGGTACCAAGAACGTAAAAATCCGTCAAGGATTAATGCCAGTCGATTAAAAACAAGAAATGATTAAAAGGCTGGCAGGTCATTTAATCGACAGGGTTATGACGTAAATGTACATGTGCGCGTACATGTGTACATTGTACACATACTATGTACATATGAGCGTACGCGCACATGTACAACATGTGAAGCACGTTTCAAGAAAAAGGCTTGTATCTCCAATTCCCGACGTCGGAAATTTAAGTTTTTGATATTTTTCGTTACAGAGACACGTAAGCTTTCTAAATTCGTTCGCGTGTGTAAATTAATTTTTAAAATCCTTTCACCGAAACACGGGCAATGCAACTTTAACTCGTTTTGCTGCTTTGTTTGTTGAACTCACACACAGCTCAACTTAGTTGCTTTATTTCATTTTAAAGGCACAGGCTCGTCAGCAATGCGCGCCCGCCAAATTCGTGCTCGAAACACGCAGCTCCATGCCTTTGCTATGGAGCTGCGTATTGCGTGGCACACATTTGGCGGGCGCGCATTGCTGACGAGCCTGTGCCTTTAATGCTGACCATTACTGCGCTGCTGATTTATTTATATTGATTTGCTGGCTTGGTTTTATTTTCTTATAATAAAAGTCTGGCTCATATTACATTTATTTGCACTATTAATTAATTTGGTTAACTTTATAACTTAATATTTATTTCTGAGGAAGCTCACACTCGATAAGCTTTGCTTTTTGTGAGCTCCCCCCATACTACCTCATTATACTACAGTGTATTAGTAAAATTGTAATTCATTTTGAGTATGGAAATAAAGTGAACTGAACTGAACTGAACTGACATACTCGGCAAATTATTTTTGTGGGTTGCCGAAGGGCGCGGCCATCTTGCTTGATGACGTTGCAGACAGACGTCATCAAAAGGCCTCTGTGACCTTTCTCTTTTGACTTATGACCTTTGTTCCGTTTTCATCGTGAAGATTACGAAACACGCTCTCGATTGATACCATGTTTGTTGTATTTTGGTGGAGGGGACACCGTCGTCTAGTCTGTTTATTTTGCACTAAAAACAGGTAATTTTCATGTTCAATTTGTAAAGAAAATGATGGATTTTAGTACTAAAGGAATTTGAGACACCATCTAAAACCATTATAAATGAAAAGAATGGATATTTTTAGTTCAGAATGACATAACAAATTACAGTTTAGCGCTAGCGAAAAATGGCGACACATAAATTTTCAACGCCATGTAACTTAGTCCGAGACCAACTTCAAAACGTAGCGTATCACTAGCAGGAGCTCATGGGGCCGGTGTGTATAAATTGCGGGCCTCCTATACCTGGCGGCGCCGGCGGGGATAGGTGATGGGCGAGGTGGGTAGGCATGACATGTCATGTATAACTATAAGGGTTGATGCCAGGGTGGGGTTGATGCCAGGGTGGGGCTGATGCCAGGGTGGGGCTGATGCCAGGGTGGGGCTGATGCCAGGGTGGGGCTGATTGGCTGGATTGAATAGTAGGGCTGGTGTGTGGGGCTGGTGGGTGGGGCTGATGGGCGGGGCTGGTGGGCGGGGCTGGTGGGCGGGGCTGGTGGGTGGGGGTGACGGGCGGGGCTCATAGGCGAGGCTGGTAGTACAATTCTTTTTTTTTTTTAAATGCCATGTAGCAACTCAACTATCCACCAGTGCAGCACCGTCAGTGTGTCGAAAAAGACGGTCAAACCTCCATTTTTAAACAAACCATATCTTTTCTATATGAAAAGGTATGGATTTGATTCCAACATCAACGACTATAGAGTTTTAAAAGGGCTTTTTAATGATACTAAACTTGTTAGCTTTCATAAAAGGACAAAATAGTAACTTGTGATAATATTAGGTGAGCGATGTCAAATCAAAATTTACAGACAGGAAGTGGTCAAATTTTAATGTAAAAAATGGCATAACTCAATAATGGTTTGAGATATGAAGCTGATTCAAACACCGTTGGATTTCTCTTGGAACGAGCTTTCCATTAATATGATTTGGGTAAAGAATCTAAAATCCACTGAACTCAGGTGCTTGAGGAGTCATTGATTGATCCTGTGCATGGTTGCTGATGACAGAGGTGGCCTGGATGTCAGCATGGAGGAAGAAACAGAGTGCAGTACACTATTGTCAATGGATCATCACAACGAAGAACAAACAAACTCGTAGACACTATAGGGATACTCCTACACCAAATACAGCGAAAAGAAGGACGGCACCATCACATGGAGGTAAGTGATACTGTTTGTATTTGCATTTGAATTTCCCACCATTCTTTCTACAAATAAACTAGCTGTATGTGCATGTCTACTTTTAGAAGGCTAAAAGTGTTGTTTTGGACGTTTATATTGGGACGTTATCATTTTCTATATTACACTTTTAGCCCCTTAACATTTTAACCCCCTTCGTCGTGTGGACCAATCGAACACGCCCTCAAGAGTCTAATTACCCATGTCAAAATTCTTACCGTAAATTCCAAATCAGACAATTAAAAGCACACCATGGAGGTCCTTGTAATCTCAAGACTTCTGTACCCTTGTCGTTCATTGTCCATGATGACTCAAACATCAAAAAAGGATTAAAAGGGAGCAAAATCTGGCGTAAAATCACGTCAAATTACCACCAAACGGCTTTTTGTCAAAGCGACCCGCATGGCAATTTTACGAGTGAAAAGTAATTTGACGTGAATCCTTCATTCACCGACCACACAGTGGCACGCTAAAACAAATCCCCCCTCGTCCAAAAATGGTACGTGCTGGAACTGGTCTGGTGCTTGAATTTGTCAGAGGCGAGCGCCACTGCTCTGAAAAAACGATGCCACGAGGTCAGCACGAGTTGAAGTTTATGAAGTTGAATTCGATCGTCAAATTGTTAAAAACGGAGTTGTGTACGTAAGTTTTGAGAAAATTACGGCAAGGGAGGTATGTAGAACATGTAGAGATTTTGATTTTACCAAAAATTGCAATTTCCTGTAAAATGACTTGTCTAAAGATTCCATTTTGAGCAACGATTTTGATGGGAAAAAAAAGTGCTGTTCTTGAAAGCCACCCAGTTTGGTCTGGGTGGCTTTCAGTATTTGGAAGTAACATCACCCGAGACCAGGCCTGCAGGTCTCGGGTGACAGAACCTGGCCAATCATGGCAAGTGTTATCAAGGCATGGTCTCGGATGACGTTACATACGCGCTTCACAGAAAACCCAGCTAAGTTGAGCAGTGGTTGAGCGGATGAACTATTACGGCGTGAAAGGAGTGCAGGGGCACGTGGAATTTTTATAGTATAATATATGCATGTGTTTTTGTTTTCTTCACTTAAAGGAGCGTGACCAGGGTTTCTGGAAAATAGTTTTTGATGTAACTTACCAATATTATCAAGTAACTCCCATACACACCTCCCATGTCCAAAAAACCCGAAAACATTCGCGATTTCCAGTAAAAAAATTACTGAAACTATCGAGTCGGCTTTCAGCGGATAAACCTTGCATGAAGCCCGCCCCCTACAGTCCGAATACGCGCAATCACGCTGAAGTCTTGACTCATGCATATGTATGTCACCTTCGTAGTACTTGAAGTCTTGATATTTAAATTGTTTACATTAAATAATTTTTTAAACAAAATGTGTAACGTATAAATTGTACTTGTGCTTGAAAATATTTTTCTTGATCAGCTAAGCAACACAAAATGAAGAAAAATTAATTATATGTACGTCTCCGGTTCCATGTGGTTTACATGGAGCCGGAGCATCGCTAAACTGGTCTCCCTGTCCATGTGCGCTACGGAAGAGTCGATATGCTAAAAGTTTATAGACAAAATAGATTATTTATTTCAATAAAAGTGATAAACTCAACTGAAAATGTGTACGTTATTTTTATCAATAAGATAAATTCTTATTTAGATGTCGATTGAGGGCGCTAGTCATGTAAATCGAAATCGCATTATGGACGAAACCGGGCCGGACAGGTACGGTCCTTACAAAATTTACCAAAAATCGACTCTTCCGAAAATGCCTTAGAAATGATCCTAAATGAAAATTTAGCATATCCCCAACTCATTTTGGCATATTTCAGGACTTTCTTTTTTTCCAAGACCGGGGTCATCGGCGCCGACGGTCCTTACAAAATTTACAAAAAATGGACTCTTCCGAAAATGCCTTAGAAATGATCCTAAATGAAAATTTAGCATATCCCGAACTCATTTTGGCAGATTTCAGGACTTTCATTTTTTCCAAGACCGGGGTCATCGGCGCCGACAGGTACGGTCCTTACAAAATTTACCAAAAATCGACTCTTCCGAAAATGCCTTAGAAATGATCCTAAATGAAAATTTAGCATATCCCCAACTCATTTTGGCAGATTTCAGGACTTTCTTTTTTTCCAGGACCGGGGTCATCGGCGCCGACAGGTACGGTCCTTACAAAATTTACCAAAAATCGACTCTTCCGAAAATGCCTTAGAAATGATCCTAAATGAAAATTTAGCATATCCCCAACTCATTTCAATTGGCAGATTTCAGGACTTTCTTTTTTTCCAGGACCGGGGTCATCGGCGCCGACAGGTACGGTCCTTACAAAATTTACCAAAAATCGACTCTTCCGAAAATGCCTTAGAAATGATCCTAAATGAAAATTTAGCATATCCCCAACTTATTTTGGCAGATTTAGGAACTTTCTTTTTTTCCGGGACCGGGGTCATCGGCGCCGACAGGTACGGTCCTTACAAAATTTACAAAAAATCAACTCTTCCGAAAATGCCTTAGAAATGATCCTAAATGAAAATTTAGCATATCCCCAACTCATTTTGGCAGATTTCAGGACTTTCTTTTTTTCCGGGACCGGGGTCATCGGCGCCGACTGGTACGGTCCTTACAAAATTTACCAAAAATCGACTCTTCCGAAAATGCCTTATAAATGATCCTAAATGAAAATTTAGCATATCCCCAACTCATTTTGGCAGATTTCAGGACTTTCTTTTTTTCCAGGACCGGGGTCATCGGCGCCGACAGGTACGGTCCTTACAAAATTTACAAAAAATCGACTCTTCCGAAAATGCCTTAGAAATGATCCTAAATGAAAATTTAGCATATCCCCAACTCATTTTGGCAGATTTCAGGACTTTCTTTTTTTCCAGGACCGGGGTCATCGGCGCCGACAGGTACGGTCCTTACAAAATTTACTAAAAATCGACTCTTCCGAAAATGCCTTAGAAATGATCCTAAATGAAAATTTAGCATATCCCCAACTCATTTTGGCAGATTTCAGGACTTTCTTTTTTTCCGGGACCGGGGTCATCGGCGCCGACAGGTACGGTCCTTACAAAATTTACAAAAAATCAACTCTTCCGAAAATGCCTTAGAAATGATCCTAAATGAAAATTTAGCATATCCCCAACTCATTTTGGCAGATTTCAGGACTTTCTTTTTTTCCGGGACCGGGGTCATCGGCGCCGACAGGTACGGTCCTTACAAAATTTACCAAAAATCGACTCTTCCGAAAATGCCTTATAAATGATCCTAAATGAAAATTTAGCATATCCCCAACTCATTTTGGCAGATTTCAGGACTTTCTTTTTTTCCGGGACCGGGGTCATCGGCGCCGACAGGTACGGTCCTTACAAAATTTACCAAAAATCGACTCTTCCGAAAATGCCTTAGAAATGATCCTAAATGAAAATTTAGCATATCCCCAACTCATTTTGGCAGATTTCAGGACTTTCCTTTTTTCCGGGACCGGGGTCATCGGCGCCGACAGGTACGGTCCTTACAAAATTTACCAAAAATCGACTCTTCCGAAAATGCCTTAGAAATGATCCTAAATGAAAATTTAGCATATCCCCAACTCATTTTGGCAGATTTCAGGACTTTCTTTTTTTCCGGGACCGGGGTGATCGGCGCCGACAGGTACGGTCCTTACAAAATTTACCAAAAATCAACTCTTCCGAAAATGCCTTAGAAATGATCCTAAATGAAAATTTAGCATATCCCCAACTCATTTTGGCAGATTTCAGGACTTTCTTTTTTTCCGGGACCGGGGTCATCGGCGCCGACAGGTACGGTCCTTACAAAATTTACCAAAAATCAACTCTTCCGAAAATGCCTTAGAAATGATCCTAAATGAAAATTTAGCATATCCCCAACTCATTTTGACAGATTTCAGGACTTTCTTTTTTTCCGGGACCGGAGTCATCGGCGCCGACAGGTACGGTCCTTACAAAATTTACAAAAAATTGACTCTTCCGAAAATGCCTTAGAAATGATCCTAAATGAAAATTTAGCATATCCCCAACTCATTTTGGCAGATTTCAGGACTTTCTTTTTTTCCGGGACCGGGGTCATCGGCGCCGACAGGTACGGTCCTTACAAAATTTACAAAAAATCGACTCTTCCGAAAATGCCTTAGAAATGATCCTAAATGAAAATTTAGCATATCCCCAACTCATGTTGGCAGATTTCAGGACTTTTTTTTTTTCCGGGACCGGGGTCATCGGCGCTGACAGGTACGGTCCTTACAAAATTTACTAAAAATCGACTCTTCCGAAAATGCCTTAGAAATGATCCTAAATGAAAATTTAGCATATCCCCAACTCATTTTGGCAGATTTCAGGACTTTCTTTTTTTCCAGGACCGGGGTCATCGGCGCCGACAGGTACGGTCCTTACAAAATTTACCAAAAATCGACTCTTCCGAAAATGCCTTAGAAATTATCCTAAATGAAAATTTAGCATATCCCCAACTCATTTTAGCAGATTTCAGGACTTTCTTTTTTTCCGGGACCGGGGTCATCGGCGCCGACAGGTACGGTCCTTACAAAATTTACCAAAAATCGACTCTTCCGAAAATGCCTTAGAAATGATCCTAAATGAAAATTTAGCATATCCCCAACTCATTTTGGCAGATTTCAGGACTTTCTTTTTTTTAGGGACTGGGGTCATCGGCGCCGACAGGTACGGTCCTTACAAAATTTACCAAAAATCGACTCTTCCGAAAATGCCTTAGAAATGATCCTAAATGAAAATTTAGCATATCCCCAACTCATTTTGGCAGATTTCAGGACTTTCTTTTTTTCCAGGACCGGGGTCATCGGCGCCGACAGGTACGGTCCTTACAAAATTTACAAAAAATCGACTCTTCCGAAAATGCCTTAGAAATGATCCTAAATGAAAATTTAGCATATCCCCAACTCATTTTGGCAGATTTCAGGACTTTCTTTTTTTCCAGGACCGGGGTCATCGGCGCCGACAGGTACGGTCCTTACAAAATTTACAAAAAATCAACTCTTCCGAAAATGCCTTAGAAATGATCCTAAATGAAAATTTAGCATACAGTATCCCCAACTCATTTTGGCAGATTTCAGGACTTTCTTTTTTTCCGGGACCGGGGTCATCGGCGCCGACAGGTACGGTCCTTACAAAATTTACCAAAAATAGACTCTTCCGAAAATGCCTTAGAAATGATCCTAAATGAAAATTTAGCATATCCCCAACTCATTTTGGCAGATTTCAGGACTTTCTTTTTTTCCGGGACCGGGGTCATCGGCGCCGACAGGTACGGTCCTTATAAAATTTACAAAAAATTGACTCTTCCGAAAATGCCTTAGAAATGATCCTAAATGAAAATTTAGCATATCCCCAACTCATATTGGCAGATTTCAGGACTTTTTTTTCTTTCCGGGACCGGGGTCATCGGCGCTGACAGGTACGGTCCTTACAAAATTTACTAAAAATCGACTCTTCCGAAAATGCCTTAGAAATGATCCTAAATGAAAATTTAGCATATCCCCAACTCATTTTGGCAGATTTCAGGACTTTCTTTTTTTCCAGGACCGGGGTCATCGGCGCCGACAGGTACGGTCCTTACAAAATTTACCAAAAATCGACTCTTCCGAAAATGCCTTAGAAATTATCCTAAATGAAAATTTAGCATATCCCCAACTCATTTTAGCAGATTTCAGGACTTTCTTTTTTTCCGGGACCGGGGTCATCGGCGCCGACAGGTACGGTCCTTACAAAATTTACCAAAAATCGACTCTTCCGAAAATGCCTTAGAAATGATCCTAAATGAAAATTTAGCATATCCCCAACTCATTTTGGCAGATTTCAGGACTTTCTTTTTTTTAGGGACTGGGGTCATCGGCGCCGACAGGTACGGTCCTTACAAAATTTACCAAAAATCGACTCTTCCGAAAATGCCTTAGAAATGATCCTAAATGAAAATTTAGCATATCCCCAACTCATTTTGGCAGATTTCAGGACTTTCTTTTTTTCCAGGACCGGGGTCATCGGCGCCGACAGGTACGGTCCTTACAAAATTTACAAAAAATCGACTCTTCCGAAAATGCCTTAGAAATGATCCTAAATGAAAATTTAGCATATCCCCAACTCATTTTGGCAGATTTCAGGACTTTCTTTTTTTCCAGGACCGGGGTCATCGGCGCCGACAGGTACGGTCCTTACAAAATTTACTAAAAATCGACTCTTCCGAAAATGCCTTAGAAATGATCCTAAATGAAAATTTAGCATACAGTATCCCCAACTCATTTTGGCAGATTTCAGGACTTTCTTTTTTTCCGGGACCGGGGTCATCGGCGCCGACAGGTACGGTCCTTATAAAATTTACAAAAAATTGACTCTTCCGAAAATGCCTTAGAAATGATCCTAAATGAAAATTTAGCATATCCCCAACTCATGTTGGCAGATTTCAGGACTTTTTTTTTTTCCGGGACCGGGGTCATCGGCGCTGACAGGTACGGTCCTTACAAAATTTACTAAAAATCGACTCTTCCGAAAATGCCTTAGAAATGATCCTAAATGAAAATTTAGCATATCCCCAACTCATTTTGGCAGATTTCAGGACTTTCTTTTTTTCCAGGACCGGGGTCATCGGCGCCGACAGGTACGGTCCTTACAAAATTTACCAAAAATCGACTCTTCCGAAAATGCCTTAGAAATGATCCTAAATGAAAATTTAGCATATCCCCAACTCATTTTGGCATATTTCAGGACTTTCTTTTTTTCCAAGACCGGGGTCATCGGCGCCGACAGGTACGGTCCTTACAAAATTTACAAAAAATCGACTCTTCCGAAAATGCCTTAGAAATGATCCTAAATGAAAATTTAGCATATCCCCAACTCATTTTGGCAGATTTCAGGACTTTCTTTTTTTCCAGGACCGGGGTCATCGGCGCCGACAGGTACGGTCCTTACAAAATTTACCAAAAATCGACTCTTCCGAAAATGCCTTAGAAATGATCCTAAATGAAAATTTAGCATATCCCCAACTCATTTTGGCAGATTTCAGGACTTTCTTTTTTTCCGGGACCGGGGTCATCGGCGCCGACAGGTACGGTCCTTACAAAATTTACCAAAAATCGACTCTTCCGAAAATGCCTTAGAAATGATCCTAAATGAAAATTTAGCATATCCCCAACTTATTTTGGCAGATTTAGGAACTTTCTTTTTTTCCGGGACCGGGGTCATCGGCGCCGACAGGTACGGTCCTTACAAAATTTACAAAAAATCAACTCTTCCGAAAATGCCTTAGAAATGATCCTAAATGAAAATTTAGCATATCCCCAACTCATTTTGGCAGATTTCCGGACTTTCTTTTTTTCCGGGACCGGGGTCATCGGCGCCGACAGGTACGGTCCTTACAAAATTTACCAAAAATCAACTCTTCCGAAAATGCCTTAGAAATGATCCTAAATGAAAATTTAGCATATCCCCAACTAATTTTGGCAGATTTCAGGACTTTCTTTTTTTCCAGGACCGGGGTCATCGGCGCCGACAGGTACGGTCCTTACAAAATTTACAAAAAATTGACTCTGCCGAAAATGCCTTAGAAATGATCCTAAATGAAAATTTAGCATATCCCCAACTCATTTTGGCAGATTTCAGGACTTTCTTTTTTTCCAGGACCGGGGTCATCGGCGCCGACAGGTACGGTCCTTACAAAATTTACCAAAAATCAACTCTTCCGAAAATGCCTTAGAAATGATCCTAAATGAAAATTTAGCATATCCCCAACTCATTTTGGCAGATTTCAGGACTTTCTTTTTTTCCAGGACCGGGGTCATCGGCGCCGACAGGTACGGTCCTTACAAAATTTACCAAAAATCAACTCTTCCGAAAATGCCTTAGAAATGATCCTAAATGAAAATTTAGCATATCCCCAACTCATTTTGGCAGATTTCAGGACTTTCTTTTTTTCCAGGACCGGGGTCATCGGCGCCGACAGGTACGGTCCTTACAAAATTTACCAAAAATCAACTCTTCCGAAAATGCCTTAGAAATGATCCTAAATGAAAATTTAGCATATCCCCCAACTCATTTTGGCACATTTCAGGACTTTCTTTTTTTCCAGGACCGGGGTCATCGGCGCCGACAGGTACGGTCCTTACAAAATTTACAAAAAAATTGACTCTTCCGAAAATGCCTTAGAAATGATCCTAAATGAAAATTTAGCATATCCCCAACTCATTTTGGCAGATTTCCGGACTTTCTTTTTTTCCGGGACCGGGGTCATCGGCGCCGACAGGTACGGTCCTTACAAAATTTACCAAAAATCAACTCTTCCGAAAATGCCTTAGAAATGATCCTAAATGAAAATTTAGCATATCCCCAACTCATTTTGGCAGATTTCAGGACTTTCTTTTTTTCCAGGACCGGGGTCATCGGCGCCGACAGGTACGGTCCTTACAAAATTTACAAAAAATCGACTCTTCCGAAAATGCCTTAGAAATGATCCTAAATGAAAATTTAGCATATCCCCAACTCATTTTGGCAGATTTCAGGACTTTCTTTTTTTCCAGGACCGGGGTCATCGGCGCCGACAGGTACGGTCCTTACAAAATTTACTAAAAATCGACTCTTCCGAAAATGCCTTAGAAATGATCCTAAATGAAAATTTAGCATATCCCCAACTCATTTTGGCAGATTTCAGGACTTTCTTTTTTTCCGGGACCGGGGTCATCGGCGCCGACAGGTACGGTCCTTACAAAATTTACCAAAAATCAACTCTTCCGAAAATGCCTTAGAAATGATCCTAAATGAAAATTTAGCATATCCCCAACTCATTTTGGCACATTTCAGGACTTTCTTTTTTTCCAGGACCGGGGTCATCGGCGCCGACAGGTACGGTCCTTACAAAATTTACAAAAAATTGACTCTTCCGAAAATGCCTTAGAAATGATCCTAAATGAAAATTTAGCATATCCCCAACTCATTTTGGCAGATTTCCGGACTTTCTTTTTTTCCAGGACCGGGGTCATCGGCGCCGACAGGTACGGTCCTTACAAAATTTACTAAAAATCGACTCTTCCGAAAATGCCTTAGAAATGATCCTAAATGAAAATTTAGCATACAGTATCCCCAACTCATTTTGGCAGATTTCAGGACTTTCTTTTTTTCCGGGACCGGGGTCATCGGCGCCGACAGGTACGGTCCTTATAAAATTTACAAAAAATTGACTCTTCCGAAAATGCCTTAGAAATGATCCTAAATGAAAATTTAGCATATCCCCAACTCATGTTGGCAGATTTCAGGACTTTTTTTTTTTCCGGGACCGGGGTCATCGGCGCTGACAGGTACGGTCCTTACAAAATTTACCAAAAATCAACTCTTCCGAAAATGCCTTAGAAATGATCCTAAATGAAAATTTAGCATATCCCCAACTAATTTTGGCAGATTTCAGGACTTTCTTTTTTTCCAGGACCGGGGTCATCGGCGCCGACAGGTACGGTCCTTACAAAATTTACAAAAAATTGACTCTGCCGAAAATGCCTTAGAAATGATCCTAAATGAAAATTTAGCATATCCCCAACTCATTTTGGCAGATTTCAGGACTTTCTTTTTTTCCAGGACCGGGGTCATCGGCGCCGACAGGTACGGTCCTTACAAAATTTACCAAAAATCAACTCTTCCGAAAATGCCTTAGAAATGATCCTAAATGAAAATTTAGCATATCCCCAACTCATTTTGGCAGATTTCAGGACTTTCTTTTTTTCCAGGACCGGGGTCATCGGCGCCGACAGGTACGGTCCTTACAAAATTTACCAAAAATCAACTCTTCCGAAAATGCCTTAGAAATGATCCTAAATGAAAATTTAGCATATCCCCAACTCATTTTGGCAGATTTCAGGACTTTCTTTTTTTCCAGGACCGGGGTCATCGGCGCCGACAGGTACGGTCCTTACAAAATTTACCAAAAATCAACTCTTCCGAAAATGCCTTAGAAATGATCCTAAATGAAAATTTAGCATATCCCCCAACTCATTTTGGCACATTTCAGGACTTTCTTTTTTTCCAGGACCGGGGTCATCGGCGCCGACAGGTACGGTCCTTACAAAATTTACAAAAAAATTGACTCTTCCGAAAATGCCTTAGAAATGATCCTAAATGAAAATTTAGCATATCCCCAACTCATTTTGGCAGATTTCCGGACTTTCTTTTTTTCCGGGACCGGGGTCATCGGCGCCGACAGGTACGGTCCTTACAAAATTTACCAAAAATCAACTCTTCCGAAAATGCCTTAGAAATGATCCTAAATGAAAATTTAGCATATCCCCAACTCATTTTGGCAGATTTCAGGACTTTCTTTTTTTCCAGGACCGGGGTCATCGGCGCCGACAGGTACGGTCCTTACAAAATTTACAAAAAATCGACTCTTCCGAAAATGCCTTAGAAATGATCCTAAATGAAAATTTAGCATATCCCCAACTCATTTTGGCAGATTTCAGGACTTTCTTTTTTTCCAGGACCGGGGTCATCGGCGCCGACAGGTACGGTCCTTACAAAATTTACTAAAAATCGACTCTTCCGAAAATGCCTTAGAAATGATCCTAAATGAAAATTTAGCATATCCCCAACTCATTTTGGCAGATTTCAGGACTTTCTTTTTTTCCGGGACCGGGGTCATCGGCGCCGACAGGTACGGTCCTTACAAAATTTACCAAAAATCAACTCTTCCGAAAATGCCTTAGAAATGATCCTAAATGAAAATTTAGCATATCCCCAACTCATTTTGGCACATTTCAGGACTTTCTTTTTTTCCAGGACCGGGGTCATCGGCGCCGACAGGTACGGTCCTTACAAAATTTACAAAAAATTGACTCTTCCGAAAATGCCTTAGAAATGATCCTAAATGAAAATTTAGCATATCCCCAACTCATTTTGGCAGATTTCCGGACTTTCTTTTTTTCCAGGACCGGGGTCATCGGCGCCGACAGGTACGGTCCTTACAAAATTTACTAAAAATCGACTCTTCCGAAAATGCCTTAGAAATGATCCTAAATGAAAATTTAGCATACAGTATCCCCAACTCATTTTGGCAGATTTCAGGACTTTCTTTTTTTCCGGGACCGGGGTCATCGGCGCCGACAGGTACGGTCCTTATAAAATTTACAAAAAATTGACTCTTCCGAAAATGCCTTAGAAATGATCCTAAATGAAAATTTAGCATATCCCCAACTCATGTTGGCAGATTTCAGGACTTTTTTTTTTTCCGGGACCGGGGTCATCGGCGCTGACAGGTACGGTCCTTACAAAATTTACTAAAAATCGACTCTTCCGAAAATGCCTTAGAAATGATCCTAAATGAAAATTTAGCATATCCCCAACTCATTTTGGCAGATTTCAGGACTTTCTTTTTTTCCAGGACCGGGGTCATCGGCGCCGACAGGTACGGTCCTTACAAAATTTACCAAAAATCGACTCTTCCGAAAATGCCTTAGAAATGATCCTAAATGAAAATTTAGCATATCCCCAACTCATTTTGGCATATTTCAGGACTTTCTTTTTTTCCAAGACCGGGGTCATCGGCGCCGACAGGTACGGTCCTTACAAAATTTACAAAAAATCGACTCTTCCGAAAATGCCTTAGAAATGATCCTAAATGAAAATTTAGCATATCCCCAACTCATTTTGGCAGATTTCAGGACTTTCTTTTTTTCCAGGACCGGGGTCATCGGCGCCGACAGGTACGGTCCTTACAAAATTTACCAAAAATCGACTCTTCCGAAAATGCCTTAGAAATGATCCTAAATGAAAATTTAGCATATCCCCAACTCATTTTGGCAGATTTCAGGACTTTCTTTTTTTCCGGGACCGGGGTCATCGGCGCCGACAGGTACGGTCCTTACAAAATTTACCAAAAATCGACTCTTCCGAAAATGCCTTAGAAATGATCCTAAATGAAAATTTAGCATATCCCCAACTTATTTTGGCAGATTTAGGAACTTTCTTTTTTTCCGGGACCGGGGTCATCGGCGCCGACAGGTACGGTCCTTACAAAATTTACAAAAAATCAACTCTTCCGAAAATGCCTTAGAAATGATCCTAAATGAAAATTTAGCATATCCCCAACTCATTTTGGCAGATTTCAGGACTTTCTTTTTTTCCAGGACCGGGGTCATCGGCGCCGACAGGTACGGTCCTTACAAAATTTACCAAAAATCAACTCTTCCGAAAATGCCTTAGAAATGATCCTAAATGAAAATTTAGCATATCCCCCAACTCATTTTGGCACATTTCAGGACTTTCTTTTTTTCCAGGACCGGGGTCATCGGCGCCGACAGGTACGGTCCTTACAAAATTTACAAAAAAATTGACTCTTCCGAAAATGCCTTAGAAATGATCCTAAATGAAAATTTAGCATATCCCCAACTCATTTTGGCAGATTTCCGGACTTTCTTTTTTTCCGGGACCGGGGTCATCGGCGCCGACAGGTACGGTCCTTACAAAATTTACCAAAAATCAACTCTTCCGAAAATGCCTTAGAAATGATCCTAAATGAAAATTTAGCATATCCCCAACTCATTTTGGCAGATTTCAGGACTTTCTTTTTTTCCAGGACCGGGGTCATCGGCGCCGACAGGTACGGTCCTTACAAAATTTACAAAAAATCGACTCTTCCGAAAATGCCTTAGAAATGATCCTAAATGAAAATTTAGCATATCCCCAACTCATTTTGGCAGATTTCAGGACTTTCTTTTTTTCCAGGACCGGGGTCATCGGCGCCGACAGGTACGGTCCTTACAAAATTTACTAAAAATCGACTCTTCCGAAAATGCCTTAGAAATGATCCTAAATGAAAATTTAGCATATCCCCAACTCATTTTGGCAGATTTCAGGACTTTCTTTTTTTCCGGGACCGGGGTCATCGGCGCCGACAGGTACGGTCCTTACAAAATTTACCAAAAATCAACTCTTCCGAAAATGCCTTAGAAATGATCCTAAATGAAAATTTAGCATATCCCCAACTCATTTTGGCACATTTCAGGACTTTCTTTTTTTCCAGGACCGGGGTCATCGGCGCCGACAGGTACGGTCCTTACAAAATTTACAAAAAATTGACTCTTCCGAAAATGCCTTAGAAATGATCCTAAATGAAAATTTAGCATATCCCCAACTCATTTTGGCAGATTTCCGGACTTTCTTTTTTTCCAGGACCGGGGTCATCGGCGCCGACAGGTACGGTCCTTACAAAATTTACTAAAAATCGACTCTTCCGAAAATGCCTTAGAAATGATCCTAAATGAAAATTTAGCATATCCCCAACTCATTTTGGCAGATTTCAGGACTTTCTTTTTTTCCGGGACCGGGGTCATCGGCGCCGACAGGTACGGTCCTTACAAAATTTACCAAAAATCAACTCTTCCGAAAATGCCTTAGAAATGATCCTAAATGAAAATTTAGCATATCCCCAACTCATTTTGGCACATTTCAGGACTTTCTTTTTTTCCAGGACCGGGGTCATCGGCGCCGACAGGTACGGTCCTTACAAAATTTACAAAAAATTGACTCTTCCGAAAATGCCTTAGAAATGATCCTAAATGAAAATTTAGCATATCCCCAACTCATTTTGGCAGATTTCCGGACTTTCTTTTTTTCCGGGACCGGGGTCATCGGCGCCGACAGGTACGGTCCTTACAAAATTTACCAAAAATCAACTCTTCCGAAAATGCCTTAGAAATGATCCTAAATGAAAATTTAGCATATCCCCAACTCATTTTGGCAGATTTCAGGACTTTCTTTTTTTCCAGGACCGGGGTCATCGGCGCCGACAGGTACGGTCCTTACAAAATTTACAAAAAATCGACTCTTCCGAAAATGCCTTAGAAATGATCCTAAATGAAAATTTAGCATATCCCCAACTCATTTTGGCAGATTTCAGGACCGGGGTCATCGGCGCTGACAGGTACGGTCCTTACAAAATTTACTAAAAATCGACTCTTCCGAAAATGCCTTAGAAATGATCCTAAATGAAAATTTAGCATATCCCCAACTCATTTTGGCAGATTTCAGGACTTTCTTTTTTTCCGGGACCGGGGTCATCGGCGCCGACAGGTACGGTCCTTACAAAATTTACAAAAAATCAACTCTTCCGAAAATGCCTTAGAAATGATCCTAAATGAAAATTTAGCATATCCCCAACTCATTTTGGCAGATTTCAGGACTTTCTTTTTTTCCGGGACCGGGGTCATCGGCGCCGACAGGTACGGTCCTTACAAAATTTACCAAAAATCGACTCTTCCGAAAATGCCTTAGAAATGATCCTAAATGAAAATTTAGCATATCCCCAACTCATTTTGGCAGATTTCAGGACTTTCTTTTTTTCCGGGACCGGGGTCATCGGCGCCGACAGGTACGGTCCTTACAAAATTTACCAAAAATCGACTCTTCCGAAAATGCCTTAGAAATGATCCTAAATGAAAATTTAGCATATCCCCAACTCATTTTGGCAGATTTCAGGACTTTCTTTTTTTTAGGGACCGGGGTCATCGGCGCCGACAGGTACGGTCCTTACAAAATTTACCAAAAATCAACTGTTCCGAAAATGCCTTAGAAATGATCCTAAATTAAAATTTAGCATATCCCCAACTCATTTTGGCAGATTTCAGGACTTTCTTTTTTTCCGGGACCGGGGTCATCGGCGCCGACTGGTACGGTCCTTACAAAATTTACAAAAAATTGACTCTTCCGAAAATGCCTTAGAAATGATCCTAAATGAAAATTTAGCATATCTCCAACTCATTTTGGCAGATTTCAGGACTTTCTTTTTTTCCGGGACCGGGGTCATCGGCGCCGACAGGTACGGTCCTTACAAAATTTACCAAAAATCGACTCTTCCGAAAATGCCTTAGAAATGATCCTAAATAAAAAAAAAATTTAGCATATCCCTAACTCATTTTGGCAGATTTCAGGACTTTCTTTTTTTCCGGGACCGGGGTCATCGGCGCCGACAGGTACGGTCCTTACAAAATTTACCAAAAATCGACTCTTCCGAAAATGCCTTAGAAATGATCCTAAATGAAAATTTAGCATATCCCCAACTCATTTTGGCAGATTTCAGGACTTTCTTTTTTTCCGGGACCGGGGTCATCGGCGCCGACAGGTACGGTCCTTACAAAATTTACCAAAAATCAACTCTTCCGAAAATGCCTTAGAAATGATCCTAAATGAAAATTTAGCATATCCCCAACTCATTTTGGCAGATTTCAGGACTTTCTTTTTTTCCGGGACCGGAGTCATCGGCGCCGACAAGTACGGTCCTTACAAAATTTACAAAAAATTGACTCTTCCGAAAATGCCTTAGAAATGATCCTAAATGAAAATTTAGCATATCCCCAACTCATTTTGGCAGATTTCAGGACTTTCTTTTTTTCCGGGACCGGGGTCATCGGCGCCGACAGGTACGGTCCTTACAAAATTTACCAAAAATCGACTCTTCCGAAAATGCCTTAGAAATGATCCTAAATAAAAAAAAATTTAGCATATCCCTAACTCATTTTGGCAGATTTCAGGACTTTCTTTTTTTCCGGGACCGGGGTCATCGGCGCCGACAGGTACGGTCCTTACAAAATTTACCAAAAATCGACTCTTCCGAAAATGCCTTAGAAATGATCCTAAATGAAAATTTAGCATATCCCCAACTCATTTTGGCAGATTTCAGGACTTTCTTTTTTTCCGGGACCGGGGTCATCGGCGCCGACAGGTACGGTCCTTACAAAATTTACCAAAAATCAACTCTTCCGAAAATGCCTTAGAAATGATCCTAAATGAAAATTTAGCATATCCCCAACTCATTTTGGCAGATTTCAGGACTTTCTTTTTTTCCGGGACCGGAGTCATCGGCGCCGACAAGTACGGTCCTTACAAAATTTACAAAAAATTGACTCTTCCGAAAATGCCTTAGAAATGATCCTAAATGAAAATTTAGCATATCCCCAACTCATTTTGGCAGATTTCAGGACTTTCTTTTTTTCCGGGACCGGGGTCATCGGCGCCGACAGGTACGGTCCTTACAAAATTTACAAAAAATTGACTCTTCCGAAAATGCCTTAGAAATGATCCTAAATGAAAATTTAGCATATCCCCAACTCATTTTGGCAGATTTCAGGACTTTCTTTTTTTCCGGGACCGGGGTCATCGGCGCCGACAGGTACGGTCCTTACAAAATTTACAAAAAATCGACTCTTCCGAAAATGCCTTAGAAATGATCCTAAATGAAAATTTAGCATATCCCCAACTCATTTTGGCAGATTTCAGGACTTTCTTTTTTTCCGGGACCGGGGTCATCGGCGCCGACAGGTACGGTCCTTACAAAATTTACCAAAAATCGACTCTTCCGAAAATGCCTTAGAAATGATCCTAAATGAAAATTTAGCATATCCCCAACTCATTTTGGCAGATTTCAGGACTTTCTTTTTTTCCGGGACCGGGGTCATCGGCGCCCGACAGGTACGGTCCTTACAAAATTTACCAAAAATCGACTCTTCCGAAAATGCCTTAGAAATGATCCTAAATGAAAATTTAGCATATCCCCAACTCATGTTGGCAGATTTTAGGACTTTCTTTTTTTCCGGGACCGGGGTCATCGGCGCCGACAGGTACGGTCCTTACAAAATTTACCAAAAATCGACTCTTCCGAAAATGCCTTAGAAATAATCCTAAATGAAAATTTAGCATATCCCCAACTCATTTTGGCAGATTTCAGGACTTTCTTTTTTTCCGGGACCGGGGTCATCGGCGCCGACAGGTACGGTCCTTACAAAATTTACCAAAAATGGACTCTTCCGAAAATGCCTTAGAAATGATCATAAATGAAAATTTAGCATATCCCCAACTCATTTTGGCAGATTTCAGGACTTTCTTTTTTTCCGGGACCGGGGTCATCGGCGCCGACAGGTACGGTCCTTACAAAATTTACCAAAAATCGACTCTTCCGAAAATGCCTTAGAAATGATCCTAAATGAAAATTTAGCATATCCCCAACTCATTTTGGCAGATTTCAGGACTTTCTTTTTTTCCGGGACCGGGGTCATCGGCGCCGACAGGTACGGTCCTTACAAAATTTACAAAAAATTGACTCTTCCGAAAATGCCTTAGAAATGATCCTAAATGAAAATTTAGCATATCTCCAACTCATTTTGGCAGATTTCAGGACTTTCTTTTTTTCCGGGACCGGGGTCATCGGCGCTGACAGGTACGGTCCTTACAAAATTTACAAAAAATCGACTCTTCCGAAAATGCCTTAGAAATGATCCTAAATGAAAATTTAGCATATCCCCAACTCATTTTGGCAGATTTCAGGACTTTTTTTTTTTCCGGGACCGGGGTCATCGGCGCCGACAGGTACGGTCCTTACAAAATTTACCAAAAATCGACTCTTCCGAAAATGCCTTAGAAATGATCCTAAATGAAAATTTAGCATATCCCCAACTCATTTTGGCAGATTTCAGGACTTTCTTTTTTTCCGGGACCGGGGTCATCGGCGCCGACAGGTACGGTCCTTACAAAATTTACAAAAAATTGACTCTTCCGAAAATGCCTTAGAAATGATCCTAAATGAAAATTTAGCATATCTCCAACTCATTTTGGCAGATTTCAGGACTTTCTTTTTTTCCGGGACCGGGGTCATCGGCGCCGACAGGTACGGTCCTTACAAAATTTACCAAAAATGGACTCTTCCGAAAATGCCTTAGAAATGATCATAAATGAAAATTTAGCATATCCCCAACTCATTTTGGCAGATTTCAGGACTTTCTTTTTTTCCGGGACCGGGGTCATCGGCGCCGACAGGTACGGTCCTTACAAAATTTACCAAAAATCGACTCTTCCGAAAATGCCTTAGAAATGAGCCTAAATGAAAATTTAGCATATCCCCAACTCATTTTGGCAGATTTCAGGACTTTCTTTTTTTCCGGGACCGGGGTCATCGGCGCCGACAGGTACGGTCCTTACAAAATTTACAAAAAATTGACTCTTCCGAAAATGCCTTAGAAATGATCCTAAATGAAAATTTAGCATATCCCCAACTCATTTTGGCAGATTTCAGGACTTTCTTTTTTTCCGGGACCGGGGTCATCGGCGCCGACAGGTACGGTCCTTACAAAATTTACAAAAAATCGACTCTTCCGAAAATGCCTTAGAAATGATCCTAAATGAAAATTTAGCATATCCCCAACTCATTTTGGCAGATTTCAGGACTTTCTTTTTTTCCGGGACCGGGGTCATCGGCGCCGACAGGTACGGTCCTTACAAAATTTACCAAAAATCGACTCTTCCGAAAATGCCTTAGAAATGATCCTAAATGAAAATTTAGCATATCCCCAACTCATTTTGGCAGATTTCAGGACTTTCTTTTTTTCCGGGACCGGGGTCATCGGCGCCGACAGGTACGGTCCTTACAAAATTTACCAAAAATCGACTCTTCCGAAAATGCCTTAGAAATGATCCTAAATGAAAATTTAGCATATCCCCAACTCATTTTGGCAGATTTCAGGACTTTCTTTTTTTCCGGGACCGGGGTCATCGGCGCCAACAGGTACGGTCCTTACAAAATTTACCAAAAATCGACTCTTCCGAAAATGCCTTAGAAATGATCCTAAATGAAAATTTAGCATATCCCCAACTCATTTTGGCAGATTTCAGGACTTTCTTTTTTTCCGGGACCGGGGTCATCGGCGCCGACAGGTACGGTCCTTACAAAATTTACAAAAAATTGACTCTTCCGAAAATGCCTTAGAAATGATCCTAAATGAAAATTTAGCATATCTCCAACTCATTTTGGCAGATTTCAGGACTTTCTTTTTTTCCGGGACCGGGGTCATCGGCGCCGACAGGTACGGTCCTTACAAAATTTACAAAAAATTGACTCTTCCGAAAATGCCTTAGAAATGATCATAAATGAAAATTTAGCATATCCCCAACTCATTTTGGCAGATTTCAGGACTTTCTTTTTTTCCGGGACCGGGGTCATCGGCGCCGACAGGTACGGTCCTTACAAAATTTACCAAAAATCGACTCTTCCGAAAATGCCTTAGAAATGATCCTAAATGAAAATTTAGCATATCCCCAACTCATTTTGGCAGATTTCAGGACTTTCTTTTTTTCCGGGACCGGGGTCATCGGCGCCGACAGGTACGGTCCTTACAAAATTTACCAAAAATCGACTCTTCCGAAAATGCCTTAGAAATGATCCTAAATGAAAATTTAGCATATCCCCAACTCATTTTGGCAGATTTCAGGACTTTCTTTTTTCCGGGACCGGGGTCATCGGCGCCGACAGGTACGGTCCTTACAAAATTTACCAAAAATCGACTCTTCCGAAAATGCCTTAGAAATGATCCTAAATGAAAATTTAGCATATCCCCAACTCATTTTGGCAGATTTCAGGACTTTCTTTTTTTCCGGGACCGGGTCATCGGCGCCGACAGGTACGGTCCCTTACAAAATTTACCAAAAATGGACTCTTCCGAAAATGCCTTAGAAATGATCATAAATGAAAATTTAGCATATCCCCAACTCATTTTGGCAGATTTCAGGACTTTCTTTTTTTCCGGGACCGGGGTCATCGGCGCCGACAGGTACGGTCCTTACAAAATTTACAAAAAATTGACTCTTCCGAAAATGCCTTAGAAATGATCCTAAATGAAAATTTAGCATATCTCCAACTCATTTTGGCAGATTTCAGGACTTTCTTTTTTTCCGGGACCGGGGTCATCGGCGCCGACAGGTACGGTCCTTACAAAATTTACAAAAAATTGACTCTTCCGAAAATGCCTTAGAAATGATCATAAATGAAAATTTAGCATATCCCCAACTCATTTTGGCAGATTTCAGGACTTTCTTTTTTTCCGGGACCGGGGTCATCGGCGCCGACAAGGTACGGTCCTTACAAAATTTACCAAAAATCGACTCTTCCGAAAATGCCTTAGAAATGATCCTAAATGAAAATTTAGCATATCCCCAACTCATTTTGGCAGATTTCAGGACTTTCTTTTTTTCCGGGACCGGGGTCATCGGCGCCGACAGGTACGGTCCTTACAAAATTTACCAAAAATCGACTCTTCCGAAAATGCCTTAGAAATGATCCTAAATGAAAATTTAGCATATCCCCAACTCATTTTGGAAGATTTCAGGACTTTCTTTTTTTCCGGGACCGGGGTCATCGGCGCCGACAGGTACGGTCCTTACAAAATTTACCAAAAATCGACTCTTCCGAAAATGCCTTAGAAATGATCCTAAATGAAAATTTAGCATATCCCCAACTCATTTTGGCAGATTTCAGGACTTTCTTTTTTTCCGGACCGGGGTCATCGGCGCCGACAGGTACGGTCCTTACAAAATTTACCAAAAATGGACTCTTCCGAAAATGCCTTAGAAATGATCATAAATGAAAATTTAGCATATCCCCAACTCATTTTGGCAGATTTCAGGACTTTCTTTTTTTCCGGGACCGGGGTCATCGGCGCCGACAGGTACGGTCCTTACAAAATTTACCAAAAATCGACTCTTCCGAAAATGCCTTAGAAATGAGCCTAAATGAAAATTTAGCATATCCCCAACTCATTTTGGCAGATTTCAGGACTTTCTTTTTTTCCGGGACCGGGGTCATCGGCGCCGACAGGTACGGTCCTTACAAAATTTACAAAAAATCGACTCTTCCGAAAATGCCTTAGAAATGATCCTAAATGAAAATTTAGCATATCCCCAACTCATTTTGGCAGATTTCAGGACTTTCTTTTTTCCGGGACCGGAGTCATCGGCGCCGACAGGTACGGTCCTTACAAAATTTACAAAAAATTGACTCTTCCGAAAATGCCTTAGAAATGATCCTAAATGAAAATTTAGCATATCCCCAACTCATTTTGGCAGATTTCAGGACTTTCTTTTTTCCGGGACCGGGGTCATCGGCGCCGACAGGTACGGTCCTTACAAAATTTACAAAAAATCGACTCTTCCGAAAATGCCTTAGAAATGATCCTAAATGAAAATTTAGCATATCCCCAACTCATTTTGGCAGATTTCAGGACTTTCTTTTTTTCCGGGACCGGGGTCATCGGCGCCGACAGGTACGGTCCTTACAAAATTTACCAAAAATCGACTCTTCCGAAAATGCCTTAGAAATGATCCTAAATGAAAATTTAGCATATCCCCAACTCATTTTGGCAGATTTCAGGACTTTCTTTTTTTCCGGGACCGGGGTCATCGGCGCCGACAGGTACGGTCCTTACAAAATTTACCAAAAATCGACTCTTCCGAAAATGCCTTAGAAATGATCCTAAATGAAAATTTAGCATATCCCCAACTCATTTTGGCAGATTTCAGGACTTTCTTTTTTTCCGGGACCGGGGTCATCGGCGCCGACAGGTACGGTCCTTACAAAATTTACCAAAAATCGACTCTTCCGAAAATGCCTTAGAAATGATCCTAAATGAAAATTTAGCATATCCCCAACTCATTTTGGCAGATTTCAGGACTTTCTTTTTTTCCGGGACCGGGGTCATCGGCGCCGACAGGTACGGTCCTTACAAAATTTACAAAAAATTGACTCTTTCCGAAAATGCCTTAGAAATGATCCTAAATGAAAATTTAGCATATCCCAACTCATTTTGGCAGATTTCAGGACTTTCTTTTTTTCCGGGACCGGGGTCATCGGCGCCGACAGGTACGGTCCTTACAAAATTTACAAAAATTGACTTTTCCGAAAATGCCTTAGAAATGATCATAAATGAAAATTTAGCATATCCCCAACTCATTTTGGCAGATTTCAGGACTTTCTTTTTTTCCGGGGACCGGGGTCATCGGCGCCGACAGGTACGGTCCTTACAAAATTTACCAAAAATCGACTCTTCCGAAAATGCCTTAGAAATGATCCTAAATGAAAATTTAGCATATCCCCAACTCATTTTGGCAGATTTCAGGACTTTCTTTTTTTCCGGGACCGGGGTCATCGGCGCCGACAGGTACGGTCCTTACAAAATTTACCAAAAATCGACTCTTCCGAAAATTCCTTAGAAATGATCCTAAATGAAAATTTAGCATATCCCCAACTCATTTTGGCAGATTTCAGGACTTTCTTTTTTTCCGGGACCGGGGTCATCGGCGCCGACAGGTACGGTCCTTACAAAATTTACCAAAAATCGACTCTTCCGAAAATGCCTTAGAAATGATCCTAAATGAAAATTTAGCATATCCCCAACTCATTTTGGCAGATTTCAGGACTTTCTTTTTTTCCGGGACCGGGGTCATCGGCGCCGACAGGTACGGTCCTTACAAAATTTACCAAAAATCGACTCTTCCGAAAATGCCTTAGAAATGATCCTAAATGAAAATTTAGCATATCCCCAACTCATTTTGGCAGATTTCAGGACTTTCTTTTTTTCCGGGACCGGGGTCAATCGGCGCCGACAGGTACGGTCCTTACAAAATTTACCAAAAATCGACTCTTCCGAAAATGCCTTAGAAATGATCCTAAATGAAAATTTAGCATATCCCCAACTCATTTTGGCAGATTTCAGGACTTTCTTTTTTTCCGGGACGGGGTCATCGGCGCCGACAGGTACGGTCCTTACAAAATTTACAAAAAATTGACTCTTCCGAAAATGCCTTAGAAATGATCCTAAATGAAAATTTAGCATATCTCCAACTCATTTTGGCAGATTTCAGGACTTTCTTTTTTTCCGGGACCGGGGTCATCGGCGCCGACAGGTACGGTCCTTACAAAATTTACAAAAATTGACTCTTCCGAAAATGCCTTAGAAATGATCATAAATGAAAATTTAGCATATCCCCAACTCATTTTGGCAGATTTCAGGACTTTCTTTTTTCCGGGACCGGGGTCATCGGCGCCGACAGGTACGGTCCTTACAAAATTTACCAAAAATCGACTCTTCCGAAAATGCCTTAGAAATGATCCTAAATGAAAATTTAGCATATCCCCAACTCATTTTGGCAGATTTCAGGACTTTCTTTTTTTCCGGGACCGGGGTCATCGGCGCCGACAGGTACGGTCCTTACAAAATTTACCAAAAATCGACTCTTCCGAAAATGCCTTAGAAATGATCCTAAATGAAAATTTAGCATATCCCCAACTCATTTTGGCAGATTTCAGGACTTTCTTTTTTCCGGGACCGGGGTCATCGGCGCCGACAGGTACGGTCCTTACAAAATTTACCAAAAATCGACTCTTCCGAAAATGCCTTAGAAATGATCCTAAATGAAAATTTAGCATATCCCCAACTCATTTTGGCAGATTTCAGGACTTTCTTTTTTTCCGGGACCGGGGTCATCGGCGCCGACAGGTACGGTCCTTACAAAATTTACCAAAAATCGACTCTTCCGAAAATGCCTTAGAAATGATCCTAAATGAAAATTTAGCATATCCCCAACTCATTTTGGCAGATTTCAGGACTTTCTTTTTTTCCGGGACCGGGGTCATCGGCGCCGACAGGTACGGTCCTTACAAAATTTACAAAAAATTGACTCTTCCGAAAATGCCTTAGAAATGATCCTAAATGAAAATTTAGCATATCTCCAACTCATTTTGGCAGATTTCAGGACTTTCTTTTTTTCCGGGACCGGGGTCATCGGCGCCGACAGGTACGGTCCTTACAAAATTTACAAAAAATTGACTCTTCCGAAAATGCCTTAGAAATGATCATAAATGAAAATTTAGCATATCCCCAACTCATTTTGGCAGATTTCAGGACTTTCTTTTTTTCCGGGACCGGGGTCATCGGCGCCGACAGGTACGGTCCTTACAAAATTTACCAAAAATCGACTCTTCCGAAAATGCCTTAGAAATGATCCTAAATGAAATTTAGCATATCCCCAACTCATTTTGGCAGATTTCAGGACTTTCTTTTTTTCCGGGACCGGGGTCATCGGCGCCGACAGGTACGGTCCTTACAAAATTTACCAAAAATCGACTCTTCCGAAAATGCCTTAGAAATGATCCTAAATGAAAATTTAGCATATCCCCAACTCATTTTGGCAGATTTCAGGACTTTCTTTTTTTCCGGGACCGGGGTCATCGGCGCCGACAGGTACGGTCCTTACAAAATTTACCAAAAATCGACTCTTCCGAAAATGCCTTAGAAATGATCCTAAATGAAAATTTAGCATATCCCCAACTCATTTTGGCAGATTTCAGGACTTTCTTTTTTTCCGGGACCGGGGTCATCGGCGCCGACAGGTACGGTCCTTACAAAATTTACCAAAAATGGACTCTTCCGAAAATGCCTTAGAAATGATCATAAATGAAAATTTAGCATATCCCCAACTCATTTTGGCAGATTTCAGGACTTTCTTTTTTTCCGGGACCGGGGTCATCGGCGCCGACAGGTACGGTCCTTACAAAATTTACCAAAAATCGACTCTTCCGAAAATGCCTTAGAAATGAGCCTAAATGAAAATTTAGCATATCCCCAACTCATTTTGGCAGATTTCAGGACTTTCTTTTTTTCCGGGACCGGGGTCATCGGCGCCGACAGGTACGGTCCTTACAAAATTTACAAAAAATCGACTCTTCCGAAAATGCCTTAGAAATGATCCTAAATGAAAATTTAGCATATCCCCAACTCATTTTGGCAGATTTCAGGACTTTCTTTTTTTCCGGGACCGGAGTCATCGGCGCCGACAGGTACGGTCCTTACAAAATTTACCAAAAATCGACTCTTCCGAAAATGCCTTAGAAATGATCCTAAATGAAAATTTAGCATATCCCCAACTCATTTTGGCAGATTTCAGGACTTTCTTTTTTTCCGGGACCGGGGTCATCGGCGCCGACAGGTACGGTCCCTTACAAAATTTACCAAAAATCGACTCTTCCGAAAATGCCTTAGAAATGATCCTAAATGAAAATTTAGCATATCCCCAACTCATTTTGGCAGATTTCAGGACTTTCTTTTTTTCCGGGACCGGGGGTCATCGGCGCCGACAGGTACGGTCCTTACAAAATTTACAAAAAATTGACTCTTCCGAAAATGCCTTAGAAATGATCCTAAATGAAAATTTAGCATATCTCCAACTCATTTTGGCAGATTTCAGGACTTTCTTTTTTCCGGGACCGGGGTCATCGGCGCCGACAGGTACGGTCCTTACAAAATTTACCAAAAATGGACTCTTCCGAAAATGCCTTAGAAATGATCATAAATGAAAATTTAGCATATCCCCAACTCATTTTGGCAGATTTCAGGACTTTCTTTTTTTCCGGGACCGGGGTCATCGGCGCCGACAGGTACGGTCCTTACAAAATTTACCAAAAATCGACTCTTCCGAAAATGCCTTAGAAATGAGCCTAAATGAAAATTTAGCATATCCCCAACTCATTTTGGCAGATTTCAGGACTTTCTTTTTTTCCGGGACCGGGGTCATCGGCGCCGACAGGTACGGTCCTTACAAAATTTACCAAAAATCGACTCTTCCGAAAATGCCTTAGAAATGATCCTAAATGAAAATTTAGCATATCCCCAACTCATTTTGGCAGATTTCAGGACTGTTCTTTTTTTCCGGGACCGGGGTCATCGGCGCCGACAGGTACGGTCCTTACAAAATTTACCAAAAATCGACTCTTCCGAAAATGCCTTAGAAATGATCCTAAATGAAAATTTAGCATATCCCCAACTCATTTTGGCAGATTTCAGGACTTTCTTTTTTCCGGGACCGGGGTCATCGGCGCCGACAGGTACGGTCCTTACAAAATTTACCAAAATCGACTCTTCCGAAAATGCCTTAGAAATGATCCTAAATGAAAATTTAGCATATCCCCAACTCATTTTGGCAGATTTCAGGACTTTCTTTTTTTCCGGGACCGGGGTCATCGGCGCCGACAGGTACGGTCCTTACAAAATTTACCAAAAATCGACTCTTCCGAAAATGCCTTAGAAATGATCCTAAATGAAAATTTAGCATATCCCCAACTCATTTTGGCAGATTTCAGGACTTTCTTTTTTTCCGGGACCGGGGTCATCGGCGCCGACAGGTACGGTCCTTACAAAATTTACAAAAAATCGACTCTTCCGAAAATGCCTTAGAAATGATCCTAAATGAAAATTTAGCATATCCCCAACTCATTTTGGCAGATTTCAGGACTTTCTTTTTTTCCGGGACCGGGGTCATCGGCGCCGACAGGTACGGTCCTTACAAAATTTACCAAAAATCGACTCTTCCGAAAATGCCTTAGAAATGATCCTAAATGAAAATTTAGCATATCCCCAACTCATTTTGGCAGATTTCAGGACTTTCTTTTTTTCCGGGACCGGGGTCATCGGCGCCGACAGGTACGGTCCTTACAAAATTTACCAAAAATCGACTCTTCCGAAAATGCCTTAGAAATGATCCTAAATGAAAAATTTAGCATATCCCCAACTCATGCTTGGCAGATTTTAGGACTTTCTTTTTTTCCGGGACCGGGGGTCATCGGCGCCGACAGTACGGTCCTTACAAAATTTACCAAAAATCGACTCTTCCGAAAATGCCTTAGAAATGATCCTAAATGAAAAATTTAGCATATCCCCAACTCATGCTGGCAGATTTTCAGGACTTTCTTTTTTTCCGGACCGGGGTTCATCGGCGCCTGACA